>CM021109.1:504671346-505063434 GCA_007115665.2 Sequoiadendron giganteum
GGGTTGAAGGATTAGGGTTTAAGGGTTGAGGATTGAGGGATTAAGAGGGTATAGGGGTTGAGATATTATGGTTTAAGGGTTGAGGGATTAAGAGGGTATAGGGGTTAAGGGTTGAGGGATTAGGGTTTAAGGGTTGAGGGACTAAGAGGGTATAGGGGTTAAGGGTTGAGGGATTAGGGTTTAAGGGTTGAGGGATTAAGAGGGTATAGGGGTTAAGTGTTGAGCGATTAGGGTTTAAGGGTTGAGGGATTAAGAGGGTATAGGGGTTAAGTGTTGAGCGATTAGGGTTTATGGGTTGAGGGATTAAGAGGTTATAGGGGTTAAGTGTTGAGGGATTAGGGTTTAAGGGTCGAGGCATAAAGAGGGTATAGGATTTGAGGGATTAGGGTTTAAGGGTTGAGGGTTGAGGGTTTAGGGCTTAGGTCTCTATCTCTGACTCCCCACTTCTCCCCTTCTCCCACTCTCTCCCACTCTCCCCCTCTCTCCCTCCATCTCTATCTCCCACTCTCCCCTCTGTCCCTCCCACTCTATATCCCACTCTCTCCCTCTGTCTTTCTCCCACTCTTCACTTCTCCCTCCCTCACTAATGTCCACTCTTCCCCTCTCTCACTCCTAGCCTCTCAGAAACTCCTATACTCTAAAATATACACCAACAAAACCAAATTTCACATAAAACAAGCGTGCTTTGTACTCCACTAAAATAGTAAAAAAATCTATATACCCGTGATTTGAAGGCCCACAGTCTACATATTCCGCTGGTTCTACGCGTGCTCCGACAAAAAATAACTTTTTGATGATGTTGTGAAGTGTGCAAGCATCTTTTTCACATTCCATCACCTTTTCCATGATATTTTTACCACCTTTGCATGAAATAGCAGAGTTTCCACGTTGAAAGACATATAATATCGATTGAAGTTTGAATTCCATTGAAAACTGATATACAATTGAAGTGTGGAAGGGAACAAGCTTTTGAACAAGTTAAATTGTTGTGGATTTTGAAGAAAGAAGAAGCTAAGGCTACATAATTGGGTTGAACTCCTCCATTTGAAAGTCTGGTTTTTAAGGTATGTGAAGTCTTTACAAATTTTCTTTCATTCTATTATGGCTTGCTTTCATTTTCATTTTTCATTATAACCTTAGGTTGTCAATGCACATTTTAAATTACCAAATTATATACACAATTATTTACACTTGCCAATTGCCATTTTACACTTGCCAATTATAGAAATTCACAACCATTCACCAAAATTCATCCTTTAAGACAACTCCAAGCCTCTCCCATTTCTCTGAAGGGTCCAAACACCTTCCAATACCTCTGCACAAACTGATGCAGTACAAAGGAAGAAATCAACACCTTTCTTGACACACTTATTCAAATATATTTACCTTCACAAAACATTTGATTCATATACTCAAATTAGCATTAAGAGTTCCCAATTCCTTAAGGGTCTTCAAAACACCTTGAAAATCTTGAAAATAACTTATTACAATCAACTAGGTTTCTCAAAACATCAACCAATGATTATGTCATTCACAAGTTGTCTTAAATATTCCATAATGGCACCATTGTTTAGAAACACGAACTATAATTCTTAAGGCACAACCAAACCATTATTTTCTTAATAAATCTTTGTTTGAGTTAGTAAAACAAAAATGAAACATTTCGGAAGTTTTCCCTTACACACAAACTTAGTTCCTTACCACTCCTTCAACAATTGATGGGGAGTCTTATCTTTCAAGAGAAATCTTGCTCTTCCCAAGACCTATTCTCTGGTCTTCCTAGGGTATTACTCTCTACCCTACTCAAGGATCCCTCCTAAACCCCTCTCACCTCATAAGACTCTCCACCAATTTCAAATTCTTCACCATTGCTCTCAATTCACCACTAAGCTTCCTTGGGCTCCACACTGACCCAAAGTGTCCTAACCACTCCAGAGGATAGGAAAGGGTATTATCACTATCCCCTTGTTGATTTTACTCATCACTAATCCATATCATAGGATTCTTTCACCTTGTACCCACCGCTTTCTTGAAAAACCCAATTTTAGGCCTTGTAGCCTTTTGCCCAAATAAGCCTCCTAGAACCCGTTTTCTTGGCTTTTCTAAAAAACGGTCTTAACAACCCCAAAATATTTTTTTAGATTCTTTCTATTGGTACCCTAGGCTTCAAGATTTACTATGTTTTTAGTCCCTTTGGCATCCGTACATAGGACTGTCCTCATACCCCCTATTTTCAAGGGTTTCTAGGGTTCTGACTCCTTTTTCCAACTTTGAGGGCTTCGATGACCTCCTCAACTCTCCTCCTTGCACACACATGTCTGGAATACATGTTCCCACACTCTCTTGCTCTTGATTGGCACAAACCAATCCATTTAGCAACTTTCTTTACTGTTGTCCTCTCCAAGCCACTAGCCAAAATACACTTGCACTCGCCTAGTTCTTGATGAATTCACCATCTCCCCTGCAAATCATGACACCACACACCATATGTACACTAAAAAAAAATTCCCCTACTTGATTCCAAGTGGCCATGGTAGCCTTGCCATGAGAATTCAAGTGGGGATCATTATTTCCAAAAACTAGCTTGAACCGGTTATGAGACCAAAAACTCTAAAAACTTGCAAAATAGAAAGCAATTGAACTAAATGGCTAATATAATGCCTCACACAGTAATTAAGTGACACAATTTAAAGACTCGGATCATTAGACAGGTCCTTTCAATCCATTCTTGACTGGATGAAGGCACAAAAATAGAAATTCAATGAAATTTGCACTCTTCGAACTCACAAATTCCCCTTCCAAAATGCCAAATCATATAATAGCCTTCCCACATGCTCAATTAGGGTTTTTATGACCTTATATACCTTTCTCCCACGTTATAGGACCCTTGGGTCAAGCTCAGAGCATCAATAATTCCCTTTTCCCACTTTTAGGACAAATTATCAATTCTACATGGACTAATTTGCCTAATTTCATCATTCAAGCTTCTCCAAACTTCAAGGCTCTAGACTACCCTAAGTTTGACTTAACTCACACATCAAAAACACTATTGGGACTTTACATAATAGTCCTTATTCCCTTGGTGGTTGGCTAGAACCACCTACAAGCCAAAATTGCCAAGATCTTCCAAAAGACCTTTAAGGTGCTCCTGCACCAACAATTTTTCAAAATCACTCCTTGGTTCCTCAAATTCTCATGGAAAAGTGCTTGTTTGAGCTAAGAAAAAAATATCCTATTGTCGTTAGTTTTATTCCAAGGCATGTTTAACAATAAAAGACCCTACTTTTGTACACAATGATTCTAAGTATTGTTTAAATGAAGCCTTCAATGACATATATTTTTCAATTATCTTGATTGGATACATTTTTTAGGAACTAATATTAATCTCATTACCATGGTACGGATAAAATTATCTTCCATGCCGAAGAAAAAGACAAAGAGGAAACTAACAGATGAAGAGAAGGAAACCTTGAAAGAAAAGGAGAGAGTTCGAGTGGCGGCATATCGTGAAAAGAAGAAATTGGAAACGATTGATGAAAACAACCTGATTGTAGAGGAACCTCAACCTTCAAAAAGAGAACGGGAATTAGCAGCACAACAAGCACGAATGTGAAAGCATCATCGTAAGATAGATTCATATACCGTAGTTGGAGACACACCCTCTATGATAAGTGAATATTAAGGGATACCATTAAGCACAAGCGAATATGAAGGGACACCATCTAGCACAAGTGAATATGGACGGACACCATCTATTGCAAGTGAATATGGAGGGACACCATTTACCGCAAGTGAATATTGTTGGACACCATCCAACACATCTCAAGTTGAGATTACATCATCACTCGAAATTGATGAAGAAGGTATGCCATCATTCCCATATGAACCTCAAGGTATGTCTTCTTCTCCACCCTCGATCAAAGGTATGCAATCTAGCCCACCTCAATTAAATATTGATGAAATTCCTAATGTTGAGATGTATGTACCTAGGAAAACACCACCAAGAATTTTGCATAGAAAGGCAAAGTATTTGATTGATATTGATGATGAGATTTTGCAGCACATGGAAGGTAAGATTTCAACACGCACTTGTAGAAGATATGTTGATAAGATTTGGGAATGATTCTTTGAAAGGATAAATGAGACTACAAGATGTCAACTATTTGTTGAAATGATGTGGGGTGTAAAGTATAGGAACATCATGAAGACTCTTGGGTTGAGAACATCGAATGCATCGAGTGAAGACACTATTGTGAAGAATCTAATGGATGCTTATGAGAGTGTGGATAAGACCTCATGCTCAAAGGATAGTAATGTCACTCGACGTGTCATTACATCGACTTTGGTAAGTTGCCAAACAAAGCGAGCTCTCCTAATTAAAAAGACTAGTGAAAAAATGGGAATTAGTAGAAAAACTTTATCAAGAGCCATTCAAATGCAGCAAAGAATTGAGGGAAATGATACAAATGAATTACGGGCATTCTCGAGGAGACTGTCATGAAAAGATAAAGAAGTTTTCAAAGCCTTGAGAGCACTAATTGAAGAGTATTGGAAGAATAACACAAGGCCATCTCTGAATCAAAGGGATGTGGTAAGAAGGAGAATCGGTAGTCGGAATCGTGAGCCACATCCAAAGCATTTTTTGAATATGACTCAAACCCAATTTTTTCAAAAATTTGAAAATGATTATCCTCAAATTAGTATTTCTCAAATATTTTTTGAACTTCTTAAACCTTTTTATGTCAAGATAAATCACACACGCACTACTTGTTGTTGTAGACTACATATTGAATTTTCTAACCATTACGATGTTTATCATTCTATATGTTTATATTTCTTATCAAAAGAGTTCTTATCAAAAAAAATATGTGAAATAGAGGATCGCCAGATATTCTATAGGACAACATGCTTGGATGGTTCATGCGAGCGTTGCAGTGGCTTCCAGCGTATGCCAATATGTCAACATATGGAGAGCACAAATGAGGTGGGACAAAAACTAGTAGAGTTTGGGAAGTATAAAACAGTGGCATATGCTACAAAAGATGGGTCTTAAGCAAAAAGGTGTGATTTGGTTATTGAGAAGATTCCAGTGTACAAACTTATGACCACATTTCGTGACAGTATACTGTATGAGTATGCAATGCATACCCATAGAGCCCGATGGTTGGACACGTAGTTCAAGCTATGCAAGGACACCTTTCCAGTTGGAAGCATAGTATCCATGGTTGACTTTGCAGAGAACTACACTCTACAACCACAACATGAGGTGCACTCACAATATTACAAGTCTACACAAGTTTCGATATTTGTGCACATAGCATTCATTCATGCATCTGATAGTACAGATGAGCAAAGGAAGGTATTGAGGGAGTACCACTTTTACATTAGTGATGATTGCACACATTCTCTAGAGTTCGTGCAAGGTTGCTTCCAGATGTTCTACAGTGGTTTGGCTTAAAGGGGCATAAAATACGATCAACATATAATATGGTCTGATAATTGTTCAGCACAGTTCAAGAACTCGTGCATGTTCTACTGGTTGTGTAGGATGCATGTCATTATAGGTGTTCAACATATGTGGGACTTTTGTGAGGATGTACATGGAAAGGGGGAGCATGATGGTGCAAGAGCATGCGTGAAAAGAGCATTAGCACGAGAAGAGTTAAAGTATAAAGACAGTGCAAAGTTGACAGATGCAAAATCAATTGTCAAGTGGTGTAATGCTTTGATGGGTCCAAGTAATGAGGGTATGTCTTCAGTTCGTAGATTTTTTTGGTTGATGGATGATATTAACATTGCACCATATGAAGACTGTTGTACACTAATAGGATCAAGTGAGGTACACTCTTTCCTTAGCTCAAATATAGGTTCATGGAGTATCGATACATGAAAGATGGCATGCTTTTGTTCTTCATGTAAAATGCAAGACTGGAATGATTGTGAGTCAGGGGAGTGGGTTGACAAATGGTTCACAAGTTATATTAGCCCACTTCACACGTATCGCCCTCTGACAGCATTGGAACTGACACAAATAGAATCATCGGTCCACTTTGACCACATATCAGATCTAGTTCAACGAGGTGATATATCTACTTTCTTAGTTGTTGAAATTCCATATCGTTAGATCTTACTTTGTACTGTATTCGTAATATTCACAAACTTCAAGAGATTTTTTGCACATATCAATACAAGGCATGTTTATGCAGTTATTGTAGATGAAGACAATGAAGAGGGAACAAACTATTACTTGTGTCATTGTGTTGAGACCAAAAAGAAATTGGAGGCCCCAGTTATAGATGGAGAAAACATCGAATACCCTACAGGCTCAGTTGTGGTTACTAGAACATGGCTTAGAAGGTATCCACATTCAAGTGTTAAACATTGGCTATTTAAGGACTTTGACATGCATCGTAAGATTCTTCATTACTTGAACCTTGTCGTGGCATCCAATGTTCATTTGACCAAATATGGGGGTAGACCTTTGAACAAGATGTTATGGAAGGTCCGTGAGTCTGACCATGAGGCAATACTTGACACAATAAAGAGTAGAGCAGACTTGGATGGTTCGTTGGATTAATTTGTAAGTATATGCACATTGGTACTTATTAATTTATACTTGTATGCACATTAATTTGTTTGATACCAATGCTATCATCTTCTTTTACAGTGATTGGTGTCCCCTTGCAAAAAATGCAGATATATGAGTCATCCAAGAGAATGTCAACTAGAAAAGGAATGCAACATCCTTATTTTGATGCCTGCATGCAACATCTGTATGTGCCTTCCATCTATTTTTATTTCATTTCCATTTTGGATGCTCTTTCTTTTTCTCTTTTACTTTGCATATTTGTAAGTAAACTACTAAGGGTTGATTGATCTTTCATTGCAGAAAATGCTGATTTAAGAGCCATCAAAGAAAATCTCAGCCAAAAAACCAATGCAACATACTTATTTTGATGATTTTGACGAATCTCAATTTTGATTTCAATCCATTATAAGAGAGCATGTGAAGGTTAGTGAGGGAATCTAAAGTTACTCATTTGAAGTTAACTTCATGATCCTACAGAAAAACCTCTCTCAATTTTGGCTATCCTGGAGTGGTTTTCTCATGGCGACGAATTTTCACTTGATGGAAAACGTGTCAAATTCAAGCTGTGCAAAGTTGCAAAGTGGTGCAACTTTCGCTCTGCAATTCATGTGACCAAGCAGACTGTTCCAACATGTTTGAATAGGTATTTTTATGCTAGGCATGGTCCTCTTTCACACCAAAACACATGGAATCACTCTGAGCTATGTTCCACGGGATCGATCCCTTAAGGGTCCAAAGTGCAAAATGGTTGCAAACTTCAACATGCTATTAATCAGATGCCATGATGCTTAGAAAATTCTCGTCTGATCCTATAGGATTGCGTTGAGCCTATCTACAAAAACCCCTCTCGGTTTTGGCTATCTCGGAGTGGTTTTCCAGTGGTGGCGGATTTTCACTTGATGGAAAAAGCATCAAATGCAAGCAGTGCAAAGTTGCAGAGTGGTGCAACTTTTGTTCTACAACTTGTGTGACCAAGCAGACTGTTCCAACACATCCAAATAGGTATGTTTATGCTAAGCATGGTCCTCTTTTGCACCGAAACACGTGGAATCGCTCTGAGCTATGTTCCACCGGATTGATCCCTTAAGTTGGAGGAGTCTTAAGTTGCAAATTTGTAAGTTGCTTAAAGCAACAAATTTGAAATGATATTGAATGGCCCACTTAGCACTCATTGCATCTAAGTGATGCTCACAAAGGTGAGGCACTAGGCCTTCCTAGGAGGGCACCCATTCCAGTATACTCCAGCTCGAGCACTTAACCACAAAGTTTTTTCCCCAAGAAGGCACAGTGGAAAAGGCAAAATCCAGTGTAATTTTGATGAGTGGAAATGAATTCGTAAGAGACATGAAGGAGGAAGAAGGAGTTGTCTATGCAATCATGTTGAAGCCAAAGGAGGAGGAGTCACCTAGTCGGCTACCTATGACAGCAAAGGTGAAGCAATTGTTGGATCAGTTCAGGGATATCATTTGTGAAGGGACACCAGCTACACTACCACCTAAGAGGGCAATCAGTCATCAAATTGACTTTGTTCTAGGAGCAACATTGCCTAACAAGGCTGCATACAAAATGACACCGGAGCAGAACAAGGAGATAGCAAGGCAAGTTCAAGAACTTTTGGACCAAGGGTTGATCAGGAAAAGCATAAGCCCATGTGTTGTTTTAGTGGTGTTGGCACCTACGAAGGGAGATAAGTGGAGAATGTGTACTGATTCTAGGGCCATAAATAGGATAACCATTAGATATAGGTTTCCTATTCCTAGGATAGAAGACTTAATGGACTATTTAGGGGGTGCTAAGTACTACTCCAAGATTGATTTGAAAAGTGGCTACTATCAGATTAGGATGAAAGAGGGAGATGAATGGAAGTCAGCTTTTAAAACCATAGATGGGTTATATGAGTGGTTAGTAATGCCATTCGGGCTTACAAATTCACCTAGCACTTTTATGAGGGTGATGAATGAGGTCTTGAAGGACTTTATAGGAGTCTTTGTGGTAGTCTACTTAGATGATATCCTCATCTTTAGCAAAACAAAAGAAGAACATATGAAGCACCTAGAACTTGTGTTGAAGAAACTTCAAGAGGAGAAGATCACCATAAATCTTGGTAAATAGGGTACTTGGTAACTTGTTGACGTGTCTAACTAAGGAGTATGGACAAGGATGGGAACAAGTCATTTCACAGGTAGAATTCACCTACAATGATAGCACAAACAGGTCTACTGGTAAGAGCCCATTTGAAATTGTATATGGGTTACATCCAAGGGGTGTACTTGAGCTAAGAGACCTAAAAGGTTATGAAGGAATTAGTGGACATGCTGATGATTTTGCTCAGTCAATGAGAGACGTTCATGAGCAGGTAAATAAGACATTAATGGAGGCTAACCAGAAGTTGAAGGCTAAAAGAGATGAAGGGAAGAGAGATCTAAAATTTGAAATAGGTGATTTGGTGATGGTATACTTGAACAAGGAAAGACTATAGAAAGGCATACCAAGTAAGCTGCAGATGAAAAGGATAGGGCCATGTAAAGTGTTGGCTAAGTATGGATCCAATGCATACAAGGTGGAGTTACCCAAGGAGATGTCCATTTCGCCTATCTTCAATGTGAAGGACTTGGTAAAGTATAAAGGACCAAAAATGGATGAGGAACAATATAGTGCTGAGGTGAGTAAGGATGTGGACAAACTCAAGGTTCCTGATCAAATCAGACCACAAGTGGACAAGATTCTAGACTCAAGGGTGAAGAAGAAGACTAGGCACAAGACATACATGGAGCACCTAGTGAAGTGGAGATATCAACCAGAGTCAGAGGCTACTTGGATAGAAAAAAGTGGCTTTAAGAAGCATGGAATTAGTGAGGAGATCTTGACACCACAGGTTCCTTAACTTCTTTGTTGTAGGGGGGAGAATGGTGCAGGAGCACCTTAAGGTCTTTTGGAGAGATCTTTGCAATTTTTGCTTGTAGGTGGTTCTAGCCAACCACCAAGGGAATAAGGACTATGATGTAAATTCCCAAGAGTGTTTTTGATGAGTGAATTGGAAATAGGTTTGTTAGGGGCTCACGGTTTGGGTAAGTCTTGGACACTGTGAGCATTTTGAGCAATGTTGCCTTGGCTATTTGTCCTAAAAGTTGGAAAATGGCATTAATGATGCTCTAATCTCAAGCCAAGGGTCCTAGAACATGGGAGAAAGGTATATAAGGTCAGAAAAACCCTAATACCTGGGTTGGAGGATTGTTCTCATGAATTGAGACTTGGAGAGTACATTTTTGTGATTGGAAGAGAGCAAGTTTTCATTGAATTTATGTGTTTGAGCCTTCATCCAGTCAAGAATGGATTGAAAGGACTTATATGATGCTTTGATTCTTCCATTTGTGTCACTTACTTACCTTGTGTAGCATTAGATTAGTCATCTAGACTGACTGGTTATCTTTTTGCAAGTTTTTGGTGTTCTTGGTCTCATTGCCGGTTTAGGCCAGTTTTGTGAATAATGAGTCCCACTTGACTTCCCGTGGCTTTCCTCTCATGGAAACTTGGAATCAAGTTGGGGAATATATAAATAGTGTAAATATAGGTTTTGGTGTTCATGTTTTGCAGGGAAGGTGATGAAATCATCAAGCACTAGGTGAGTGCAAGTGCATTCTGGCTAGTAGCTTGGAGAGGACAACAACAAGGAGAGTTGCTAAATGGATTGGTTTGTGCCAATAAAGAGTATTGGAGTGTAGGAACATGTATCTCAGTCATGTGTGTTCCAGGAGGAGAGCTGAGGAGGTCGTTGAATCCCTCAAAGAAGGAAAAAGAGCCAAAAACCCTAGGAACCCTTGAAAATAGGGAGTTTGAGGACAATCATATGTACAGACACTTGTAGGACCTAAGGCTTGGTAAATCTTGGAGCCTTGATGGTCAAAATAAAGAATCTACAAAAAAATTTGGGGGTTGTTAATACTAATTGTGAGAAAAGTCAAGAAAACGGGTTCTAGGAAGCCAAATTGGGGCAGAAGGCTACAAGGCCTAAAATTGAGTTTTTCAATAAAGCGATGGGTAAAAGGTGAAAGAATCCAATAAGATGGATCAGTGAGGAGAAAAATCAACAAAGGGACAACTAGGATACCCTTCCCTAGCCTTGGAGTGGTTAGGACACTTTGGGTTAGTGTGGAGCCCATGGAAGCTTAGTGGTGGATTGGGAGTGATGGAGAAGAATTTGAAATTGGTGGAGAGTCTTACGTGGTGAGAGGGGTTTAGGAGTGATCCATGAGTAGGGTAGAGAGGAATAACCTAGGAAGACCATAGAATAGGTCTTGGGAAGAGCAAGAGTGCTCTTGAGGGATAGGACTCCCCATCACTTTAGCTCATCAATTGATAAGTAGGAGGTATTTTCTACAATGTGTCAAATTGTGATATTGCTATCAGGATTCCATTGAGCAGTCATTTGTAGTATTAGATATAGCTCTAGCTTCTACAGTATTGCACATGATTGCAGATAGTTTTAAAGATCTAGATAACATCAATAGTTCACATTACTCAAGAAGGATGAACATCTTAAAGACATTTACAGAAATCAGGATAAGTAACCTTCTTGTGGACTTAGGGTTGCAATATTTGATCTACAACATGTTCCACCATTTCTTTAGTAGGATCAAGAACACACATAATGAAGGTGTGTTTGTAGCCATGAAAGATTATGGTTTGAACTAACCAGGAGAGTGATTTTTTATATCGACCAACCATATATATACCATGGTTTGTTTGGAAACAAGGATGGGTTCTCTCTTCATCGGCATATACATTATTCCTCAATGTGTTCACACCAGTGTTACAAGACTAGGAATCGCCTCGGACTTAACAAGCCATTTTTTGACTTGGACTCGAGCTCAGAGCCCAGACTCGACAAATAGAAAAACCTAAGAAATTGAAAGATATGTAAGGATTTAAAACTTGTTTTATGCACCCTTTAATAAATAAACCTTAAAGACACAATATCATCATCAAATAGAAATTACTATGATCCCATACACAAACATACATCAATCACATAAGTATAAGAAAAAAATTTAGCTAAAGGAAATAACACATTTAGATATATAAATATTGTGATATTGCTATCATGATTCAATCGTGTAGTTTTAAAAGTCAAACTCATTGACCCATGATTCATCAGTAGTGGTTCACAAGAACCCATCTCTCATGATAATGAATGGTTCATAAGGAGGAAGATAAATCTTCATACATTTCTTCTATCACAAATGAGATAAGTGCTTGGTTTCATGAAGGTCATGAGATAACCATTAATGGGGAGTGGATACATGAAGAACTGATGGAGAATGATAATGGCTTCAGACTTGCTATAAAGGAATTTTTTTTCGTTTCAATGATGCAAGAGGTTTTTGGTTTCACTACCAAAATGAGCCTACGAAGAATGCATGTGAAACTCCTTTTGACCTTGAGGGTGTACTTACTCCATCTCAAGGATCATCCATTGAGGATGACATAGATCAATGCTAGGGCTAACCAATTAATAATTATACACGTGAATAAGTCAAACATGTACATGTCAATAAGGGAACTACAAGTACTCATAAACACGTAAGCCTCAAAAAGTATACACATGAATACATAGTATACACAAATTAAAACAAAGTATATGCACGAATATAAGGTATATGCATGAAAACATGTAAGCCACAAAGTATACACTCGAATGCACGTAAGTCACAAAGTATACATGTAAGTTGTAAAGTATACACTTGAATATACGTAAATCATATCTATTGAACCATCAATTTAGAATGCAAATATGGACAGGCATTGAAAAAAGATATTTGTATTAACCAAATAGCCATGTAGGCATACATAAATATATGTTGATATAAGTATGAAATATATGTACAAAATAGCCATATAAGCTTATGAGAATGCCATCTAGGCATACAATGTAAAATATGTCCAATAAAAAATATGTACAAAACTGCCATGCAGGCATACAATAAAGGACTCTGGAATCAAAAGTCATTGCTCTCCATGCCCAGGAAATAAAATCTTTCCCTTTCCTTTTCGCCCAGATGGTGATAGGTCTGTCACTCATTTTTGCTGCACTCGTGGAGTACTCCTACTACTCCTCCTAGGGTTTAGTTCATGGTGAAGGTTTAACTGTTACAATAAGAAGTAAAGACATGAATATATATAGAAATTACATTATAAAAAATGATATATTTGACTAAATAATCACTTATAGCCATCTCACGATCTCTCTCCATGAGGGAAATATCCTCATGCCCATGCTCAGGCGTGCTCAAGCCTTGTATAAACCATACAAATAGACAAAAACTACGTGAATCAATAATAGTTTGATTTCTCACTAACTAACATCTATAACAACAAATTAAAATTAAAATTTACTAATTTGCCTCATACCTCTTCTGTCAGAGCCATTGAGGATTGTATAACAGATGTCACACCAATATCCATTGCCCTTGTCACATTCAGAGGTGTATCGTCTCGCAACAACTGAAAATAAAACAACAAATCATTCAACGTAATCAACGATGTGCATGTATAAACTACACAAATCTATTAAGTACTTGATTCATTAGTTAAACTCTTTATTCTATTACTTGCGTGAAGGTTTGAGTAAATCCACCGCCACTGGGAAGTGTTCCATCAAAACCTCCAATATTAGTCTGTTCAACATCCAAAATTGCATATTAAATTACCATTCATAAAACAATGCCATTAATATGCAATAAACTTATAATTGTTTACTAGTTACATACCCTAGCGATAGGTGTATTGCAAAAATAGGTTGGTGGGGAGCCGGTGTATCTAGTCTCAACACTATGACCCTGCAATTTTATTAAAATCATAAAACATTTTTAGTTAATCTTGCATTTCAAAATTGAAATTTAATAAATTAAATTCAATGAACACATGCACTAACTTTTACCTAGCTATCAATGCCATATGCCTCATGCAAAATGTTAGCTTCCCTCTCCATCTCCATAGTTGCAGACGAATCCTACATACCAGTCTCCTGAGGGTCGGTGGGGTCATGTGAACAAATAGCCCAGCAAGATTGACACACATGTGTTCGAAGAGCACCACTAGAAGACTCCCTTGGATGGCGCTATAGAATAGGGCTAGTATGATGGATGACACTCTGGGTCAAAGTGTTGATTGCCTGCAATGTCTCTACGTTAGCACTTTCCTTCACGATGAAAGGCATAACAATGTGCTCATGATGTGGCCTAGCGAGAGTTCGTCTACCTTGCCGCGTAGGATCCGGCTGTGCACCAAGTCTATCCTGAGCTGAACCCCCACCTCTCCCCTGGAAATCCCTCATCTCAAAATAATTCGGGATTTTGTTTAATATGAACTCACTGTATAGTTTCCTAAGGAAATATTGCAGGACCTCGCAATTGTTGCATGGTGGGTAATCGAAGACCATGTACCACCTATCATAAAACCGCTCCTTCATTTGTTGGTGGTGGCACCAATGGATAGGAAACCTCTTTGCATTGAGGGTAAGATTTTGATTTGTGCATGGGTTGGTGAATAATGAGCACAAATCACCTTTTATTATTTTTAAATCTTTCACATCCTTGTATGATAGTTTATTTGCATAATACTCCCTAGCCCCCTGCCTCCTATCTTCCCATCAGTTATTTGTTTACTAATTGAATCTACGTTTGTTAACATATCTTTAAAGGAATTTGCTAGGGTCATTCTTTATGTGGTTGAACCATTTGGATCACTCAACCTATTGATCAAATCCTCAATTTGTTTTTTGTTGTTCTCGATTTCACTCATTAAATTTTGTTGAGTGTCAGGAGGGGGTTGAGTGATTGGTGGAGGAGGTTGATTTTGTGGTCGATTTTGATCTTGAGGATTTGGTTGGTCCTCCTGTTGAGCATTTTGAGGGTTTGCAGGTTGATTTGCATCTCCTAAAAATTCAAACAAATAGATATCAAATTCAACCTAAAACTAACAAATTCAAAACAAAAAGCAGAGAATCCTTACCTCTTACAACTCCTCCTCGTCGTGGCACCATCGTTGCAAAGAAATTCAGATTCTTGGCGAAGAAATTCTTCTCCTAGAACGCGAGCACGATATTTTGGGGTTTTTGGCCATGGGTGCACAAAAAAACCAATCGAGATGCAAATGAGAGATTTGCATTTGTTTTTTTGCTTTTAACAGTCTATAACGTGTGAGCGCGTTATAATGCGCTTGCGTTATGGCTTTGTAGTTGTAGCCGCTGGGACCTTGCCTAGGTTTAACGGAAGACATAATGCAAGCGCGTTATAACGCGCTTGCATTATGGTTTTCAACTTTTTTTTTTTGAGGGTGTCCATGAAATTGCTACCCATTTCCCTGCACCTGCCCGTAAGTTACCTTTCAAATGTTTGAGTTGTGAAAATATAGGTCATTATGCTTTAAGATGTCTAAATAGAGTTTTGAATGACAAGAATAGGGAGAGAAAAGGTAAGCTAAATAAAAAAATTTATTATGTTAGAGAAGATGCAAGTATATTTTATGATGAATCTAATAATGGAGATGATGAGGATGGTGAATGATTGTTCATGGCTTTAAAAGATGAAACTAATTCTGCTAACTCTTAGAGATCTGTGTGAAGGAAAGTGCTCTAGAAACAAGTGCTAATATTGAAGGCACCTTGGTGTCCTCTTTTCATACTAGAAAAGAGAAGAACTATTGGATTATTGACAATGGATTCTCTAATCATATGACCCGTGATAAGAGAAAGTTTGTTAAACGTTAATATGGACAACTAGTTAAATTTGGTGATGATACATCTATTAAGATGTGTGGAAAAGATTCAATCAATTTTGATGGCAAGCGTAATACTGATGATGTTCTTTATGTTGAGGGATTAAGACATAAATTCTTGAGTGTTGGAAAAATGTGTAGTAAAGGATACAATATTATGTTTTAGGATGATGGTTGTGAGATCATAAAAGGCTATAAAACTATGATTTTTGTTGGAAGAAGGATATATGGAAATCTCTATCAACTCAAAGATGTCGATGATTACTATTTCATAACTTAGATCAATGGGAGTTGGCTATGAAAAAGAAGAATGTGTCACATCAATTTTGATAGCCTATTGAGAATAATTTTAATTCAAGCTATGAGAGATTTTCAAAATATTACAAAGCTTATCAATGTTATCTATAAAGGATTTCAAGTTGGAAAGCAAGCAAGAAGTTTCAAAGTCAAAGAACAATCATGTACTAAATTGTTGGAATTGGTGCATACAAATCTTTGTGGTCCTAATAGAGTAATAAGTCTTCAAGGTGACACCTGTATTTTATACTATTGATTGATGACTATTCTAAAATGACATGGGTTAATTTTCTCAAAGAAAAATTAGAATCCCTAGATAAGTTAAAAGTATTCAAAGTTATGATTGAGAATAAAATGGATATGAAAATAAAATTCTTGAGGTTTGACAGAGGTGGAGAGTTTACCTCCAATGAGTTCAATATCTGTTGTGAGAATCATACAATAAAGAGGCATTTATGTGCCCCTAGAACTCCTCAGTAGAATGAAGTGGTTGAAAGAAAGAATATGACTATTCAAGAAGCTACAAGAAAAATGATGAAAGAAGCAAATCTACTTGAATTATACAAGAGAGAAGTAATTCATAATGTGTTTATATAATTAACAGAGTGTAATCAAGAGAAAATAGCATAAAGACTCCCTATGAGCTATGGTATGGAAGGATTCCTATTGTCAAATACTTCAGAGTGTTTGGAAGGAAATTCTATATCAAAAGAGATGAAGAAACCTTAGAAAATTTTGATGAAGATATCTTTCTTGGATATTATACTGAAAGAAAAGCTTTTTGGTGCTACAACAAAAGGCTAAGAAATATTGTTGAGAGTTCACATGTCAAGGTTGATGAAGACCTACTAAAGAGTTCAGTGGTGATAGATGGATATGAATCAAATGATTTTTCTTGTAGATAAGAAAAAAAGATAAGGAAAAAAAGTGTAGATTGAAGAGGAAGAAGCTTCACAAAAGATTCATAAAACTCCTAAGTATGTGCAGAAGAATCATTCTAAAGAACAAATCATTGGTGATAAGAGCAAAGATTTACTGACAAGAAGGGAAGTTACTGAAGAACAGGTAGATTTATGTTTACTTTCTAAAGTTGAGCCTAATATAGTGATTGAAGCATGCAAATATGAGTATTGGATAAAGGTTATGGAAGAAGAACTAATGTAAATTGAGAAGAATCAGATTTGGGAACTTGTCCCAACACCAAAAAACAAGAATGTGATTGGTACTAAGTGAGTATTCTGAAAAAAAATTGAATAAGAGTGGAGAAGTGGTAAGAAACAAGGCAAGGCTTGTGTGTAAAGGCTACTCACAAGTGGAAGGAATAGACTATGATAAGATATTTTCTCTAGTGGAAATAATGGAAGATATCAAGATATTTTTGGATTTTGAAGCACATAAAGATTTCAAATTATATCAATTGGATGTGAAGTCTGATTTCTTGAATGGTGAATTGGAAGAAGTATGCATAGAACAACTGGAAGGATTTCCATTACTAGATAAATTGGATATAATTTGCAGATTGAAGAAGACATTATATGGTTTGGAGCAAGCACCCAAAGCTTGGTATGCAAGTATAGACCTATACTTGTTACAAAAAGGATTTACTAAAGGTGTCGTATATTGCAATCTCTACTTCAAAGTTGAAAAAAAAACATCTTCATTGTGGTTGTGTATGGTGATGACATAATTTTTTTGGAGGAAATGGAGCTATGCATAAGAAATTTGTAGAAGAAATGCAAAAAGAATTTGAAATGTCAATGTTTGGGGAGATGAATTTCTTCCTTGGACTATAGTTCACTCAGACAAATAAAGGTATTTTTATTTCACAATCAAAGTATGTCAACGAAATATTGAAGAATTTTGGAATGGAAGATTCTAAATCAGTATGTACCCCTATGGTTATTGTTTGCAAGATGAGCAAGAATGATGAATCGTCTAAGGTTGATTAGAGAAAGTATAGATCAATTATTGAAGGACTACTATATCTAACTGTTACTAGACTAGATATCATGCATGTAGTTTTTCTTGTGGATAGATTTCAAGAAGATCCTAGAGAGTCACATGTTGTAGTAGTGAAAAGGATATTTAGATGTACTTGAAGGGCACTTCAGATCATGGCTTGTGGTATCCAAAGGATATTGATTTTACTCTAAGTGCTTACATAGATATAGATTGGGTTGGTTGTGTATATGATAAAAAAATTACAAGTGGTGGTGAATTCTTTCTTTGATATAGATTGGTGTCATGTCTAAGCAAGAAATAAGATTCAGTGTCTTAATATACTGCAATAGTAGAATATATTATAGCAACATCCTAGTGCACACAAGTTTTATGGATGAGACAAACATTAAAGGATATCTGAGTGGTATATGTGTCGTGTAGAAAAATGTATCTCTTTTACATTTTCACACTTGTTTGGACCCTCCTAGTTAACTTGGACTTAATTGTGTCTTATTTTAGTGTTGTAATGTGTACCCCTTTACACTTTCACACTTTTTTAGGGATCCCTTAATTAATTGATCTTAATATTATCTTAATTGGATCCTTAATTCATTTACCAAGCCTATTTTATTTCATTTTTGAAGAGGAAACTTGACATTCATTAATACCTTAACTTAACACTTCTCATTGAGAAATGTGTGTCCTAGGTTTAGGGATCTGAGACCCATTCACCCATGCTCCATTGACCTTAGGACCTAAATTTAAATTATTTTTTTGGCAAGATTTTAATATCTCTAAGCGTATATTCATATTTCAACTCGTCATATTTGAATTTCAGGAAATTGATGATACATATCTATAAATATAAGATTATTTCATCATTTCAAATCCTAGAAAAGCAATTCAAAAACCTAGCAAGTTTATGAGATTCCAAGAGCAATTTGAAGAATCCAAGAGAAGATTTATCAGAGTTTAATTGCAACAATTAATATCCAATTGTCATGTCAAAGTCTTCTTGTATCATGCATGTTTTTGGAGCTAATATGGTGATGTAGCTTTCATGATTCATTCAAGCATTCAAAGCCATTATTTCAAGCATGATTCAAGGTTCAAGATCCACATCTATTGAATCCATTTCATGTAAGCTATAGATTTCCATTCTAAGGATTATTCAAGGGTTTGTTGAGTGGTAACATAGACTTTTTCATTCTTCATTCCCTCTTTCATGCTTTTATTCATTTCAAGGTTTGATTACCAAAATAGGGTTTGACCCTTAGGAAAACCCCCATTCAGCAAAAGCAAACAATTTTTCCTCTCGTGTTGTGTTTGTAGATCTATGTGGAATAAAACTTTAAGATCTCTTGAAGAGAAAAATTGAAGAATTTTTCAAAGTTTCAAAAGTTGTCATAAAAGTTTTCATCTCATGGAAATTCATCTACAAAATTTATTTCTAACTCTTTGACATTGAAATCCAAAGAATTTGTAAGTGTAGAGATAGGTTGAGAGGCTCCCAAAAGTTGAAAGATATCCCTAAAAAATCACCCATTCACTCATATCCACCCTTCTCTGATTTGAAATTTGATTGTAGGTTCTTTCAGTATTTTGAAGTTAGTTTACTATTTTTAGTTTTTCTCCCCAAAGTGTTGTTTGATCTTGACACCCATCCTTCAGTCATAAGAAAATCTAAAGACTCACTCATTGAGTTGACTCACCTAAGGGTTGTAAGACAATTCTTTGTGTGGATCTCATTTCCTAATGAAATAAAAGAGAATAGTTCTATCTACTATCAAATTGGTGAACCCCCTTTTTCCCCCAAACCTATTTTTCAATGTTTCAATCCGATGAACTATTTTTAATCTTTTGTGACAATACAAGTGCTATCAATATATCAAAGAATCCAATAATGCATTCAAGGATAAATAATATCTCAATTCGGTATCACTTTTTGAGAAAAAAGGTTGTAGAGAATGAAGTGAAGCTTGAATATGCTCCTACAAAGAACTAGGTTGCTGACATATTCACTAAGACTCTTCGTAAGGATACTTTTGAGTATCTTTGGGAGAAGTTAGGGGTTATTGCCCCTCCTTTGAACTAGATGCATAAGGAGATGCATCAGTCCAATGGATCTTAAGATTTATTTTTTAGTTTGGACAAATGTTGGTGGCTATCTCTCAAGGGGAGTAGGTGGTGGCATTATTGGTTGTTGCAGTCAAGGTGAGTGAGTGTTGTCATTGTGCAGTGGTTGTTGATTGATGTAGTTTGGTGTGTGCTAAGGGGGAGAATGATTGAGGTAAATATTTTTCCATTTTCCATTAATGTCAAAGGGAGAGTGAGGCATGTGAAAAATGTTAATTTGAAAAGGAGAGAATAGTGTAGTTGAGAGAGAGTAATGTGGAAAAGGAGAGTATGATATAAGGGGGAGAAAGAAAGAGAAAGAGTTGGTATGAAGCAGTACGCTAGTGATTAGAGTTGTTTGTTTTATTGTTTAAAGTTTTTCCAAAGGGGGAGATTGTTATAAGCATGTATAGTTGGTGTTGTCATTGCTATCAACAATCTTTGGTGTTGTCATTGGTGTCAATGGTATGAAGAGTTTGTTGCAAGGATGTGCAGTTGGTATTGAGTTGATGTTGTCTCTGATGACGATTTGATAAGTTTCTTTATGTTGTCACTAGTAAGCTACTAGTGTCAACCTCTAGTGTTGCTTTGATGAGCTTTTGTCTATGGATGTATGGTTGAGTTCCTAGGTTGTAGTTCACTTGGTGGTAGTGAGGAAGTGTTGAAAATGTTGATATTTTTTTAATGCTTCGTTTCCAAGTGCTTTTGAGAAACTTTGAATAAAAAGAGGAAACAGTGTGTTGTAGTGGTGTTTTGTGTTGCATAGTAGCGTTCCGATTTGGCTCTATATTTCTTATATATCAAAGATCTTCTTGTGTGGTTTAGATATTTTGGTTAGAGGTTTTCAAAGGTGTCACATTTAAAATTTGGTGTGTTGTATCATTGTGCAAAGGAAGGCGTGTTAACTAGTGTGTGAACTATATATTGTAGATGTGTGGAAGAAATTTTTTTATTTCGCATTTCTCCACTGAATGATTTGGGGTCTTGTAGATCTAGAAGGGTGTTGATAGTATTTTTATATTTCTTTAGTTGAAGTTGTTTGAGGTTTTGTGCTTCAAAATTTAATTTCTTATATTGCAGTGTATGATAAAATTATGTGAGTGTACTTGGTGTGTACATTGAAGTGAAAGTTGTTGTGATGCAATTTTTAGATCTTAGGTGTTTGTGGAATATTATAGATTGTGTTCAAGCATGGTGTTTTATTCATGAGTCATCTTTGGATTTGAGGAAGTGTGTACTTAAATATTTGACGGTGTTAATACAAGTTTGATCAACCTTGGGTTTTTACACTAATTATGAAGTCCTTTTGATGTTTTTGGAAGTGTGACATGACATGTATGAGTGGATTTAGGTCCTACATAAGGTGTGTTGTAGTGTTCCTTCATTCCTTTCCACCATGAGAATATTTTGGTGCCAAACTAATTTGAATTTGTACAATTGAAATGCATAATCAACCTTGGAGAATGTTTTCAAGGTTGAAGATGGTACAAATATGAGTTGAGATGTTGAGGGATAGGAAGATAAAAGTGTGTGATGCAAATGATGCAAATTGTAGAGTTGTGAGGTGCAAAATTGTGTAGTCCAATGCGATATTTCATGTGTTAGATAACTAGATGTAGTGAGAAGAAGGTGTCTACAATTCTTCAACAAGATTGTGAAGTTGTTGGTGATACTGTGGTGAAATTTTCTATTGTATTGAGATGAATTTCTCACTATAACACTCTTTTGTATCTTCTATTCTATTCTGGTAGTGATTTCTTCTTTCTTTTGGGTAGTGATCCCTTTGACAATGAGCCCTATTATATTCAGGGTTGATATTACTTTATATTGTGAGATAATCCTCAATGTGGTTTTCCTCATCTTGATTTTTTGATGTAAATATGGTGTTTCTTTATGTATGGTGTTGATTTGATTTGATTTATATTATCCGCTTTCATTATTATTCTAACAGATTAAAGGTATATTGAATTAATGTGGTTCTGAATGTTTGTCAGGGTTTTAAAGTTTTATGGTACAACTGATTCACCCCTCCTCTCAGTTGTCTTGTGTGCTTAGGTTCGTGACATGACTTAACTGCCTCCAGTGGATTCATTAACTCTTGTAATTGTATCGGGCATTAACAGGTCAATCTTTTAGTGCAATTACAACTATAAATTTAACAATTGGTATTAGAGCTTAGGTCACAGGTTCAAGCTCCTCACTTGCATTGGGGTATTATTTCAAGGTGTGTGCCCTTGATATCCTTGTGTTATGTAGCACAACGCTTGGGTTTGTGACATGGCTTAACCACCTCTCATGGATTCATTAAATATCACAGTTATATCGAGTATTAATAAGTTTCTCTTTTGGTGCAAAAAAAATTGTGTGTCTAACATTTAACATTTTAAAAATCGCTTCAGTGAGAAATTAACTAACACTTGTAGTTTATCCCCAATTTTTCTACTAATTAGTCGATAGGCTATATATGGTGTGAGGTTTCAGCTAAAACCTGTCTCACGCTCCATCAAACCCCATCATACCTGTTCAGGGCTACCAAAAAACAACTTTCAGGTTTGCTACAGTACTGTGGAATAAATGCAAATTGTGAGTAGATTGGATTACGGTATTTTAAGTAAATGATGTATGAATCTAATTCACTGGCAGTTGACCAGATTGCAGATTGTGATAAATGTAAAGATAATGTTTTTTTCCACATTTGCCACCGCCCTCCTACTGACTCTAGCACCGCTCACACTAAGCGTTTCACCGACATTCTGCAACTATAAATTCATTACTCTAGAAATATTTAGGCTCTAGGTCGATGTTGCATAATATCAAATAGGTTTTGTAGCATATCCCTACAAGTACAAAATGTAGTTGTTAAAGTGGATTGTGTGATATCAAGCGATGAATCCAGCGGCGATAGTAGCACCAAGAACGGGGGGATTTAGAGCCACTCGATGAGGTTTATTTCAAGTGGTATTTGTATGCCATTACAGGCTTTGCAAGGTTTCTTGGGTCCAAAAAAATCCATGGTTCGAGATGTTTCTATCATTCTCCCGGTGAAGTTTTGAAGAGTTTCAAAGATGTCCAAAATTTGAGGATTGAACTACCTGGTGGTGAACTAGGTATTGAAGATGGTGTCCTGCTTAAATGGAAGGCAGAGTTTGGGATGACTCTAGAGAGCACTTTTCTTCACCTTTGGTTTCCAGCACACAAAGCAAAGCAACAAAGAGAGCTCATAAAATATTCACAGGTAGCTTCTCACTCAGAAACCTTTTCATCTACTTTAAAACTAGAGATTTATTTCTACATCTGGTGTACACATTTTTAATTTTTATTTGAACATTTTAAAATGAGTAGATTCTCTCATGGCTATGATGAATGAATTCGTTAGGGTGGAATGATGAATGAATTTCGTTCTAGCAAGTTATCTTTTTGGTATTGCTTATGTGATTCCTCCTGTTAATGTAGTATATTTTATTTGGCTTTGTGATATGTTTGATCATGTGGTTTATTTTTATTTAGGTTTTTTTTTTGGGTATGAAATCTTGTTTAAATGGTTAGTCTGTTCATTTATGTAAGGAATATGTTATGGACTGAGAGCCTTCAATGGTGTTAATTTTTTTTGGAATTAAGTTGAGTTAATCAAAAAAATTTCTAGCAAAAGTAACTTTATTTATTAATTATGAATATTTAGAGGATTTTTGTTTCAATTTTTATTTTTAAATCATAATTCTGATTTGGAGAAAATAGGCCTTCTTCAAGGTAAGGATTAATCTGGGGCACTTGAAATGATTAGGGTTTTTTTGTTTATTTTTAGGGGCTTATTTCTAGTTTGTTATGTTTGATTTAGGTTTTGGATTATATGTGAGATGTGTTGATGATTCAAATGAGAAATTTCACCAAAAAATTAGTTGGAAAAAGTTTTTCCCAAGCAAGTTTAGGAGTAATTTTCTTGCCAAAAAGGCATCTTGTTAGAATTTAGGTGTGGTTGTTTCTGGAATTTTATCTTACCTGTCATGAAATTTTGGCATCTTGTTAGAATTTAGGTGTGGTTGTTTCTGGGATTTTATCTTACTTGTCATGAAATTCTAAGGTAGTGACACTTCTTTACTTTTCAGTATATTAGTTTTCCATGAAATTTGCAATATCATATTTTGGTTTGTTTCTTATCTTTTATTTGGGACGTTTGATTCCAACCTGAATGACAATTTCAATGTAAAAAATGGAGCTTCAGACGATGAAGACACTGGAAATGTGAAAGCCTAAAGTTGAAATTGAGAGTGGTTTGGACAATCATCTCCCTCATTGTTGCTTCTACAAGGCATTATCTTCTTTAGCATATCATATTAAAGCACCCCACCCTGGAAACTTTTGTTCTTACCAAATCTGATCGATAGGGAGTATTGTGCATGAACAAAAACCAATCAGAAGGATTTCGAGAAAAACCTCTTATCGTGTCTGCTTCATCTAACAAAACCCAAATCCCTGCACTCAACATGAAACTTTGGTATTCTTCGTCTCTTGAGCTCCCATGTGGAGTGAATTTTCAGAGCTTTGGTCATGACAAAGAATGATTAAACATGTTTATGAAAATAAACATATGAGTTTGCTTCATTAACGATGATTCACAAATGTCATATCTTACCACCCACCCCATCTTTATCTCTCCCCAAACCATACTTTTATTCCCACCACGATGAAACCATTTGGTTTTCTTGACATATTTTTCTTCTTATTCAATTTTTTCAATGTTTTGATTCATAGAAGGGGTGTAATTGTAAAGATTGTATATGTATATGTATATGCATATGTAGTTTTATTTTAATAAAGTAAGTAATTGTTAGATTATAGAAACTAAAGTGATAATTATAAGAAAAAATAATGATAATTATATGAGTTATTAAATAATCTATATAAATAATGGAAAAATATTTTTTTCAAAATGTTTATTTTTCATAAATTCATTTATATTCGACTATCTAATATAAAATACATAATATGATAATCTAATATAATAAAATAATAATAAGATTATAATAATAATCTAATAATCTATTTTAATATAATATAATATAATATATACCTAATGTAATAATATAATAACAATAAAATAATAATAAAAAACAATATAATAAAAAAATAATAATAAATTAATTTAATAGATAATATAATAATAAGAATATAATAATCATAAGAATATAGTAATAATATAATAATATAATCTTCCTTTTCAAGTGGGTATTTAAATATTGATTTAAAAAAAATTAAAATACAATAATCATAGCTCCTGAAAAACCCTTTTAAAAAATTAAAATATAATGTAATATAATAAATAATATTGATATAGCATAGTTTATATAGTAAATATAAATATAAATATAATATAGGTGAAGGCTATAATTGACTTAGGGTTCAAATATGGTTATTACTAATATATATAAATAATTATTAATAAATATTATATTATATTGTGTTATATTGTACGCATTAAAAATATAATATAAATTAATATAAATGTAATATTAATATGAATATAATATAATGTAAGATATTATAAATAATATAATAAATGTTAATATAATATAAATAGTATAACTATATAACAAATACTAAAATAATATAAAATATTTAGGCTTATGTATTCAACTAGATATGGGATTAGGGTTAAGTTTGGGTTACATTTATAGTTATTGTTAGGTTAGGCTTAGTGTTAATCTTCGATTTAGGATTACATTATGTTTCAATTAGATATAAGAATAGAGTTAAGGTCAGGTTAAAATTATGATAATTATTTATATGCAATTTAAAAATAAAAGTATAAGTTAGAAGATTCAATATGCAATTCTTATTCAACAACTTAAAAAACGATTGATGCGAATTCTCATTGTGTTAGAACAAAAACATATAGACAAAGGAAACAAAACTAAGATACCAAATTGCTAAATGAAACACCAACATGTCAACTTTTCTTAATCATGATTTCAGCTAATAGACAGCCGAAAAATGATGTGCACCTCATAGTTCACACAATCAAAAAGAAACAATGGAGGAAAAAAATATCAGCACATATGCATTCTTTTCTATACTTATGTCTAGACTTCTAAAATAAAAAGATACAAATATAGTGATCTCTTTATTAAGATATGATAGCATTAGTCAAAGATATATAAAATAATTTGTTTAAATAAGTCAAAATATATCTTTATTTTAATATATAAATAAGGTCATATATCTTTATTGTCTATCATTTTTTTCCCAGTGGATGCCTTCAGTTCACCAAATTTGGAAGCCTTTAAGGTGAGGTGTTCCTCAAAG
The DNA here is from genome assembly GCA_007115665.2 of Sequoiadendron giganteum. NCBI lineage: Eukaryota > Viridiplantae > Streptophyta > Pinopsida > Cupressales > Cupressaceae > Sequoiadendron > Sequoiadendron giganteum. The sequence continues at coordinate 504,697,364 of CM021109.1, forward strand.
ATTATGTTGTAGCAATGGGGATCGGTGTGCTCCGATAACTGGCTAACTTAGAGTTTAGAAACTGTCGGGAGAGGAAAAACTTAAACCGCCAACAACTTATGGTCAACAAGCAGATTGTTTACTTGAGGACCATCCCCTACAAATATGCTAATGTGTAAGTGGATATATTGTCAACAGGATTCCAACACAATATATAACCATGATTTTGTTTAGGTAAAAGTAAATAATGACTCGGACCTTCCATTGAGCACATTTGGGCATAGGAAAATACTTCAGCTTTCATTTTGTAAATAATGTAAACAAAAATTATATATTTTACACTACTCTTTTTTCCATCTTTACTTCTATATATTTTTCAATCAACATAACCCTTGCACCCCCTCTGGTGCAAGTGCTAGTTTTTTAATGAATACATGATTATTAACTAATTTTTAAAGTGGATACATCTTGAAAAACAAAAATTTGAGCGTACTCCCCCCTAATTTTTTGAAAACCAATCAAAAATCATTTTTTAAATGTGTAGTATGGAGTCTAGTTTCCAAAATTGTAATTTATTTGAAATTTCTATATGCAGTTAAAAATAAAGTGAAAAATACCAAACATTAGATTTTGACAAAAAACGGATACACCAACACAATAAATTAAAGATGAACACCTTAACATACTTAAAATGTGGAAAAAAATCCATGTCTAGATAGTTAAAATAGATCTTAACATTACCATGGTATTTTTTTGACTTGACATTAAACACGTAAAAACCTAATGGGGAGCACGCACGAGATTGTGTCAATTTTTTCACAATTTGCAAAAACACATCTTTGGACATTAGAAAGTCACTCTAAGCCCTTGGGTTGGAAGTCCAAAGAAAATCCAAATCAAAAGCTTAGAAATTTCCAAAGACAAAACACAAGTGTACTATAATGCGCTCATATTATGTCAAAGAGAAACATAAAGCAAGTACATTATAACACGCTCACATTATGTCAAAGGAAATGTTCAAGTTTTTATGTATGTATGTATGTAGGTTGAGGGTATAGGGTTTAGGATTTAGGATTGATGTATTTTTAGGGTTGAGGGTTTAACATATAGGCTTTAGCACCTATGGTTGAGGGATAGTGTTCAGGGTTGAAGGTACTAGGATTTAATGTATAGGGTATATGGGTTAAGGTTGAGGATATTGGGTATAGGGTTGAGGATATTGGGTTTATGGTTGAGGGTATAAGCACAATTAAGTCGAAGCACATAGGGGGAGCCAAAAATAGTGTGAAATTGTGAGGAGTGATAATTTATGATGCTACAAATTCATCTCATCAAGCGAGGAATTTGTTTGATTATGAGAATGCTTAATATTTATCTCCCCTTTATCTATATATTCTTAAACTTTATAATTTAATTAAATGCCTCCATCCATATAATATCCATGTGTATGATGATAAATACATTTTTTTATTTTTTTTGTGTTCTAACAAGAGTAAAATAATAAGAATTTTTGTTTAAAAAATTGTTGTAGTATCACATATGTAGGATTATGATGTATGTTAGGTTATTGCAATATGTTATGTTGCCTCAATCTAATTTAGGAGAATGGAGTAGTATGAAAGGTAAATTTAATATACATATAAGCCACATTGATAAAAAGTTTAAAAGATATATCATGAGAAGGCATCACTATGCACACACTATCCTTATGGGAAAAAGTTTTAAAAAATAATCTAGTGAAAGTATGTGGTTGGTTTAGAAAAGAAGCATAAATAAAATAAGATGATTCAAACCATTTATAATTAGCAAACAAGAATGGTCAAACATGTAAAGATAAACATGTAAAGATACAAGTATCATTATAAATATTATTTTATGATTCTTCACCAAGAACCATAATATCATTCTATAACATATGGGAAGGAAATGGAGTATTTATGTGAGTTAAATGAGAAAAAATAAAAAAAAAATCAAGGTGTAGTACCTTCATTTAAGGCATTACTATAATAAAGAATATCATAAAAACACATTGGGCTACCATGATATGTAGAAATGTGATCATGATAAGAAAATCATCTTGGATAAAAGAAGGTAAATCATTCAAATAACATGAATCTATAGACAAAACTATCATGAAATATAATAGAAATATCATCAAATGGAATAATAGTTAAATTTATAGAAGAAGAAGATATAATATCATTAATAACGAACACACTAGATGTATTACTATGATAAAATCCTTGTTAAATATATGGTCATAAATATCACAAGACATGGGAATAGTGATTAACATGGGACCTATGGACACATAAGGTGTTTCTAAAATAAAAAAAGTTGTACTAACCAATTTAGTGAAGGAGGGGAAAAAAACTCATTATAATATGAAAAAAAAATCATTGTAATATAATACCTCAATTAAGAATACTTATGCATCTTCACATAAAACTTCATGATTAGAGGATGGAAGGATGCATGATAAAAGATATGGAAATATCAAAATTAACAATATATGCATAATATTAGCCAAAGAAAAAGGGAAGAAAAAGGAAGTGAGTGTCCATGATGTAAAAATAGTGATAGATATCTATTCCAGGGTGGAATGGTTAATCTTCACAAGACTACATAATTAAAGGTTAGCGTATGAAATAGAATTTAGAAAACATAATCTCAAATACTTAAAATAAAGGTTTATGGATGAAGTAGAATTAAGAAAAAATTAAAAAGCTTAATAAATTCTTTTGAAATGATAAAAGTAATCAAGAAGTATAAATATAAAATCTTTAAAAAATGGATGTCTAATCCAATGGTCAAACACTAGGAGGTGCAAGATCAACTAAAACCACCAAAAGTGTAAGGGAAAAATACTTTTCCTAACCTTATTGTAGACTAATTACACAAATGCATAAACCTATAAATAAATCAACTTAGATTAAATAATATAAATTTGAAATAGATAATTACAACAAATGAATATTCAAAATTAAAAAGGAAAAGATAAAAGTTGAGAAATGCAATGACGAATAAACTTGATGTTACATAGAATCTGACCATCTTAGTTATGTAAACTAAATCCTCTTTGCTTGATAAAAAAATACATTAAGTTTTCTTAGAATAGTTCATCTTTTAATACAAAGAAATTTTTTCATTACTTTTAAATGCTCAATTAGTGTTCAAATGAATGTGTTTAAATGATAGTGTAACAAACTGAATCCTCATGATTAGTAGGAAAGAACAAGACATTTCAATTTAATATATTGGATTTTAGGTCAAATTTGTGCCATGCAAGATCACTCAAATGCATAGGAAGATTGGTCTAGGATAGGAAATATGAGGTCTCAATTTTAAGAGTAGATATGTGGAAGTATGAACAAACAAGTTATGAGAAGCTATGTGAATATATGCAATTAAGGTAGAAATAAAGTCAATGCATATATAGGGGAGAGGACCCACTAGTTGAGCATGTTTCAATAGTTGTGATAGTAGTTGTTTATATAATGCCCAATAGTTGTGACATGACTACCCTAGCTTAAACAAAATGTATTCCTTTGATCTAGAAAGCAACCAATCATGTGATGCCACATCAGCATTCAACTACCCATGATGTGAATGCACAAGTATTGGTTGCACTTTTTCTTTTGGGCCTTTTTGGACACCTTGACAAAAAGCATGATGATGTGGCATCATATTTGATGAAGTGGCCCTGAAACAAAAGTTATAAGCAAGGGACTTGCCAAGTAAGCTGCTGTAAAAAATTTGGAGTGATTTGAAATTTCCCCGTAAGATTTTGAGAAGCGCAAAGTTAGGATGCTCAACTACTAGATCCTCTCTCCTAGATAAAAATAAATGAAAATATAAAACTTTTAAAAAATCACAAACTAAACATCAAAATATACCATATATCAATATATGATTGTACTAAGACACTTCATCAAAATAAATTCAATACTTAATAAAAATTTAAAAATAAATATACATATTTCACCATTACACAATTATATAACTGATAGTAATCACAAACAATAAATCAATCAAAATATTTTTGAAAATATAAGTCAAATGATAAACATAACTTATATACAGTCTATATCTAATTATAAATATTCTCCTGACTGCAAATATTTCCACATAATCATCAGAAAGAAAGCAGAATTCAATCTATTTAAGTAATATTAAATATAAGTTAACAAGCATTTGTCAACTGATATTTGGACAAGGAAGGTGTCTAACATCTGAAGGATAAAAATAAGACTCCAAGCATGCTTGAGCTCAAGGTTTCAGTGACGACTGCATTGAGAAAAAACTTTATAACTATCCAACATAAAAAACCACATTCAAAATAGCAAGATACCGGCACAAAAAATAATACCCATCGTAGCCTGCTAACAGCTGGTATTCAAAATAACTATAAATAAGCAGTATCAAAACTAGGGTATCTCATACTATGCCTATTCTACTTGCAACTAAATTTTAAGCAAATTTCAAAGGTAGTCGTCCTGCTCTAACTCTCTGCTTGTTATGAAGTGCATCTGTTGTCCCTTTCTGGCCCAATATTCTTATTTCTACTTCTTTGTAATCATTCTTCAAATCTAAAATTTGTCTCCTGACCTCTGGACAGCAGCTTGGAAGATTGATTGTCATAATTTTCAAGGAAGACGCATTACCCAGAAGAAAATTCAGCATGAACACTTCATTGCCAGGTATCCTGCATACAATGTCTACAAATACTTCTGTGAGATTTGGAAAATTTACGTCTGACGCAATTTCCATCTCTCTTCCTGCTGCCATTATTCTTTTTTTTACGATAAACTGCAGTCCACAAAGGTTAGTCAGGGTTTCAAGAGAAAAGATAGAAATAAGTGTACTCAGGTTAAATGAATAAATCTGCCCGGAATACAACAAGTATTACCTCATTTATTGTCAGTTTTTCAAGGTTTGGAAAACTACTCAGCATGTTGAGGAATACGGAGACACAAGGCAGCTTGCATTTTCCAACTGAAATTTTCTTCATTGTTTTAGCAGCTGATAGGCTTTCAAGTAACCAAAAGTCTGATACATTCACATCATAGAGAGATGTAGGGCATTTCACCTTAAATGAAGATAATCCAGAACAATCGTTTCTTTTCAGAGCCCCAAATTGACAACCGACTACTTTGAGTTTCTTCAATTGGGGGCAATCCACAATCACCATTTGGAAGGAGCTGTACACAAACTTCAAGTATTTGAGATGTTGAGCACATATTTTAAAACTGTTTAACCCATAACATTCACTGAGTCCCAAATTTTGAAGCTGTGGGCATAGAGCTATAAAATTTTCTATTATATTTTTTTCAGTGTCTGCGATAATAAAGTGTAGATAACATGATAATAGGCAAGGAAAGCCTACACAAGACTCTGGAATTTCATTGAAACTTAAATATTCAAGATTCAAAGCAGTGAGTGTCTGACAGGCAAAAAGACTAGTAGGAACTTGTATCATTGGGATGAAACCACTTCTTATACCAATTTCTTTCACTCCTTTTACCCTTATACACTCAATCCATCCCTCTATTTTTTTAGCGTTGCTCTTACAGCGGAAGGGAGGATCGAACCTAAAACTTGTAAGAGGTGCAGAATGTTGTTGAAGAACATTATCTATTATGTCTGTGTACTTACCTGTCATTTTAGAGCAAGTTACTGGGCAGATCGAAGCGAAAAATTCCTTAGAGAAGTGGAGATGGGGAACTTTTGTCCAGAGCGAACGCCATCTAGTGGAGAGGATGGAGGATCTTACAGCGTCTCGCAATGAAAGCTTTGACAGGATTTCATATGACAGTAAGTTATCTGCTAAGTCGCTTAGCCTGTCTTCCTCTGAGGCCATTACTTGCAACCCACCAGCTCAAACTAATCGCCAACTACTCCAGAATTAACGTCGGCTGTATAAAGCCGTTTAAATAATTGCCATCACGAATGGAGAGCGTATACGAAGTGTGTGATCGTTTTGCTGAAGACAATAGCATCAACTCATCATGTACTGCGTATCAGATTGCTGATATTTTAAACATAAAGAAACTAATTCACCTCATAATGTTTGACAATGATAATTGAGGAGAACGAGAAAGTATTAGGTAGAGGCTGTCAGGAAAAAGGATGAAGTGACTATACTTAGTACAAAATAAGTACGAAGAATGTTAATAATCATTAAATAGCATTAAAAGACTCTTTAAAGAGATAAGATAGTTCACAAGATTTCATTTTGAAATAACATCATGATAGTTATATTCAAATTTGAATGGGTTCTAATATTTATTTATTTAGCAAGGATAAGGTTTCAAAATTATTTCTAAAATAGTATTTTGTTAAAATAAAAATATGTTTTTCAACAAATGGAATCTCTTAAGAGCTTTTTCAAAATGCTCGTCAACTTGAATCTTATATTCACTCAATATTAGTTTCATCCAAATTTCAATTCTATCAAATTTATATATTTATTCTCTTTATCAAGAATATTGAGTAGCATAAAAAAAATCATGATGTTTTAATTTATTTGTGTAATTGAAGATCTTGTTCAATAATATATTCTTGTTCAATTAATATAATTGATTCATGCAATAATCCACATCGTGGACAATTTTATTATAGTAAACTTGATTAGGCTTAGTTATTGATAGAGTAAATTGATCCGCTAGTTTAAGAAGATTTTTTTTCAATTAAAAGTCATCGTTTAATGTTCATTGTTCTTTATTTGAAGTTAATTATTCTTTATTTTGATCATAGGATGAAGAAGATCTTGAAGATAAATTCTGATTCATAACTCGAATACAATTTAATTGATTTATATCTTTTCTAATGTTCCATCCAGGATCTAATAAAATATCATAATTTACAGAAGGATTTTTAAGAAATGTTTTAACCTTTCCATAGATCAACTATTCTATTTTTTTCTAATCATAAATTCTTTCAATAAAATACCATAAAAAATTGTTACAATGTTAACTTACAAATGTTAGATATTGAAGCATTTAAAAAATATATTTTTAAGTTTAAAGCATAAAATCATCATATTCTATACATAGATTTTACACTTAACTCTATGGTGTTAGGAATAAGATGCCATTTAATTGCAATCTTAAACATATTTCATGTATCTCCTAAGTCCTTGGAAAGTGTTCCTCAACATTAGGATTAGAAAGAGATTAAAAATGAAATGAACATGTAAATTGAGATTTATAATTATTCCTAAATAATAGGAGCACATGGGGCGCCCACATGGAAGGTGGAACCCACATTGCTTCAGTTAACTATTTGGAGGTTATGATAGCACTTCAGTAATGCATGTCTTGTTCCTACAATATAGGGATTGATATTTACAAGAGTGGAGTGACATTATTAATTTAGTATTAGTTCTGTATTAGTTCAGTTTAGTTCCGTTAAGGTTCAATTATCTTCAGTTACATGTAGTTTTTTTGAGTTGCATGCTAGTTATCTTGAGTTGCATGCTAGTTAATTTGAGTTGCATATTAGTTGACTTCAGTTGCATGGCTAATAACTTTAGTTGCATGACAAATAACAGGTGGATACTTTTAGTTAAGTGGAGGTGATCAAGCATGCACATTGTTTGCATAAATTGATGGAGAGATATGTTTCAATTAACATAGATTGACTTGGACCCTCCTTGAGTGCCCAAGTTGGAATCTTGGAGTTAACACTTTTGCACGATAAGATATTTAATAAGGTTGAGTTAAGTGTGCCCATTCTTGGGTGCCAACTTTGAAGAGAAGCTTACAAGATATCTTTGTAATCAACGTTGAGTTAGGACTTGGTTTGACATTGTTTTTTATGGAAGAACTCTACTTGAAAAGAATAGGCATAGGTTTTGTGAGATAAGATTTGCGCTTTATAATTACAAGGCTCATTATTGTCTATAAATTTTAGCAAGTTGTAGAGAGTAAATCATATGAGTTTATTGTAGGTCGTGAAGAAGCATTATTGAACAAAAAAGAAGCATATCAATCAAGGATTGATACATTGTTATTGTAATCTTATTCTGAGATTAAATAATACAAGCAATATTGGTTATGGTGGAGTTTCTTCCCAAAAGGGTTTCTCCACATATATGTTGTGTCACTTTTATCTTTTGTCTACATTTCTTCTACAATCTTTTGTCTAGTTCTATAAAAGATAAAATTAATTTAACAGAATAAATCATTGATAAAGAATTGATCTAAAAAGATTAATCATATATTATTAATTATTACAAAGAATACTTAATTAGATCTACAATATAATAGTTGTACAAGTTTTTAAGCTACAAATTTACCTTCATTTTCAATAAGTGGTATTAAAGCTAATGGTTGGGTAGAGTTTGGGATGTCTTTCTCTTAAAAGTTTGAAGGTTTTTTGGTTGTAGTGGGAGATTTTACTATTGTGTTATTTCAGATTTGTAAAAGAAGTCTATTGCAATGACTTCTACGTCTCGTCTAGATATTGAGAGATTCAATGGATCTAGTTATGGGATGTGGAAACTAAAAATGGAGGATCTCCTTGAAGAGAGAGATCAATGGTTAGTTGTTTGTAATGAGACAAAGACACCTTCATATATGTTAGATGAGAATTGGGCTAAGCTTGATAAGAAGGCAAGAGGAACCATAAGATTATGTCTTGCTGATGTTTTTCTCTTGAATGTTTCAGATGAAACTACTGCATATAAATTATGGAAGAGAATAGGTGATATTTATCAAACCAAAAGTCTTACTAATAAGTTGTATTTGAAAAGATAGATGTATTCTTTAAAGATGAAAGATGGTGATTCTATTACAAATAATTTAAATTCTTTTAATTTGATTCTAAGTCAGTTAGCATCTGTAGATGTAAAGCTAGAAGATGAAGATAAATGCATTTTGTTACTTTTTTCTTTACTAGATCATCTTTGGAAAATCTAATTGTTGCTATCAGTGGTAGTGGTACAGATCCAAAGATGGAGAGTATAATTCCTACTCTTCTATTAGAGGATATGAGGAGGAAGTCTAAAGAAGAATCCCAATATGACTCGTTTGTAAGAGGAAGGCCTGAGAAAAAGGAACCTAAGGGAGACAAGGAAGGAAAGGGTAAGTCCAAAGGACAGTCTAAAACCCTTGGTAAGAGTAAGGTAAACTGTTGGAACTATGGGAAATTAGGACATATCAAGAAGGATTGTAAGAACAATAAAATGAGTTTTGATACTTTTACAGAGGAATCCTCGGATGATGACCTAGATGATCTTCATGGAGAGGATGGTTGTCACACTACCATGTGTGACTCAGTATCACAATTTAGTTAGAGTTGTTAGCAGTGATGCAGATGTAGCAATGGTATGGATATCTTCATGTGATTTAAGATATGGTTTCTTTGTTTAAAGTATATTTGTTATGATGTCATTTTATTCTCTTGATACTAGTTTAGAGTTTGGCATATTATATGTTTTATTAAGACCAGGATTTATGTTTTCGTACATGTGATCTCCTAGGAGGAGATGGTTTGATCATGTTGTCATGATAGGTTCCTGATTCTATAGTTGGAGCTTTTACATTGATCATGTATAGTTCTCTTTGTATTGAGTACATTGATCATTTTCTTAATTAATTAATAATGGTGCTATGTTGCATTTGGAGTTTGGCATGTATTGATTGGTTACAGGTCCTCGTGGATACTTAGAGATGTAGGTTATGGTTGGAGTTCTTATGTGATTAGAGACATATTCTTGAGATAGTTACTCTTTGGAGGTTTCAGTAGGAAGATCGAGGAGATTTCACCTGGGTATGAACATGAGTTCATGATAGACTGATAGAGGAGATTGTTCTTGAAGTGAGTCATGATGGCTTGATTATCTTGGAGGAGCATTCTCATTCCGTACTCTTGGTCTACTCTGTAGTTATTTATTTGAGAGGTATTTTCCCAATATATCTTTTAGATGTGTTATGTTTCATGCTTTGATCTCTCATGGGATTGAGTTGATTCATGCTTGATTATGGAGACTCATTTAAGGATGGTTTAGCATGAGTTTATATGTTTTATCTTTCATAGATATGGATCTTGAGCTATAGATAGTTAGTTTTGGAGGATTCATTTTGAGGGATGTTATGACATGGTTTATGGGCCGATTTCCACTTATGGGGACAATTTCCTTGAGTTTGATCTTCTTGGTTTAAAGATTATGGTTTTACTTGACCTTTTGGGACCTGTATCGTTAACAACAAATTCTTTGATTGTGTTGAGGCCATGAATGATCTTCATTTAGGAGATGGTTATCACGATGTCATGGATAGCTTGGTTACATGTTTCAGTGGGAGTTTTTTTTTACAGTGATGGTTTGATGTTTATCTTGTTGCCATGTATAGCTCGGTATCATAGTTTAGTGGGAGCTTTGGTAGGATATGGTTATCTTCATGAAATTTGGAGAGGATGTAGGTTTTCTGGGTTTTGAGTATTAATCATTTGCTTGGAGCTTCATGATTATGTAGGTTACATTTAAATTTGGCATGGATTGATTGGTGGGTGCTCCTGGATACTATAGATACTTGGGAAAGGTATTGATTGAGGAATTTGACACTTTGATCAATGTTGTAGATAAGTTCTCATGGTGTAGGAAGGCCATTGACCTTGAGTCTTGTACTTGATTTATAATAATGATTCCTTGTTTAGAATAATTGCAATGTATAATATTAGGTGGGAGAATGTTGGGAATAGGATGCCATTTAATTACAATCCTAAACATATTTCATGTATATCCTAATTCTTTGGAAAGTGTTCCTCAACACTAGGATTAGAAAGAGATTAAATTCGAATGAAATGAACATGTAAATTGACATTTGTAATTATTCCTAAATAATAGGAGCACATGGGGCACCCACATGGAAGGTGGAAGCCACCTTGCTTTAGTTAACTATTTGGAGGTTATGATAGCACTTTAGTAATGCATATCTTGTTCCTACAATATAGGGATTGATATTTACAAGAGTGGAGTGGCACTATTAGTTCAGTATCAGTTCAATATCAGTTCAATATCAATTCAGTTCAGTTCAGTTCAGTTTAGTTGAGTTCAATTCAATTTAGTTCAATTCAGTTATGGTCCAATTATCTTCAGTTACATGTAGTTACTTTGAGTTGCATGCTACTTAAATTGAGTTGCATGCAGTTTCTTTGAGTTACATGTTAGTTGACTTGAGTTGCATGGCTAATAACTTCAATTGTATGACAAATAATAGGTGGATACTTTCAATTAAGTGGAGGTGATCAAGCATGCACATTGTTTGCATAAATTGATGGAGAGGCATGTTTCAGTTATCATAGATTGACTTGGACCCTCCTTAGGCACCCAAGTTGGCATCTTAGAGTTAACACTTTTGCATTATAAGATATTTTATAAGGCTGAGTTAAGTGGGCCCATTCTTGGGTGCCAACTTTGAGGAGAAGCTTACACGATATCTTTGTAATCAACGTTGAGTTAGGACTTCAATTTTGGATGCCCAAATTGATGGACTTGGTTTGATTTTTTTTTTCATGGAAGAACTCTACTTGCAAAGAATAGGCATAGGATTTGTGAGATAATCTTTGTGCTTTGGATTTTACAAGGCTCATTATTTTCTATAAATTGTAGCAAGTTGTAGAGAGTTTCATATGAGTTTATTACAAGTTGTGAAGAAGCATTATTGAAGGGAAAAGAATTATATCAATCAAGGATTGATACAATGTTATTGTAATCTTAGTCTGAGATTAAATAATACAAGAAATATCAGTTCTGGTGGAGTATTTTCTCGAAAGGGTTTCTCCACCTATATGTTGTGTCACTTCTATCTCTTGTCTAGATTTCTTCTAAAATATTTTGTCTAGTTCTATAAAAGATAAAATTGATTTAACAAAATAAATCATTGACAAAGAATTGATCTAAACAGATTAATCATGCACTATTAATTGGGTGAACCCACATAAGTGGTGAACACTTTTGTGGAGGAAGGGAAAAGTTATTTTTTCCCTCTACACAAAGCGAAGGGGTTCGATCGAACCAAAGTGTTCGCCCAAACCTTTATATTGGTTCGGGCGAACTACATGGTTCGACTGAACCCTATGTTCATTCGAACCCCATTGACATATGAGCGAAAATATTAAAATAAAGGGGTTCGAGCAAACTAGGGTTTGGTTGAACCCCCTTAATAGAGTTAAAAAAAAAAAATCCTGTCATTTTCACCAACAGAGTTCGACGAATAGTGACAGAGGTAGTCGACGAACAGGGTAGTGTGTGCGGCAAATCGGCGAATAGGCAAGCACAAACATGACCCACAAACATCTTCACCTTCGAGCAACCTCCATCACCCTCTAACGTGTCCTCTCAGGTTGGTTGCACTGTTCCATAGCTAGCATTTTGGTGCAAAATTTGTGGCATGAATTGCATTTGTTTGAAAGTTTCTAAAGCATTTTCAAGAAATCCATTACCTTTCAATTACCTTTGCAAGCCCCATCCACATTTATTTATTATCTTCCAAAATGAGGTTCCAACCATCTGATTTCCATCATACCCACCTTACTCAAGCAATAAGAGAAACCCAATAGGAGATTGAAACCTAACTAGTTATTTGTCATCCTATTGTCCTAGCTAGTGAACTCAATTGCTTTACGTGAAACCATTCTAAATTTGGTTGAAATATTCTCATAAATGATGATTTCAATTTTATTTTGTAAAGAATTAAGTGGGATGTGCCTATGATTAAATATTCATCAATTTATTTATTTCCATAAATTCTAACTCATCTTAAATGGGCTAGCCTTCCATATTCTGTCCCAAGTGGAATTAAATGATAAGCATAAATTCCCAATTGATAAATAGAGATAAGAGATATTGTGAGAGGGAATTAGACCATTCTAAAGTTCACAACAATGCTAATTCTAGAACTTAGAAGAATATGAATAGTTGAATATTAGGTGATTGGAAGATTATTTAGTAGACATGCATAGTAGAAACCTTAGAGATAGATATGTAAAGACAAATGTGTGACTTTTCTATATCCTATAAGTATTCTCATGTCAAGTTTCATCTAAGGAAAATGCACTAGCTTTTGGGAGGCATGATTTCCCCAACACAATCTAGAAAGCCAACCTAAGGAATTTAATATTAAATTTTCCATTTGATAACATGATTTGATTGAATAGTAATGCAATAGTGCCCATAATAAAACCACAAACAAAGTGGATGGGACACACCAATCAAATAACCATAAAATCACATGAACAAATTCCATATGCAATTCCAATGGACAAAGAAGGAAAAGAGAGTTAAACAAGGAAGGTATACAATCCATTTTTGTATTCAAGCATAAGCAAGATCTTCTCACAACCTTATCAATCAAATATAGCTTGACCAAAATTTGAAACATCAAATATTGATAATACAAGAATACCATTTATTTATCTTGAGGCCTCAATAGCACAATTTTAATTCGCAAACATATCTCATAGATATTTTGGTAACATCATTACCAAATTTTAAAATTTCCAAGAAACACACTTTAAAAAAATTTAATATAAAAAATATAATATCTCCTCAAAATGTTGATTTGATAGATGTTTTTAAATTGTATCCAAATTATATTGAAAGTATCCATGATGAAAGATAAATTATTTAACCTCTTGATCACAATCCTCATATACAATATATTTAAATTCTTGAAAACACCTACATTTAAATATTAAAAAATGTTAAGCAAAATAAAATTAACATCAACTACAACTTAACATTTATTACAAAAAATATATTGGAAGATTAAGAATCACTACTTAAAATTATATAAATTATATTAGATGCCACCTTAAGAACTATATCATATGTCTCCACAAAGAAATAAAATTAGCAGTGCTTCTCTTGTGACCAACTCACATCTAGAATCTTCACCTCCACTCTACAAATTGTATTTTACTATCTCATATCTCCTTTTCTCAAACTTTTTATTTCCCAGATCATTTTTCTTCCATCATGGGTACATGATATAAACTTTGATAACCCACCGCATTATAAACGCTTCTCATTTAAACACATTTTTACAAAAACTACAATCATTGTATCTAACAAGTCCTTGGATAAATTTGGTATTTTAACTGTACCACACTCTTGTAAAATTTGGTTAGTATACAAAGTATAATTAATATTACATAATAGTTCATGATAGATAAAAACTACATGTCATATTTACAATATGTATTATAAATTTTAAGAGGCATACAATAAAAAGGCTTACAAGATTCAAATTCCCTTTGTGATATTTATAAATGAATATATTTTTCAAGAAATTTTACACAATTTTGTTTGGCTACGTTCCAATTAATGTTTAATATGTGGTGTGTGGTCTTGATCACCAATTTTTTATTTTAAAACATCCTTTACATTGAGTGATACTCTAGAGTTAAAGTTCCAAAATCATTCAATTTCATCATTTGTGTTATTAATTAAATTTTTATGAACTCATGGAATCCTACCATTAAAATCTCAAGTACCATTTTCAATAGGACTATCTAGTCTTGATCTTATTGCTAGTGCTTTTCACAATATTTTACAATTTATGCTTAGGTGAAGATGAGTTTGCCTCATTAATCAAACCAAGTTCTTAATTTATTTCTTACTATTGAGGTTTTTATTACTCTACAAGTAGCTCTTTTATCTTTCTACTTACTAGTAATCCTAATAGAATTGAGAGAATTAAAAAATATTTTAATAATAATTTTATTTTAATTAGAAATTTTGATTGCCTAAATATTTAATTTATTTTGTAAAAGTCTTAATTTTTACAACTTTAGTAATTTTACAAAAGTATTCATTGAAATTTTTTGAAGCTCAAAATTGAATGGTTCATGATGATCTCTTTCATTTAAGACTTTATCTTATGTTCTCATAAAATTTAAGTAACCATTTTTGGGTTCTAGAATTATTACAATTTTATCAAGCTCATTAGAAATTTTTGAATATGGGATATCATTCTTATTCGGAAAGGTCCTCTCTTTTCTTAAGTAGCTTGGAGATACAATAACTTTCATTTTTTTTATGTCTGTTATCAATTTTATTAATATTATCAACAATTGGATCATGGAGTATAATTTTAATATCATGGGGTTCATTTCTACATTATTCAAAAAAAATTCTAAATTTGAATTCTTATTTTTCTATGATGTCACTCTTTTCAATATGCATTTCATAACATTTTGCAACATTTTCCCTTTCATGTTCAAAATTTTTATTTTTATTATGGCTAAATAGTTTATATAATATTAAATAATTGTCCCATGTGGTATATAACTTTTTTACTTGTGAAATTCATCCATGTTAAAATCCTTTTCATTTTATGTGGAATGGGAGCCAAATCAAAATTATTCCAAGTCCACTATAAGCCACTTGGATAATCCACATGGTTCAAATAATTAAGCATATAACCACCCTAGATATCTTCTATGATATATTTACATTCATATAATTCTAAATAGGTAATTAATCATTTATTTCCATTTTGATAAGACTTTAATTCATGAGCCATCAAGACCTTTGGGAATACATATAGTGTCCCATTTAATAAGAGGAATACACTTACTTTCATTCAAACCACCCCATAATAATTTTTTTATTGTTTTATCTAAATCTTGAGAGATCTTCAAGAGAATCAATAAACATGACATCATATAGATTAGAATGTATTAGATCATAGCTTTAAGCATTAAGATTCTTCCATCCAATTTCAAATGATTATATTTTCATGAAGTAGATTTTTTTTGGGAAGCACTAATGTTGTCCTCCCATAGTTTAGAAATCATATTTACAAGCTTATCATTTGTCTCATTTTCTTCTCTTATTTTTGCCT
This sequence comes from Sequoiadendron giganteum, assembly GCA_007115665.2. NCBI lineage: Eukaryota > Viridiplantae > Streptophyta > Pinopsida > Cupressales > Cupressaceae > Sequoiadendron > Sequoiadendron giganteum. Next base: position 504,713,194 of record CM021109.1, read on the forward strand.
TCAATAATGACTAAATTGATTTTGCATGACCACCAATGTTAAGTAATGATGTTTTCCTTTTATTACTAGTTGTAGGAAATAAATCTTAGATGCAACCTTTATCAATGTTTTTTAAACTATCTTTAATGACACATTTTGTACTAGAGTGCACACGCACACTTGTAAATTTAAATTTTAGAATTGTTTTAGATTATGTTTTTTGTGCAATCTAGTAATGTGAATGCTTTGATTATTAAAAACTATGATAGATGTTGAACATGTTTTTTGTTAATGGCATGGAAATATTATTGATGAGTAGATGAATTATTAGAACTATTTTAGACTTCTATTCCTTATATCTAGATATATTATTTAAACTAAGGTCTCATTGCTCCTTTAGGTACACATACATACATACATAACATGGATAATGCATATGTTCTACCTTTGGAATCTTTGTTTGCAAATACCACTAATGAGATTAATAAATTGAAAGACTCATTAGCGCAAGGTGCAAACCCATGGATATATTCTGAACCATGCATGCTAATAATGCATAGTCTTGAAAAACTAAGAGATGAACTTGAGAGGACTAGTGCATTTTCTCTAGATAGAGTAGTTGCTATTCTTTCCCACATGTGGGAAGAAGTACATGGTGAGGTTCCCCTTAAACAAATACAGGATAGTGTGACCAAAGAAATGATAAAAACTAATTGCTTTCCATTTTATCAAAGTGCACGTAAGGTTAGGGGATACCGGGTCACTAGATGTGTCGATCCTGCTATGGCCTCATTGATCTACCCATGATTTCTTGCAGCACATGGTCAATACCAAAACAATGACCAGATTCCATTATATTTTGTTCAGCAGTTGTATGCTGAGGTCCATTTGGGCCTCAAAGTCAACTACCTAGACATTCCACCATATGCTAGTCAGGGGCATGGCAGGATTGCTGACATACCCACTTATCATCGAGGAGATAGACTGACCCCAATGTTTAGGGTATTGGTTGGTGAGAGGTCTCCTACTCTCACCCTAGCTCTAGCTCCCATAGCAGATGAGGTTGCCATTACTTCCCAAAAGGAAGCAATTGATACTGTAGGTGACATTGCAGCTGCCACCACTAGGATATTTGTTGATTGTGTAGGTCAGTATTTGATGTCTAGACGTCCCCAACCCATGCCATCTTCAACATAGTGGACCACCATGGATCCTTTCACAACAACATGCATCCCTACTCCCATAGAGATTGAGGCACTTATAGGAGATATGGCACGCAGGACTCTGCATTGTTTGGCTGAGGAACTCTTGGAGGCATATGCCTTCATTGCATCAGACTATGGGATCAGTATAGAGCATGTTAGAGATCATTTGGCATGTGGAGGTCGTTCACTTCTAGGATCCCATCACTCTCAACCCAACACTAGTCCATGTCAGGATCCACCATTTGATCATTCAATAGCTGCACAGACTATGGGTTTTACTGAGATGTTGGTTGGTGCCGGTTCGTTACCGTTGATGCCATCTCACCTACATAGTCCTCTCCACTCATCATTTTTGGCATGAAATGAGATAGATCAGATGGATGCAGATATTGGTTCGTCGCTTGACCGTATAGTTGATATGGTGGAGGCAGCCGTTTTAGAGGACTCAGGTCATCTGATATTAGATGATGTGCATGTATGTGTGCATGCGCATGTTTCAATTCCTTTATAATTATTTTCAAATTTTAGTTTTAATAACTAGATATTCATGTACTAATATATATGAATTTATATATTTGTAGGTGGACATACCTAATGTCACTCCTAACCTTATTCCAGATCATGCACATTGACATGACTCTGTGGATGAATCTGATGCTAGTGGACATGTGAGTTTTAATTTTTTATATATACATGTGTATATGTACATGAATATGTATGCATAGATCTAGATACATATTTAATATAAATTATATGTATTTAAAACATTTTGTACACCATTTTATTTGCAGGGCTCAACACATCCATTAGAGCAGGACCGTTCTCATTCAAATGGTTGTTTGACTAGGGGTCGACATGTATTTGCTTATATGATGATCTTTCTAGTATTTGACATTTCATTATCTCTAACTTACATTTGCTATATATGATGATTTTTAGTATTCGACATTTCCTTATATGATGATCTTTAGTATTCCACATTTGATGATCTCTAACTTACATTTGCTTTTATGATATACATACATTTGGCACTTTTCTTATAACATGTTACGTGCTTATACATTGATCAATATTTAAATGTTTACATGTTTATATGATATATGTATACATTTGCTTATATTCAATATACACACATTTTCTTATTTGATGATCTCTTACAACTTACATTTCCTTATATGATATATACATTTGATCTCTCTAGAGTATAATTTTAGGAAATGAATGCCACTTTATAATTAAGTTCATTCACATGTTGATCACAATAAATATTTTGCACACGCATGCCTTGGATGTATATGATCTTGAATGTTTTCCTTCTATGTATATTTTTTCATAAGATGGAGCTCTATAAGCACTTGCAACTATTTATAGATCTAACTAGGAAAACCTTAGTGATAGAATATTCCCTCTCAAAAATTGGTTGCATTCATAGGATATATGAAATTGCAAGAAAAGAGAAACAATAGTACATGGGGATTAAATATAATCTCAACATGTAGGCATATAATATTTTAAGAATATAATCATTTAATCATATAAAAATAGAACCATATACTCATATAAGCATTTAAATATGTACAATAATGATTATAAAATGCATCGTTTAAGCACATTGGTTGGAGGTGTTATGAATGTTCAAATATTAATGTTTCCCCTAGCATTCACAAAGAATGATTTCACCCCTCTTAGTAACTAGAAGCACACATTATTTATTTGAGGTGGAGTTTGATAAAATAATTAATTATTTGATGGATAAGAGATGGACAATATTAATTTAATATATTTATTAAATGCGGGAAATTAATTAACTTTAAATAAATAATAGGAATTAATTCACTAAATTGTAATAAAGTATTAATGGATGATAATGAATAATAATGGATCTTAGTTATGGTATATTATAAAATAATAATAGTGGTTCGACAAAATTATTTTAGTGTCTTACAAGATGATGTTCAAAATAACATTGTTTCAAAAAAAAGAACTTAAGAAGAACGGATTATAAGATATGAAAAAAATAATGATATGCCTCAATTAGGTGGAGGAATAAGAAAATATTAGGTAGTTGATGATGATTGGACTCGAGATTATTTGTGTAAAAAATACACAAGTTAGCTCTCAAAAGAAGAATTATGAGGAAAATTTCATATGAAATATAGAAGATGATGGAAGAAAAGAAGAGGAGGAATGTAGAAAAGGATTTAAGAAAAGTAAAATTAGGTGAAAAATGTGATTGACTATTTTTGAATACTTAGTTATGTTGACATGTGAAGATCAACTTTATCTTGATATAGTAGTAGATTTTATGCACCAAATTATGTAGGATTGAGGTTAAAATGTACCCAATGCATGTGCAATAACTTATAATAAAATAATAAACAAGAGGAATCCATAGTATTCAATAAGACATTTGATTTTCTTAGTGGGTCTAAGATGGGACAACCAATAGACACAAAGAGAAGTTCCCATCACATCTCAAGGTCTTTGACCTAGGTGGATACTATGAGAGAATGAACTATAGATAGAAATATTAGGCCCCTACAAATCATAAGGAATTGCACCTTGGTGGCTTTTGTGAGGAGACAAAAAACAAATAAATCATATATAAATAACATACCTTGCCTCAATGTACACTAGTCAAAGCACACCATGATATTTTTTTTTATCATGGTGACCTTGAGTAGGCATCATATGGGTTAAAAGATATATAAAAAGATTAAAAAAATATATCAAAGAAACAAAATATTAACTATGAATTAACATACAACATTGTTCCCTTTTTCCAAGGTCTTACTAGGATAAATGGAAGAGGATTATGCCTAATTTGGGGAAGGGTACATCCCATAAAGGAAATTGATAGATTAAAAAGGAAAATTTAATGATCAAGAACTATGTGACAGCTATATACTATGAAGGTTGATTTAGAGTGATTGGTGTGAAAATAATGATGTTTTGGATGTGTAGTTTGAAGTTTTGAAGCATAGGTTTTTGTTCGGAATTTCATTAATTGGATGGTTAGAAATGCATTAAAATTATTTATTGTGGAATTTTTCAAGATTAAAAAGTAAGATAGAAGATATGTATCAAGATATATTGTAAAGAAAGATGTAACCACATATTCTCAATGCAAAAAATGGATATTTCAACTTAGATATGTATGTAACCAAGTAACCCTAAAATCATGAAATAAATGTTGTACACAAATATAAATGAATACATCTATGGATGGTACAAAATCCTACTACCAAAAGATCTCAAACCAATTAAGGTACAAATATAACTTTGGAAAAAAAGGTGTCAATCCTAAAGAAAAATATGAAGTAATGCTTCCAATACAACCATAAGTTAACCAATCAAATCATTGTATTCCTCAATTTAATTTAATCATAAATGTATATGACATATTATTATATGTCACTCTCTAATGGATGATCCTTTGTTGTTGTGTAAGGGAATTTTCAAAAAATGGGGAATTTGCACTCCCAATCATGAATGTAGTTTCCCTCCAACCAAAGATGATCAACTCAAAGTTTGACCATCAATCTCTTTCATCTCTAATGGTCACTAAAAATATTATGGTCTAGGTATCTAAAAGTCTTTGAACATCTCAAATTGTGACCTCCATCCAAATGCAACCAATCGAAAAGTGGCTAAAAGGAGTAGTCTCTAGCTAATAATATTTGGTATAGGTTTGGATCATCATTGAAAAATCTCAAAAATAGATAGTCACCAAACAAGAAACTTGAAGCAACAATATTACTTATGGGGCAACCATATATTCAACCAACTTAAATATGTGCACAATGAGGAGAATTGTGCACATTTTCACTATTCACCAACCAACACGAAGCATAAACTACTACAATTAAAAGTCACACATGTTAGTGTTGTTATTTAATGAATAGATGAATAGAAATGAAAGAAATTAGAAAATGCAACACATGAGACAATGAACACAATCAGATACCCTGGGAAAACCCTCCTCTGAAGGAAGAAAAACCCAGCAAATAATTCTCTTATAAGGAACAAGAGCAGAAATCTGCTTTACAACACAGGCCCAACAATGGCCGAATATGATACAATAACAGGCACACCTCTCCTAGATGAAAAAGATACAAACGAATATGTTCTTCCTTGAAATCAGACTGTTGCTACAAGATGATGCTTTGTTGCTTAAGTGCAAACTTCTTCTAGGTTGCGAATTGCTTGAGTGAACTTGAATAATGAAATGACAAATGAGACCTTGTATAAATACAATTGAAGCACCTCTTCAATTAGGTCAGCTCTCTTAGAGAGAATAAAAAAACATAATAATTTCCAAGAGGTCATCCCAGTATAAGACATCATATGCGAACCTAAGGAGGGTCGACCCTTAAGTTAATTAGATCAATGACAATAAATTAAATAGTCGAAGGGCTATCATTTAATTTATGCCTTCTGATTGAAGTGAGTGCACTAGGAGTGCAGACCTAAGCTACTTATAACATCAACAGTTAGATCAACATCATAATATTATCACTCTAAAAATTTGGGGTTTAGGTACATCAACAATTGTCAACCGGTACAAAAATTGAACACCATCACAAGATGCCACATGGAATCCAAAAGCCAACTCAACATCATCAATACAATAAAACAAATCACTAGTTATAACATAGGTATTCACAATGACATCTTTACCATGCAACTTACACACAATTTGTATCAAAGATATAAATTATAACATTGCATTAATTATACCATCATATCAAATTTTCTTTGAGCTTCTTCCCAATAAAGAATTCATATCAAGTGGGAATTGCAACAACATTTTACCAACTCTACCACCATATCAACTCTACTTTGTAGTCTCCACTCATTATGATAAAGGAGCTTATCACCTCATCATGAAAGCAAGTAAGATATCACCTCATCGTGATATCAACCATCATGGCTACCTCCATAGATGGTATGTACAAGTGCTCATCACTCAATGTGATGTTGTCACCTCAACATGACTTTCACCATGGCTCCCCCAGAGGGTGAAACACAAGTACAAGTAAATCATCACGGACTCCCTCACGTGATGCTGTTATGGAGTCACACACATGACATCCACCATGGCTCTCCTAGAGGGTGGAACAAGGGCTTTCACCTCAAATCTCTCTCAATAGAGAAATGCATTAACAAGGGCTTGCACCTCAAATCTCTCTCAATAGAGAAATGCATTATCAAGGGCTTGCACCTCAAATATCTCTCAAAAGAGAAATGCATTAACAAATATGAAGATCACTGATACTAAGACTCCCTCTCAGCTAGGGCTTCATTCTCCACCATATCAAGCTTGTCTCGAAGGTACATTATCCAAAAAAAAATGCTTGATGAGAATGACTGCCATCTGCTCATCAGTGCTGATATACCTCAACTGAATATCTTTCCTCGATACCATATCTCTGATATAGTAGTATGCTTAGTTTCATCATGAAACCCATGGAAAGACAAAAAGCTTCTCAAAGCTTTGATTAACACAAGGGATGACAATTGACTTCAATGCATGTTCAACCAATCCTACAAGGAGCCTTCGAAGCCACACTGCTTCTCAAGTTCTCACACAAGCTGTAATGTACTTGGCCTTTGTTGTACTCAGTGCCACAGAAGACTGCTTCCTTCTATACTAGGATATCATTGCAGACCTCCACTGAAACAACATCCAAGGCAACACAACCATCATCTTTAGGTTCAGTAGGCTCCCTATGAATCTTCAATCACTTGCATCAACCACTTGACCTCATTGCCTGCAACTCTTGCCTTAGAGAAATGGTTTCAAATGCACACCATTGTAGAGATTTAGGGTTGTCCTCTTCAACTGCATCCTAGATCACTCCATTCTGAATAGGTTTGCAGAGCTACCAATATCAAATTTAGATGTATGTCTTGTGTAATTCTGAATTCAGTAGTTGGAGGGGTCTTTCAAGGATTTTACACTTGGCCTTGCAATGCTGCAATCTTCACTTCCCCTCAGTGAGACATAGAACTCCCTCTTGATCCCGGCTTCAGAGATTGCAAAGAAGACTTTTGGAGATGTACTCCGTCTAGCCACAAACTCAGTCCCTCTAGTGTTTACTCCCTCTTGATCATTTCTTTGGTTGACATGCCTTCTTCACAAGATACCTCAAGCTTTTCATCACTAAGTAATCTCTTATCATCTTCTTCCCCCTAAAACTATCCAGGAATCATTTTAGAAAGAGATTACTAACAGTCCATAATTATCCAAAGAAATATCAAGATTAGAATCGTACAAGTTATATCATGAATGAAAATTTTCAAAAGATCTTATGCTAGTGAACACAACACAATTCAAGAGAATCTACTATCTCTCTTAATTACAAGATCCAAAGAAAAAAATAAAAAAAATAAATGATATAACTCAGAGACTAAAGGATAGTTATCTCTTTAAATATTTTGATCCGTCCTTAATGAAATCAGAATCTGAACGATCAATCACAATATATGCTCTCTCTGCCCTTTATAGTGGCATCAATCGCTGCTACTCTTAATGCAACCTCTTGACTTCAATTGTAACTGATCACACAACTACCGGAGTTGAACAATCTTCATGGAATTGAAACATCTAGTCTACATAAGCTTGATGATCAGACAACAATAAAAATTCAATTATCTTATTTTATCTATCATAGTAATTCAAGCCAATGAAATTAGTCTTGTACAACCTAGATTTCAAAGATATATAAAAAAATAATTATCTTGTTAAGATTTGGGGTTGAGTCTCATCCTTGCCACCTCCTGAGATTTCACACCCATCATAGGAACCACAAACGAAGTTTGCAGTGACCCATAGAACATCTATCCCTCAAAGATAGCAAATACTTCTGTATCAGAAAACACCCGATCCTCAAAGATAGATACACAACACATGGTCGATATCAGGTTTCCCAAATATAGGGTGAATCCTTCTCCCAACTTTATTTATTATACCCGTGCACCTGATGAATATAAGTCATAGACCATGTCAGGTGATGATTCAAATGATCTATAAGTCATGCACTATAGTTACCCGACAAACGTTCAACCTAATCAATAGTAAAGGCGCCAATATATATCTTGACCTGACAATGATATAGATAAACCCGAACATGGTCTATGAACTCCGAGACAAGGATACAAGAGTTAGAGATGCCAGCAACAGTGGAGACGACATGAATTCATAGCATCGTAAATGCTTATCGATTTCACTCCTTCAACACTTAGACAAATGCAATGCCAGTAATATAAATAAATATTGAAAAAAAATAAGGAAGTCCTGATTCTACCCAGATGACCATATAAGACTTCACGGCACTAACGAATACCAACAGGAACATCAACGAAATATGTCTCAGGTAAATGTCGGATGATAAAGTTTCCCGTCTCCATGATGGAAGGCAATGGATATAAGAAATGCTCTCCTGCATTCGAATACTGTTGAAGATGCTATGCGCAATCTCCTCAAAAATTTTCTTCAGCATACTTATGTAACAATGATCCAACGATAATGCCCAGAAAGATATCGCACGAGATTCTGTTGTCGATTAACTAAACTTTGCTGGCGTACGCACTCCTGAATGCTGAGCGTGGATAGTCTAGATGCTTTGATTTGATGACTGCCAGCAAACTCACTGAATGTTTTCGATTCTCCCATAGGTCGCAAGAAGTCTTCAGTGAATGTGCTCCAACTGCCTTGAGTGTTTCTGGCTAACTCACGATATTCAATTGCCAGTATAAGATATGGGGCTCAGATGCGATGCGCCTCTTTGAATGAAGTGATACTGCTCAAGGAGTCAAGTGACTAGTGGCTTGTAGCTCCCGATGGTAGTATTATGTTGTGCTGAAACTCCCAGAGAATATTACATCTGAATTTCTCATAGTTCATTAACATGCTCAGAAACATACACTTCAATAAAATTCTTCCAGGAATGACGCCAAGGAAGATCCAATGATGTCAATCACCAGATATAAATGCAGCTTGCTTTCAAGATCTAATAGGATCTTTTCTTACACCCACTCTGATACCATGTTGTTGTTTAATGAATAGATATACAAAAATGAAAGCAATTAGAAAATGCAACACATGAGACAATGAACACAATCAGATACCCTAGGAAAACCCTCCTCCTGAGGGAGAAAAACCTAGCAAATGATTCTCTTATATATTGTAGGAACAAGAGCATAAATATGCTTTACAACACAAGCCCAACAATGGTCGAATATGATACAATAATAGGCGCACCTCTCCTAGATGCAAAAGATACAAATGAATATGTTCTTCCTTGAAATCAGACTGTTGCTACAAGATGATGCTCTGTTGCTTAAGTGCGAACTTCTTTTAGGCTACGAATTGCTTGAGTGAACTTGAATAATGAAATGACAAATGAGACCTTGTATATATACAATTGAAGCACCTCTTCAATTAGGTCGGCTCTCTTAGAGAGAATAAAACAAACATAATAATTTCCAAGAGGTCGGCCCAATATAAGACATCATATGCAAACCTAAGGAGGGTCGGCCCTTAAGTTAATTAGATCAATGAAAATAAATTAAATAGCCGGAGGGCTATCATTTAATTTATGCCTTCTTCTTGAAGTGAGTGCACTGGAAGTGCAAACCTAAGCTGCTTATAACATCAACAGTTAGATCAACATCATAATATTATCAATCTAAAATATTTGGGGTTTAGGTACATCAACAATTGTCAACCAATAAAAAAATTGAACACCATCACAAGATGCCACATGGAATCCAAAAGCCAACTCAACATCATCAATACAATAAAACAAATCACTAGTTATAGCCTAGGTATTCACAATGACATCTTTACCATGCAACTTACACAAATTTTTTATGAAAGATAGAAATTATAACATTGCATTAATTATACCATCATATCAAATTTTCTTTGAGCTTCTTCCCAATAAATAATTCATATCAAGTGGGAATTGCAACAACATTTTACCAACTCTACCACCATATCAACTCTACTTTGTAGTCTCCACTCAAATTTGGCATACACAAAATTTCTCTTGGTAGATGAGAGAGGTCAATACCATCCCCTTAAGGGAAGAGAGTGTATACCCCTTGAATGGTAAGTACCAAAACACACAACTTTGAATGAGTATTCATCACAAATGAATAAAACTCAATGACATTCTTGCAAGTTTTCATGTATATCTTTTAGGAATCCTAGAGGTATGTGCACTACTAACATGAACAACATATGCTACCATGAATCACAAATGTGATGGGTTTGGAATAATTTTGGAACATGATACATTATGAAACCCTTGAATTTGAGATCAATCTTCCATAGTTTATTATATATAATTCTTTCACACACACTATGGGTTTTGACTTAACATGAAGCACACCATACTAGGCACTTTTGGGATTTTTTGTTTGGTACAACATTCTACAAGACACAAATTTTAATATGTTAGGTTTCTTTTTCTACAACAAAAAAGAAGATTGAGACAACATTCACTTTATATATATAGAAGACATGGACTAATGAATCAATGATTTTTCTTGGATGTATAGGAGAAGAAACATCTTGAGATGTGGTCATAACATCTCCTTGTGTGCCAATTGTCTTTTTTGTTGAGATGATAGATTTGGGAGATCATTGAAACTAACACTAAATTTTCTTCTACTCCCACCATCACTCTTCCAATGAATTTTTTTATGACAAGGTTTGCACATTATGTACATAACAAGTACTTGAATTCCATGAAACAAATATATAATTGGAAATATCTACTCAATTTAAGGTTCTCAATGTATTTCAACCCCTAATTTGTGTCCAACCAAATTTAAAACACTTGTCATCAACATATATTATAAGTAACTAAAACAATCTAGAGTTCAAACAAGTTACTATAATTTCTCGTCTTGAACATGTATGTACATGTACAAGTGAACTTGAAAATCATGGATATAATCTAACTCAAACATTTTGGTTCAACCCACTCTTGAATAACATGTAAATTTTTTTGATGGTCATCACTATCTAGTCTCCATTTTATTTGTCCACGTGCATGTGGAACTACATTAAGATGTAGGGTGGTAGCAATTATAAGGTGACTATATTGATATACCTTGTTATTAACTTGATAGTCCACAAAATGAATCCCATGTTGAACAACTTTGACTTGTTTTAGATATATCCTTTGTAGAACAATAGAACCTGCACGGTAAACATGAACTTGAGGTAATACATGTGCATGTGTACAACATTTGCGTGCTCAAGGTTTGTACAATATATATTTAATGTTTTTAAGGTAATGTACACGTGTACACAATGTATATATATAATTTTAAATTCAAGCTTAGTTGTGGGAAATAACATTCCATCATTTGTTTCAGGCTGTGTTAGCTTATTCCTCTCTTCTGTGCAACATAGTAAATAATAGCTAACACCTTCTATGTTTCGAGGCTCTGCTATAACTGCAAAAACATCTCCTGTACACCAAATTTACGCAATAAAATTCTAAAAAAAATAGAATTATCTCTAGACAAGTTAAAGATCATTAAATTTATATAATATTTAAATTATTGAAAACTTACACATGTACCTTTTCTAACCAATCCTGAAATATGGTCATAATCAATTGAAATCAAAGGAATGTTTTGAAATCTTTCATCCTCATTTTCATCGAATGTGTCTGAAACAAATAGTGGCACCATATCCCATTTACTAACATATTCAAGTTCTTCATTGTTGCATGCATGAGAGTTTCCCGCAATGCACTCAGTGAAGAAACAATAGTAATCTATCGTGTATAATGTCCATCTAGGGTGACTATTTGAACTCATAACACAATGCAAAGATCTTTTTTTTTCTACCCTCTTGCATCCATGCATCGATCTTCTATCCACACCTAGATAAATGTAATTGCAACAAACTTATGTGAACTTGAATATGTGTATATATATATGTGTAAAATTTAAATTTAAATATATTTATTTATTTTTAAATGTAATTTATACATGCTTGATATCTCCCAAAACACTCTATGTGGAATGTTTCGGTTTGTTCTTGAAGATGTGCCAACCTAATTTGATGCAAAGTGTTTCTTGCACCATTCAACAACATCATGTGCATCGTCTATATGATCTTTTGAATAACTCATTTGATGCTTTCTTAAAGCATGTTTGATGCAAGCTCCTGTGCCATCATGCTCACCCTTTCCATGCCCACTCTCAAAGAAACTCCAAACATGTGGTATGTTGTAAATTTTATGATATCTAGAAAGTGCATAAAATAGTTGTGATGATTTGAATTGTGCCACACATCCATTTGACCATACAAAATGTTTTTCAAATTTTATAGCCCTGCTTCTCAAATTCTCAAAAAAACATTTTGTAAAACAATGTTGTACAAAAAGTGTGTCATGCTCTTTATCATCACTAATATAAAAGTGATATTATTTCTTGATGGCTCATTGTTCATCTGTACTCTCAACACCATCCAATTCCAATTTTGCATGTTGATAACACACATGAACCATAATAGTGACCTGCTTTGAAAAGTAATATTCTGATTGAATCTCTTTTTGATGTACAAAAGAGTAATTTTCTGCAAAGTCAACTATTGATAGAACTGTTCCAAGTGGGAAAGTATCTCTTAATGTTTGAAATTGATGTGCTTTCCAATTAGCATAAAAGGAATGTTGTATCTATGGTTGTATCAATTTTTGAAAATCTTCCATAAATTTCCCAATAGGTATCTTCTCTTCTACATAGTTTAACCTTGTGGATTCTTTCCCAAAATTCATTTGAAACTTTACATACTTGTAAATTTTGCAATTTACTGTCTTTGTTAGGTCAACATTTTCATTTGTTGAAGGAAAGTTAGCCAAATTTCCACATGTTTCACAAAGTCCTTTTATGCATTTTATTTGAAGTCCATTTTCATGATCACATAATAGATCATATATGAACAAACTTACCTGTTTAGGAGGTGCCTTTTGAAAACCATATCTTTCTTCTCTCATCTTTCGAAACACTTGATAGTAGAGATCAAATTCAATGTGATAACAACAACAAGAAGTTTCAAAAAACTTGTTTATCTTCACATAATATGGCTTTAACCTTTCAAACATTGTTTGCCCAATCTTTATATGAGGATACATATTACAAAAGTTCATATACATCTCAAGCTGTGTTATGTCTAGCCAATGTTTAATATGTTCTTCATAAATACCAGGTCCAATCCTATGCCTCATAACATCTCTAGTATTTGATGACGAACAGGTCTGATCATTACAAAAACTTGAGATCAAGTTCCTAACAACATCCTCAATCCCGTCAGAATGGGGAGCTCTACACATAATTGCCTAGTTTCCTTCAGAACTATCATCTAATTTACCTTTCTCTTTTTCTCATATCTTATTAGTGTGGTTCTACTATAACCAAATTCAGTGGAAAGTGCTGACATTTTTCTTTTTCTGGATATTTCTTTATTTAAAACAGATGTTAAAATCACCTTTCTTGTAATGGCCTTACCCACTGATTGAGATCCTTTCCCAATGGAATCTAAACCTTTTTTAACATTTTCAACAATATCTTTTTGCAATCTCATGTGTTTCCTCTTATTCGATGCAGAATGTACACCCAACAATTGTAATGACTCTTTCAGCTCATCGCGAAGAAGTAAATGTGATAACAATTGGGTTTTTTCAAGTGTTTCAAGATGATTGAAATGATCATGGATTATTCTATTTACAAATTTAGTCATTGACCTCTTACTTGTATTTTTAGGTTGGTCGGCATAACATTTCAAGTAAATGATCTAAATTTCTATAAGAAATTTATTTCTCCACTGTTTCAGCTACTTTTATATGCTCATCCATTGGTGTAGAAGGAAGTGATCCCGACCCCTCTCCAACATGCATTGTTTGAACTCGGGCCTCCTCCCTATCTTCAAGGTCCATGTGTTCTTCAACTGATTCATTTGGTCCAATATCTAGATTGGGCTCGACTTCTGCTTGAGAACTTCTTCCTTGTTGAGCCATTTGTACATGTTACAAAATATTGGGCAAAGAAAGTGAGAGATGATGATATATAAGTGGAGTTGAACATATGAAATCAAATGAAATCAAAGATTCTTGAACTTAAGAATTCCATGGAAAAAATGCATTTGAAAAGGATATGATTCTAAGATGGGATATATGAAAATGGTATGATATATTAAAATGGTATGATAGATGATGTGATAAGCTAAGAATGCAAGAGGTCAAATGCAACTCTAGGTCCAAATTTGGTTATGGTGGAAGGCTTGACTTGTGTTATGATGGATAAACAAAAGGGACCAATGATCAAGAGAGGGTATGTAGGAGATGATGGACTCCAAGAGGATTTCCCTAGACAAGCAAGGATAATGGTATTTTCCCTAACTTGAAATTCCATGATAAACCTTAAGTGATGTGGGCGATAGATAAAAAATGGATTGGTTTTGAGACCTATGAAGAGTAGTGGAACTTGTGCAAGAGCTAAGGGTTCTATTTGATCAATGATGAATATGCAAAGGACTAAATTCATGGAATGTATGCAACTTGGAACTTAGGCACGATATGATCTTGATATATGCAAGGGGTTGTACATGCAATAACTAGGTGAAATGATATATATGTATACAAGGACCATGTGATGTGATCTATGTATGCAAGAGTAGGAATATGTAAGGACTAGGATGCAATGAAAAGGATATGATTCTAAGATGGGATATATGAAAATGGTATGATATGATGTGATAAGTTAAGAATGCAAGAGGTCAAATGCAACTCTAGGTCCAAATTTGGCTACAATGCAAGGCTTGACTTGTGTTATGATGGATAAACACAAGGGACCAATGACCAAGAGAGGGTATGTAGGAGATGACGGACTCCAAAAGGATTTCTGTAGACGAGCAAGGATAATGGTATGTTCTTGTAACATAGGGTAAGTATTCAAGTTAGCACGATTAAATGCATAAACAATAAACCTAAGTATTCAAGAAAGAACAAAGGAGGAAACAACAAAACAAAAGGGAAGATCTTACCAAATGCCTTCAACCTCCATGAATCACCTTCCTTGCACCTTCTCTATTTGCTGCAATATGATGGATGACCTCAAATTTGATGAGAAAATTAAATTCATGACATGACCTAGCAAATGTCGAAGGATTTTAATAAAGAAATGCAAGAATGCATGAAGGAGAAGAAGTCTAGAAATTAAGAGATTCAAGAGATATTAAGAGATCAAATTAAGAGGTGTCAAAATGAGAACAAAATTGACATTTTATAGAAAATGCAATTTTGGATGGACGGATGAGATTGAAGATTGAGAAATGCCCTAGAATCAATGGTCAAGATTCAAAATGACAACTCACAATTAGGGTTAGGGTAAAATTCTCAAATGAGTGGACAAGATTTAATTTAAGAAATTAAATCAAGGATGGAGAATGAATGTGATAGTGAGATGAAATTAGTAAGATTCAAGAAGATAATGTTTGAACTGAAAGATGAAAATAGTAAATAAATAATTTTGGAAATTACTTATTTAGTAGAGGAATAATACCGTTTTGAATAAAATTTAATTCAAAATATGAATTCAGTGAAATAGTAAGTAATTGATTTAAAATTAATTACTAAAAGAAGAAGCAGTTAACCATGTGAGACATTTTTAAATAAATTATTTTATTTAAAAAGAGGGAAATGTCAAATGATAGGTATTTTATTTAGTTAACCATGGTTTTCTAGGAGGACTTCTTGAATGGACGTAAATATAGGGTCATGGGATGGACTTCTTAGATCTTGACATGACAGTGATGTTATGATGTCGTGATTTGGACTTGCCTCTTGACATGTATCCTCAAGTTTATGAAATGGGATGGGACTTTGGAGACCATGACTAGATATGATTTCATGACCAAATGTATTTTGTGTTGGAGTATCTTGGAATGGATTAGTGTATGATGGACTAGGATATGACATGGAGGTGTGGACTTGGTTGAGGGATGATGGGCTAGGATAGGACATGAATGCATGACAAGGATATGATGTGGATGGAGCACTGGGATATGACGTGGATGGAGGATTAGGATATGACATGATTGGAGGAGTAGGATATGACATGATTGGAGGACTAGGATATGATGTGGATGGTTGGTTTCCCTTGTCAAGGTTAGGGTGGATATGACTAATAGAATGTTTTTGTGACTTAGTGTCATGGGTGGTGTTAGGGGACTCTTGATAGTAGATGGATAGAGGACCAATACTCTTGGATTGTTGGTAAGATGGATAGATGGATGAAGGGCTAGGGGTTGTAATTTTAGACTTGGATTGGATGTATAGTGTTTGTAAGTCACTAGCCAATTGTGCTTGACCATTACTAATAAATTGTCATTCAATTTGACTAGAAAGTATGTCATAGTGACTTGAAGACATGGTGGTGGATGAAATGAGACTAAGAATATGCAAAGTGGTAATGAGGATAAAAGGAACGTCAAATGTGAAGTGGTAAAATGAAAAATGAGAGCCTTATGTCAAATGATTCCTAGGAAAGGCTTACTAACTAATCAAAGTTTGGCCAATGTCTCAATTTGGATTGTCAAAGGATTGGTTTGAAGGACAAGATGACAGAATGACAAGGTGAGATTTCCACACTAGACTTATGAGTTGGAAATAGCTCACAAGAGGATAATGACTAAGGACTTGTTTGATTTGGTCCAATGACAATTTACTTTTTGAGACAATGGTTTGACAGAGCAAGGAAAGTTTTCTTATCCCAAAGTGTGCAAAATTGAGGACTTGATTTGACAAATGCGGTTCATGATGGAAAATGCATTGTAGGAAGTGATTTGACAAAATTTCAAGCAGATTGCAAGGAATTTATTTCAGTTTGATTGTGTTGATTTAGATTTGGAGGATGATGTTCATTTGTTCATGTTGTCTAGAAATAGTTGGAAAACACATGGTGTTGTAAAGAATGAAAATCAACCACATAGAAGACATTTACAAAAAAAAAAATCCTAAGGCTACAAGGACAATATTCTTATGGATCCCATGAACCGCATATCCTTAGCGAATGAATTTCAAAAGCTTGGCCCCACGGGCTCCCCCTTACAGTGCACTTACTTCTCAGGGCAACCAAGCTTCCAATCTCCATGAAACTCCCATGACAGATTGATCATTTCTACTAAGAACTGCGTAGGTGTGGGTGCCTTGGCAACGACCATTGCTGCACCAAAGAATAGAAGGTTTGTGGTTTTCTAAAACAAAGGATTTATTTTGGGCACCCATTCAGAAGGCCAAGCGAGAGGCATTATCATCCCAGTCTATAGAGGTTAGGGTCTGCAGGTTTCGACTCACCACAAGGGTATTGGGGAGTCAATTGCTGGTCCGTAGGAAGTTCTGTAATGCTAAGCTTTCCTTAACATTCAAATTTATATACCGGTTGGGCATCGCTTGGCTTTAGTGCGTTCTTGGTTTGAGTCACTTTGGGGTGAGTAATTTTTCCCACCAAAGCAGGCCCAAGATCTAAGGCTTAACAAAAGTGAACCAAAATATTCATAGTTTAATTGATCTTTGTTTAAAAACAAAGAGAGAGCACATGAATATTTCAGATCACACTCGCATGGTGTTCTTTTAAAACCAAAATCAAAATGTGAACAAACAGAGAATGCACAAGGTTCATTTTATCCATTTGTAGTGTTTGTCAAGCAAAGGGGTTAATTTTAACCATTTGTAGTATTTTCTATCTAAGAGTTAATTTTAAACCCAATGAAAAACAAAGTGTGTTGTTCTTTTTAACCCATATGCATTTGCATGTCTTTTCTTTTTTAACCAGTGCGTGTAAAATGCAAGTTGTAAAGGAAAAAAACAATTAAAATAAAATTTAGCTAATTCCAGCTGGACACATGCTAAAACAAATAGATTAGTAGCATGCAAACAAAAAAAACTCTAATCTAGAAATAAAGAAAACAAGAAAAAAAGACTAAAAAAAAAGATAGAAAACTGGGACAAAAATCTTAGATAGTGTGGTAAGTCTATGAGCCTCTTTGTACCTAAGTAGATAGTCAAGATCTAGTAAATTTAAATATTTTATTTTTCTTAGATAAGGTATCCCATTACGAGAGATCATTAGGATTTGTGTCTCAACCTTCAATCCCTATCTATTAATACTAAACAAAATCTAATTTTCAAGTTATAAAACAACAAATATATATAAATGTCAACACTCATAATTTAATTTTTGGCTTGGAACATGTTAGAATAGACATTAATTCTAAGAACATGATAATTACAACAAAATGCATCTCTTTCACATCTTAATATTTTTAAATGGGCACAATCATATAGAACTCATTTTTATGGATGAAAAATATATTAATAAACTTGGGAGTAGATGTTAAAATTATTCTTAAAATAAATTGGGAGGAGCTTGGGAAACCAAATTTACATGATACTCCCTATGATATAGTAGTAGATGAGGGAGAAGATCCAAAATTTTCATTAGCACATGGTATCTAATATAAAGGTCAACCTATTGGGTTTATTTAGGAAAAATAAATTTTGTGATGTTTGAGATTCAAAAGGACTCTTTGGTGCTTTTAAAATTTTGTTTAATCTCAAATTGGTTCATGTAGAATGTAATGAAATATTTGACTCCCAAAAAGAAGAATTAAAATTTTATACATGGAGGGCTAGATAGTGCATATATCTTTGAATATGAATATAGATTAAGATTATGACAAGAAGATAGCAAAAGAAAGAGATGTAGAAGAAGATGGCATATTTAGATGGCTATATTCATTGAGGAAGCTACCTAAGAAAATATCATAATCACAAATTTTCATATTTCTTCTTGTAGATTCATAGCTCTCTTGGAAATGCTTCTTGATCCATCTTCTCAAATTTTCTTTTTTTCATATATCTAAGGGATACACTTATTGCTATAGATTATATATATTTTTGATGTTGTACTCATCTTAGTTCTAGATGCACATAGGATAAGAGCGCAACCATATTAATCTAATGTCTTTTTATTTGATTATTTGTGGAGGTAAAAATACCAAATTAGGGATTTGATAATATTGGTAAGATAACCAAAATTCACCCCTTTCCCTTTGTGGCACTAGCTACATGTATTCTTGGAAATCTCTTTATATGAAGGTTTTGTGTCTTTTCCTATCTATCATAATTATATTATCTTAGAGCTCAGTTTAAATAACATTATGACCATTTTATATCATTTAATTTATTTTACAAAATTTATGTGTTATTCTACAATTTAGTTTCTTGTTATTGGTTGTGTATTTTATTCTTATTTTATGGACTTTCAATTTTTTGTATAAACTAGTATTTTTTATGTACAACAAAAATCTATGTAGTCATATAGACCTTAATGTAGTCATGCTACCATCTAGGAAACATGATGCAATTTTTATTATCTTCTATTGATTCATATTCTAGATTCCTATCACATGATGAGATATCTATTTCTCAACTCTCATTCTAGGTTTTTCTTTGTTTATAATTAAATCCCATTTGTAATATTTTGTTTAATAAAAATATAGTACTTTGTTTTTATAGGAAAAATAAGCTTGCATAGTTTATATAGGTGAAACCAATTTAGATAAGACCATTTACACTTGTTGATTTATCTATTTTGGATAGTATTTTTGTGTTATTAATCTTATCTAGGAATAAAGTTAGTTAAAACTTTCAAATTTTTATTTAGGTAATCAAATTCAATACATTTTTCTTTTTACTATCAATATGTTTATTTCTTTATAAATTATTTCATTGTTATGAAGAATATTCTAATTCTATGTTAGATTATGTGTTAGAAAATTTAGAAAATATTATTTTAGATACATACTTCTACATTATATGTTCCTCGCATATAAAATAATTTAGTTAATGTTTGTTTTATGTGTATATTCATTGTACTTGTTGTTAAATCTATCCTAATCCAAAAATAGTTATTGTTAACTAATATGATTCTATTTATTATAATACTTATAATTTTTACCAATTTTAGTGTGTTTGTGGGGTGTTTGAACTATCCCCACCTTCTCAACTAATTATCACTATTTAGGTTTTTTAGATGAGTCTAGAAATTCTCTTTTGTTGAATTATCTTGTGTCATCTTCTTTTATCCAATTTGGTTATACATAATGATTTCCCTACTATTGATTTTCATGTATTGATACAAAGGGAGATACCAAGATAGAGGAGAAAATACTGGTTAAAGATGGTGTTTCTACCATATCTATATAATTGATGATGTACAATTGGATGAAATAAATATAAGAATTTAAAGAAGGACATAAACATAGATAGATGCAAAAATGGGTGCTACAAAAAAATACAAATAAAGAGAATATATTGTAGATCAAAACTAGTAAAATATTTAGTATAAGGATTCATAAAATCTAGTGATAACTTGCAGATTTTAGTTTTATAGAACTCATTGATGATGTGCATTTGAGTTTTCATTTTCAAAAAATTGAAATGAGGAACCTTCAATTTTCTTATATATCAATTATTTGATGCATTTTTCCTTGTTGCTAGATAAAACATATGATAAACCCACTAAAATTGTAAATAAATAAATTTACCCATATTTGACAAGAAAGAGAAGAAATAAACACATGCCTTGTTTCCTTCTATGATGATTTGTCAAGTTTTATTTGCGTCTATTTTCTTCTTTATCTTTTGAAAATTTTCGTTGAGCTTTGTTTTTTCTTTTTGCTTTTTGTTCCGTTTTTTTCTTCAAAATACAAATGATTGATTTAAACTAACAACAAATTTTCCTCCAAAACGCAAAAAAATCTGTCACAAAAAATTGAAAAAACTTCAAAATACAAATTTGCCTCCAAAATATAAATTGCAAATTTTTTCTTCAAAATACAAATGATTGATTTAAACTAACAACAAATTTTCCTCCAAAATGCAAAAAATTGAAAAAACTTACAATAGTAAAAACAAATGAAAAATAACGAATAAAATATAAAACATTCTCAAAATATTCTTTACCTTTGAAATGTCTTTTTCAGCCGACATGCTTGGAAGCACGAGGGTCGCCTGAAAATCGTCGTTTACATAGGAGCTCGTAAAAACGCAAACAAACCCTGGAAAAGTTGTTTGACTTTTGGATGTATACTAAGGGGGTTCAGCTGAACCAATTTTGTGTGGTTTGAACGAACCCCTTAAAAATAATTTCGCTTATTATTTTAAATAGGTTCGATCATAAATATGTTTTATGTTTGGCTGAACACCCTTCTTCCCCTATTTCCCCCAAAAAATGATTTTTTTTTTATAAAAAATTGTCTTTCGAAGCTCAATTTGAAAATAAAAATGTAGAAAACCTCAGAAACCCAACTAGATAATAATAGTCCTTGGAATGAGCTATCCGTTGAATATAATTTTAATATGGTTTACTTTTATTATGTATTTTATTTTTTAGTTTTATTAAACATAGGTTTTTCACTGAAAATTAAAATCTCTGGTATGCACATGTGGAAAAATAGCAGATTATCAAAATATATTTTTTTAAAATACGTTGAGGCTGGGTATTGATGTCCTTGATCCATTAAAAAAAAAAATTGAGTTTCGATTCATACAAAAAAAGTTATGTTGTATACAGTCTGCCTATGTCTGAATTGTAATTGGTTTGACTTTGAAACTTGATTAAGGAAAAAATATTCAATAAAAAACTATGAGACCAAATGAAAGTGCTAGATATTGTAGTTAAAAATATAAATTCAAAAAAATTAGAATTTTATCGTTCATACAAAAAAAATTATGTTGTATACGGTGAGCGTCACTTTTTAAAAATGTTGTTTTCTGAAAAAAACCAGTTTTCGTGGGAGATGGAAAAAAAAGTGCAATCTGATTTTAAAAATTTTGAGAAAAATATTTTTAAAATCTACAGACAAAATGTGATGAGACTCTAGTTTGCATCATCTTCAAATTCCTCACGGTTTAGTTGGTATAGGTGCCCGAATATGAAGATTTAGTTAAAAATAATAATTGCAATGTCCAGTTTGGCCAAAAATTGTAAACCACTATTGTGGGATCACCCAATTGTGACAAATAATACTTAACTAGATCTACAATATAATAGTTGTACAAGTTTTTAAGCTTCAAATTTACCTTCATTTTCAACATATGGTAAAGTACATTTGAAATCTCACCAAATTATTCAACTCAAAGAGTAGAAAACAAATATATATCACCACAAAATATGGGAACAAATAGAAGAAATGGGCATGATCCCTTGATTAACTTCAAAGTGATAGATTACAACCTTCAACAAGATTCCTTGCTGAAAATTCAATAGTTTTCTATGCATCCAAGAGTTTCAAAAAAATAGCCCATAATAATGTCTCCAATTTTTTTATATATACTTCCTTGAGGAAGTTAACATTGATTCAAAATGACAAGTTTGACCCAAATCTTAAATTGGTCCCTAGTACCAAAATTTACAAGTTCTAATTATTCTCAAATTGTGGCTCCAAAATTATAATGCATTTTAATTTTATTGAGCCTAAAAGGATAGGACACATGGGAACATGAGGGTGGTCAATATGGACACCAAAACAAACAAAAGGGAAAAATGCTTGCCCATATTAATTATTATAGTGTAAATATACAAGTTCAATAGACATTATTGAGGCTGGGAGGGCCTATATATTGAAATTTTAATCTATTGTTGAAGAGACTGCTCTTGACCTATTCCAAAACCTCCTTTATTTCTAATATCCTCTTTTGGAGAGTGTTTTACTCTCTTTCAAGCCTTCAATTCCTTTATTGTATACTTATGTCTTGTAGCTATTTATTGTGAAATTTTGGATGATCATATAATAATATTTTTCTTAATAGTTCCTCAAGTTGAACCCTATCCTTTTTCTATAATTGGGACTATTTATTCTCTAGTATAATTATCTCTTCATCAAGTGATTCTTCAACCTCAACCATTACATTGGATTCATTACTAACAAGTTACTTTAGCACTACACGGTATCATGGATCATTTTTTTGCTCTATGAGTATTGCTTCTCGCTATACTCCTCTCACACTAATCACACCTTCAACATTTAAATTTTATACTTTTCCTTATCCAACACTTTCAATAATGCAAGGGTAGGAGAGTTGGATTCTATAAGTCCCATTAGGTAATTAATATATTATGAGCTCACCAACCTGGGCATTAATTTTTGGTTTTATTTTTTGGTTCTTTTATGTTCTACCCAAGATGGTAGACATATATATTTTGAGAAATGGTTTCCCTCCTTGTGTTTGATGGCCTAGATTAATAATATTTATTTAATAGTCACTAAGGCTACATATTAGCTTCATATTTATCTACTAAAGGAGTTGTAATTCATGCAATCCTTACCTTGTAAGCATTCACATTGATGGAAGATGATGTCCTGGGTATTTTTTACATGGATTGATCTTGAAACATGTCCACTGACTTGGAAAGGTCCTCTCATATAGGATTGAAGGTTTATTTCCATACTGAAAATTCTACATACCCAACTAAAGTCTCTCAGGTAAGTGCTCTACAAGGGATTGACTAACTTGGAGGAGTGGTGAGTGGAGGAGTTGAGATTCCCCTTGAGGTAATATCAAGAGAAGGAGAGGGTAAAGGAGTTAGCAACTAATTTGGAGTATGATACTCCTCCTTAGAAGATATTCCAACACCACTGATCTAGCTTCCCTCTTCAGAGGGTCTACAAGCTCTTCTATTTCCTCTTGGGTTGCCTTTTCTTATAAATCCTCAATTATCACTTCTTCCTACTTAGTTGGATTTTTTGAAACATATTCTTGTGGAGGAGAAAGAATTGAAATTTGTAGAAGGTAAGGTGGAGGGAAAAAAGGAATTATATACTATATTGGATCTTAGTAGGTGGGATATAATTTTTCTCCTTAATTACCAAATATATTGTTGCTACTCTTGTTTTGTCTCTTCTTTGTATTGGTTCCTCTAATGGTTTGTCTTCCTCTTTCATGTTCACAAGAACTAGCACATTGGGAGCTTCTTGTTCTTTCTTCTCCTTTTCCTTCCCATGAACAATAGAAGATGAAGATCCTTGTACTTCTATATGTACCTATAGAGCTAAATGAGGTGCCTAGGAAGGCTTCTACTACTATGGATAAATATCATCCTCAAGAAAGGATGCCTCACTAATTGCTTTGTCCTTGCAATCATAGCCCTAGTCCTTACTTTAATGGAGGAATCTTATTGTTGACATAATTAGTTATATATTATATTACATTATTAGAAGGGATGTCAGATAATAGTTTCTACTACGATTAAACCATTACATCAATTGCTCATTTAGATGCTTGTATATGTGATTTGCACTATTTCAGATAATATATTGAGCTTTATAGCCTTCATATGGTATGAGAGTAGCAATGGTTTTGTTCCTATGTGTGATGGATAGAGCAATGGATATATGTGTTAACCTATGCTAGACATGATTAGAGAAAATGGCCTCGTATGACATATGTGTACGTAAGTCTTCTCTCATTTAATGCATTTGAAATGTATGGATGGAAAGGACAAGCATGAATTTCTTGATTAAAATTTTTTTTTGCCTTGTTTTGGTGGACATTATAGAAGCTAGGTATTCTTTGGTGTGTTTCTCATCATCATATATCAAAATGGTCATTGATTGAATGCTTTGGAAGTTGTATTTTAAGTTAGATTTTTTTTCAATTATTTTGTGACTGCCCTAATTATGCCAGCTATATAGTTTTCTATGGCATGAATAGGAGAAGAAAAAATGGTATTAAAGATGTTCATAGCAGTGATGGTGTAAACTTGGCGTAGAGATCATAAGAGTTTGCAAAGAACAATTATCAAAGCGGTTGAGAAGGGAACATGGTTAGGATAGTATCTATTGTGAAATTTTTAAATAGCCCATTTATGTTGCAAAAGAGTGTTACTATTGTTCAAGTCAGTGGTTGAAGAATGTTTTTTTGAATTTGGTGAGTACCATAATTTGTTCAAAGAGTTTATGGCATGTTTCTAAAGGTATGTGTGAGTTTATTTTACACAAAAGTAAATATAAGAGAACTTAATATTTTAGCAAGATTTCCTATTAGAATGATGAGAGTATTTTGGTTATTTAGTATTCATAGAATAGATGATTTCTAAGAGTGCATTATTTGGTCTTCTTCTTGTTACTGGTTCATACAAGATTTATGGTGTCCTACATCAAGATTCCTTCTAGTCTTCACATGTTGAACATTGTGTGGTCTCGATATTATTGCTAAGAGTTAAGGAGGTGCTTTTACAAGAATTGGTATAAGGTTGAGTTTGAGAAGATGAAGAAGTATGTCTATCTTATTAGAGTTTTAGCTCACATTCAGGTGAAGCAAATGAAAGCTCTGAAGCAAAAGAAGTCTCACCTTGTGGAAATCCAAGTAAATGATGATTGGTAAAATGTATTTCAAAAAATTAAAACAATTGTTGAGTATCTTGTAGATGAGTTTATCATTGTTAACAATGGGTAGTCAACCAATTATGCTTGGACTTTTGAGGTTATCTTTACTACACCTGATGAGACCTTAAAAGACTCATCCAAGACATTAGATGGATAAAGTGTAACAAGGTCATATTGGAGGTTGGTGGCTTTGAAGGATGGAGGAATTTCCATAATCTCAAGTTAGCTTCTCGCTTTATGATGATGCTTTATATGACAAGCATTTTTGGCTTTATTTTTTTTCTTTGTTATTGCTAACAATTTTGAAGATTCATGTATTGTGAAGTTTTCTTTTTGGAGACAGGTAAGGGGTTTGGTGAAGACCTCAATCTGAATTGTTGCCTAGATGATTCATGAGACTATGGCTAAGGATTACACCTTTATGAGGTCGAGGAGACAACCTGTCCGATCGGCGTCCTCAATGGTCATTTCAAGCACTATCGTATGGTACAGTTTAATTGACAATTATTTTTTAATATAAAAACTTTGTTTTGAAGTTCACTACCAACTTCCTATCATTGGGTCACATCAGGCGGTCAAAGATTTTTGCATTAAAATCCTTTGTAAATTTTTGTGTTGGTTGACCTTTTTTCTTTGGCCTAACAGTTTATTAATTTTTTTTTTTTTAAAAACTTTGTTTATTTCTAAAAGGCCAACGGTTCAGTTCCTCAGCCCACATAGGTTAAAGGTTGTGATGGTGGGAAAAGCAGCTACCGACCTTTGCCGCCAAGGCACCACCCTGCCACCACCTGGGTGGCAACCCATTGTTTTTCCCTAACATTGTAGGTGGTCATATGTCTAACCAAGAGTTGCCCGATAGGTGCTTAATTTTTGCACCCAATTAGCCCGATTTTTCCCCCACATGCCTAAATAGGCCTTTTTTCATTTTTTCATAACTTTCACCCACTGAGGAATTTTTTTTTAAACAAAATATCACCAGAAAACTAACAAGCTCAATTTTCTAGTGGTGAAGTTATTTTTTAGAAATTTTACTGTTTGGTGGAATTTTTGTTGTTTGAAGTCGGATCTTCATTTTTGGCTCTCGAGTTTGTAACTTCTTGCCATGATCTCCAATTTTCATGATTCTTATTGCGTTGGAAAGGTATTAAGGAGCTCTATCCAGCCATTTATGCAATTTTTCCTACTTTTATCCTAATTACATTATGATTTTAGATTTTTTCTAGTGGGTCTATTGAAGGGTACTTAGATATTTTGGTAGTTGGGAGGGTGTTGTTTTGATCATTGTACTTCATTTTAGCCATATTGTATATTTTGATCTCATATTGTATCATTTGAGAAGTGTATTATCATTGTAATCATGGGTTATTCAACTCATCCTTATATAATAGTTCTAACTAGGGATAATTATGAGTGATGGAAAAAAGCATCATAACACATTGTAAGTGGCTAAATTTTTTGCCACATCTTTATGGACTCATTCCTAAACCAGAAAAAACATATAAGAAATATGTTTGGGGTAATATAAATGATCATATCATAGGATTGATTAGTTCTAGCTTTAGTGCAAGCATCTTCAATGAGACCTATCATAAGATATTCTCAAACATCTCATTCCGAAGCATAGTTTGGAATAGAGTTTGGGAGATATTTGGAGATCCACAAAAGCCTCCATTCCTAGATGATCCTACTTCATATTACCTCATTCCACTTGATGATGTTGAAAACATACCCTTTGATGATGAGACCTTAGAGGAGTTTCAATATGATGCAAAACTTGAGCATCTTGATGATCGAGAGACTTCCCTTATAGCTTCTACTTCTCTAATTGAGATCACACAACCATATTCTATTGATGATTCATTAAGCTTGTCCAGTGATTCATTACAATAGGTATATGATAGTCTTCTTGTTTGGGATTCCTATTTGTCAGACATTTCTTCATTATTTGTGGAGTCTCACTTTTCAGATTTGGAAGATAAATTTGAGGGCCTATCTCTCCTATTTGATGATAGTCATGGATCAACTATTGTCACTTCATGTTTTTCCTTAGATTTTTTGCAAGATCCATTTCCATTTGTTCCTATTTTGTCATAGTTTGTTGTGATTGGGCATGTACCTAATTAGATTGTGACATCATCATCATCCAAGAGCTTGACAACACATGCAGAGATTTTAGAGATACAATATTCATGTACATATGGATTCCTCTTCCTTAAAATTCCTATTCAAAATGGGAAGAAATCCTACATTTTTACTTGGTGTATATTCTTCCTAAGGGAGAAACATTGTTTGTAGGCATTGGATTATGTTTTTTCCTCAAAACTTAACCATATTTGTAGAAGATCATACATTATGGGGGGATATATTGTCTCTCGTTTTCCCTCTTATGGAGGGGTAATTGATTGTATATACATGATGGATGTAGCCCTTGGGTGGTATCATTGAGTCCTCCATGTACGCCATGTTATCTATGTTTGTTTTGTTTTCCTCTTTTCAAGAGGAATTTTTTCCCTTTAGGTTTTCTCCTTTTCTTCGTTTGTGAGAGATTGATTGTATTGTATTGCATTTTCATTGTAAATGGGTACCTAACATGGCATCGTAGCTAGAACCCATAGTCATAGTCTTTGCATAATAATTGTGTCACCAAAAAGTGAGGACTTTGTCACTTTTCACTCATTTGGACCTTGGCCTATGATCTTGGACCATTTTCAGCCTATTTTAACCCATTTGCAAGCCTTGTGACGAAGTGTTGTAAGGTGTTTCAAGACATTTTCATAATCTCCTTGGCTTGCCATCACTTAATTAACCCCTTGTTATGCTATAATGACCCCTTAATCCTCATACATGACTTATCTTAGTGTGTTTTATGAAGACAATCCCGACACACATAAATAATAATTTTAATCCCCAAAAATCAATGAAAAATGCCTAGGTGGACTAGGTCACCACCTTGGGCGACCTAGTCCCATGTGGCATAAATTGCAATTTTAAGCTAAATTCTTTGGGGATTTTAGTCTCTAAAACTCTAAGGTTGGTCAATATGAAGTTATTTTAGGAAAATTAGGGCATGACTTGTATAAATAAGTTCCAAAACCCTAATTCCTCATTAGGCACCATCCATTTTCACCTCTCCTCTCAATCTCCCACCTCTCCTTCTCCTCAAGCCAGCTAGGGTTTGATCCTTCCCAGTCAACAAGACATCTTTTTTGAAGCATTCAAGGGCTGGTTGCTGCAACAACACAAGATAAAAACATCAAAGGCAAGGTAAAATCCATTGTTTATGATTCTTCTCATTATTTACTTCATTTCTATTTCATTTGGTTGGATTATTCAAAAGGGGTTTGACTAAGGCAAACCCCTAATCTCTAACCCTAACCCTTGTCTCTTCTTTGCATGTGTGATTTGTAGGTTTTTGTATGCTAGTTTGTGGAGAAGAAAGGTGTTAGGAAGGTGCCATAAACTCACCTAGAACATTCAAGCCAACCAAACCCTAGTTCTAGCTTGGAGATGTCTATCTACCCATTTTCAGTAGAATCTAAACAAGATATTTTTTGGAATCCAGAGTGTAGGTTGGGGACTCCAATATCCTCTTTCAGGTTCCCGAAAACCCAAAAGAGGACTAGGTCGCCCAACTTGGCAGGAATGTCCCTATGAAGATTTCAAGCATTTTATAGAGTATTCTGGGGCCTTTCATCTACAACAAATCATTCCCAAGTGCACAAGTCCCGAAATTTCCATTTACTTTCTATATTGTATATATATTTAGATCATTTAGATTAGCTTTTATTAGTTTACTTTCATTTCATTTGCATTCTTTAGTTAGATTTAGTTTCATTCTATTTCCAACACTTAGATATACAATCACACACATATCACAACCCCCTCTCCTTATTTGAATGAACACCCAAAAACCCCAAAGACCATTAAGTTGAAAGAGAGTCCATTCACTCAAAAGTTAGCTTCTAGGGTGAAAAACCCTAGGAGCTCATTGGGGGAATCCTCTTTCCCTCTTGTGTCTTTGTTTTTGGTGGTTCATTTTGGTGAACCCAACCCTCTTACACCTTCTTTTCTGATTTAAAATTCTTCCTCATCCTAGGATTAGCTTGCATTGCATCTTGCATTAGTGAAACTGCATCCTAGGGTTTTAAAATTTGCATTAGTGTAAAGTGCATTTAGGCTGCATTTTTGCATGTTAAATCATCAACTCTTTTTGTAATTCTGCATTTTCTTCTTAGATCTACATTGTGCAACACAAAAACCACCTATACCCATCATAATTTTCTGTCAAAACTCAAAAAAAATATCACTAGGAGGACTAGCTCGCCATCTTGGGCGACCTAGTCCCTTCAAGGCTTTGAAACTGCCCTTTACAGAGCTGAAAACCCTTTTTTTACACTCTTTTTTTGTGCCATTACCCATTTGTATGAATGGGTTGAGTTTCTGTAGCATGCATTTCATTAAAATTAGCTTAAATTAGCTCATTTCATGCATTGTTTGGTTTCAATTTTGCATATACTACATTTCTTTTTCGGATTGTTACATAGTGTAATCAAAAAATTACCTTGTTTTCCATCTAAAAAATTGCATTTTAAAATTTTAGTTTAAATAATTACATTGCATTTTCTTCCCTCTCTTCAATACAATGTTTTATTTTAAAAGATGTGGTTTTTATTTGGTTTCAAATGGATTGTATAAATGTAATATTCCTTCTTATGAGTTCAATGTAGATTATAATAATGAATTCATTAGAGAACATGCTCATAACCAAAACATTGAGACTATTCTTAACATTGCATTACCCCTTGATGAGAAAATTTGTTTTGATAATCATTACAATCATACTTGTGCTTCTCCCTATACCTCTCCTATTAGTGATGAAGGTATCTTGGTGCAAGATGCTACAAGTGTTGATGGTCTTGATTGTCCCTCTCCTCATCCCCCTTTGCCCAACCTCAAACAACAAACATTTCTTGACATCACCTTACCTAGTCTCTCTAACCATACCCATGATTCTCAAACTTTCTCATCTTCTAACATCCCTCCTCAATGCAAAGAGGGTAGTTTGGTGTTAGAAGATACTCCTAGTACGAGTCATGAAACTATTGAGCCTCCCTTCCCCAATGATCTCCCCCTTTGGGATTATCTATTTGACAATCATAGTGTATCTTCTCTCGATGCCTCCCTCCCTTATGATTCAACATGTGATGAACCTCTTCCATGCTCTCCTACTAGGGTAGATGGTATGGAACAAGATAATGAGACCCTATAAAATCAAATAAAATCCCCTCTTACCCATCCCACTCCTCCCTATCCCATGATTGATCATTCCCCTACTAGTGATGAAGTTATTTTAGAAGAACCACTCTTTCAATGTCAAGCACATGAAGCTTGTAGTTCTTCTAAACTCTCTCCTTCTAGGGTGGATCTCATGATGCAAACCCAAGATAACATTGAATCTCCTTCCCAAAGGGATGTCCATATTATTCAACCTCAACTCATCATTTCTCTACCTTCTAAACCTGAATTCATTCTCTCCCCAACTAAGCCTAATGTGTTGCAACAATCGATCCAAGTTACCATTTGTCATACACATTACACTCGCAACCACCCACATTCTCAAACATCAACCTCAACTTCCTTACCTTCATCCTCTCCTATTCTTCCTGCTGCCCCTCACTTCACTTCCTTCCTTAGGAAGTATGACCTTGTTGACCAACTAAGGAATACTCCTGCTAAAATATCTTTATGGGACCTTATCCAAGCCTCCCCTCACTATCACCACTTGATGTAGGATGCTTTACAACAAATTATTGTCCCTTCTAATGCACAAACTGATGATATTTCCACTATGATCCAAATCTTAAATGTTGACATTGTTTTCCACCAAAGTGAGCTCCCTCCTTTGGATGTGTAACAACAAGCTAAAACCTTCATGATCATATCTCAATACAAAATCATAGGGATCAAGTGAACTCTTGTTAATAATTGATTTGTTGTCAATGTGTGTAGTTTCAATCTCTTAGATAGGCTCCATATTGATAGATGAACCATCCAACCTTCCTCCTTATCTATTCATGGATTTGATAGTGTAGGATCGCTTGGTGTGATCACTTTACCTCTTACAGTTGGAGTGGCCACATTAGACACATCGATCCATGTTATGCCAAATGATGTTTCCTCTAACCTTATTTTGGGTAGGCCATGGATTGATGCCATGAATGGTGTGCCTTCCACACTTCATCGAAAGATGAAGTACATATACAACAACAAAGTGTACACCATTGAAACTGATCCTAAACCTTACAGTTTCCTATATCTTGAACAAAACAAATCCAAACCCTTCACCACCACACCAACCAAACCAGAGGCACCCATGAAACCCAAGTCCTTAGATGATGTTTTGGGTTCCTTAGACTTCTCCCCTCCTTTACTAGGAGACTCCAAGACCACGAAAAAAGAATCTCCAAAGGGTGACACTATCTTGTTAGCACAAGACTTAGCTAATCCTTCAATAGCATACACCTCAACTCCTTTAGCCACCAATGCAAACAATGACCCCTCACTTGATCCAAAGAAGCTGAAAAAGCTTTATGGGAAAGGTTATGAGATCATGAAGCAACTTTTCTATAGCAGACAGGGTTGTGGTGCTAATGAACAAGGAATCCAAAACCCTATAGAGCCTAACATGCAATCAACACATCATGGTCTTGGATTTTTTCCTTTCATCAAAATCATTAAGACTTCCTCCAACATCAACACCCTCTCACATTACCCTTCTAACCCTACCTTCCAAAGTGATCCTTTGACACCAACAAAAAATTATTTGCTTAAATTCAATGTCATCCTGCAACCTCCTCTAGATTCAAATTTTGCACACTCCTCCAAAGGAGTATACAAAATCTTGCAATCTATAGAGCCTTGTGTATGTATGACATCCTCTACTAAGCAAGATCCTGCCTTGTTTCCAACCCAAGGACCACCTTCTCCCCTCGATCAAGAGGGAATCTTGTCGAGACTCCTCCAAGATCATTTGATCTCCCTACCTCCTCACACCCAAAAGAAATGTTTAAACAAACATTCCTTTTGTGCTTACCATTGAGTTCACGAACATTCTACCAGTCAATGTAAGGCCTTGAGTTGTAAACTCCAACATCTTAAGTATTGTGGTGTTCTTCAATCTATGGGGACACATCCTTCCTTTAATCGATACTGATTTTTCTCTCTAACCTTACCTTTCCCTCAATCCCTTCGGCTCACTCTTGCTCTGCACTAAGTGGGGGCAAGAGGTTAGTTAGCCCTTTTTCCCTCGTATGTCACTCGACGTTGTCTCTTTCAACTTGTCTTTAACCTTTCATGAACATATAGGAGCAAGCTTTGGATGTGGACTAAATATCTTAAGATTGAATCGCATGTGACATACACCCCTCTTCATGATGTAGATTTTCAAAACTATATGACTCGACATAGGGCTTTCAAAAAAAGCTCTCACGTCCCTTCCCTCTTCTTCTCTAATTTAAAGAAATTGTTCACAGTATGGTGATTCACAATTCCTTTAAAATGGGGGTGTACATCACCACTCACATTTCATTGTGCGATCTTTCTTTTTCTTGCAATTCCTTCTCTTGAAAAAAATTACAGACAATGTTGTTCAGGATTGAGACATCTGCATTTTTCCTCTTTCTCATACTAGATGAGCCCTTGCATACTATTAAAATATTACATAAATTTCTCATTCAATTGCTTGCATAAATGATTTGTACTATTTCAAATAATATATCAAGATTTATAGCCTTGGCTAATTTGTTCTTTGGATGGGTTGATTCTATATCTTGTCCCTTTTGCAAGAAGGGTCTACGACCTTTCAAGATCATCATATAACTATTTGGGGGCCTTCATTAAATTTCACCCCTTGAATATAGAAGGTGTCATCTTATGGTAGAATCTTACTCTTACCTCATGTTCATTTAGGAAATCTACACAAAAGTTTTCAATTGTAAAAACATGAATAAAATACCCTAATCAAGGGCCTAATATTTTCAACAAGATCAAATCTATCCTAAGCTTCATGGGAATGCATTGTTAAGTGATATATTTTTTGCTAAGAATTATTTACACTCTAATAATTGAGGCATGATAAGATCCTACCTTAATAGGAATAAATAATCAACCCTTGTTCTTGATAGAAATTAATCTCTATATCTCCATAATCTACCTACAAATCTCTAGAGATAAAATTATCTTTTTCGCTAGGTACTTGGGAAGCCTATAAGGTACTTTATAGAAGCCACCCATTTTGATAAAAAAAAGGATTTTGTGGTGACATAAATTGTACTTCCTTCTTGGAAATAGTACAATACCTTGCTTAATTTGGACCCATTCTAGCACCCTTGCATTAAATACCCTTTTAAATCATCATTAATAGACCCCTAAGACCCTTTATTTTGGATCTCAAGGCTTATTTCAACTAAAAACCTGACAAAATCATTAAAAGCATCAAAATTTCTAACAACCCACCCCAAAAATCTAGGATAGGACTCATACGCCACTTTTGGTGTATGGGTCCCCATAGGTGGGATCCATATGACAGGAGTGGCATATGAATCCCATTTGGGGCCTTTTTAGGGTTTGAGCAAGAAATTCAAATTTCTAGTTGATGTCATCTTTTGTGATCTAAATAATGGTAAATTAGGAGTATTTCTTATATAAACAAGCTCCTAAAGTCATTTTTTAATCTAAGTAACAAATTAGAAGAGCAATTTCAAGATCCAAGAATTCAAGAGCATTCGAGCATTCTTCACAAGATCATTCAAAAGCAAGTAATCAACAAAGTTGAAACCTTGGAGCAACATTATAGTGTCTTTTGCAGATCTTCAAGCTCACTTTCATTCAAGATCTAGCATTGTCAAGGGTAGATTATGGTTTCCTATGGTGAATCATGATAGATTATAGGTTGGGGAGATGCAACTAGTCATCAAGCCAAGCCTAATGACTTATTTTTGAAGTGATTCCATCCTCCATTATCACTCCACATTTAGCCTAAGGAAGCTACATGCATTATTAGGGTTGATTTGGGTGATTAGAGATCTCTCAAAGTGAGTCATTCATCTTTATGTTTCATTCATGCATCTCATTCTAGCACATTAGAATAGGGCTACATTGCATTTCAAATTTCCTAATCTTAGACACTCTTAAGGTTAGGGTTTACATTCCTATTTACATTCATGATTCATTATTTCTATCAAGGTTTAATTACCAAACTAGGGGTTTGATCGAGGCAAACCCCCATAAGCAAATCAACTCTATATTCTATTTTGTAGGTATTTTTACATGTTTGGATCTAGAAATCAGTTTGGAAGGGAAGAGAAAAGATTGGAGCAAAGATCTAAACTTTGAATTCTTGAAAAAGTGGAATGGGACTGATACGCCAGAATCGATGAGCCACTTAGATAAAGCATAGTTATTTGACTATGTTAAATCTCTTTTCTAAGTTAACCTCACCCTCAAGCTTTTTAGTAGCGATAAATTTGACATGTTATGTGAAGCCCTTGAGGATTTCATCTCACAAATTTAATCGACTAAGGATTATCATGATAAACCAAAACCAAGAGAAGTTAATGTGATTCAACCTCAACTTATCCTTTACCCACCTTCACACAAACCTCAAACTCAAAACAAACTTGTTGACACCCTTGAACCACCTAAGAAAAATGTTTTACAGCAATAAATTCATAATACCACTGCTCATACATATAACACTAGAAATAATCCACAAAAAAACAACCAACTACAACACCTTTTCCTTTTCCTAATCCCATCTTGCCTAGTGCTCCTCATTTTCCTTCGCATAGTGGGAAGGAGTATGATCTTGTTGAATAACTTAAGAAAACTCTTGTAAAGATACCCCTATGGGATCTAATTCAAAAATCACCTAATTATCACACTATGCTTCAAACAAGCTTACAACAAGTTGTGATCCCCTCTAATACAAATACAAGTGATGTGGTAACTCTAATTCAAGGAATGAATATAGTTAATGTAGACATTGATTTTCACCAACATGAGCTACCTCCCTTGGAAATGAGAAAGAAACATGATGTATTCAGGATAATAGCTAGATTCAATATAATGAGAATAAAAAGAACCCTTGTTGATAATGGCTCCACCCTTAATTTGTGTAGTGTGAATCTTCTAGATAGACTTGGTGTGGATAAATAAAAAATTGAACTTGATTCCTTATCGATTCGAGGATTTGACAATTTAGAAAAGAAACCACTTGGTGTGATTACCTTACCTATTACAGTTGGAAATGCTACCTTACAAACTCCTATTCATTTTATACCTCATGACCTTTCATATAATCTTCATTTAGGAAGACCTTGGATGCATGAGATGCATGCAGTGCCTTCGACTCTTCATCGTATCATGAAGTATTTCTATAAAAATAAAGTATACTAAGTTAAAATAGACCCCAAGCTTGAAAGTTTCTTATAAGTTAAAAAAGGAACAACAAGTCCTCTAAACACATTAATCCCAACATCGAACACAGAATGTATAAAAGAAGAAAGACAATAGATGGAAATAGTGTTGAAATTATTGGATGATGATCGGGATTCCTTAGAGTTCACACCCTTTTTTATGGGAGAATACATAATCACAAGTAAGAAGATGAAAAGAAAAAAACAACCAATGTTAATGTTAATACAAAATTTGAAAGAAAAATCACAAGCATCTACCTCATCTACTCTAGAAGAAGACACAAGCTATATGAAAAAATTTGATGAGATAGATTATCAACAACCACCAAACTCGAAAGAAATGGAAAGACTTCATGGAAAAGGCTATGAGTTCATGAAACAACTTGGTTTCAGTGGAAAAGGATGTGGAAATAAAGAACAACGTATCCAGGTTCCTATAGAGCCTAATACACAATAAACAAAAAGTGGTTTAGGGTATTTCCCTTCTAAGATCACGTAAGCAACAAAAAGACCCTCGTTAAACACCAACACCATCAAGTGTAATTCTAAAACAACTCTCACCTTGAAGCATCCAGAATTGATTGATACAACTTGTGAAGCATTATTGGAGCTTTTCGAAGATGATGAAGCCTTAAAAGAAATGCTAGGATTTTATGACAAACCATTTACTCCTAAAAAGAAATGGATTACATGTGCTATGATTAGTACCAAGAAAAAATCTAGAGAAGAGGAAAACAATGAGATTGAAATGAACAAAGAAGAATAGAAGCCTGAATTTCTGAAACAAAATGCACTTCTTTTGGGAGATACCATAGAAATACCAATAGATATTAACAATGAATAAAAATTGATTAATATAGGAAAGTGCCTTGATGATGAAGAACAAGAGGACCATGCAACTTTACTTCATCACTTTCTCAAAAAAATTTCTTGGACTTATTTGGATATGCTAGGAATTGGCCCTAATATTGTGACACATAACATAATCTTCGCTGAAAATGCTAAACCTGTTAGACAAAAGATTCAAAAGATGAACCCTAAGATAGCCTTGTTGGTTAAAGCCAAGATTGAAAAACTCCTCAAAGTTGGTTTCATGACCTATAGATTATTCTCCTTGGATCTCGAACATTGTCACAGTCATGAAACTAGATAATTGTATTAGGATGTGTACGAAATTTTGAGATTTAAATAAAGCATCTTTGAAAGATTAATTTTCCCTTCCTAATATTGACATGATAGTAGACTCGACTGCGGGACATGCTTTTTGGTCATTCATGGATGGATTTTCTAGATGTAATCAAATCTTTATTAACCCTCAAGATCAATACAAAACAAAAATTACAATAACTTAGGGAACATTTTCTTGGGTTATGATTCCTTTTGGATTGAAGAATGCAAGTGTAACATATCAACGCGTTATGAAATTGATATTTCATGATTACATACATAAGATTTTACAAGATTATGTTGATGATATTCTACCTAAATCTTTGACTCATCAAGACAATGTGAATGTCCTTTGGAAGATCTTTGAGTGAATGGGAAAATACAACATGCGATGGAATCCGAAGAAGTGTGTCTTTGGTGTAGATAGTGGAAAACTTCTGGGTTTTATCATGTCTCACAGAGGCATTGAGGTGGACATGAAGAAAATTGATGCTATAGTTAACTTGCTACCTCCCATAAATGTTTCTCAATTACGCACTTTACAAGGAAGAATTCAGGATACCCAACGTTTCGTAGCATCCTTAGCAGATCGAACTTTACCATTAACACATCTCCTTAAGAAATATGTTCAATTTATTTGGAACAAGGATTGTAAACATGATTTTGAGAGTTTGAAAGAGTATCTTGTCACTCCACCTATTTTACAACCTTCTATGCAAAACAAACCATTCATCCTTTATATGACAACGTCAGCCCATGCTCTCACAACATTGTTGGCTGAACAAGATGAAAATGGTAAAGAACATCTTGTTTATTACATTAGCCAAACTATGATTGATTATGAGAAACGATACACAATGATAGAGATTTTTTTTTGGCTCTTGTATTCACTACAAGTAAACTAAGACATTACTTACTAAATGCCAAAATACACATGATGACAAAATTCGATCCTTTAAGACATATTCTCACTAAAACAAATTTATCAAGACACTTAGCTAAGTGGGTTATGTTGTAAACTGAGTTTGAACTTAAATTTGTTTCACAGAAAGTAATTAAAGGTCAAGCCTTGACTGACCAACTAGTTGATGCTCATTCTTTAGTGTTACCCAATAATGATTTATTCCCTGATGATAATGTGTTAACAATTGAAAATAATACATAAGAGTTATATTTTGATGGATCTAAGTGTAGAATTGGCTCTGGTGCAGGGGTTATAATAATATCGCTCATGGGAGAGCATATTCCCTTGTCTTATTGCTTAAAATTCCTATGTATAGACAACACTACTGAGTATGAAGCAGTGCTCGCTACGTTGTGTGTTGCTTTAATCATTGGAGCTCGAGACATTAATATATTTGGTGATTCACAATTGGTTATTAAATAAATTGAAACATAGAGAAAAGGGAGGAGGCAATGAAATCTAACCCCCTTTTGTTTAGTTAGGGTTTCATTCAAAAGATGAGATCCAAGAATCTTGAAATAACTATCAACCTTAGAGGTGAATTAAGTCAAGATTGATGGATCTTACAATCTTTCCTTTATGCAAGGATGAGGTGGTGAGCTAGATTACAACTTGAGGAGAATGAATTAAAATAATATGCCAACCCTAATTCTAGGTCTAGTACACATAATGCATGAATATGAAACAAAACATAATGAAACCGTAACTTTCAGGGAAAACAAGGAGATAATATTGTGCTCCTGATCAAATCTAGCTTTTTTGGATTGCTAATAGGGGATTGTTCACCACCGAAGATAAATGGGTCCTGGTAGGATTGTTTGGGAAACTCTGAACCCAAAATAGAAGCTTCTATATTGTATAATTTGGTGCTCTTCAAACCCTAATAGAGACTCATTCGCCACTAATGGTGAATGGGTCCTGTTAGATCCTTCCAAAGATCTTTGAATTTGGTCTTCACATTCCAAATCTTCTCTTCTCCTTTGCACCTTGAAGTTCCCATTTCCGGATTTGGATCTACCAATAATCTGCAAGACAAATTTGATATCTTGGTGGTGGATAGGGGTTTTCCTTAGTCAAACCCCTTGTTGGTAATTAAACCTTTGATGATGAATGAAAGTCTAAAACATGTAAATTTACGTGTAATCTTAATCTTAAGTGTGTGTAAGAATAAGATCTCTAAAAATCCAAAGGAAATTCTACCCAATTTTGTTAGGATAAAACCCTTAAATGTAACATGAACAATGCAAAATAAATCACCAAGGAAGATATCAAATATCCTTAACAAGTCACAAATCTGAAAAATACCTCTTATAGGATGCAAATAGGATGATTATAGAAGATGGAATCAATTAGGAAAAAATTCCTTAGGCTTGGTTGTATGTCTTGTACATCTACCAACACCTATAATCCCTCATGATTCTCCATAGGCATCTATCATCAACCTTCACTAATGCTTGACCTTGGATACAAAATGAGCTTGAAGACCTTACAATGTTTCTCCAAACTTCACTTTGGCTTGCTTCTTGACTATGAATACTTGATCTCATGGAAGTTTGTGTCGCTTATCTTTCTTGAAAATCTTCTAGTTGAAATTGTGTGAAATAGCCTTGTATTTATACATAATTTGAGAATTAACCTCGAAATTCAAACAATTCAGGTCGACACCAGATCTAAAGATGAAAATTATTGAAATCCCACCATAATGAAATTCAAAAAGGGGGTCCTCATTAAGGGAGGACCCATTCACCACCTAGGGTGAATGGGTCCTGGCACTATTTTCTAGGACCTCACCTTTAGGGAATGAAAGAACACTAAAAAACCCATGTAGAATCTACTAATAAAGGGGGGATCCTATAAAGGGAGGACCCATTCGCCACCTAGGGCGAATGGGTCCTAGCACCAATTTATATGACCTTGAATTTTCCCACTTAAATGTTATGCAATTTGAATTATGGATTTCAGGATTATTTTTTTAGAGGTGTCACAAATAAGGCTTAAATTTGAATAATAGGGGCTAATTGGAATTAAAAGGACCCTAGATAAGTGTGAAAGTGTGTTACAAAACTTTAGAACACCATAAATAGGGTACAAATTAAGTGAATTTTATTTGAAAGAGGGTCCCATTAGGCTACATTGATTAAAGCCACACTAAAAAAGTGTGAAAGTGTATTACAACACTTTACAACACTTTAGTAAGGTGTTATTTTAATATATTTAGTTTGAAATTTAGGCCTAGATCAATGTGAATGT
The DNA here is from genome assembly GCA_007115665.2 of Sequoiadendron giganteum. NCBI lineage: Eukaryota > Viridiplantae > Streptophyta > Pinopsida > Cupressales > Cupressaceae > Sequoiadendron > Sequoiadendron giganteum. The sequence goes on from CM021109.1 coordinate 504,753,712, forward strand.
GTACAACACCTTTCGACACTAACCCAAGGTATGATTAAGTTAATTATATTTCAATTTTTCCCAAATTAAGTGTGAAAAAGGACTACCTTTTTTGACACTACATTTAGCCCCCACTTTAGTTGCCATATGATATTGCGTGAATATGTAAGCTAAAGGAAACTACTACTACAAAAAAGGATACTCATATGGATTCGTTAAGGAGAATGAATCCCACAATGTAGCTATCTACATAACCACAATGTTAGGAACACACCTTGCAACAAAGATTCGTTAGATGCTCAAAAATCCTCTAATCAAACTTCTATAGAGAATTGAATTCGAGGGTAGATGTATGCCCCCCTTATTCCGCTTTCTTTATGGAGGTGGAATCAAGGTGAACATGAAACCACATTGAATCACTTAAGTCATATCATAGGGTATTTACAAGTACCATACCACATAATGATATACATTTCATGGGATCGAGAGAGAAATTACAAATCCAACACAATAAACGACATCGAAAATGAAGTCCTCTAGCTCCCTACATGTTTATTTGAATGAAGTTCTCTTTTAAATGAATAAGATTTATTTACTAGGGTTTTACTATATACTATTAAAAATTACTCTTTTTGCTATTCATTTGACACTTACCTTGTTGTAATTTTACCTTAGTTCAGAGTGAGTGAGAATGGTGAGTTGAAGAGTCTACAAGCCCCCAAGGTTGGACGAGTTACGCATCGATACAACTCAGGGTGTCCTTTGACATAAAGTGAGTGCATTATTTTCTAAATTTTTATCATTTTTATGCTTTTACTATACCTTTTTATGTAATTTGAGTAATTTTAGCATCTTAGAATAGATTGGCACAAAGCGTCCCACTTTGGCGTAAAGCATCTAGAATAGCCGAAAGTGTCTAAGACCCCCATCCAAGGATGGCCTTGGTGTCCATATTGTTCGACAAGTGTCTTAGAACAACTTTAGTGATGTTTATTATCTAATTTAGAACTTATTTTATGTAATTTTCCTCTTAGGTTCCCCTTCAAGCCTATCAACATCTAGGAGGGAGGTAGTTTTGCTTCCTTCACGAGTCGGAGACATGACTTTCATTGGAGGAGATTCAATTGTTGTAGGAGGTTTATTTTTTTGGGTGTACCTCATTCCACTTGTGAGGTACCATGATGGTATGCTTCTAACCTTGGTGGAGAGGTAGGATGCAGGTACTTACACCTTCCATCTTCCAACTAGGGAGATGACATTATAGGACATGCACCACATTCTACAAATACCTATCCATGGCGAGCATGTCCATCTATCTAGTGAGAGGTCATTTGCATAGATGAGAGATGATATATGGTATTTTTTGGAGAGGCCTATTTAGAATTCACGCATCAGACTACATGTGGATATTTTCTGGCTCCTAAATGCACGATCACCACTTTTGTAGAGGATCATGATTATGAAAGCAGCGCTGAATTTAGTGCCATATGGTTGAGGGGCATATTTAGATGGTGGCCTAGTTCATACTATCAGAGGGATGGAAGAGTAGTAGATTGTTTATTCTTGGGGTTGCATCATGATCACCCACCTATACTATGATTTGAGTCAATTTGTATTTAGAGAGGTACATAGCATCGTTCATTGTACACTGCTACAAATATGGTGTTCAAAGCACATTACTTGCACGAGGCCCACAAGATTTCCTATCATAGGAGCCCTGGGTGAGCCGAGGGTTTTCAGTTATCCCCTTAGATGGTTGTGGCAGGAGGGAGATCTTTTATATTGGAGGATCAAATTTGACTGGTTGGATGAGGATGACATCTATTGGAGACCATATTAGTGGATACCGTAGTGGGAAGATCAAAGATATGAGCTACAAAAACTTCAGATTGACTAGTTTCTTTTGGGTAGACATAGTTATGTGGTTAGAACTTTCTATTATGACCCTATGATCAAACAGTTTGAGCACATTCAGGTGGCTCCATGTTCCAGACCAACATACCGATGATCAACATAGAGTGCTACCAGTCCTAGGGATAATGGTCATCTTAGTAGGGTGGATGTATATTTCAGTGATTCAGATAATGAGGACCCTAATCTACCCCTAGTCTCTGAGGCCTATGATGTAGGTTCCACCCTAGCTTATGAGGAGTGGTGGATTACAACTAGGCTAGCACCGGTGTTCCCTCTACACCATCCTATGGGTTTTGTCGGACCTCTTCCAAGTCGTGGAGGGGACATAAATGATGATCATGTAGATGCACCCATAGATGTTGATGATATCGGGCCCGATATCTTTGTAGGTTCAAATGAGAAGGATGAGGAGGATGAGGATTACAAGGAGGATGATGATGAGGAGACATGATCCATGAATGAGGATGTTGCTAAGACCATGGAGGATCCAACTTATATCAACAAAGTGGAGGTATCACCTATCAGATTGGCTAGATCACGTGCCTTAGTTAGGTCAGAGATCCACACACACGAGAATGGGGAGGCCAATGACAACAAGATATTAACACCACTATCACAAAGAGGGGCCACCACTATACAGTCAAACCTCGACCAAAAAAGTGGTGTGAGCTTTACCAGTGAGAACTCACAACACTGATGCCTCAACTACATATAGAGGATGATGTAATTGAAGAGTATGTGCCCCCACCTTCTGTGGGACCACACATAGACCTCTTCGAGTCCATGGCGAGGTTGGGTGTAGCATACGAGAGCGCCAAGAGCTGTGTCGAGTAGATTCAAGCCGAGCTCATAGTAGTCCTATCCTCTAGAGCTACCACCAACAAAAAAGTGGAGAGTGAGTTGTGAGAGGAGATCTCGAGGCTATGGGAGGAGCATGTGAGGTTACAGGCAGACAATGATCGTATAGATCGAGAGCGTGTCTAGGAACTTGTACGAGAGGTGAAAGCATTTGGTTCATTGGAGGAGATGCAACTAAAATTGATCCAGTTGCATACTACTGTGTCACAATGACCAAAGAGATCACCATCCCTTGAGGGGTCTAGCAGTCATAGACCCTATTAGCTTTTGCATTCGATAATGCCTATGTACTAAAACTTTTGATGATGATTACATATATGAGAACTTATGTTTTTATCATCTTTGTTTAATTAAATGTCAATGTGATTTATCAAATATCCTATGTAAGTATATCTAATAAATATCTCCATGATTTAATGGTTTATGTGATCTAATTAAACCATTTACAGTGTATGTTAGATGCTACATTGTGATTAAATATGTTATGTTAACTTAAATACTCCTATGATTTAATGATGTTAAATTCATATAAGGATTTAAATTAACATAATACACGGCAATTCTGAATAGCATGGAAACTAAAGTAATTAATCAAATAATTTGAATAATTACCCTATAATCTAAGATACACATATGTTATTATGTATCAAAGAAGAAAGCAATGCGAGATAAAATAGAAAACTATTTACTTAACCTAACACCATCGCTCTAACATACTATTCAAAAGAGAAAATACTAGATGTAATAATGATGCAAATGCACAACATTTATAGGTTCTTTTAGAGGTTTACCATCAATTTATGTCAATGTGTAAGCTCCAAATCAATAGTTTTCTTTGATAATGTAAGTTCCTAAGCAATTAGGGCTGAATTTTCCTCTCATTTAGGAGGGTATTCAAATTTCTTTAATTTTTTGTATAACACTAAGTCACCTTGTTTGAATTCACTAGGGAAGACATTATCATTGTAACCACATTGCATTATTTTAGAGTAAGCTTGTAGATGCCCAAGAGCATTGATACGTAGTTCATCAAGCATTTCAAGTTGATGCAATTGTTGCTCTTTATAAGTAGTGTCATCAATGATCCCTTTAAGAGAAATTCTCAATGAAATAATTTCTAACTCCAAAGGCATTATTGCTTCAACACCATAGACCAGGTTGTACAAAGTATTTCCAATTGATGTTCTAACACTCGTGCGATAAGCCCATAATGCATAGGTTAATTGTGTATGCCAATATTTATTGTGTTTATTTACTATTTTTCGCAAAAATTATTTGATGGTTTTGTAATTTTCTTCTGTTTTTCCAATTGATTGTGGGTAGTATGGTGTTGAAAAATGATGTTGAATATTGAATGTTTCCAAGAATTACTTCACATCATTGTTTTTGAATGAAATTCCATTATCCGAAACTAATGTGGAAGGGAGACCAAAGTGGTAAATAATATGTTCTAATATGAAATGACATATTGCATTAGCTATTGTGTAATGAAGAGGGATAGCCACTACCCATTTTGTGAAGTAATCAATTTTCGTAATGATAAATGTCTCTCCAGTGGAAGAAGGTTGTGATATCTTCCCAATAAGGTCCAAACCACAAATTGAAAATGGCCAAATAGGAAATTGAGCATGAAGTTCGGATGCAGGGGCATGAATCAAATTGTTATGCTCTTGACATTTATGACATTTCTTCATGTACTCAAAAAATAATTGTTCCATGTGTCTCTAGGAATAACCTATGTGGATTAATTTTTGAACTAAGGATCTTCCTCCAAAATGTCCCCCACAAGCACTTGCATGAGCTTCTTAAAGTGCTATGGGGATTTCAGATTGCTTAAGACACCAAAGTAAGAGGCAATTAAATGATCTTCTATATAGAACATCTACTAGGATTATGTATTTCAATGCCAAATTTTGCATACGATCTTGAGTGTTCTTAGTTGTAGGCTCAGAAAAAGTACCATCTTTTAAATAGTTGAATATCATTGCATACCATTCACTAGAACTATTAGTATTAATTGATAACACCTATTTTCTCTAATCATCTATTGATGGTTTAGGGATCATTTGAACTTTAAATGTGAAGTTGACAAGGGGATCATCAGGAGATACAAGGGAAGTGGCACTTGCCATTGCATATGTGTGTCGATTGTTCTTTCATGGGATGTTTTCTACCATATATATTGATTCAAACTTATCTAATAATATCATTGTAAGATATCTATATTAGACAAGCTTATCATGATTTTCTTGATATGTGCCATTTATTTGTTTAATAATTAAGAGTGAATCTTGAACCGTATGAAAATGAGTGATGCTTTATAACCTAGGTCACAGGACACCACTATTCTCCTATGGTCATTCAAAGATGTCCTAGAAACCCTAATTGAATTAACTATCAACCCAAAGGGTGAGTCAATTCTCAACAAGGAAGACCTAGGAGTGGATTCTTTATGCTTTGAGGGGCTTACCACCAAGCAAAAGCTTGGAAAAGACAAGTAAACATTCAACTCACAAAACCTAGTTATGCAAGCTAAATGAAGTATGTAAATGATGAAATAAATCAAGAAAAATTTAGGGTATGTGTACCTGGGAAGTCTGGAAATGTAACAAGGAATCTAGAAATGCAAAGAAGATGTCAAAATATGTGATGGAGGACTAGGACACCCTTACTGTCTTATTAGTCCTACTACTATTTTTTAGGGAAGATGCGAAATCTTCGGATGTCATAACTAGATCTGAAAGAATCTCTACAAAATTCCACTTGGAGGACTAAGACGCCCTTGCTACTGTCTTAGTCCTGATCTTAATTTTTGAAATCTTTGAAAGTGGTCATGAGGCTTGATGTTTGCACTTCCTTCTTCTCTTGTCTCAAGTCCTTAATCTTCCAGATTTGATCTGTGGGTGAGTTTTCGTGAAGATGAAAACTTTGCAATGCAACTTTACAACTTTGCAACTTTACACTCCAAATTATCTTCAAATCTTCAACCTAAATATGCAATCACAAGCATGCAAGAAAGAAAAAACTTGTTGGTTGTCAATAAATTGGGGTTTTCCTTGGTCAAACCCATTGTTGGTAATTAAACGTTGAAATGGAATAGATATAATGAAGGGAAATGATGAATGAACAAAATGCTACGTTGCAACTGTTGGGAATAGGATGACATTTAATTACATTCTAATCATATTTCATGTATCTCCTAAGTCCTTGGAATGTGCTACACAACACTAGAATTAGGAAGATTTTAATTTGGAATGAAATAAAAATTTAATTTGACATTTGAATTTATTCCTAAATGATAGGAGCATGTGGGGATGCCTTGTGAGAGATCCTACAAAATAGGAGCACATGGGCACCTACATGGGAGATGGGATACATCTTGGTTCAGGTAACTGGTTGATGAATTGAGTACACTTCAAAAATGCATCTTAGGTTCCTACAAAATGGGGAGTTTGATTTATGCATGGGATTGATGTTCAGTTTAGTTCAGTTTAGTTGACTTGAGTTGCATGGACAAATAACATGTGGATACATTTAGTTAACAGATGGAGGATCATGCATGCACATTATTTTGCATGAATCTATGACATATATGTTTTATTTAAACAAAGTTAACTTGGGCCCACCTTGGGCACCCAAGTTGGAATCTTTGAGTTAAAACGATTGCATGGAAAAGATATTTATAATGCTCAGTTAAGTGGGACCCAGTTTGGGTGCCTACTTTGAGGATGAGCTTGCATAAGATATTTTGGACAACTACGAGGTTACCACTTCAGTGTTGGGCACCAAATTTGAGGGATACTCATGTTTCACTTGTGCACGCATATGAGAACTCAACTTGGAAACCCTAGGTGTGGATTTCCTCAAGAGGCTTTGTGATTATATATTTGATAACTCTTATGAGTTTGTAAGCAAGAATATTGTCTATTATTGCAGCAATTGTATGAGAGAGTTTTGTGAGAAAATATTGTAGGTTGTGAAGAAGATTTTTTGAAGAACAAGGAAGCATATCATGGAGAGTTGAATCAGTGTTATTGTAATCTTTTCAAAGGTTAAATAATACAAGCAAGACCAAATTTTGGTGGAGTTTTTTCCTAAAAGGGTTTCTCCATGTACATGTTGTGTCCTTTCTATTTTGTCTTATATTTCTTCTACAATCTTCTATCTACTTTCTACAACATTAAAATTGATCTAATTCAAGATTAATCATACACAAGGAATTGTGACAAAGAATACTAAAATTGAATCTATAGTTACACAGGATTAACAAATTTTAAGCTACATTTTTACTATATTTTTACCTTCATTTTCAATAGCAACTCGCCAAACCCTTGTTATGAAATTTTCAAATATGCTTGAAATGGCTGCAATGGATGTGGTTCTTGACTCCTTGAATGATGTAGATCTTGCATGAAACACTTGCTTGAATCATAAACTCTACATCACAATTGTTAGCACAACAATAAACATCATGCAACAATATCCTTGATATGATGCTTGAATCTTGATGATGGCTCCAAATGCTTATGAAATGCTCTTGAATACTTGAATGCTTGAAATCTTAGATTGCTTGTTCAAGTTGGTAGATAGGAAATGAGTGAAGGAACCTTGTATTTATACTTATTCATGCTTAATATCCCAAAATTACACCACACCAAGCCGACATATGAAATCATTAATTAAAGGGTTAAATTCCACCTAAATTTGAAATTAAATCTTGAAAAAATCTTAAGGGGGACTAAGACACCCTAGGTGGTGTCTTAGTCCCAAGTATAAAAACTTGGGGCACAAAATCCAAAAAGGGGCCCATTTAAGGTGCCTTTTGAAATCAGGGTCCCAATACCTTTAGGGGACAAAGACACCCTAGGTGGCATCTTAGTCCCAACCCAAAAATCAAGGACACGACACCAAAATCATTAAATTATCATTTACCTTTTGATGTTTGTCGAGATTAGCCACAAAAAGATATAGTCTATTAGGCTTTTGGATGCAAAATAGGACCAATTAAGACATAAATAAAGATAAATAATGAAAGGTGGGCCCAAACAAGTGTGAAAATGCAAGGGTACACATTTTCCTACACTACATTTTTCCCCCACTTTAGTGAGAGGATGATCTTGCTTCAAACTCACACTAAAGTAGCCAGCCACACAATCAAGAGGGGTTCAAATGTATGAATGCTAGTAAGATAGGATGACAATAACCAAGAGGGTGGCCAAGGCCCCAAGATCAAGATCCTATGATAGACCAACATAGGCACAAAGGAACACACTTGTAGATGATATATGAAGCCGTAACCGGATCACAAACATACACCATCAAAGAAAAAGGAAAAACAAAAAATGAAAAAGGAAAAATGTAATGGATCAAGCTACGACTGGCCGTCCAATGTTCTATGGACCGGGTCTAGGCTATTTATCCAAAAAAGGTTTACAAGTGGAATGCGCTATCCACTCTACAAATAAAATGCATGCTCACAAGGGAGCTGGTGAAACTAGTTGTCCACTAGGTGAGCTCCAAGATGTCCATATCAAAGTCATACCCCCATGACTAGGATAAGGACAAAAAGAAAATGCATGCTCACAAGGGCTAGTGAAGCTATTTTTTCACTAGGTGAGCCCCAAGAGTTCCATATCAAATTCATATCCCCATGACTATGATAAGGACACAAAGAAAATGCATGCTCACAAGGGCTAGTGAAGCTAGTTGTTCTCTAGGTGAGCCCCAAGAAACCATATCAAAGCCATACCTCCATGAATTTAATAGGGTACAAAAGATGTAACACAATAAGAAAGAGGGATGTTCGAAGGGATTTTTCTTAGTTTCTGTGAGGTCTTAATATTAGGGGACATTGTTCCTAATGTCTCCAAGAGAGGACCAATCAAAGGATAAAATATTCACAACTTAGGGAATGCAGTGCATCGTATTACCACTAAGAGGAATGTAATATGCTAAGATATATCATGCTCTTGAAGGACATTACTCTCAATGTCACCACAAAGAGAAAAACACATTGCTTGAAGTAAAAAAACCACATCAAGGGACATGGAAAGAAATGCAAATGAAATCATGCCAAAATAATTCCAAAATAATACCAGTGTATGCCCCCACTTTAAAGAAATTGCTAAACACCATGCTGTGATAAATTACTTTAAAGTAGACAAACATGAAAAAGGAAAAGAGGCTTTCCCCCTAGAAACACATAAAGGATATATGGATTCGAGGTCAGTATCTGTCTTTGCTGCAATGATATTAGAGAGCTAGGAACTTTTTACGTTCCCCAAATACACATAGAACTAGAAGAATGAAACAAAGAGATTAAAAATAAAGAAAATCCTTTTGAGTCAACATGGAAGAGACATAGGGTGTCTCAAATCCTTGTGTCATCCCCAAAAGGAAAACAAAAGAAAAACATGAAAGGAAAAGGAAAGAATGAAAAATATTTTGGGTCAACATGGAGGAGACGTAAGGTGTCTCGATGCCTTGCATCATCCCCAGAAGGAAAACACAAGACAAAAATGTAAATGAAAGGAAAAGAAAAGATAATGAAAAATCATTTGGTTCAACATGGAAGAGACATAGGGTATCTCAACACCTTGCGTCATCCCCAAAAGGAAAACACAAGACAAAAATGAAAAATGAAAGGCAAAGATCAATGAAAAGGAAAAAGCTTATGAAATATAAAAAATGAAGGTATAAATAGAGGAATGCACATAGAGAGGGAACATCAGAGAAAACATCATGGGGGATCACAATGCAATCACACAAAATAAATTAAAAAGGAAAGTAAAGAGACTAGTAAAGCACATGTGAGTCAACCATCCAGTAGGTCATCCACATCCCAGTTTCGTTCAATATATGAGAATTGCAGATCACTATTGTGACAACATCAAGCTTTATACTAGGAGAATCACCAGGCTCAACACATGGTGCATCACATGGTCTAGGAGGATCATCACAGTTGTTATCGTTTAAGCTCATAGAAGAGGAAAATAGAAAATTCAACTCATTATGCACTTGCTCATCAATTTTAGTTGTTTCCTCATCATCATCCAAGTTAACCACAATAGGCGGATGGATGATAATATCCATAGAAGGTGCTGGTCCTTATTGTGTTGGAGACATAGGATCTATTGGTTCTGGTAAGGGAGGAGGCTCATCGTTTATTTCTTCTATCAAGTTCAAATTTTGATTTTCTATGTTGTTCTCTTCGTTCATCTTTCGAGCAATAGCATGACATAGACATCTACACTCTCTAGCATTTTAGTTCCTTTTATTACTATTTTCAAGTTGCGTTTGTGTAGGAGTGGGTTTGTAAACCATAGGTTTATTTTCTTCTTGTGAGGGAATAATGAAAGAAACCATGGAAGGTTATTCAACCACTTTCTCTTTGGCTTTATAAATTTTCTTAAGGGGTGGATTAAGACTTCTTTGGTTTTCTCTTGGCCTTTTGTAGGAACTAGGCAAGGGATTTTTGATGGATGGGTCTTGGTTTGATGGAAGAGTTTTAAGCTCAATATTATTTTCTTCAAGTGATGGAGGTTCGATCATAGGTGGAGAAATTTTTTCAAGAGATAACTTGGCTATGCATTTTTCTTTGAAATTTTGGTAGGATAGGAAAAGGAAGTCCTCTTGGGGTCTTATAGGTTCGATGGGCTTGAGCCAAAAATAGTATAAGGAAAAATTTCCATGGGAAGATAGAGGGATAAAGCCACTATGGTTTACAGTGAATATTTCATTTCCAATTAGAATCTTTAAGCACTTACAGACAACATATGGGACCACATTCATGGAGTGAATCCATTTCTAGCCTAACTTCACATGAAATTGATCTAAATTAGAGATGATAGAGAATGATACACTTGATTTCTTCGATCCTACTTGTAAAGGGAGTGTGATCAAGCCCATCATATCATGAGAAAAACCATCATGCATTTTAATCCATGATTTTGGCTTATCATATCTATCTTGAATGAGTTCATGCACATATAAGAGTTCTTTTGTGATCACATTCTCTCCATAGACGGGATCAATTAAAATCCTAGGAGTGGGCCTGTTATTGATTCTACCGACTATGTTAAGAGGACCATCAAGTGCAATTTTTATTGTTTCTTCTAAAGAGAAATTAATGTCAATGGGCATTATGGTTTTTTGTTTATGAGGCTCAATGCCAATCAATCCTATCATTGTACTAATATGAACTTTGTCATTAGTATCCATAGGATTTTGTTCCTTATTTCTCATGTTATCATCATCTGTGTCAACATTCATCACATCGGGCTTAGTTTCACTAGCCTTAACAAATAAAATATTGTAGTTAGGCATGGGATTGGTAAATATTTTCAAGTTTTGGAGGGGTGGAGCTAAAAAATTGTTGCCTTTGTCATTCACACATCCAATTTGGATATGATTAGAATCGATGAGGTCTTGCACAAGATCTTTAAGAAACTTGCAATGTTTTGTATCATGTCCTTTTTCTTGGTGATAAGAACAATAGGCATTGTGTCTAAAGCTCAGAGGTAACAACTTGCTAGGGTCAAGAGGTCAAGCGAGAGGTAAGGTAAGCATGTTTTTGTTTATTAGCTGAGTCATGATATTTTGAGTTGTGGTGGGTAAGGGAGTAAATTTTCTTTTCCGATCCCCAAAGATATAAGGATTACTCTTCTTTATAGCAGCTATTTGGGTATTGACTTGTTGGGTAGGTTGGGAGGTGGAATATAGTTGAAGGAAGCTTTTATTGTTTCTTCTAAAAGGTTGATAGGTGTTTTGGTTGGAAGATTTGGATTTTTCAAGATGAGTAGAGGTGGTTTTTTTGTTCACAACTGCCTATAGAATTCTCATAATCTCGAAGGGTAGTGCATAAGTGAATGAAGGAAGGGAATTTCATCCTAGTAAGCTTGTCTCATATTTTACTTGGAAAATTTCCTATGAACATATTTTGAAGGTGAGAATCGAGAATCTTCACACTAATTTGGGAATAAAGCGACTGGTAACGTGAAATAAAGTCAGTGAATTTTTCACCCTCATTTTTCATACATCTCATCGAATCAGCTAATGTCATTTCAAGAACCATATGCACTTGGAAATGGTTAATAAAGGCTTCAAAAAATTCATTAAATGAACAAATTTAGTTATTTGGTAATGCAAAAAACCAGTCCAAGGCAATGTATTTTAAGGATCGGGGAAATGCTTAGCCAAAAGTTTGTCCTGAAGGATAAAGTCACTAAACAAAGCAGTACAGGCATTAACATGATTAGAAGGGTATCCCTTTCCTCCATAGTTCTCAAATCTAGGGATCTCTATACCTTGTGGCACCGAAGTCTCAATATCTCCAAAGATAGTGGGTTGCTTTTGACATAGTATGAAGGTGGACCATTTTGATTTTGATTTATGGTGGAAACTTGACATTGAATGGATGAAAGGATATGTAAGAGGTGGTTAATGATAGGATCATATCTTGTGGTTTGAGATGGAGGTGAATATGGTGGTGGTGTGTATGTGTTGGAAGGGCAAGAAAATGTATAACTTGTGGGAGGAGATATTAGGTTAGATGCCACATAGGTATAAGGATCACTAGTGGAAATGCTTGACATAGGAAGGATATTTCTAGTTGGTTACATCATTGTGGTCACTTGAGGATTGGTATCGGTGGGAATTAAGGTTATGGTTGAAGGGGGAGGATTCTGATCCTCCTTAGCTTTGCACATTGTTTGAAGCTTGAGCACCATTGGTGGTGGGAGGAAGAATTTTTCCAAAAATTTGAGCTATGTTACACACAACTTCCTATCCTTCATCACTTTCTATCATGTGGTGAATACTATATATGGCAGGTATATTAGTGTTGGAAATGTTTTTAGTACTCATTCTATCTTGTAAATGGGCTAGGTTTTCATGCATTTTCATTATGTTTTCTTGAGGGATATAATCAACCATTGTTTGAAAACTTAGCGTAGCACTTGTAGGTAAGGTAGGCATAGAAAAAGAGGTATCAAAGGTATTGTGCATACCTAGAGAGATAATACAAACACTAGGAGTAAGAGAGCTTGATAACCCAAGATCCAAAACGAGTCTTTTATCACGAGATGCCATGAGTCTCACACTTTGTCTAACCACAGTATTAGTAGTAGAACACCAAGTAGTACAGATCATGCAAGCGATAATCTAAAGAAAGTTCAATGAACACAATATCATATGCTTAGAATTACACTTGAAATGAATGAAATTAGAATAACAAAAAATTTGTAAACTGAAATAAAAAACTGAAAGCAACCAACAAAAGCACAAAAAACACTTGCAAATCCTGAAAATTGGAAACTCAAACTCAATAGGGACTATGACGCCAATAATGACGTCTTGGTCCTACTGGTGAAATTATGAGGTTCTAGGGACTAGAATAGACAACACACAACTTAGATAGGATTTTGAGTCAAAAACCCTGAGAGGGACTAAGATGCCAGGAAGGGTGTTTTAGTCCCAGTAAAGGATCTTTCCAAAAAAAAAACAACAAAATCTAAGTTGTAAAAAGTGTTCCCAGGTTTCCTACCCAGGGACTTGATGTTTGGAAACAAAAACTATGTAAATGAATGCAAGAAAAAGTAAGTAATGACACACAATTGGATGCAAAGTTGAATGCAATTTTTCAATTTTGAATGCAATAACAATGTTCCTAAATGCAATTAAGATGATTGACAATGCACTTTTTTTAAGTTTTTCAATGAGATGATTTCATGCAATAAAGAAAAAATGAAACCTATATGAACTTTCACTAATGAAAATGTGATAAACCCTAGATGCACTTTCACTAATGCAAGTATGCAAAACCCTAGATGCACTTTCACTAATGGAAGATGCAATGCAAGAATGAATGCACCGTAGATCTAAGACTTTAATGAACTCCAAATTTAGTGTAGGAAAATGAATACCCTTGCATTTTCACACTTTCTTGGGTCAACCTTGCTTTGTTTATCTTTATTTATATCTTAATTGGTCATATTTTGCATCGATAAGCCTTATAAACTATATCTTTTTCTGGAAATTCCCAACAAACATCAATGGATAAATGATAATTTAATGATTCTGGTTGAGTGTTTCTAATTTTTGGGTTGAGACTAAGATGCCACTTAGGGCATATTTGTACCCCTAAGGTCTTGGGACCCCCTTTTCAATGGGCCCCTTTTTGGAGTCTGTGCCCCAAGTTTTCATGACTTGGGACTAAGACACCACCTAGGGCATCTTAGTCCCCCTTGGCTTATTTTCAGGATTTAATTTCAAACTCTGGTGGGATTTAGCCTCCCTTAATTAATGATTTCATAAGTTGGCTTGTTGTGGTGTAATTTCAGGATATTAAGCATAGATAAGTATAAATACAAGGTTCATTCATTCATTTCAATCCAAGTCTTTTGTGAGAGAATTCTTAATAGTATAATTGAGCTCACAAGAGAATTTAAGAGAATTTTTTCAAGCATTTGGAGCCATCATCAAGATTCAAGCATCATATCAAGGATATTATTGCATCATGTGTGTTTTAGAGCTAATATTTGTGATGTAGGGTTTATGATTCAAGCAAGTGTTTCATGCAAGATCAATATCATTCAAGGAGTCAAGAACCACATCCATTGCAGCCATTTCAAGCATATTTATAACAACTTGTTATAAGGGTTGGGTGAGTTACAACATAGTGTTTTGTTCATTCATCACTTCCCTCCATTTCATTTTATTTCAAGGTTTAATTACCAATAAGGGGTTTGACCAAGGAAAAACCCCATTCACTAACAATCCACAAGTTTTTCCTCTCTTGCATGTTTGTGATTGCAAATTTAGGTTGAATACTTGAAGATAATTTGAAGTGAAAAGTTTTAAAGTTACAAAGTTGCATGTCAAAGTTGTCATCTTCATGAAAACTCACCTACAGGCCAGATTCAAAAGATTCAGAACCTGAGATATGAGAAGAAGGAAGTGAAGACCTTGGACCTCAAGACCACATTCAAAGATTTTAGAAATTTAGAATGTGACTAAGTCACCACCTAGGGTGTCTTAGTCCTCCTCAGGTTATTTTTCAGAAATTATTTCAGATCCAGTTTCGACATTCGAAGACTCTGCATTTGCCCCCAAAAATAGCAGCGAGACTAAGACAACAATAAGGGATTCTTAGTACTCCATAACACTTTTTGACAATATTTTTGCATTTCCAGAATCCTTATTACATCTATAGAACTTCCAGGTACACATACCCTAAGTTGATGTTGCATAATTTCATTGTTTGCATCATTCATTTAGCTTGCATTATTAGGTTTTGTGAGTTGAATGTTTATTTGTCTTTTCCAAGCTTTTTCTTTGTGGTGAACCCCTCAAAGCTTAAAATAACCTCTCCTAGGTCCTTCTCTATCAAGAATTATCTCACCTTTAAGGTTGATAGTCAATCCAATTTGGGACCCTAGGACAATATTGAATGACCTAAGGAAGATAGGTGAACACTCACGCTCTATTTTCCCAACAGTTAATTTTGGTGAACCCCACCTTTTAGAGCATTCATTTTTTGATTTGGAGTCCATTAAACTCCTAGATCTAGGTTGCATTCATACTTGCTTTGAATCTTGCATTACTAAAATTGCATCTAGGGTTTCTCATATTTGCATCAGTGAATTTGCATATAGGTTGTATTTTTTCTTTCTTGCATCATTTGATCTCATTGAAAATCTAAAAAAGTGCATTTTCAATCATCCTAATTGCATTTAGGAACATTTTTATTGCATTCAAAACTGAAAAAATTACATTCACTTTTGCATCCAATTGCTTCTCATTAGTTATTTTTCTTGCATTCATTTGCACATAATTTTGTTTCTAAACATCAGGTCCCTGGTTAGGCAATTTGTGAACACTATAATCAACTAAGAATTTTCTATTTTTCTGATAAAAACCCTTACTAAGACTAAAACGCCCTTACTGGCATCTTAGTCCATGTGGGTTTTTGGCTCAAAAACCTGTCTGTCTTGATTGTTTTCTATTCCACTTTTTGAGACCTCAAAAATCCTTCAATAGGACCAAGATGCCCTTGCTGGAATCTTAGTCCTTGTTGAGTTTAAAACTACACTTTTTTCAAGATTTAAATCTTCTTTTCAATGCTTCCTAAGCCTCCTAGTAACATATACTATAAGTCTAGAAAGTTTCAGGAACATCTATTTTATGCATCTAGGTCAAAAAAATCAATTCAGGGCTCTCATTTTTTAAATAATTTCAATTACAAGCATAATTAGATCTAAAAATGCTCACATTTTTGAAACTTTTCATAATATGGATAAAATTACTTTTCACTTTTGCATATACAATGTTTACATTTATAAAACTTTGCATAAGTTTGATAAAAGTGCTTTTCATTTTTGCATATACATTGTTTGCATTCTTAAAGTTTTGCATACATTGGATAAACATGTGTTGCATCTTTGGATATACATTATTTACATTATTAAATCATTGCATGGGATGGTTAGAAGTGCTTTTCATTTTTGTTCAAAAAATGTTAGCACCTTACCTTTCTAGGCATGTTAAGAAAAAGTTCATATCCCCTCCCTATGAGAGTGTTTTATTGAAAGAGAATACAACCCTAGACACTCCTAATGATCATATTCATTATTATCCTAATATCTCTCCTATTGGTGAAGAATATATTTTGGTGATAAAAGATCCAATCAATGAGAGTTTTGAGAATCCTAGTTGTTTCTCTCCTTCCACCTCCCTTGTTAGGAAAGACCTTGATGAACAAGACATTGATGAAACAACCATAGGTAATCATGATGACAACATAACCATTGAAACTTCAACTATTCTACATTCATCTCCCAAAATATTCACCTCTTGTGATAACGTTATAGAGGGTGAAAGTGTAAGTGAAGATATGATGTTGTTGGATGATCAAAAAATTTAAGATCTATGACAACCCTCTTTGTGATCCTTCCCCTACCTATCCTATTAGGGAATAAAGGAATGAAACCATAAATGATCATGATAATCAAATTTTATCTTCTCCTACTGTATATCCTAGTTGTGGAGATGATACTTTGATGTTAGAAGGTCTAATTGATGAAAGCCATGGGAATCTTGATTTCCTCTCTTTCGCTAGAGAAAAAATTCTTGAACAAGACAACAACATAATTGATGAAGACAATTCAACCATGGATGAGACCCCTACTTGTGATGAAGTCATCTTAGAAGAACCAACCTTTGAATTTCATGAACATCTAGTTTGTAGTTCTTCTAAAAATTCTCCTCCTAGGGAAGATATCACGATGGAAGAAAATGAGAACATTGATAATAGTAATTACTTAGATGAAGATGATGAAGTGACATTAGAATCCCCTTCACTAAGAGATCATGAAAATAATGATTTATTCTGAGATTATGCACATTAGATACCCCTTGGAGTACTCTCCCAAGCCTAAACTTATCATTTATCCACCACAAGTTCAAACCAAACCTGTCCTTATTCTTGAACGACCTAAGAATAATGTTTCACAATAATTGAGTTACAATACTATTTCTCATACATACAACACTAGGAGCAATCCCCAACCCAAAACAACACCTTCAACAAACTTACCTTCACCTAATCCCATTTTGCCTAGTGCTCCTCATTTTCCCTCGCATACTGGGAAGGTGTATGACCTTGTTGAACAATTTAAGAATACTCTTGCAAAGATATCCCTATGTGACTTAATTCAGAATTCACCTAATTATCAAACTATGATTGAAACAACCTTGCAACAAGTTGTGATTCCCTCTAGTGAAAACTTGAATGACATAGAAGCCATGATTCATGGAATAAACACTAAATTTTTTTTCCACCAAAGTGAGCTCCCTCCTTTGGACGTGCAAAAACAACATGATGCTTTCATGGTAATAGATCAATACAATACACCAGGGATAAAGTGAACCCTTGTTGACAATAGCTCAACCTTAAATGTGTGTAGTGTAAACCTTTTGGATAATCTTGGTGTTGACAAATAAAAAAATCTAACACACCTCTTTATCTATTAATGGCTTTGATAACGTGCGAAAACAACTGCTTGGTGTAATCACTTTACTAGGATTAAAGCTGGAAAGACCGCATTAGAAACACCAATCCATTTTATGCCTTACAATATTTCATGTAATCTTCTTTTAGGCAGACCATGGATTCATGCAATGAATAGGGTTCCTTCCACTCTTCATCATAAAATGAAATACATCTACAACAACAAAGTGTACACATTTGAAGCTGACCCTGAACCAAACACTTGTTTGAACACTGAGAAAAACAAAAATAATCCTTTCAACACATTGACACCAACTACACAAGTGGAACCCACACACACACATCAAAAAGTTAGATTTCCTAAACCCTCCACAACGATATCACTAGATGATGTGGGATCATTGAAATTCAAACCAAAATTCATGGGAGAATACAAGATCACAAACAAAGAGTCTAAAAAAGGAAAATAAAAGGCAGTAATGTAAACACAAAATTTAGAAGACCATTCGAAAGCATCCACCTCATCCACTTTAGAAGAAAAAGAAAATTAAAAAACAAACTTCATCGAGATAGACTATCAACAACCACCAACTCCAAAAGAGATGATAAATCTTTATGGAAAAGGTTATGAGCTTATGAAACAACTTGAATATAGTGGAAAAGGATGTGGTGCTAGATAACAAGGTATTTGTGTCCCTATAGAGCCTAACATGCAAGAAAAAACTCATGGTCTTGGTTATTATCCTCTAATAGAAATAAAATCATCAAGAAAACCTTCACTCAATATCAACACTCTTACAAAAGATTCCTCTAAGCTGACTTTAACAATAGTGCATCTTGAACTGATAGACACTAGTGATCTTGATTGTTATCATTTGAAAGAAGTAGATAAGTCCTTGCTTAACATTAATTTCATCACACAACACACTAATGATTTGAATTCAATATATTTTATGTATTCCTTTAAAGAGGAGAACAAAATATTGCAATTTAAAGAGTCTTGTGTAAGTATGACATCCTGTACTAAGCAATAAATATATTTTTCACAAAATAAAGAACCATTTTCTACTTTTGATCAGGATAGTATCTTGGCAAGACTCCTCCAAGATTGTTTGATATCCCTCCCTCCAAGAACATGAAATAAACTTTATTAAAAGAATTAGTTTTGCACTTATCATAGAGTTCATGGTCATGCTACTAATGAATGTAAGGATTTAATTAACACAATTCAACATCTTATGGACTGTGGTTCTCTTCCTTGTGTCAAAGCACCTAGTTCCTCTAACTAATACTTATTTTCCATCCTATTCATATCACCCTTGTCCTACACTATGTGGGGGCAAGGGGTTAGGTAGCCTTGTCCTCGTATGCCACCTATCATTGCCTCTTTTGGCTAGTTGGCCACCTTTCATGTACATATAAGAGAAAGATTGGGATGTGGATGAAGTGCCTTAATTTGGCTTGCACATGACGTACTAAGTTATACATTTTGGGGGAAACCACTTCCCTTCTCATGGTGTAGCTTATTAAAAACATATGACTTGGCATAGGGATTTCTAGGAAGCTCTCATGTTTTCTTCTACTTTAAAGAAATTGCTCACAAAAATGGTGTTAGCAACTGCTTTAAAGTGGAGGCATGCATTGAAACTCATGTTTCATCATGCCATTTTATTTCTTCTTATGATGCATCCTTTTCTTGGTGCTGTCATTGGGCTTGGTTTCCTCTGAGAGCATGATATTTCTCTGACTTGTCCTCTCTTGGAGACATTAGACACAATTTCCCCTAAGATGAGACCTTGCATGAACTAAGAAAAATCCATTTGAACATCCCCCTTTCTTGTTGCGTTGAGTTTTTCTTTGTACCTTATTAAAGTCATGAAGGTATGGATTTGATATGGTCTCCTAGGGCTCACCTAGTGAACAACTAGCTTCACTAGCCCTTGTGAGCGTTCATTTTTTGTTGCAAGTAGGGATGTGTTTGGTGGTGTTGTCATTAATATTTTCATTGATGTCAACATTGTACGGGTTGATTGCAGATGGTATTTGTATAATTGAGATATTATAGAAGTGGTTAGAGTACATAGAGCTATATTTATAAAGTTGTAGTTGTGAAGCATTCTTGAAATGTGTTCTGACTATGCTCTAGTATTGTGCTCTGTATTTCTCCTATGTTGATCCTATGCCTATGTGGATCTGTAAGTATGTTCATAAGCTTCAATGGATAATATATCACAAGTTTTAGCTTCTAGTTTGATGGAGTAAAAGATATGTTCACCGATGTGTGAACTGGTTTGGTAGAACTATCTAGCTATGGACTAAGAGAAATGTTTTGGCTCCATAGTCTTTTGATATATGGTTTTAGATCTTTCAGATATGGGAGATGTTTCTTCCTAATGGTTTCTATGTTATGAAAAACTTTCTTGTTATTTGGCACTCCAGAAGACCTGCTCCAGAGCTCCTGTATTTTGTTGGTTGGTCTGGTTGGACTGTTGAAGAGTTTTCTATAAGTGAAGTTTGATGGATTTGTTGCAGATGCATCTAAGGTATTCTCAAAGTTGGAAATATGTCTAGTGAAGCATGTTGGGTGATCCAAATGTGATCATCTTGATGGAGATGCATGTACTTCAAAGATTGTTGGTGTTTTCATTAGGTTTGGCTGACCTGGTGTCTACATGTTACATTAAGATTTTGCATTGAAATTGAGGAAGCATGCGTTTGATCCAAGATGTTGTTTGGGTCCTAAATTAAATATGTAATTGGTCCTCTCTCATTCTTATCCACCATGAGAATGTTGAGTAGCCGACCTAGTTTGAATTTATAATGAATTTGTATAGCTGACCTTGGAGAATGTTTCTAGGGTTGAAGATGTATAAAAGAAAATCAAGTTGAAGTGAAGTAATCATCCATCCATCATTCATGATTCAAGCAAGAGAAGTGTGTGATAAAGTGTGAAAATTAGAGTGTGCAAGTGCGAATTGAAGGAGTAGTACTTTGTTGTGTTAGAATCCAGAAAGCAGTGAGCTGATGGTATCCACAATCTTTTAAAAAAAGATGTGAGTGTGTGGAACCCTTGTGGTGTATCTTGTTTATCTCTTTTCTTATTATTTGTAGGCAGTGAGCCTCCTTTTCATATAGTGATTCCTTCTCAAGGCAGTGAGCCCTTTTTCTGGGTAGTGAGCCTTTGTATCTGGGCAGTGAGCCCTCTAGCAATGAGCCTCCATATTCGATATTGGATTACTACTATATTGTGAGTTAATCCTCACCGTGTTTTTTATCTCATTGGGTTTTCCATGTAAATCTGGTGTCTTTGGTGTTTTCTTTCTATTATTTGCATTTCATGTTCACACTTAATAACACATTGAAGATAGAGTGGAATTGATTAACTTCAGAAGTGAAGTAATTTGATAAAAAGGATAAGAAGTTCAAGAAGTTGTATTATGTCAAATAGGATGCAAGAATTTTTGATGATGAATCTGACTTTGAGGAAGATAAGAATGAATTCTTATTTCTAACTTTGGAAAATAAAGTTGTATCTATTTAAGAGAGAAAGAAGAATGAAACAAAAGGTACACTAGTGATTGCTTTTCATGCTAGACAAGATGAAGACTTTGGGTAATTGACAACGGATGTTAAAATCACATGACTAGAGATAAGAGTAAGTTCACTAAACTTGAGAAGTATGATGGAGGAATAGTCATGTTTGAATATGACTCTGGTGCTAAGATTGTTAGTAAAGGAACAATTAGTTTTGATGGAAAACATAATACTAGTGATGTCTATTATGTGAATGGCTTAAGAAATAATATTTTAAGTGTTGGATAGATGTGTAGCAAAGGTTTTAAGCTTGTGTTTTAGGATAACACTTGTGAGATCAGAAAAGGATCTAGAACTATTGTAGTAGCTGGAAAAAGAACTCATGGAAACATCTATCAACTTAAACATGGTGATGGTCAGTGTTTTGTTTCTCATATTAATGAAATTTGGCTCTAGAACCGGAGGATGGGACATGTAAATTTTGATAATCTGATTAGGATTAGTTCTAGGGAAGTTGTGAGAGATCTTCCTAGAATCACAAAGCCTTCAAATTCAATTTGCAGAAGTTGTCAATTTAGAGAATAAACAAGAAACAATTTTAAAGGAAAGGAACAATCTTCTACCGAAATGTTATAATTAATTCATACAGACCTCTATGGTCCTACAATAATAGGAATCATAAATGGTGATAGGTAATTTATACTCTTAATTGATGATTACTATAGGATGACATGGGTTACATTTCTTAGAGAAAAATATCAAGATCTTGATAGATTCAAGGTGTTTAAGGAAAGAATAGAAAATGAGGCATACTTGAGAATTAAATGCTTAAGGTCTGATAGAGGTGGAGAGTTTACATTTGGCGAGTTTAATACATTCGATGAAGAACATGGCATAAAGAGACATTATTCTGCTCCTAGAACCCCTCAGCAAAATGGAGTTGTTGAAAGAAAGAACCAAATTGTTCAAGAGGCTTCCAGAACTATGATGAAAGAAGAAAATGTTCTTGATTGGAGAGAAGCAATCCACACTGTTGTCTACATTCTTAACAAAGTTAAAATCAGAGGTAACAACACTAAGACCCCTTATGAGTTATGGACAGGTAAGACTCCTACAATTAAATACTTTAAGGTATTTGGAAGTAGATGTTACATTAGAAGAGATGATGAAAATCTTGGAAAGTTTGATGCTATATGTGATGAAGGAATTTTTCTTGGATATTTAAATAACAACAAGGCATGTAGATGTTTTAATAAGAGGCTGAAAAAAATAATTGTAAGTGCTAATGTAAAGGTTGATGAAGCTATGTACAAACAAGTGGAAATAACTAAATTTGAACTTGATGATCCTATCTGTGGGCAAGTACAAGAAGAAGAAAAGGAAGAGAAAGAACAAAGTGATGAAGAAGAAATTTTGAAACTTGCACCTAAGACTCCTAAATATGCACAGAGAAATCATCCAGAGGAACATATAATTGGAGACATAAGTGAAGGAGTGAAGACAAGAAGCAAAGTGGTTGAGGTAAACTTGTGTTTAATTTCTAAGATGGAACCTAAGACTGTGAATGAAGCATGTAATGATGATAATTGGGTTAGAGAAATGAAAGAAGAACTATAGTAGATAGAGAAGAGTGATACATGGGAACTAGTCTCTAGAACTATAAACAAAAATATGATTGGTTCAAAACGGGTATTCAGAAACAAGCTAAATGAAAATGGTGAAGTGATAAAGAATAAAGCAAGACTTGTATGTAAAGGATATTCACAGGTTGAAGGAATATATTTTGAAGAAAATTTTGCACCTATAGAAAGAATGGAGGCCATTTAGATGTTCTTGGAATTTTCAACACATAAAGACTTCAAAGTATATCAGATGGATGCCAAGTCTGCCTTTCTCAATGGAGAACTAGAAGAAGAAGTCTATATGGAGCGACCAAAAGGTTTTCCACTATTAGATAAACCAGACATGGTTTGTAAGTTAAAGAATGCATTAGATGGACTAAAGTAAGCTCCTAGAGCTTGGTATGCTAGATTGGATAGATATTTGATAAAAAAAGGATTCAACAAAGGGTTACAAGAAAACAATCTTTACTTTAAGGTTGAGAAAAAAAAATGTTGATAATTGTGGTATATGTTGATGACATCATTTTTGGTGGAAATGAAGACATGTGTAAGGATTTTGCTGAAGAATCAAAAATAATTTGAAATGTCTATGATTGGTGAATTGAATCACTTCCTTGGACTTCAGGTAAATCAAAATAACAAAGGGATATTCATTTCACAATCCAAGTATGTTAAGGAATTGTTAAATAAGTTTGGAATGGATGAATCCAAACAAGTCTGTACCCCTATGGTAACCAGATGGAAGCTGAGGAAGGATGGTGAATTTACTAAAGTTGATTAGAGCATATACAATTCCATGATTGGTGGACTGTTGTATCTTACTACTACTAGAACAGACATTATGCATGTAGTATTTTTAGTTGCAAGATTTCAAGTAGAACTGAAGGAAGCACATATAACTTCTATAAAGAGGATATTCATATATCTTAAAGGAGCTCCAAATTATGGGCTATGGTATCCAAAGGATAATAATTTCACATTGAATGCCTACACGGATGCAGATTGGGCTAGCTATGTAGATGATCAAAAGAGTACAAGTGGTAGTGCATTATTTCTTGGAGAAAGATTAGTTTCATGGTTGAGTAATAAACAAGTTTCAGTTTCTTTATCCACTACAGAAGAATAATATATTGCAATAGCATCTTGCTGTACACAGGTATTGTGGATGAAGCAAACCTTGATGGACATAGGCATGGTGATTGATGAACCTATCTCTATATTTTGTGACAATACAAGTGATAAACATTTCAAATAATCCAGTGATGCATTCTAGAACAAAGCATATATCTATCAAGTATCACTTCTTGAGGGAGAAGATATTGTAGAATGAGGTAGACTTGAATATGTACCTACCAAGGAACAAATTGCTGACATATTCCCTAAGGCCCTTCCAAAGGATACCTTTGAGTATCTTAGATGGAAATTAGGGGTTACTGCCCTCATTCTTTGAACTAAGTGCACATAGAGGTGCATTAGTCTAGAGGATTCACACTCTTTTGTTTTGAGCTGCTGATTGAGGTCTACTCTTTAGGGGGTGTAGAGAAGTACATTGTTGCAGTATGTGATGAGGTGTACTCCAAAGGGGGAG
The DNA here is from genome assembly GCA_007115665.2 of Sequoiadendron giganteum. Lineage (NCBI taxonomy): Eukaryota > Viridiplantae > Streptophyta > Pinopsida > Cupressales > Cupressaceae > Sequoiadendron > Sequoiadendron giganteum. Next base: position 504,778,214 of record CM021109.1, read on the forward strand.
TGAACAAAGCTTTATATGACAAGAATTTCCTTTGCCATTGATGTCAAAGGGGAGAGAGATCATGTGAAAATTTTATGCTTGTGCAGGTTGTCACTTCTAAAAATCATGTATGCCTGTGGGAGAGAGATCATGTGAAATTTTTATGCTTGTGCAAGTTGTCGCTTCTGAAGATCATGTATGCTATCTTTGATGTTTTTTCACATCATGTAATGCCATCAATGACAAAGGGGGAGATTGTTGCAAGTATGGATATGTTTGGTGGTTTTTTCATTAATGTTGTCATTGATGTCAACACTATACACATTGATGGAAGATGGTATTTGTATAGTTGAGATACTGTAGAATTATTTAGAGTACATGAAGCTATATTTATGAAGTTGTAGTTGTGAAGTAATGCTAAAATGTGTTATGAGTGTGCTTTAGTATTGTGCTTTGCATTTCTCCTATGTTGATCCTATGTCTATGAAAATATGTAAGTATGTTCATAAGCTTCAATAGATAATATATCCCAAGTTTTAGCTTATGGTTTGATGGAGAGTAAAAGATATGTTCACCAGTGTGTGAATTGGTTTGGTCGAACTATCTGGCTATGGACTGGGAGAAATGTTTTGGCTCCACAATCTTCTAATATCTAGTTTCAGATATTGCAGATTTGGGAGATGTTTCTTCTTGATGGTTTCTATGTTCTAAAAAACTTTCTTATGATTTGGCACTCCGTCGAAAGACCTGCTCCAGAGCTCCTATATTTTGCTGGTTGGTATGGTTGGACTATTTAATAGTTTTTTGTTAATAAAGTTTCATGGATTTTCTGCGAATGTATCTAAGGTATTCTTAGAGTTGGAAATATGTCTGGTGAAGCATGTTGGGTGATCCACATGTGATAATCTTGCTAGAGATGTGCATACTTTAAAGATTGTTGGTGTTTTCATTAGGTTTGTCTGACCTAGTGTCTACATCGTTACATTAATATTTTACATCAAAATTGAGGAAGTGTGTTTGATCCAAGATGATTTTTGGGTCCTAAACTAAATATGTAATTGGCCCTCTCTCATTCTTATCCACCACGAGAATGTTGAGTAGCCGACCTAGTTTGAATTTGTAATGAATTTGTATAGTCGAACTTGGAGAATGTTTCTATGGTTGAAGATGGTATTAAATCAAATCAAGTTGAAGTGAAGTAATCATCCATCCATCATTCATGATTCGAGCAAGAGAAGTGTGTGATCAAGTGCAAAAATTAGAGTGTGCAAGTGCGAATTGAAGTAACAATACTTCATTGTGTTAGATTCTATAAAGTAGTGAGTTGATGGTATCTACAATCTTCTAAATAAAGTTGCGAGTGTGTGGAACCCTTATGGTGGATCTTATTTATCTCTTTTCTTATTCTTTGTAGGTAGTGAGCCTCCTTTCTGGATAGTGAGTCCTTCTCAAGGCAGTGATCCATTTTCTAGGTAGTGAGCCTTTGTATCTGGGCAGTGAGTCCTTTGGCAGTGAGCCTCCATATCCGGTATTGCATTACTACTATATTGTGAGTTAATCCTCACTGTGGTTTTTCCCTCATTGGGTTTTCCACATAAATTTGGTGTCTTTGGTGTTTTCTTTCTGTTATTTACATTTCATGTTCACATTTAATAATAGATTGAAGATAAAGTGGAATTGATTAAGTTCAAAAGTAAAGTAATTTGATAGAACTGATTCACCCCCTCCCTTAGTTGTCTTGTGCATTCAACATTTTTGTCCTTATCATAGTCATGGGGGTATGACTTTGATATGGACCTCTTGGGGCACACCTAGTGGACAACTAGCTTCACTAGCCCTTGTAAGCATGCATTTTTTTTGCATAGTGGACAATACATTCCACTTGTAAACCTTTTTGGATAAACAACCTAGACCTAGTCCACAACACGTTGGATGACTAGTTGAAGCTTGATCCATGGCATTTTTTATTTTCCTTTTTTTTTTGTTATTCCTTTTTCTATCTTTGATGGTGTATGCTTACGATCTACTTATGGCTTCATATATCAACCGCATGTGTGTTCTTTTGTGCCTATGTTGGTTTTTCATATGATCTTGATCCTGGGGGTTTGATCATCCCTATTAATTATTGTCATCCTATCTTACTAGCATTTGTACATTTGAACCTCTTTGCTTGGTTAGCTACTTTAGTGTGAGTTTGAAGCAAGTTCATCCTCTCACTAAATTGGGGGCTAAATGTAGTGAAGGAAAATGCATACCCTTGCATTTTCACACTTGTTTAGGCCCGCCTTGCTTTGTTTATCTTTATTTATGTCTTAATTGGTCCTATTTTTCATCCACAAGCCTTATAAACTAAATCTTTTTTTGGAAAATATCAACAAACATCAATGGATAAATGATAATTTAATGATTCTCACTGAGTGTCCCTAATTTTTGGGTTGGGACTAAGACGCTGCCTAGGGCGTCTTTGTCCCCCTAAGGTCTTGGGACCCCTTTTTTAATGGAACCTTAAATGGGCCCCTTTTTGGAGTTTGTGCCCCATGTTTTTAGGACTTGGGACTAAGACACCACCTAGGGTGTCTTAGTCCCCCTTGGCTTATTTTTGGGATTTAATTTCAAAATTTGGCAGGATTTAGCCTCCCTTAATTAATTATTTCATATGTTGGCTTATTGAGGTGTAACTTCAAGATATTAAGCATAGATAATTATAAATACAAGGTTCATTCATTTATTTCAATCCAAGCCTTTTGTGAGATCATTCCTAATGAACAACATAATTTTATGTGGGGGATTAAAGGGAGGGTTCCCCAATAAGCTCCTAGGGTTTTTCACCTAGAAAGAGGATTGTCCCTTTAATGTGACATAAATCTTGGGATTCATTCAATATTATGGCTTGAATGTGATTGAAATTCGTATATGAGATGTTATAAATGCTATGATATGAAACTAACTATTACATACTATAGACACGTAAAATATACATGCACCTGATCCTGGTTTATTAACATCACTTCGTCCTAAATCATACTCTCAGCTTATCATCACTTTTTCATCTCTTAATTAGATAAATCATTATTTATTTAATTAGGTCTTTCTCCCTTGTTGATTAAATTAATCAGTTTAATTTGATTAATCCTCAATCCCTCTTTAATTAAATAATTCATCTTATTTGATTAAATCCCTAAAGTCATCTCATTTAAATTAAATAAATATTTATTTCATTTAAATCCAACATCATCCATCTTTAATTAAATAAATCAAATCTTTATTTAGTTAAGTTTATAATCATTTTCCTCTCATTTTGATTTAAATCAATCCTAAAATCTAAATCAAAATTGTCAAATCACCTAAAATCTTGATTAAGTTAATCTCAATCACTAAAATCCTCTAGAGAATGCAACTTGCACAATAAATCAATTACTTTGATTTATTAAATCTCTATTTTTCCTCACATGGCATAAAAAAGGGAATATTCCCTCAAGTTTGAATTCAAAAAGTCCAAGTGGATGGGTACTTCCAACAAAGCATTCACTCCTCTTACATGTCCTTGGCTTTGAGAGAAGTGACATTAACTCCATTTCTTTCATCCCCCCTAAACATGTCACTTCATCAAATTCAAAATTCAAACTTGCACATTGATCAAAAAGTGCTCAACCTTCAACCATTCACATCTTGACAAGTGGCACTTGGCCATTGGATGTTGAATGATCCCACATTGCTCAATTTCACTCATTCTTCCAATTTGAAATCTATAAATGAGAGACTCTTCCTCTCATTCTATCATCCACAATTTGAGTAAACTTATTATACTCAAATCCATCTTCAAGCATAGCCATTTCATCTATTTTTATCAAGTTCTTAGCTAGGTTATGCAGGAATTCAACCATCAAGTGGATCAAATCATCAAAGCTTACAAAGGATTTGGGAAAGGGTTGATTTTGACATACCAATTGGCACCAACTCCCCCATGGGATCAAGAGTTTGCATACTTAATTAGGATTTCACTTGTTTTTCATGTTTTATTTCTTGTTTTTCCTATTTTAAGTATTTGTAGATGGATTTCATGGGGAATCTTGATTATCACTTGCATTTGATCTAAAATTGTGCTTGTTTGCTATGTTTGTGCAAGTATAGGATTGGGGTTCACATTTTGGTGCTAGAAGGAGGGCAAATCTCAAAGATTTCATCACGTTTTTCACAAATTTCATATTTTTTCTAACATTTTTAGTGTACACATGAAACTGCACTGCTTACAGTTCATGCAATACTGTATTGCATCGCTTTTAGAGGTGCACCGCTATATTGCACCACACTTTTGTTAAACAGTGTTGCACCCGCTTTCCCACTCATAAATTTCAAAATTTCAAACTTCGCCACAAATTTTCAAAGTTGCAAACTGCACTGCGTGCCAAACTCTGTCGCACCCGCGGTCTTTGTTTTTATAGAGTGCCGCACCCAATCAAATGCGCGACACTATATAGCATCACTTCTGTTTCAAACTGCGCCGCTTTTTCTAATTGCACCACACTTGTGGATTTTTGCTTTTTTCTTACATTTTTTTTTGTGATGTAGGAACTTCCTGAGGTCATAACTTTTGAATCGGATGTGGGTTTTGGCTGAAATTTTACAGGCGATTCATTATGAGGTGGCATGTAGATTCCCAATCAACTTTTAGTCGGTTGATGGCCATTTTGACACATTTCTGGGGCTTGAAACTTTCATCTTGGCCCTTAAAATGACATTTTAGTGTTTTTTTCTAATTTTTTTTAAGTTGTTTTTGTTAATAACTCAAAACCCATGTTTCCAATTTCAGATGTTGGCAATTCATCATATCTTAGTTTTAGAATTTTTTTGGTAAAAAATAGGACTCTCAAAATCATGCATGTAAAATTACAAAAATATGAAAATCTAATAATTGTTGAAATTTTCCTAAAAAGGAAATTTCTTGATCAAAAGTGAAGGAAGGAAAACGAAGGCCAAGGGTTTTTTATGATGTTATCATCTCATTTGTATTAAGTGTTTTTAAACACTTTTGGGATAACTTATAATCCCTTTCTAAGGATTTTTTTACTTTATGCTTTAGGAAACACTAATTTTTCTTTTGGGCATTAAAAAGAACAACACAAATTTCTTTTTCAAAAGTTTGCAAAAGGGCTTAAAAAAAAAAAATCCTTAGAAACAATATACTAGATTTGGTTTAAGGTTTAAAAATTGAACAAGGAAAATATCACATTTCCTTTGGTGCTTAAAAAGAATTCATTATTGCTTTGAGGGATTTAAAATGAACATGTGCTTTTGTGCCTTGTAATTTTTTTTGCAAAGTAATTTCATTTAAAAAGGCATATGCGCTTCTCTCGCACTTCACGACGATCTTGAGAATAAAAAATATTTTTGGTGACATTAAGTTGCATAAAAAATTGCCTCCATATTTCAATTTGGGTACTAACAATTGAATCAAACATGCGAGTGTGAACACAGTATATTGCGAGTGTTCTTCCTTTGTTTTTTAATGAAAGTTGATTGAACCATGGGATATGCTATCTTGCTATTATTTATCTTAGAGGGATTTCCTTGTGGGAAAAACTACTCACCCAAGGGAACGACCCAATAGGGAACACGCTAAAGCCAAGTGACTTCCACCCGAGATATAAATGTGGATATTGGAACAAAGACCAATATCACTAGGATTATTCTAACAAGAAGGGAAGCAATTATCTCTCGTCGCATGGATAGTCCCCCATGAACGAAATGCCTGCACTAAAACCCTTGTTTAGCAAAGGCCAAAATCCTATATATTTTTTGGTGCAAAAGGTCATGTCCTTTGAAGCCGCCCCACGTTATACATGTGGTTCTATTGTAGAGATGAAAAGTATGCAATAAGAGATTCATGGGTATTGATGCTTGATTGAATCGAGAAGTGAGTGCACTGTAAGGGGGAGCCTGTGTGATCAAGCATCTAATCATTGACACTGAATATGCACAACTGGATTCATCCAAGTGGGAACCCAACAAATGCTATCTTTCAGCCTAGGATTGTACATGTTATTGAAATCAAAACACCTTGCTTGGTTCTAAAACATTAAAAAACAAACATTCACAAAATCTTTGAAATTTCAAACCCTTTTAGGAAACAAATATCCTTTAATGAATGTAAGTGCTCTTGCTTGCCCTAGGGATTATATCCTTAGAGGTTTCTAAGTGCTTGGGTTTAGTCATCATTTGTTTTCACTAAAGTCAACACTAGGAAACCTTTGCCTTGATTTCTTTGATTTCCACATAATACACTTTGTGGGATGAAAGAAAATTAGGACATTGGACATTCAGTTTGAAAAACATAATCAAGAAAGTGTTTGTGGTAAAAATAACCAAATCTAAGAAAGATAACAAACAATTAAACCACACATGTGCTTGGTCCCTTTTGAGTCATTGGGTTTTCATGCCAACATTGGTCTTTTGGTTTGAACCACTTTTAGGGAAAAAAATGTTCTTCACTACCTTGGTCTTGTAAGAAGGTCCTCGTAGGGTCATCTAGGATCAAGTCAAACACCTCATCCATCAAAAAATTTATCAAAATCCCATTTCACCAACCAACTTTTGGAACCTTGGAAACATCACTTATGCTAGATTCTTAGGAAAAATCAGCATCACCTTGTTTGATTAAACACACCTAGCCAAATTATCAATCTTCTTGAACAAATTTTTCTTGAGGATAACACAACTTCCCGAGGTCTACTAATTCACGATCGCTTTGATTGGCTTAACACACTTAGCCAATTCATTCTCTTATGCGAGCTTTCCCTAGGATAACACAACTTCCTAGGGTTTACAAGTTCACCATCATCTTGTTTGTCTTAACACACCTAGTTAAACTATCAAAATCAAATCAAAACAAGTCCTAAAGTCTAGCATTGATCGAAAGTTCCTAAAATTTTGAACACCCATATCATTCACTCCTTTCATCCTTCATCTCATCGTTGGTCCTAAACCCCTCAGAGGTCAACAAGGTCAAAACACAAGAGGAACATGGAATATAAACTTGATTCATCCACCATGAGTAGTCCAATTAAACCAAACTATTCAAGCCTTACAATGCCAATTGATTTTCAAAACTTGCATTTGTACAATCCATACATGGGATCATTATCTCCTCCAAACCTCAATGGTACAACAAATGTGAGTTTTCCCAATCTAAATTTTGGAACATCTTTTCCTATGGTGGATTTAAATGAAGGTCGAAACTTAAAAATCTATCAACCAAACAATCAAGGCATGAGCCTTCCCCCTTTACCAATCGTCAATCAATTGAATCTGAGAAATGCTCCAATCATAAAGAAAAACATCATACCAAATCCTCTCATCTTGCCATGAATATCACAACAACAGGTGGCAACCATTCAAGCAACCCCAACAATCAACACCATTCCCAATCCACCGCCATCATCGCCAAAACACAACATAAAAAATTCATTCACCATCATGTTGCAAGCCGCTCGATAAGCCGCTCATCAAAAGGTGCTCTGAAACCAACAAGCTACACAAGAAACACAAGCAACCCAACAAGCACAAGCCCAACACCAAGCTCAATAGACGCAAACACAATTCCGGACACTATTGCAAGCAATCCATCAACAATTAGCTCAACAATAAGACCAACAAAAAGCTTTATTGGAACAACAACAACATGACAACAACAAGCATTGTTGGCTGAGCATCAAACACAGGCCTTACTCCCACAACAGAGCTTGCAACAAATTCCCATCACAATCATTGAAAATGATGATCAAGATCCCTTGACCAATGATCAGGTTGAAAATATCTCTACATCACCTAATGAGTTAGAGGACATACTTCAAGAATTTATTCCAAAACATGATCAACATCTTTCACTAAAGTCTAGCAATGGACCTTTCCAAGACATATTGACATCCTTTGACCTCATGGTTATAGATATTGAAGAAATCCTCAACTCACCATTTGATCCAAGTCCACTCAAAGATTAAGAGGACATTGAGCCACTTCCCATGCCTTATGACGATGTCCAAGAACCCTTTGTGTAGACACTCAATTTTTTCCTCGCAATCATCACATTATTCATCTATTGATTCAATACTTTCTTCTATTCATGCATCTCATCAAATCATTAAATCATTAAATCATCTCATTATTGTTTTCATCTATCGCATTATCATCTTTGCACTATCATTCATTATCATAATAAATTCATTATCATAATCATTCACTGACATTTCATAATAAAACTATATTATCATTTAAATCACATCACTTGCATATATCGTCCACCTCATATTGCATTTCGTTAAATCATCACATCATTAAAATATTATCACCACATGATCATTCATAATGCATAATAAATCATAATCATTCATAATCCATTTTGATAATAAGTCATAAATATCATTTCCATATTAAATCAATTATCATTACCATCCATAATTGTTTCATATTCATCTCCATTAATAAATCAATTATCATATTCATTGATTATTATTTTAAAATAAACTAATTATCATAACTTGCATATTAATCATATCATTTGCATAAATCATTCATGAAATATTGCATTTTAGTAAAGCATATTTAATCATTTAGGTACATTTTTAATCTAATAACTCTTTATCACTTTCATTCTCATCCATAACATTTAACCCAACAATGTGGGATAATGAAATTTCCTTCTCTCACATTTTTTATCCCACATTTCATCTTCAAACCCTCTCCATTCTCAGGGAAATCTTATTTAAATGGGATTTTCCTCTTATTTTAGCTCTCGAAAATTCTCCTCCCAAATTTACATACTCATACCATCTTTGCATCTTGATTACATTTCTCATTCATCATAGCCTCTTTATTTCATTTTTTGCTCATAAAATCAGAGAGCAAATGCATGAATAAAGATCTTGGTGATAGGGAGACAATAGAGATGAATTTCTTTTAAAAACATTGTTTTGTTTCTATAGTTTAGATTTGCATTTCTGGTTTTGATTTTAATTAGAATGACTTTATTGATTTGGGTTGAAATGGTGGTTCTTACTCCATATAATCATGCATTTTTCTAGCTCTATAAATGGTGAATCCGACATGAACAAGCAATCATTTATTTGTTTCTTCATTTTTATTGTTGTCTCATTTTCTATTGTTGTTGGATTGTTTGAAACCATATCAGCAATATCATATTTGTTGGAGAAACATGAGAAACAAATGAAATCACGTTTTTTATTTTTGCTGCCACATTTTTCTCACTACTGGATAGTTTGAAATACCCAAAACATCTCTAAAATTGCCCTCTAGTCATGAAGAATGCCCCAAACATTGTTTTTCGGGTGAAAGAATTCATTTACAGCAAGTAAAAGCTCTAAAAAAATAGCTTTGAATAAAAAAACGTGATCACCATACCCCTACACTGTTCTTCAAAGCTTTGAAAAATCTTCTGTTGAAAACATTAGAAGGCTTTTAAAATGTTGTATTTTCTTCTTTCTGCTATTTTGTGCTTATAGTGAGTATTCTCATTTATGCATCTTTGTCAAAAGCCATAATTTAAATCTTATTTCGGTGCCTGATATTTTCTACAGGTTCAGAGTTTACAACAAACAAAAGTTTTTCCATTTGTATTTTAAATGTTTCTACAATAACTTTATTTCAATCCTAGCATATTTATTTTCTATGTATCTATTTTTTGTAGGCTATTTTGAGGTTTTCTGAAGCATTCTAAAGCATTATTTCAGAGGATTCATCAACGATGTCTATGTGTTCATCAGTCCATCAAAGCATGTTGTTTAAGATTTTAAATTAAGCTTTCGATTTAGTTTTAGTTTTTAATTTAAGTTTTAATTTAATTTTAGATTAATTTTGATTCAATTTTTAGATTAATTTTAATTTAGTTTTTAATCTAATTTTAAATCAATTTTAATTTAGTTTTTAGACTAATTTTTAACTTAGTTTAGAATTTTAGTTTCTAATTTCATTTAGATTTTTAATGTTTAGATTTACTATTTAGTTTAGATTTTTATTTACTTTTTAATTTAGCTTTAATTTATTTTCTAATTTCCCATTTAGTTAGATTTTTTTTAATTTAATTTAGATTTTAAATATTAATTTAATTTAGTTAATTTAGATTAGATTTAAATTTAGAATTAATTTGAAACTAACTTTAGTCTAGACTTATTTTTAATCCAGATTTAAATTAACTTTAGATTTAGATTTTGATTTTAACTTTTAGTTAGATTAAATTTAATTTTAAATTTTAATTAGATTAATTTTTATTTTAGGATAAATTTTTATTTTAGGATAAATTTTTAATTTTAGATTAATTTTTAATTAACTTTAAATGAGTCTTTAGTTGAGATTTTACATTTGATTTTAATTTTAATTAGATTAATTTTTATTTTAAATTAGATCTTAACTTTAATTAGATTTAGATTTTTAGGTTTAAATTTCAACTTAGATTAAATAGCTTTTAGTTCTTAGTTTGGATTTATCTTTTTAAGTTAGATTCTAATTTTAAATTTAGAATAATGTTAGTTTTCATTTTAGTTTAATTTTAGTTTTGGGTCTAATTTTATTAATTTGGGTTCTCTTGCAGGTTTGTTTGATAAAGAATTGAAAATCAAAACATTCGTTTGTCGAAGTAAGGAGGCATGAGACTACTAATGAGATTTTGATGCAGGACGTTTTTTGAAGACATGATTTTGAAACCAATTGTCTTTTAGATTAGAAAACTTTTCAAATTGGTGCTTTAAGATGAATAATTGCCTTTTGTCACATAGGCTTAACTAGGGGTTCAATGAACATTGTTTGTTGTGCTTGAAGGTGGTAGGTGATTATGCTCTCACCTTGTGCAAACTAGGTGATCAAAAAGCTAGACCCATCTATTTTATGTGTCATCTCGATTCAATAATCAAAGTATCCTCTCCCCTTGCACACTTGTGCAATCTTGGGTGCAAGAGAAACGATTATTGACTCTAGAACTTGGGCATGCCTTGGTGGGAAAAAGTACTCACCCCAAGGTGACTCAGATAGGTAATGAATTTTTTTGGCCAAGCTACCCCCGACCGCTATATAAATGTGAATCCTAAGGGAAATCCTAGGATTACGGGTGCATAGGTGTCATACGGATGAAGTAGTACTCCCCAAAACCCTATTGAGCTTAACCTCTTTAGGCTAGAGTGCCTCCTAAATGGAGCTTAATTTTGTGCCCCATGTATGGCCAGTCGAACGAGGGTCCCGAACTAAAAATCTTTGTGTAGTTGCCAAAATCCTTCTATTTGCTAGCGCAACACCGGTTGATGTGAAGGCATCCACATCTTCACAGGTTTTAGTAGAGGTGATCAATCTGCCATGGGAGTTTCATGGGGGTTGGAAGCTTGGTTGGCCTGAGAAGTGAGTGCACTATAAGGGGGAGCCTATGTGGCCAAGCTTCTGGATTCACACACTAAGAATATGCGATTGGGGACACCCACATGGAATCTAGTAGATATTGTCCTTTCCAACCTTAGGCTTTGTGCTTGTATTGGAAAAAAAAACACATTCACAATTGAAAACAAACTCAAAAACACTTTGTCTGCTATGTCTTGCATGTGTGTTCAAAAATAGACCTCAAACAAACATCACATCTCAAACTTTGCAAACCTCAAAGATTCCAACAACACAAACATACAACGTGAACCTATCACTTGGATTTCTTGGGGTCATCATCCTTCAATTTTGATCTTTCAATCCTTGCATTCCACCTAGTCTTTGTATTCCATCTAGACTTTGCATTTCACCTAGTCCTTACAGTCTACCTAGCTCTTGCATATTCATGGTCCTTACATACTCATATCCCTTTCATCCTAGTCCTTGCATATTCCCAATCTTGCATACATAGGTGACATTACATAGTCCTTGCATATAGATAACACTCCATCTAGTTCTTGCATGTTCAACCCCTTTGCATATCAAGACCATCTCACCTAACCTTTGCATGTTCCTAGAATTTAGTCCTTTGCATATTCATCATCGATCAAACTTAACCTTAGCTTGCACATAGGCTACTCTTCCTAGGTCTTGAAATCAAACCATTGGATATCTATCACCCGCATCACTTGAGGTTTATCATCCTTGAGCTAGGGAACATACCATTATCCTTGAGCAGGGAAATCCTTTTGGAGTCCATCTCCTATATACCCTCTCTTGATCATTGGTCCTTGTGTCTATCCATCATAACATGAGTGAAGCCTTTACATCATAACCAACTTTGGACCTAGAGTTTCCTTTGAGCTCTTGCATTCTTAACTTGTCATACAATACCTTACCACTTCCATATCTCATCTTAGAATCGTATCCTTTTCATTGCATCCTAGTCTTAGGTTTCATACATTACCTTGGATTGAACATCAAAATAATCAACTATGACCCCTAGAACAAGAGAAAAAATGTTTCAAGAAGAAGGGAACCCTTGGGGAAGAGACTTTGATGGGGAAGATAACATTAGTGTTGCAACTAGAGAAACAAATGAAACTGATGATGAAAAAATAACCAAATCTGATATAGAAGAAGCACTTAAGGATCAAAGATTCACTAAACTTCTTACAGAGGTAGTCAAACATAACCCACAACAATACTTCAAAGCCCTTGTTGATGAAGGAATCAAAATTCCTCTTGATTTTGACATGTCACTTCTCACGATGAATGACCAACCTGAATCTAGTGAATCTAAACGTCCCAAAACAAAAAATGATGGTAGAATCAAAGATCATAGACCCTTTTATCTACAACCAGGTTACAAGCAATCTTCAAAGACATCAAAAACCACACCTACAAATGATCCTATTTTGGATGAGCTTAGAAAATCGAGACAAGAATTGGACACTCTTAAAAATAGTAAAGCCCCATCTCACAAGTTCTCCATCGAAGACATATGTCCTTATCCTTTCGATCCAAGCATACCAATGCCACCTTTTCCTAACCACTGGGACATACCAAAACTTGACAAATATAATGGAAAAGGGGATCCTAAACATCACTTAAGACAATTTGGTGCTAATACCATGGAATTTGCAGTTGATGAAACATACCTTATGAGATTATTCCCCCGCAGTCTAGGAGGAGAAGCTATGGAATGGTTTTCACAATTACCCCTGACCATCAAATCCTTTCAAGAATTGGCTGATAAATTTGTCTCCAATTATAGTTTCAATTGTGACTTTAAAGTGACCATCACAAACCTTTTCAACACCAAAGAAAAAACAGGTGAATCTTTTGTGTCATTTTTGAAAAGATGGAGACATTTAACAAAATGATTACCTTATGTCATTCCTGATCAAGAATTGGTTGACCTCTTTTGTCAAAATTTGAACAAAGTAATTGGAAGGGAACTTCACCTCAAATGCTTGGATTACTTTGACAATGCCATAGAAATGGGATTCCAAATCGAACAAACTTTCATTGATGATGGAACCATAAAACTTAATAATGATAGAGATAAAAAATCAAATTCAAACAACAAGACACCTTTTTGGGTAAAGAACAAGAATTTAGTCAATGATGGAGTTGTTGACGCAAAAACAACTAAAACATCATCACCTGTTTATAATCTCAAAGGTTCATCTTCAGATAAAGGAAAAGAAAAATAGAGAAGTTTCCCTAAATGAAATTTTACACCATTGGGACAATCACTTGAATCTGCATTAAAAGAACTTCTTGAAATCAATATTATAATGCTACCTGAAATAAAGGAATATAATCCACAAGTCAAACCCCCATGGTGGAATGAGAATCACTTTTCCGACTATCATAGACATAAAGGACATAAGACTAATAGTTGCAATAAACTTCGACATCTAATACATGATCTTATTGATGATGGTAAGATAGTGGTTGACGGATAAACTCCTTCGGGTAACTCTGATCACGAGGTGTTTAAAAACCCTTTCCCTAAGCATGACAAGGATAAAGGAAAGGCCCTTGAATCTGGTGATGGTGTGAACTATACTTCTACTAAGTATGACTATACCATACATAACATCAGTGAGGTTGATAATCATGTAAACACTTTCATTATAAAAGGTAAAGAACATAATTGCAAGGTTACTACCCACAAAGGCACAGTCACCCTTGAAGGTCCGAATTCAAAACCCGCTACACCAGCTTCACAATATAACCTCATAGAGAATTTAGGAAAAAAAACCATGCAAATTTCCATACTTGAGCTGCTACGCCTATCTCCTAAGCATAAAGCTATTCTAGATAAAGCACTTGATACTGCTACAATGCCTACAGACCTACATTTATACCAATTCCAAGCTATAGTGGGACATATCATCTCGCCTTAAACTATCACTTTTACTGAAAATGATGAATCATCCCCTCGACAACCACATAATGTAGCTTTACACGTTGACGTCCTTATCAATAATGCCAAAATCAAGCGATTTCTAATAGATGGAGGAGTGGGTCTTAATATTTGTACCCAAGAATTGACCACAAAATTGGGGTTTTTTGAAAATGCAGTTGATCCGAGGAACAAGATTACCATAAAGGCATATGATGAAGAGGAACACTTGTCTAAAGGATCAGTTACTCTACCAATTAGATTCGGCCTTGTGGTAAAGGATGTGGTTTTGTAGATCCTTGATCTTCCACTGACCTATAATATCCTCCTTGAAAGACCTTGGATTCATGCAATGCAAGCCGTACCTTCTACCTACCATCAATGCATTAAATTCCCACACAATGGTGTTGAAATCACAATACAAGGAGATCCCAACCCTTTCATGTACTGCCATAATCTAAGTTCTAAAACTAAAATCACAATTCCAAGAAATCATGAGTCATTTCCTTCCCAAGCATATGTTGATCCTGAGTCCTTAAAAGCATCCTCCTCAAAATACAAGTAAAAGAAAAAGGAGTAGGAGAATATACTTTGAATCATGCCCTTTACATTGGAAAGTTACCTTTATCTCCCCATACCTATGGAAAACCACAAATGAATAAGACCACATCAGATGCAAAGTCTACATTGACTTTTAAATAAACCAATCTCAAAAAATGGGGAGTCCTCTCTAATGAAGTAGAAGAAGCTGATCTCCTGAAATGGCTATACGAAGATGAGGATACAGAAAAAGAACAAACTAAAATAAAGATACCTGTTGGACAATATGGTAAAGGTTTTGATCTTATGAAACAAATGGGATATGATGGTAAAATTCCTCTTGGCTTACAAAAACATGGTATCTTGGAACCAATACAACCTGCTCATATGCAAAAAGTCCTTGGTTTAGGATATGATGCATAGAAAGATAAGATCTTGAGTACCACATGTACTTCAAGTAAGGAAGTAGAGTTCGATAATGCTACATAGAGAAATGAGGAAAGTACCATCGATGACTTCATTGACATTTATGACTATGATAGTATCCCTACCCCTGAACTTGATCATAACATTTGTACCCTTGAATCCATTCAAAATCTTGATTCAAATCATGACCCTTTACCCTTGGTTCACCTCGAAGTCATTGATTTAGATCAGAAGGGACAACCACAATTGGATGTATTTGAAAATGATGAGGCAATCATAAATTTTTTGGGAGCACGAGCAGATACATCTTTTGAGGATCATAAGACAGGTTTCACCATAGAACTCAACAATGCAGCTTACTTTGGGGAGGGTGCCAAGCCTTTCAGTCGCAAAATTATTCAAAAATATAAATAGGTCTTCTAGTGAAAACCACCCTGTGGCGCTATTAGACCCGAAAAAAGTAAAAATAAAGGACGTATCCAAGGCTGAAAACCTCTCTAAGGCACCCGAGGATGGAAGGCTTGACACACTTCCCTTAGTAGTATATCATGAAAAGTCATTTATGCTAGTGGAGAAGACAATACCAGCTAACTTGGGTACAGGAGAAGAAACAAAGATAATTCATCTAGCAGAATCATTAACACCTGAAGAGAGAATAAATCATATATAGTTTTACAAGGAAAGACAAGTCAACTTTGCATGGTCCTATGTAGATATGCCAGGAATTGATCTAGATCTAGTCGTGCATCACTTGTCTTTTCCATTGGGGGAAAAACCTGTTAAACAAAATTTGAGAAAAATGCACCCGCATATTGCTTTATTGGTAAAAGCTGAATTGAAAAAGTTGCTCGATGTGGGATTTATAAGACCTGTTGACTATGTTGATTGGATTTTAAATTTAGTACTAGTTTCAAAACCTAATGGGGGCATCCACATTTGCACGGATTTTAGAGATTTAAACAAAGCTTGTCCTAAGGATGACTTCCCACTTCCAAACATTGACATGATAGTGGATTTGATAGCACGACATGAAATGTTATCCCTCATGGATAGTTTCTTAGGCTATAATCAGATTAAAATAGCTCCTAAAGATCAAATTAAGACAACATTCACTTGTCCTCAGGGAACCTTCTATTGGAATGTCATGCCCTTTGGGTTAAAGAATGTTGGAGCTACCTACCAATGTGCATTGACCACTATCTTTCATTACATGATGCATACGTATTTGGAAGATTATGTAGATGATACCAACGTGCATTGACCACTATCTTGCATACCAATGTGCATTGACCACTATCTTTCATGACATGATGCATACCTATTTGAAACTCCTTGGATACATTGTCACATCTAAGGGAATTGAAGCTGATCCTACAAAAATAAAGGCTATACTTGAAATGCCTCCACCTAAGAATATCAGAAAATTGAGATCATTACAAGGAAAACTTTAATCTATTTGTAATTTTATAGCACAACTTGCAGATAAATGTCAACCCTTTCAACATCTATTACACAAGAATGTTCCATTTAGATGGGATGACAAGTGTGAACAAGCTTTTCAAAAAATCAGAGAGTATCTGATGACACCGCCAGTATTAATACCTCCCATAGATGACAAGCCTTTACTTTTGTATATATCCACAACCACCACAACACTCAGGGCACTTTTGGCACAACATGATTTTGAAGGAAAGGAATGTGCAATCTATTACATTAGTCACACTCTAGTGGGATATGAGCTCAATTATAGTTTTATTGAAAGAGTATTCCTTGCTATAGTTTTTGCATCACAAAACTTTTGACATTACATGCTTACCCACCAGACAAAGCTCATTGCAAAAATTGATCCTCTTAAGTACCTCTTGAACAAAGCAACACTCACAGGTTGATTAGCTAAATCGGTGATGATTCTCAGTGAGTTTGATATTGAGTACATAGAAAGAAAAGCAATTAAAGGACAAGCTATAAAAGATGAACTCGCCAATGCTCCTGTGATAGATAATCATCTTCTTATTACCGAATTTCTTGATGAATCAATCTTCAACATGGAATCTACACATTTGTGGACTTTATATTTTAATGGCTCCTTCACACAAGGTGGTTCAGGTGCTGGAATTCTCTTTGTCACTCTGCAAGGGGATTGTATACCTAAAGCTTACAAGATATAGTTTCCATGTACCAACAATATTGCAAAATACGAGGCCTTACTTTTTGGGCTCCTTATGGCCATGCAATGGAAAATCCTAGAGTTGTGTGTTCTTTGTGACTTTCAGCTAGTGATCAGACAAGTTAAAGATGACTAAAAAACAAAAGATGAAAAATAAATGCCTTACAAAAGAATGGTGGATGACTTCAAGGCCTATTTCACATCAATTTCCTTTGAGAAAATTCCTCGAGATAACAACCGAGTTGCTGATGGAACGGCAAAAATTGGTTCACTTCTGCAAATGCCAAGAAATGCTGCCTACTGTGAGTTCTTGGTAGAGCCTCTTTTGGAATCTGCTTACAATATACCACAATCGGAAATGATCTGCCTTATTTTTGGTCCTAATTCTCAATGGTATGCAATATTTATACCTATCTCCAAGATAACACCTTGCCATTAGATCTATCCAATAAATCTTGTAAAACCTTTATCCGTCAAGCTTCTCGCTATGTAATTTACTGTTGAGGTCTCGATGGTACTCTACTCAGATGTCTTGAGCATGAAGAGAGCAAAATTGATTTACAAGAGGTACATTAAGGTATATGTGGGGCACATTCTAGCGGTTCTACCTTAGCCAAGAAACTCTTGCATATGGGTTATTATTGGCCTACAATGGAAACAAATGCTTATCAGTTTGTTAAAAAATCCAAACAGTGCCAAAAACATGCAGACTTGATACACGCTCCTACACAAGAATTACAGTCTCTTGCTACACCATGGCCCTTTTATCAGTGGGGACTTGATCTCATGGGAAAGATCCATCCACCTTCATCTAATGGTCATAAGTTCATTCTTGTTGCCATAGACTATTTCACAAAATGGATTGAAGTCATTCCTCTCACTCATATCACTAGAAAAAAAATAGCCACTTTCATACTGAACTACATCATTTGTCGTTATGGCGTTCCTCTATCCATCATCATAGATAATGGTTGTTCGTTCAAAAATCAAGATTTTCGTGAACTATGTGAGAAATTCCATATACATCATCATTTCTCCACACCTTACTATCCTCAAGGTAATGGCCAGGCTGAGGCCTCTAACAAAACCATTCTTAAAATTCTTAAAAAGACAGTCAATGAAGCTAGTCGAGATTGGCATATTCAACTAAATCCTGCCTTGTGGGCTTATCGCACAAGTATCTACACTCCTACAAGTGCTACACCCTATGCCCTTGTCTATGGATCAAAAGCCATATTTCCCATTGAGGTCAGGTTACCCTCTTTGTGCATCTCCTTGCGCAATCACATTGGTGATGAAGAATACCGAGTTTCCCGTTTGCAAGAATTAGAGCTATTAGATGAATGAAGACAAATTAATTTTAACCATCTTAGAGCATATCAGTAGCAAATGAGTCAAAGTTATAATCAAAAAGTGAAACCACACACATTTGAGGTTGGAGATCTTATCCTTCGTGAAAATCCTCATAATCAACAAGACAGAGAAAATAAGGGTACATCATTAAATCATCTCATTATTGTTTGCATCTATCACATTATCATCTTTGCACTATCATTCATTATCATAATAAATTCATTATCATAATCATTCACTGACATTTCATAATAAAACTATATTATCATTTAAATCACATCACTTGCATATATCGTCCACCTCATATTGCATTTCATTAAATCATCACATCACTAAAATATTATAACCACATGATCATTCATAATGCATAATAAATCATAATCATTCATAATCCATTTTGATAATAAGTCATAAACATCATTTCTATATTAAATCAATTATCATTACCACCCATAATTGTTTCATATTAATCTCCATTAATAAATCAATTATCATAGTCATTGATTATTATTTCAAAATAAACTAATATCATAGCTTGCATATTAATCATATCATTTGCATAAATCATTCATGAAATATTGCATTTTAGTAAAGCATATTTAATCATTTAGGTAAAGCATATGTGAAAGAATATCAAGAATGGATCATGAGGAAGAATTTTGTGTGGACAGTGAAGCATCAACACTTCTTGAAGAAGTACTGCAATCTGATATCTCACAAGATCAAGCTAAAGATATCAATCAAGAAGTCATCTCACATATGGAGGATCCAATCACTTATAAACTTGGATCACTTACCTTTCTTATAGAAATCTATCTCATCAATAAAGAAGCTGTCACTTTTGAAGATCCACCGTAGAGCAAAGAAGGATTAGCACGTTGTTTCCAAGGTAAATCATATCCTATTGTAGATAAATTTTTTCAACAGATGAATTATCAAGGTAGAGGATTAGGCCTACATGAACAGGGTATCCTAGAACCAATGCAGATTATTGGAAATCCTAAGCATCAAGGTCTTGGTTATTCAAAAATTCAAGGATCTAAACATGTAAGTGATACCTCTATAAAATTGGGGCAACTTCGTCTCAAGAAAATGTCAATAAAGGGAGCATGAAGAATCCTTATGATGAAACCAATGCCAATACTACAACTAGCTACGTCATGAATCTTCATCCACCCATCACCCCATCCACAAATTGGGACCAACGTCAAAAGAAAGACTTGAATCGAAGCATGAAGAACTTTATCAAAGCAAAAGAAGCTAAGAAGCATATCGAACAAATCAAATACACTTGGATACCAAAGAATACAAAGAAAAATTATCCCTATCAAACTCCATCAGTCAAAGAAACTATGGGGAAAAATAAAAAAGGGAAAAGTATCCATCAAAGATGCCCACAAAGGAAAAATCAAGGTTCTCAAGCAACATACAAAGTGTGTCAAGCAGTTGGTCCTAATTCTATGCACACTTCCATATCCACCCATCATTGCTCATCTTCCCAAGTTTGGAGAGTCAAAGGTTCCAAACAATCAACCAATCCATCTTTTATTCCTAAACACACTCTGCCATCCACTCCTCCATGCATGATATCCAATTCTCACATTGACAATGTATTAGTAGCGACCCTTCATCATAAGGATTTAGAAGGCACTCTATTGTGATGTGCACACAAAGATGGAGTTAACTCCGGTATCAGAAAAGCAGATCAAGGATCTCAAAAGTTGCATTCAAGTGCACGTATCTTTGCAAAGCAACTTATTCAAGTAGGATACCGATGGCACATTATGATAGAAGCATTACATTGATAGAACCAAGTGGTTCAACATGAGCTTAAAATGTCTCAGAAAATACAAAAAAAATAAAAAACAAAAAATCCAAACAAATCAGAAAATGGATTGAAAATAGTAAAGATAAAAATCATTCTCTAGCGAAAACCACTTCGGTGGTGCTTTGGATAGGTACCATGATGAAAAGCTGGCAAACAGGCATCATGTGTAGAATCGAGCATCTACGTGCACTATTTCAGGAGAAAGCATCTTATCACATCCATAATAAAGCCATCATTCCATCCATAATAAATGAATTCCATCCATAATAAATCCATTCATCCACAAACCATTTATCCAATCCATTTTTATCCATCTGCATCCATACTCCAAGTTATCTTAATCTTGATGAAAGTTTGGTGCACACTTTACACTTGCTTATGGTAGACATCTTGACATGGGTCATTTTAATTGATCTTATCCTACCCAATGTTATCTGAGCCATGAAGCACTATTTGAATTAGCATCCTCTATTCGAACACCTTATCTTGTTGCAAGATAAACCTTTGCATCATTTGAATGCTTACCGTATCCATCCATCCATCCATCTACACACCTATCCAAGCATTCCATACATTGCTAGAAACTGGGGGCAGATATTTATATCTTGGTTTGGGAATAAATATTGATCTATATCCTCCAACTTATGTGGTGATTTGAAAATTTGAAAACGTGAAATCAAATAGACCAAGCATTTGTGAGCAAAAAGGCCAAAATTCGAACCACTAGCCCATGGCATATTTTGACAAGATGATGTTCTTTATCAATATTTATCTTTCATTGAACATAAATCCAAACAATCCATATCAGTTGCATCTATTGTGTACTTCAACATTACATCAAATCATTCAAACAAATTTTGTTCCAAGCCAAGCTTCCAAATCCTGATCAATCAAATCCAATCAAGTATCACCTTGTTTAACTTAACACACTTATCCAAACTACCCCTTTATGTACGAGTTTACTCTAGGATAACAAAACTTCCTAGAGTTTACAAGTGCATTATCATCTTATTTGACTTAACACACTTAGTCAAATTATCCAATCCATCATCAAATTGTTTGACTTAACACACTTAGTCAAACTACCCTCTCATGTATGAGTTTACTCTAGGATAACACAACTTCCTAGTGTTTACTAGTGCATTATCACTTTTGTTTGACTTAACACACTTAGTCAAACTATCAATCCATCAATCCGATTGATCAACATTAAGCTTGGTTTCCAACAAAATCTCAAAACAAAGCACTGATATCATCACATATCCATATCCAAAAAAATTCAAATATCCATCAAAAAATCCAAAAATAGAGTCATCCTGCTGAACTACGTCATCTCTAAGCTTGAACATAGGCAAGGTTGATCTTTGATCATCTCTCGAGACAGTTAGGCTAGTCCTTTAGGCTTAGACATCTATCGCATTGGCAATCCATTTGCCCATTTATTTTGTATTTTAGGTCAATCCATTTGCCCATCTATTTCACATTTAGGCAGTCCTTTAGGTGTCCATTGCAATGAAAATCCGTTGGCCCATCTATTTCACATTCTGGGTCAGTCCTTTAGGCGTCCATCATAATTTGGCAATCTGTTTGCCCATCTTTCTCATTAACAGTCAAGTCAATTATTGTCTGAACTACATCGTCTCTAAGCTTAAACATTAGCAAGGCCATCCTTGATTGGCCCCCGAGACACAAAATCCAAAAACATTCACAAATCTCAAAAAATCCAAAAACATTGAAAATCCAAAAATCGAAATAGCCTCAAAATATCTGAAAAATCTAAAATGGTGCATCCATCTCATTTTTCCTTCACCCACGATTGTCATCACTCATAATAAAAATCATCGCCATCACCCTTTGGTAAGTTAGTTAGAAGCAAGTCTAGTAGGTTCAAAAGTGAACACCTAATTGTCAAAGTCTCAAAAGTCTAAGTCAGTAAGCAAGCAAGTTGATCAACTCAGAGTATCAATAGCTTATCACCCAATCAGCCCCACCAAAACCCTGATCACAACATGTCCTAGGATGAATCCTTCCCACGATGGACATAACCATCACGTACCCCTTAGTAGTTTAGTCTTTGCTAGTGGTATGAAGAAAATTATCCTATTGGTTTTCTTTATTTGGTCTTTTCTTGAATTATCTTATTTTGCGCTCATTCCAAGGACCTCTCGATGATGCCTAAACAAAACAGGTTTAGAGAGAAAGGAATGGTGCAAATATCGTTGTCTTTTTTATCTGTTGCGCTTGTGGGATACACTTGTAAAATAACTTAGCCATATGTACTTTGTTGGTTTGTGGAGAGGATGTTTTAGATATCTTGTTGACCACATAGGAAGGCTTGCTTTTCTATGTTTTGGCCCGAGATGTTTAGAATGTGTGAACCACATCTTGAATAAAGTATGCATGCTAAGTGTGAACAAGAGCACTCCCATCTTATTTTCAAGTCAAAGTCTGTCACACTAGGTACAATGCCATCCTTGTTCTTTACACCTTGATGCATCGTACCTACATGTGTTATCAAACATAAAGTAATTTTCCCTTTGAAAATCCTAACTCCTAGTAAGAAAATCATCATCATCATCATTATCATCATTCATAGTGTAGGCTCATGGATCCTCCTTTCATCCTCTTATTCTTCTTATTATTCTATCTTTACTAACATTTCTATCTAAAATTGGTGTGTTGTATCAACATATACAGGAGGCTACCCATGGACGATGACTGTCTATACATCATCAGAATTGTCTACATCAAAGAATTATCTTTTGTCCTCTGATCAAGAGAACCACTCCTCTCGCATTTTATCGTGATCTTGATTGGAAAATCAAAAATTTCCATTCGATCTCTCGAGGGGGCAGTATACCAGCATAATCCTTCTGCTAGGGCAGCAGTGGGGCATCTAAAAATTTGAGAAAATTTGAACTTTGATCACAACAGATTATTTTTTGAACCAATGCAACAAGTACATTGCTTCAAAGAAGGGAAAATGTAGACATGTAAAATATGCATGCACTTGATCTTGGTTTACTAACATCACTTCGTCCTAAATCATACTCTTAGCTTATCATCACTTTTTCATCTCTTAACTAGATAAATAATTATTTATTTAATTAGGTCTTTCTCCCTTGTTGATTAAATTAATCAGTTTAATTTAATTAATCCTCAATCCCTCTTTAATTAAATAATTCATCTTATTTGATTAAATCCCTAAAGTCATCTCATTTAAATTAAATAAATCTTTATTTGGTTTAAGTCCAACATCATCCATCTTTAATTAAATAAATCAAATCTTTAATCATTTTCCTCTCATTTTGATTTAAATCAATCCTAAAATCTAAGTCAAAATTATCAAATCACCTAACCTCTCATTAAATTAATCAAATCTTGATTAAGTTAATCTCAATCACTAAAATCCTCTAGAGAATGTAACTTGCACAATATATCAATTAATTTGATTTATTAAATCTCTATTTTTCCTCACATGGCATAAAAAAGGGAATATTCCCTCAAGTTTGAATTCAAAAAGTATAGGTACTTCCAACAAAAAATACACTCCTCTTACATGTCCTTGGCTTGGAGCCAGGGGACATTAACTCCATTTCTTTTATCCCCTCTAAACATGTCACTTCATCAAATTCAAAATTCAAACTTGCACATTGATCAAAATGTGCTTAACTTTCAACCATTCACATCTTGACAAGTGGCACTTGGCCATTAGATGTTGAATGATCCCACATTGCTCAATTTCACTCATTCTTCCAATTTGAAATCTATAAATGAGAGACTCTTCCTCTCATTCTATCATCCACAATTTTTGTAAAATTATTATACTCAAATCCATCTTCAAGCATAGCCATTTCATCTATTTTTATCAAGTTCTGAGGTAGGTTATGCAGGAATTCAACCATCAAGTGGATCAAATCATCAAAGCTTACAAAGGAGTTGGGAAAGGGCTGATTTGGACATACCAATTGGCACCAACTCCCCCATGGGATCAAGAGTTTGCATACTTAATTAGGATTTCACTTGTTTTCATGTTTTATTTCTCGTTTTTGCTATTTTAAGTATTTGTAAATGAATTTCATGGGGAATCTTGATTATCACTTGAATTTGATCTAACATTGTACTTGTTTGCTATGTTTGTGCAGGTATAGTATTTGGGTTCACACATACAAACTAATTAAATATACATTGTTTGAAAACACATGATGTTTTGTATAAAGATAAACTAGTCCCTTTTAGCTTTTTAGGAAATCTGAAAGTGGAGTCAAAGGTCTATAGTCTGCACTCTTATTTTTTACCTAAATCTAGGTTCATATCCACAAAATCACCTACAAAATAGAGTATAATTTGGTTTCTAATATGGGGTTTTCCTTGGTCAAACCCCTAGTTTGTATTTAAACTTTGAAAGAGAAAGAAAATTTGCATAAACCCTAGCCCTAAGTGTGTCTAGAACTAGGAAAGTATGAAGTAAAGAAAAACCCTATTCTATTGTGCTAGAATAATATGTGTGAGTGAGATTTGAATGGTGAAAGACTTAAATCCAAGAAACGCTACAATATTACAAATGAAATGCTAAGAGAATTCAAATGTGGTGCAAACCTTAAATCTAAAGATAAAGAGAAAATGGGAGATGAAATCACTTTGAGAACATGTCTTTAGGTGTAATTTGGTGGCTAGTTGCACCTCCTCAACCTAGATTTCTCCAAAGGCATCCATGATCAACCCTTTTCAATGTGTGATCTTGAGTGAGAAGTGAGCTTGAAGACTTGGAGAAAAAGCCTAGTTTGCTGCCCTAAGCTTAAACTTTGTTGTAGAAAGATAGGTGAATCTTCTTGTGGAAGATGTTCAACATTTGATTCTTTAGATGGCTTCTAAAAAATGACCTAAAAAAAAGTATTTATAAGAAACAATACCTAATTGTCAGTTATTTTGACCTACGAGGCCGACACCCATCGGGAATTTTCATCGAGATAGACATTTTCCCAGTCAAAAATGCAAAAATCCCTAAAAAGGACTAGGTCACCAACCTGGGCGACCTAGTCCCACTAGGGGATTTTGAGGTGGGATTGGTGATATTTAAATAATTTTGATGTTTTTTGTCAGGGGTTATATGATTCCTTAGGTAAAATAGGCCTCAAAGTCAAAAATAATGACTCTTAGGGGCCTATAAATGTTGTTTTAGGGGAATGATTCATGCAAGGGTACCTAAAGTAGGACCAAATTAGGCACAAAATTTTATTTTTCTTCAAAGGTATAAATTTTTTGGCGACACATTTAGCCTGCACTTTAGCACCCATATGTTGGAGTTGAGAAGATACAACACTACAGAAGTCCAAAAGATCTTTGCAAGCAAATAACCTGTTACAAGGAGAAACAAAGAGAAGCAACAAAAGAAATGCTCAAGAATGTGGAGCAATGTATTCACCTGAAAATGTAAAATGAATAATGATACAAAAGATAGTTTTCAACTACATATAGATGAAAACCCTAAAAAAGGAAAACCCTAGGCTTGCACAATAATAATTAATAAAGTAATTAATTATTATGTACCTAATGTTAGCTTAAGTGAAAAAGAGTTAAAAGGAAACTTTACGTAATTAAACAAATATTGTTTAATTAATAAAGTAAATTTCCAATTACTCTAACACCTCCCCTTAAGATAGACATAGGGAGAAGCTAAAACCTAGAAGAAGCTACTGAAAGCAAAAGCAATGGGTCCCGGCAACAAGGCTAGATCAGGTACCCAAGTACAATGAAATCTCTATGAAATGGAGAAAAGGAGAAAACCCAGTGGGAAAAACTCCTCTCCAAAAAGAGACAGAACAACATGCTGAAAGAAACATGAAGGAAGAAAGGAAGGCCTCATAAAGACCCCCCAAGGACAACTTCCTTCACCCCAAGCATAGAGAGCAACTAAAGATAGCGCGGATATGCAAAAGGTTTCGTGAAGATGTCTGCAACCTGCTCGACAGTGGGAACATACTCCAAGATGAGAGAACCATCCTAAATCAACTATCTGATGAAATGCATATGAAGCTCAATGTGCTTTGTCCACTGATGCTCCACCGGGTTGTGCGAAATGTGTATAGCACTCTGATTGTCACACCAAAGAATAGTGGGACTATTAGGAGGAAAACCAAACTCAGTCATCAACTGACGAAGCCATAAAATCTCCTGACCAATGAGCACAACAGCTTGGTACTCAGCCTCTGTAGATGATAATGCATGAGCAGTCTACTTCTTGCATGACCATGTGATAGGACTAGAGCCAAGACAAAAAATAAAGCCAGAAGTAGACTTCCGATCATTGACATCACCAGCCCAATATGAGTTAGTGTAGCCAACAATGTGAGGATCCCCTAATGTGTAGTGAATGCCATATGAAGTGGTGCCCTGAATGTACCTCAAAATACGCTTGGCAGCCTGCCAATGACTCTCATGAGGATCATGTGAGAATCGAGAGACAAGAGCAACCGCAAAGGAAAGATCAGGATGAGTGTGAGTTAGGTACAACAAACTGCCAACCAACTGCCTATAAAGTGTAGCATCTACTGAAGGAGTGGGGCAAGTAGTAGTCAAAACAACCCCTGACTGAAAAGGTGTGGGGGCAGGCTTGCAATCAAGCATGCCAAAGCACTGAAGCATATCAAAATAATACTTCTGCTAGTAAATGGAGATCCCCTCTGAAGACTGAATCACCTGAAGACCAAGGAAATAGTGCAGAAGGCCAAGATCTATTATCTCAAACTGCTCCATCCAGGCTAGCTGAGAATTCTGAATCATAGAGGATGAGCTACCTGTGATGAGAAGATCATCAACATATAGCACAAGAATCAGGATCTCACCCTCAAGATGCTGAATATAGACCGTGTGATCAAAATGACAATGAGTGAAACCAGTGGAGAGAAAAAAAGAGTCCATCTTCTCATACCAAGCCCGAGGGGCTTGTTTGAGACCATATAATGAACGCTGAAGTCTGCAAACCAAAGAAGAATCATGAACAAATCCCTGAGGCTGCTCCATGTAGATCTCCTCCTGTAGGTCACCATGTAAGAAGGCACATTTCACATCCATCTGAAAAATAAGCCATCCTCTAGAAGCTGCAAGTGATAATACAAAGCAAATAGAATTCATCTTGGCGACAGGGGAAAATGTCTCAAAGTAATCAATACCCTCAACCTATGAGAAACCCTTCGCAACAAGATGTTCTTTGTACTTATCAATAGAACCATCAACAGCATACTTGGTGCGATACAACCATCAGCACCGAACCATCTTTCTGCCCTTAGGAAGAGGACAGAGATCCCATGTATTATTCCTCATCAAAGAAGAATACTCCTCCTCCATGGAACTATCCCACTTAGGGTGACCTGTTGCCTCTAAAAATATCTAAGGATCCTCTGAAAGAGCATGAGTCAAAAGACTAGAACCTGTAGTATGAGAACGAGTGCGACGAGTGTCTAAAGGATCACCGGCCATAGATCCTGCTGCCTCAATAGTAAAGCGAGCCCATTTGGGCCTCTGAGGTGGAGCAAGGGGAGGTGGGGATGGGGGATCATCAATATCCTCATCAGAATCGTCAAAATAATCCTGAAGAGCTATAGTGGGTGGAGTAGGTAGTGAAGTGGACATTGGAGACAAGGTATCAACTGGAGGAAGGCGCTCATCAAACTGAACATCTTGTGAAACAGGACCTCTCTGGTATTAGGATCAAACAACTTGTATGCCTTAACATTCTCACAGTAGCCGACAAATATGAGGGGTCGACTCTTCCACTCCATAGCTCTCCTCTGAGCATCAGGAATAAAAGCCCATGCCTCACTACCAAATACTCGAAATGATGAAATATCAGGCTTGTCATGAGACCAAGCCTCTTCAGGAGTCATATGTCAAATCGCCTTGTGAGGCATCCGATTCTAAATATAGTTGGCACAATTGACTGCCTCAGCCCAAAAAGACGAATCCATGGACCTGGATTGAATCATACAATTAGTCATCTCCCATAAAGTCCTATTCTTTCACTAAGCAATACCATTCTGCTGAGGGGTGTAGGTAACAGAAAACTGATGCTGCAAACCATGCTCAATGCAAAAATCTCTGAAGGCCTGATTCACATACTCCCCCCCATTATCTGTACGTATCCGTCGGATAGAAAGACCAGACTGCTTCTCTACAAATGTCTTGAAGACATGAAAGGAATCAGAGACATTAGACTTGTACTTAAGAAAGTACAACCATGTGCGTCTGGAGAAGTCATCAATGAATGTGAGTACATACTTGGCCCCTGAAAAAGAAGGAGTGGGAAATGACATGAGGTCATTATGAATCAACTCCAAGGGTTCCAAAGCACGAGTGGTACTTCCCTTCAGGAAGGGATCCCTGTGATGCTTGCCAAGCACAGAACCATGAAAAACACCGTCAGTGCAGGAAATCCATGGAAGACCAAGAACAAGTGACTGTGTACTCATCTGCTGAAGATATCTGTAGTTGACATGGCCCAAATTCTCATGCCAAAGCTGACTCACTGAATCTACATGTGCTATAAGAGATGAACCTGTACCCTCAGAAGGCGCAAATCCATCAAATTGGTAAAGACGAGATGCAATATCAACACTACCAGTAGCCACAACCAAATCAGAATCATGGAGGTCCTGAATAACCACATTATGTGGTGAGAACTCAATTGTCTTACTAGAGCCAGTGTGAAAAATTTGATAAATGGACAAGAGGTTCGTCGAAATGTCAGGAACAACCAAAACATCCTGTAGAGTGCCCCCATCCAAAGAGATAGAACCTAAACCCAAGACGAAAATCTATGAAGAGTCACCCACTGCAATCTATGAAGTACCACAAGAGGCAAGAGAAGTGACCAATTGCTGAGTGTGAGTCATATGGTGAGAAGCACCAGAGTCTAAAATCCAAGTGGACCCATTGGTCAATGCTTGTGTAGTGAGAGCATGACCCTTCCTTGTGGTGGAAGAAGAAGAAGACTGAGGTGAGGAGATGTGTTGCTATTGCATGGCCTCCTCTAAAGCCTCTAATCATTTTCAACACCTGGAAATTGGATGACCTTGCTTGCCACATAAACTGCAAGTGTCTCTTGATTTCTCCTTAGTTTTGGAGGAAGACTCACCAGACTTCGAAGATTTCCCATGTTTTGGATTAAATGGTGGTTTAGAATTAAAATTAGGAGGTGGTTTGGAGGAATGCTCACTACCTGCAAAATCTTTCTTGGGCCTCAGTTTCTACTTCTGTTTCCCCTTCGGTGACTGAGCAACCAATGCTTTGCTCTTTGAACCTGAGAGCATATCCATCTGAGAAAGGTGAGACTATTCCCGAGACAATCGCTCACAAAATAAATCAAAGGAAGGCATGGTAAAATTGGCACCCAAACCATCCATGGTGGAGTAGAAGGAGGAAGCAAATATCTAAAATGGACCACGAAGCTTCAAAAGAATCAAGGAAATGCACTCTATGTCTATCTTGTTCTTCCCACAACCCTGTAAAATAGTACGGATAGTTTTGAACTAGTTCAAAAAATCCTCAATAGTGGGAAATGAATCAGGTAACAAGGAAGTCAGCTCTGCCTCAATCTGTAATGCATGGAACTCATTAATGGCCCCAAAAAGTGTCTCAAACTTCAGCCACATGGCTCGAGGAGTGAGCAAAGCATCAAGGTAAAACAAAAGACTATCTGAAATATGCATGCATAACAAACCCATAGCCTCATCCATCTTGTTCCTATGCTGCATAATCTCAAAAGGACGCTACAACTGAGGCTGAACCTCATCTAAACAAGACCATAACTCTCATGACCTGAGTAGCCTCATCATACGAGACTTCCAAGTGTGATAGTTATGTGATGTGAGTAGCTCAACTGAAGAGTCTGCCATGAAACCCTGCACCTGTACCTGCTTGTGTTTTTTATTATTATGTGATCTTTCAGAATAGACAGAAGATGCAGAAGGGTTTGTATTTTTGAGAGTTTTGGTGTTCTGGTTTTCTGATATAAATGACAGAAAGCAAGAGAAAAAACACCCCCCACAAAAGATAAACCCAAACCCTAGTACAAACTGAGAAGAAGGAAGCAATGCATAAGCAAAAAATACTTCAAGACAAATTCTCATGTACCTAGTGAAAATTCTGATAAAATAGATCACATCACTGAATAGAGCATGTTGAGAGCTTTCCAACGCCTATTCAAGTTTGAAAAACGGAGTCCGTTTGCATCTTCTATGACCCCGGAAGTGAAGAAAGAAGACCTCACTTTGACTGGTAAAAAATATCTAGACTGGTAAAAAAAATTAAAAATATTTCTATACCATCAGATTGGTGCCATTCTCAGCTTTCCAATGCATCTTCCTGTTCGAAAAACGGAGCTAGGATGCCCAAGTTATGCCCATTTGACCAAAAATGACATAATAGGGGGTTGGAGAGAAAAAATTAGCCCTCAAGGGCTTAAAATTCGGTGGCCCCAGGGCACATGGTGGACCAGGGGCAGGCGCAGGAGGTGGCGGCGCGGGGTGGCATGGCTGGGTGGCGGGCGGCCGGTGGCACGCGGCGGCGCTCGGGCGGAGCAGACCGGGTGGCGGGCCGGCAGGGGCGGTGGTTTAACACTGGCCGCACAATATAAACCAAAAAATGATTTTTTTTAAAATTTTTTTCCGATTTTTGTGCGTTTTTTGCTCCGTACGGCCCTAGGGCAAAAAAATTTTGCCTTCCAAATTGACTGTAACCAAAATCGACAATTTGACAGTCGATTTAGGGGTTTTTGGGTGCTACGAATCCAATGGCACTATCCATTTGAGCCCAAAGTGAACCCAAAAAATGGAGTATGCTGAATCCACCCAAAAAAAACTTTAGAACCCTAGATTTGCTTCCAATGCAAAATCTCAAAACAAGAACAAGCAGCTGCAAATCTGAAGCTCTGATACCATGTTGGAGTTGAGAAGATACAACACCATAGAAGTCCAAAAGATCTTTGCAAGCAAATAACCTGTTACAAGGAGAAACAAAGAGAAGCAACAAAAGAAATGCTCAAGAATGTGGAGCAATGTATTCACCTGAAAATGTAAAATGAATAATGATACAAAAGATAGTTTTCAACTACATATAGATGAAAACCCTAAAAAAGGAAAACCCTAGGCTTGCACAATAATAATTAATAAAGTAATTAATTATTATGTACCTAATGTTAGCTTAAGTGAAAAAGAGTTAAAAGGAAACTTTACGTAATTAAACAAATATTGTTTAATTAATAAAGTAAATGTCCAATTACTCTAACACCATATGACTCTATGTGCATATGTAAGCTAAAGGACTCTAAACAATGCACCTTGTTTCATAAAACGATACTTATTCAAAGGAGGGTGAATGAGGACCCCAGTGTAGTTATCTACAAAACCACAATGTTAGGAACTGTATCCTACAATAGAAAGTTGTTAGTAGTCCAAAAAATCTCTTATCTAATTCCTAGAAATCAAATTCAAGGGTAGATGTATGGCCCCCCTTGATTTCGATTGCTTTACGAAGGTGGAATGAAGGTAGCAATCTAACCACATCAAATGGGGACACACATATTGAAGGGAATTTCCAAGTACAATGCCACATAACGATAGGTGTTTGATGATGTAGGGTGTGGAAACACGATTCTAATGCAACAAACGACATCAAAAACATATTTCACTAGCACCTGTCGAGTTGTTTTGAAGGAAAAGCACACTAATAGGTCTAAAAATGGTAAAAGTGCAAGTGTACTTATATGAAAATAGAGTAAAAAGAATGAAAATGATGTAAACGGTCACTTACTTGTTCATTTTACCTTATTATAGCTTGAGAGTGATGAGGAGATCTAGCGAAAGATGTCGAGCACACAATATTTTACACCTGCAAGATCAGACGCGTTACGAGACTAGGTGGTCTGTGGCGAGTAATGTCATGAGGTGAGTCGATTCTGGTACCTTTTCTTTACGATTTTTCAATTATGGAATGATTTATATGCATATCTAGGTTGATTTAGGATCTTGGAATTTTTTTTCAGGAAGTGCCCCCTTTTTTTCGTAAAGTGTCCCCTTTGTTCGCAAAGTATCCCACTTTTTCCCAAAGTGTCCCAAAATGGTTTGAAAGTGTCTAGGGCCTTTGAGAAAGCACACTAGAACAACATTAGCACACTTTCATGATGAATTAGTGTGAAATTGAAGATATTAGATGATTTAGAGAGCATATGTTAATGTATTGATAGGTACCTACCCAACATGGTAGCGTCTAGGTGGGAGATAACCGAGCTTTTTGAGAGACCTATCCCCCGCTTTTTCAACGATGAACACAAAGCATTTACATGAGGTAGTTATTTATTAGGCGTACCTCATGCCTCCCATGAGGTACCATGATGCTATGGTGATGGCATTGTGCGAGCGATGGAATGCGGATACGTGCACATTCCACTTACCCACTGGAGAGATGACAATCATGCTGGAGGATGTACACCAAATACTCCGAGTCCGTATTTGGGGGGAGTGAGTGTGCCTCTAGATAGATTGTTCCTTTCACGAGCAGTGAGCGGACATGTAGTACTGCCTTGACAGACCAGTTCATGATGATAGAGTTCTGGGATGGATTCACCTGGCATTGCTACTATATTCACGAGTGCTAGTAGTGAGATGGATTATGATCCATACCATCACATTGGTACTCCTCCTAGATGGGTGATAAGCACACCTCAAGGGTGAGCTAGTACATCTGATATGAGGGATGGAAGAGCATATGAAAGTGTATGCCTAGGGATGTTGCATCCTTGCACACTTATACTATGATTTGGAGTGGTTTGTATACTGGGAGGTAGACAACATGGTGCACTATATGCTTTTACATGTGTGGTGCCTAGAGAATATTACTTGCATGAGGCCTATTGGCTTCCCATATCCAATAATAGTGGGGTATCCTCACACTTTTGGTTATCCTCTATGACGATTGTGGCAGTATGGGGATTTACACTTTTAGAGAGTGAGGTTCAACTATCTAGGGGAGGATGAGATCTTGTGGAGACCTTATCAACTTGTCCTACAGTGGCCAGATCATACATGACAAATGAGGAGACTATAGATGGAGAGATTTCTGGTTGGTCGACATGATCACATAGTATGCCATTTCTACTTTTATTGAGTCATACATCAACTCAAGCAGATTCAGAGATCACTCAAGGCACATTCATATTCGAGGAGGTCAGTGCAGAGTGTCTCGAGGCTAGGTGATATAACATGATTCACTTTAGAGAATGTCAAAAAAAGTGACTTTGATTATTTTGATCATGATCAGCCACCGGTCTCCGATGCATATGATGTCGATAGCACATGGGATCATGAGGAGTGCTAGATAGAATCACAACCAACTCCAGTGTTTTTGATTGATGAGCCTATAGGGGATGCAAAACCAGTGCTAGATGAGGGGGATGAGAGAGAGGATAGAGTCGAGGAGACACGCTATAGGGCGATAGACATATTTATAGAAATTATTGATGAGGATGCAGATCTAGATTATGATGGACAAGAGGGAGAGGAGGATGATGAGGATGAGGATTCACCCTTGAGTGAGAGTGATGAGGCAGTGGCTGAGGAAGGATATGAGTGGGGAGAGACCTCACCCAATCATATGATGAGATCCTGAGCAAAAACAACAACAGGCACTAGTACTCATAGCCAAGGAGAGGCTAGCACAACATCCATGCCCCCTACAAAGGATGAGGTTGAGATTTCTCATCCCACAGGAGATATAGGTGATGATATTTAATATTTTGATATATGTACTTTGAGCTTTGATGTGTTACTTTATGCATATATATATATATATATATATATCATGATATGTGCTGATTATACTTTATTTCTATCTTGCAGGGCCTATAGAGGATTGGTGGGATCTCTACCATCAGGCAACTGCAGAGATAGTGCCAACATCCTTCAATGAGGAGGATATGGACTCGAATTATGTGTCCCCACCTATTGTGGAGCGAGATATAGAGTCACTGAGACCCTTCGTGAGACTACGGGCAACATACAAGGGCTTGAGGAGATAGGTCCACTGAGTGAGGACTGTGTCAACAGAATAGTCATTACAAACTTTAGTGGAGGTTGAGAGACTAGAGAGAGAGGTGACATGATTACAAGAAGAGAGCGATCATATAGCAGGAGAGCATTGGATGGTGCTTGCATGGATGGAGGGGATGTAGTTCATGATCAGATTTAGTAGATCGTGATCACGATCTTGCATGATTGTCTCCCGACATCTGACTATTGATGTAACATGAGTACTAGATCCTAAGGGATCATGTAATCATAGTCCTTAGTGACATTGTATATTTTGATGATATGTATGAAAAAATATTGATATCTATATATATATATATATATATGCATTTGGATGTTTACATGTTATGGTTTAATGTGTGAATGTTAAATAACAATGTGATTAATTAAATAGCTAGTAGAAGATTACTTAATTAATGTCTACATGATTTAAAAAAGTTGATGTGATCTAATGAAAAACTAGTTAGATTTCCTATTAGATACAGCATAAAGATTAAGTATGTTATGCACTTATGATTGGAAAGCAACATAACACACAAGAGAGAATTTTGATTAGTATGAAACATAAAGAAATTATTAAATAGATTAAATAATCACTTTAGTGTTCAAGACACATACATAACGATTTGTCAAGAACGAAGAAATGGGAAAGCAGACATGATATAATCCAATAGCTCTAGCCACACTGCTTTACAACTCATACCATTCAGAATAGGTTTAGACATAATACCGATGTAGATGCATGATATTAAGAGGGTCTTTGAGAGGAGTGCCATCTCGCTTGGTTAAGGTGTAAGCACCATATCCATAATTTGTATTGACCACATAGGGCCTAACAAATTAGGACTAAACTTTCCTTTTTCAGAATAGTTGATAGTAGTGCTCCATTAATTCTCATATAACACTAAATCACCCTTGTTAAATGTCTGAGGAATAACACTAGTATCATATTTGGATTGTAATTATTTAGTGTAATCTTGAAGGTGCTCAAGAGCATTAATGCGCTATTCATCGAGCAGTTCAAGCTGATGTAGTCATTGTTGCACATAGGTATCATTGTTCACAAGACCTTGGAGATAAATCCACAATGTGGGGATTCCTAACTCTAAAGGTATGATAGCCTCAATACCATAAACAAAGTTGAAAGGTGTATTTCTTGTAGAGGAACAAACACTTGTGCAGTAAGCCCACAATGCATAATGCAATTGTGTATGGCAATATTTTTGGTTGAGATTAACAATTTTCTTAAGGATTTGTTTGAGGATTTTATTAGTACTTTTTTCTTGACCATTAGATTGTGGGTAGTAAGGTGTTGAAAAGTGATGTTGAATATGAAAGGTCTCTAGGAACTTCTTCACATCATTATTTTTAAATGGTGTTCCATTGTCCGAAACTAATGTGGAAGGGAGTCCAAAGTGAGTGATGATGTATTCCAATAATAAATGATATATCACATCAGTGGTTGTAGACTAGAGAGGGATAGCTTTGACCCATTTAGTGAATAATCAGTGGCGGTAATGATAAACGTATGTCCAATAGAAGAAGGTGGTGAAATTTTTCCAATAAGACCCAATCCCCATACAAAGAACAACCAAATAGGAATTTGGGCAAGGAGCTTAGAAGCAGGAGCATGAATCAAATTTCTATATTCTTGGAATTTATGACATCGCTTAACATACGCATACCAATATTTTTCCATATTTTTCTAGTAGTAACCCATGCGAAGGAATTTTTGCACTAAGGTTTTTCCTACAAAATGACCTCCACAAGTTCCATAATGAGCTTGTTCAAGGGAAATATGAGTTTCAGAATCCTTGAGACATCGCAGGAGAATTCCATCAAAGAATCTTCTATACAATGTATCAGCAAGGATGATGTACTTAATGGCTAATTTTTTTAGGTGAATGCAGGTTTTTTTGGTCGGAGGCTCAGGAATGGTACCATCTTTTAAATAGTTATATATGGCATCATACCACTCACATGAGTTATCCAAGAATGTTGGGAGGTCATCACCATATTTATCAGTGATTGAAAGTTTCATGATTGGGTGAATGGTAAACATGACTTTTTCAGAAGGATCTAAGGGAGATATGAGAGAAGTCGCACTATCCATTGCATCTGCATGCCGATTATATTTTTCGGGGATGTTATCAATGGTAAACAATGCAAAATGCTCTAGAAAAGTCAACACAAGATCCTTATATTGTGATAATTTATCATGTTGAGTTTGATAGAGACCATTGATTTATTTGATGACTAATTGTGAATCACCATAGATCTTTATATCTTTAATTCCCATGACTAAGGCATCATGCAATCCAACAATTAATGCTTCATACTCAGCTGTGTTATTTGTACATAGGAAATTTAGACAAAACGATAAGGTAATAGGCTTTTCTTCGGGAGGAATTAGTATAACCCCAACATCGGAGCCTGTTCAACACTTGGATCCATCAAATTATAATTCCCATGTAGGAAGGTTTATGGCCAACACATGATCATTAGGAAAAGAATCATTGATGGGTAACGCTAAAGGAAAAGGAGAATCAGTTAAGTGGTCAGTTAAGGCTTGGCCTTTGATTTCTTTTTGGGAAACAAACTTAAGGTCATGATTGATAGGTAACGCTAAAGGAGAAGGAGAATCAGTTAAGTGGTCGGTTAAGGCTTGGCCTTTGATTTCTTTTTGGGAAACAAACTTAAGGTCAAACTCAATCAAAAACATTACCCATTTAGCAAGACATCTTGAAAGGTTAGTATTATTGAAAAGATATTTGAGAGGGTCAAACTTTGTCATCACTTGTATTTCTTCATTTAGAAAATAATGTTGCAACTTAAGTTAGTAGTGAATACAAGAGACAAACATTGTTTTTCCATCATGGTGTAGCTAGTTTTATAATCAATAAGAGTGAAATCGATGTAATAAATAGGATGCTCTTTACTATTGTCATCTTGTTGATCCAACAAGGCATCAAGAGCATGGGTAGAAGCAGCGATGTAAAGGATGAAAGGTTTGTTTGGTATAGAAGGTTGTAAAATAGGTAGAGTTGCAATGTACTCTTGAAAACTCTCAAAGACCTATTTACAAGCATCATTCCAAACAAAAGTCACATCCTTTTTGAGGAGGTGAGTAAAAGGAAAGGTTCGATTAGCAAGGGAGGCAAAAAAATGGTGGATGGCTTGAATCCTTCCTTGTAATGTCCGTAATTGGGAAATATTGCGAGGAGGTGGCATATTAACTATATCATCAATGTTTGTCATGTCCACCTCAATACCCATGTGAGATATGATAAACCCTAAAATTTTTCCACTATCTACTCCAATGACACACTTATTTGGATTTAGGTGCATGTTATACTTACGCATTCGATCAAAGATGTTTCGAAGAACATTCACATTATCTTGGTGGGTTAAGGCTTTAGCGAGAATTCCATCAACATAATCTTCTAAAATTTTATGTATGTAATCATGAAAAATTAAGGTCATTTCTCGTTGGTAAGTTTCACCAGCGTCCTTTAATCCAAATAGCATCATACCCCAACAAAATTTTCCCCAAGTGGATGTGAAGGTTGTCTTGTATTGATCTTGTGGGTTGATGAAGATTTGATTATATCCAAAAAAGTCATCCATAAAGGATAACAAAGAATGTACGATAGTTGAATCCATGATCATGTCAATATTAGGAAGAGGAAAATGATCTTTTAAAGAGCCTTTTTTCAAGTCTCAAAAATCCATGCATATCCTAACATGATTATCAGGTTTAGCAATTGCGACAATGTTAGATATCCAAGGAGAATAATCAATAGGTCGAATGAAACTTGCGTCAAGGAGTTTTTCAAGTTCTCCTTTAACATGCAAGGATACCTTAGGGTTCATTTTTTGTATCTATTGGCAAATAGGCTTAGCGTTTTCAATAAGAAAAATGTTATGGGTGACTATCTTTGGATCTATGTCATGCATATCAGAATATTTCCAAGCAAATAGTTAAGGAAAATCATGAAGCAAGGTTGCAAGATCCTCTTGTTCTTCTTCATCACGACACTTCCCAATTTTAATGTCTTTGTCTTGATCATCTATGTCTATTGGTATATCAAGGGTATCCCCTAAAGGGAGTGCATTTGACTTGGGAAATTCGGGATCATAGGAGTCCATGCTTGTGGGAGTTTCATTATTGTCAACAAAGTTGAGCTCATAACTTGTCATAGCACAAGAGATAGGCTTCTTAGAGATATAAGTCTTATCCGAAGTGCCTAAGAGGAGTTTCAAAGCTTCATTGTTATCAACATAGTCGAAGGGTGGGGAATCCATATCAATGAATTCAAGATATTTGAGCATAAGATTGGCTTGTGGTGTGCATGTGATAGTACTGATGTTGAGGGATGGTCGTTGATTAGCTTTTGTGGGTTTAGAAAAAGGAAAACTTGTCTTATTCTCTCGTATATTAGGTTCAACGGGAACTCGAATTCCTTTCTCATGTTTTCCACATCCTTTACCATTGTAACCTAATTATTTCACAAGATCATATTCTCATCGATAAATTCTTTCCATTTCCTGCGGGTTAGGTGGTTTTTGATAATCTATCTCATCAAAATTTGTTGTGTATGTTTCATTTTCTTCTAAAGGAGGTGAGAGAGAGGTGTGGGAAGGTTTGTCTTCATTCTAGGTAGAGAGGACCGTTGGTTTTTCTTTTCGTTCTTCCTCTTTCTGTGTAACAATACACTCACCCATAAATGAAGGTCCAAATTCTAATGATCCCCAA
This sequence comes from Sequoiadendron giganteum, assembly GCA_007115665.2. Lineage (NCBI taxonomy): Eukaryota > Viridiplantae > Streptophyta > Pinopsida > Cupressales > Cupressaceae > Sequoiadendron > Sequoiadendron giganteum. Next base: position 504,817,673 of record CM021109.1, read on the forward strand.
TCATCACCAAGTAAAGTTAAACTTGGATTCATCTTCTCGTTGATTCTTTTTAGAAGGGGCGATGTTGGAGGTAGGAATTAATGTGTGGAGAGGACTTGATGTTCCCTTTTCAAGTTGTAAGCAACTTTTAGGATCGAGGTCTATGTCAATCTGATAAACTCTGTTATTATAGAAATATTTTATATTGTGATGAAGGGTCGAAGGTATCACGTGCATCTCATAGATCCATGGCCTTCCTAAGAGGATATTATAGGAAAGATCATAGGGCATGACATGAATAGGAGTTTTCAGCGTAACCATTTTGTCGGTGATCGATAAAGTAATGATGCCAAACAGTTGGTTTGTAACATTATCAAATCCTCTAATGGATAAGGAATCATATTTAATTTGTGATTTGTCCACACACAATCTATCAAGAAGATTCACACTGCACACATTAAGGGCATAGCCATTGTCAATGAGGGTCCTTTTGATACCTATATGATCATATTGTGCTATTATCATAAAGGTTTCATTTTTCTTTCTTAATTATAATGGAGGGAGCTCATGGTGGTAGAAGGTAATGCCTACATTAGTTGTAATCCTTTCTTGTAAGAGAGTTGCCACATCATTAGCATTCATACTAGGAGGGACCACAATCTATTGCAATGACTTTGAAGCATAGAATGATAGCTGGGGGAGTTTTGGAGAAGATCCCAAAGGGATATATTGGCGGGAGTATTCTTGAGTTGTTCCAAGAGATCGTACTCCCTAAGTTGTGAGTTGAGATGAGGGGCCACATGTAAAATGGGATTGGGTAATGGTAAGGGTGTTGAAGTGGTTTTTTGGTGGTGTGGGTTTTTTTTAGTGTAGCGAGTATGAGTAACATCATCATGTTTAGGTGGGTAAAGGGTAAATTTAGGTTTGGATGGGGTCTGAGGCTTATGGGAAGGTGGGTAGAGAACGAGTTGCGGTTGGATGAAATTGAAATATTTTGTTTGAGGTTTCTCACAACAAACCATAGCAAATGAGTTAGGAGAGATGAAGTCCTGAATAAATTCATCTAACATACCCATATGATTATAGCTAAAAGGTTTGGTAGATAGGTTATCGAAGGTGGTTTTAGGTTTGTCATCACAAACCTTAGTGGATGAACTTAGTGACAGGAAACCCTGGAGGGATTCATCTAACTTATCCAAGTTATCACTACTAAAAGGTTTAGATGATATAGTTTTTCTATAGTGAAGAAGTGTGTGTATTGTTCCATGTGATGTTTCTACAGTTTTGTCTTCATGTTTTGATGATTTTTCTTTAAAAGAACTAAGAACTAATGCTGAAAATGAAACTTGCAAAGATTTAATTCTATTCATAAATTTTGTAAAAGTAGAAGATGCTTATGTTAATTATAACCATATAACATAAAGTAATTGAATGTAAATAGAGAAGCAACTAAAACAAATAGAAACTTTAGAAATTGAAAAGAAAATGCAGAAAGCACTGATAAAATTTGAGCACTGGGACTAGGTCGCCCAAGGTGGTGTCTTAGTCCTAGTAGGGGAATTTTTGACTTTTTTCTAATTTTTTTGATAGAAATGTTGTACTCGGGACTGTAAAGTTCAGATATAAGGTGTAGATGCAAAATTTCTCTATTTTTGAAGTAAATGGGATGCAAAAATGAAATTTTTACTAATGCAAAGGATGAAACCCGAGGATGTAACTATAAACAATGCAACATATAGTGCAATGGTAAAAGAAGAGATTCCTAGGATGAAAATGTAGGCTAAGTCAGAAGTAAGATGTTTCTAAATGTAGGTTCACCAAAATGAACCAAAAAATTTATGTGGGGGATTAAAGGGAGGGTTCCCCAATAATCTCCTAGGGTTTTTCACCTAGAAGAATGAGGATTGTCCCTTTAATGTGACATAAATCTTGGGATTCATTCAATATTAGTGCTTGAATGTGATTGAGATTCCTATATGAGATGTTCTAAATGTTATGATCTGAAACTAACTATTACATACAAACTAATGAAATCTACATTGTTTGAAAACACATGATGTTTTGCATAAAGATAAACTAGGAGCTATAAAAGACAAAATAATAGAATAGATAAAACAAGTGCACCTAGAAACTGATGAGGGCTGAAGTGAAGGTTGCAGAAGCCTTTGGAAAACTAGAAAATCTAAACTTTATGCCTAGTGGGACACTTACGCCAACTTGGGCAACTTAGTCCCAGTTCTGGTAAACTACTCTAACCTCTGTTTCAGCCAAATGGGTGCTCAAATCTACATAAATATTTGACAAAAACCTTTGCTAGGACTAGGTTGCCACTATTGGTGACCTAGTCCCTTTCAGCTTTTCGGGAAATTTGAAAGTGGAGTCAAAGGTCTATAGTCTGCACTCTGCTTTTTTACCAAAATATGGGTTCAGATCTACAAAATCACTTGCCAAATATAGGATATTTTGGTTTCTAATGTGGGGTTTTCATTTGTCAAAACCCCTATTTTTTGTCACCCTTTCAGCTTTTTAGGAAATTTGAAAGTGGAGTCAGAGGTCTATAGTCTGCACTCTACTTTTTTACCAAAATATGGGTTCAGATCTACAAAATCACCTGCAAAATAGAGTATATTTTGGTTTCTAATGTGGGGTTTTCATTGGTCAAACCCCTATTTTTTATTTAAACTTTGAAAGAGAAATAAAATCTACATAAAGTGTATCCCTAAGAGTGTCTAGAACTAGGAAAGTCTGAAGTAAAGCAAAACCCTATTCTATTGTGCTAGAATAAGATGTGTGAGTGAGATTTGAATGGTGCAAGAATTAAATCCAAGAAACCCTACAACATTACAAATGAAATGCAAAAAGAATGCAAATGTGGTGCAAACCTTAAATCTGAAGATAGAGAGAAAATGGAAGATGGAATCACTTTGAAAAAAAGTCTTTAGGTGTGATTTGGTGGCTAGTTGCACCTCCTCAACCTAGATTTCTCCACGATTCTCCATAGGAATCCATGATCAACCCTTTGCAATGTGTGATCTTGAGTGAGAAGTGAGCTTGAAGACCTGAAAAAACCCTAGTTTTTTGCCCTAAGCTTCAACTTTGCTATAGAAAGATAGATGAAACTTCTTGTGGAAGATGTTCAACACTTGATTCTTGAGATGGCTTGTGAAAAATGACCTAAAAACAAGTATTTATAAGAAACAATACCTAATTTTCAGTTATTTTGACCTAAGAGGCCGACACCCATCGAGAATTTTCATCAAGATAGACATTTTCCTGCTAAAAAATGCAAAAATCCGTAAAAAGGAGTAGGTTGCCAACTTGGGCGACCTGGTCCCACTAGGGGATTTTGAGGTGAGATTGGTGATATTTGAATAATTTTGATGTTGTTTGTTGGGGGTTGTATGATTCCTTAGGTAAAATAGGCCTCAAAGTAAAAAATAACGAGTGTTAGGGGCCTATAAATTTTGTTTTAGGGGAATGATTGATGCAAGGGTACCTAAAGTAGGACCAAATTAGGCACAAAATTGTCCTTTTCTTCAAATGTATACAATTTTTGGTGACACACCTAATAGCATAATTGAGTTCACAAGAGAATTCAAGAGTAATTCTTTAAGTATTTGGATCCATCATCAAGATTCAAGCATCATATCAATGATATTGTTGCATCATGTGTGTTTTAGAGCTAACATTTGTGATGTAGGATTTATGATTCAAGCAAGTGTTTCATGCAAGATCTATATCATTCAAGGAGTCAAGAACCACATCCATTGTATCCATTTCAAGAATATTTGTAACATCTTGTTACAAGGGTTTGGTGAGTTTCAACATAGTGTTTTTTCCATTCATCACTTCCCTCCATTTTATTCTATTTCAAGGTTTAATTACCAACAAGGGGTTTGACCAAGGAAAACCCCCATTCACTAACAATAAATTTTTTTTCCTCTCTTGCATGTTTGTGATTGTAGATTTGGGTTGAAGACTTGAAGATCATTTGGAGTGAAAAGTTGTAAAGTTACAAAATTGCATTTCAAAGTTGTCATCTTCACATAAAATCACCTACATGACAAATTCAAAAGATTTAGAACCTGAGATCTTAGAAGAAGGAATGCAGACCTTGGACCTCAGGACCACATTCATAGGTTTCAAAAATTTATAATGGGACTAAGTTGCCACCTATGGTGTCTTAATCCTCCTCAAGTCATTTTTTAGGAATTCTTTCAGATCTGGTTTGGACATCAGAAGACTCTGTATTTTCCCCAAAAAATAGCGGTGATACTAAGACAATAGTAAGGGTGTCTTAGTCCTCCATAACACTTTTTGACATGATTTTTGCATTTTCAGAATCCTCATTATATCTCTAGAATTTCCAGGCACACATACCCTAATTTTCTACTCCATAATTTCATTGTCTGCATCATTCATTTAGCTTGCATAATTAATTTTTGTGAGTTGAATTCTTATTTGTCTTTTCTAAGATTTTGCTTGGTGGTGAACCCCTCAAAGCTTAAAATAACCCCTCCTCGGTCCTTCACTATTGAGAATTGACTCACCTCTGAGGTTGATAGTCAATCCAATTTGGGAACCTAGGATGATATTGAATGAGCTAAGGAAGATAGGTGAACACTCACGCTCTATTTTCCCAATGGTTCACCAAATTAGAAAATGAATGCTCTGAAATGTCAGGTTCACCAAAATGAACTGTATGAAAATGGTTATTGTTTATAACCTAGGTCATAGAACACCACTATTCTCCTATGGTCATTCAAATATGTCCTAGGAACCCTAAATGGATTGACTATCAACCCAAAGGGTGAGTCAATTTTCAACAAGGAAGACCTAGGAGGGGGTTCTTTATGCTTTGAGGGGCTCACCACCAAGAAAAATCTTGGAAAATACAAGTAAACATTCAACTCACAAAACCTAGTTATGGAAGCTAAATGAAGGATGCAAATGATGAAATAAAGCAACAAAAAGTTAGGGTATGTGTACTTGGGAAGTTTGGAAATGTAACAAGGATTCCGAAAATGCAAAGAAGCTGTCAAAATATGCTATGGAGGACAAAGACACACTTACTATATTATTATTCTCGCTATTGTTTTTTGAGGTAGATGCAAAATCGGATGTAAAAGAATCTTTGAAAAATTCCACTTGGAGGACCAAGACGAGGACTAACACACCCTTCCTAGCATCTTAGTCCTGATCTGAATTTATGAAATATTTGACATTGGTCATGAGGCTTAATGTCTACACTTCCTTCTTCTCTAGCCTTAGGTCTCGAATCTTTTGTATTTGGTCTGTGGGCAAGTTTCCACGAAGATGACAACTTTGCAATGCAAATTTTCAACTATACAACTTTGCACTCCAAATGAGCTTCAGGTCTTCAAACTAAATTTGCAATCACAAGCATGCAAGAAAGGAAAAACTTGTTGATTGTTAGTAAATGGGGGTTTTCCTTGGTCAAACCCCTTGTTGGTAATTAAACCTTGAAATGTAATAAAATTTATGAAGGGAAATTATGAATGGGAAAAGTGATATGTTGTAACGCACCAAACCCTTGTTATGAAATCTACAAATATGCTTGAAATGGTTGCAATGGATGTGGTTCTTGACTGCTTGAATGATGTAGATCATGCATGAAACACTTGCTTGAATCATAAACCCTACATCACAATTGTTAGCACACCAACAAACATGATGCAACAATATCCTTGATATGATGCTTGAATCTTGACGATGGCTCCAAATGCTTGATGAACTACTCTTGAATACTTGAATTCTTGAATGGTTAGATTTCTTGTTCAACATTATAGATAGGAAATGAGTGAAATAACCTTGTATTTATACTTATTCATGTGTAATATCCTAAAATCACACCACACTAGGCCGACATATGAAATAATTTATTAAAGGAGGCTAAATCCCACCATAATTTGAAATAAAATCTTGAGAAAAGCTTAAGGGGGACTAAGATTCCCTAGGTGGCATCTTGGTCCCAAGGCTAAAAACTTGGGGCACACACTTCAAAAAGGGGCCCATTTAAGGTGACTTTGAAATCAGAGTCCCAAGACCTTTGTGGGATAAAGATGCCATAGGTGGGTCTTAGTCCAGACCCAAAAATTAGGGACACAACCAAAATCATTAAATTATCATTTACCCTTTGATGTTAGTCAGGATTAGCCACAAAAAGATATAGTTTATTATGCTTGTGGATGCAAAATAGGACCAATTAAGACATAAATAAAGATAAAAAATCAAGGCGGGCCCAAACAAGTGTGAAAATGCAAGGGTGTGCATTTTCCTACACTACAAATCGCCAAATATAGATATGTGTTTAACTTTTAATGCTAACACGATACATATACCAGTTGTTAAAGCCTCATACTCTGTGGTATTATTTGTACATAGGAATTTTAAATGGAAAGAAAAGGGAATAGGTTTACTTGAAGGAGGGATTAATATAACTCTTGCTCGAAAACCCGTTCTACACTTAGAATCATCAAAGTGCAATTCCCATGTTTCTTTGTCTTTTTGAATAGCCAACACATTCTCATCTAGAAATGAGTCTATATTAGGTAAGGTTAGGGAAGAAGGGGTGTCAAATAAGTGGTTCACAAAAATGAAACATAGATAAAAGGGAGGAGGCAATGAAGTCTAACCCCCTTTTGTCTAGTTAGGGTTTCATTCAAAATATGAGATCCAAGAATCTTGAAATAACTATCAACCTAAGAGGTGAATTGAGGGATCCTACAATATTTCCTTTATCCAAGGATGGGGTGGTGAGCTAGATTACAACTCTTGGAGAATGAATTCAAATAATATGCCAACCCTAATTCTAGGTCTAATACATGTAATGCATGAATCTAATACAAAGCATAATGAAACTATAACTTTTGGGAAAAACAAGGAGATAATGGTGTGCACACAATCAAATCTGGATTTTTTGGATTACTAATAGGGAATTATTCACCACCAATAGTGAATGAGTCCTGGTAGGCTTGTTCAGGGAACTCTAAACCTAAAATAGAAGCTTGTATATTATAGAATATGTTTCCCTTCAAACCCTAACAGGGACTCATTCGCCACTAAAGGTGAATGGATCTTGGTAGGTCCTTCCAGAGATCTCTAAATTTGGTCTTCAACTTCCAAATATTCTCTTCTCCTTTGCACCTTGAAATTCTTATTTTCGGATCCAAATCTGCCAGTAATTTGGAAGACAAATTTGATAGCTTGTTGGTGGATAGGGGTTCGCCTTAGTCAAAACCCTTGTTGTTAATTAAACCTTTGATGATGAATGAAAGTCTGAAACATGTAAATGTGTGTGCAATCTTAATATTAAGTGTGTCTAAGACCAAGATCTATGAAAATGCAAAGGTAATTCTTTCCAACAGTGTTATGATAAAACCCTTGAATGTAACATGAACAATGCAAAATGACTCACCAAGGAAGATATCAAATATCCTTAACAAGTCACAAATCTGAAAAATACCTCTTGTAGGCTGCAAATAGGATGATTATAGGAGATGGAATCAATTAGGAAACAAGTCCTTAGGCTTGGTTGTATGTCTTATGCATCTCCCAACACCTAGAATCCCTCATGATTCTCCATAGGAATCTATCATCAACCTTCACTAATGCTTGATCTTGGACACAAAATGAGCTTGAAGACCTTACAATGTTGCTCCAAAATTCACTTTGGCTTACTTCTTGACTATGAATACTTGATCTCATGAAATTTATTTGTCTCTTAGATTGCTTGAAAATCTTCTTCTAGTTGAAATTATGTGAAATAGCCTTGTATTTATACATAACTTGAGAATTAACCCCTAAATTCAAACAATTCAGGTCGACATCAAATCTAGAGATGCAAATTTATTAAAATATTGCTAGAATGTAATTCAAAAAGAGGGTCCTCATTAAGGGAGGACCCATTCACCACCTAGGGTGAATGGGTCCTGGCACTGTTTTCCAGGACGTCACATTTGGGGAATGAAAGAATGTTGAAAACCCATGTAGAAGCTACTGAAAATGTTTGGGTCCTATAGAGGGAGGACCCATTCGTTACCTAGGGTGAATGGGTCCTAGCACCGATTTCTAGAACCTTGAATTTTCCCACTTAAATTTTACACAATTTGAATTATGGTTTTCAAGATAGATCTTTGAGAGGTGTCACAAACAAGGCTTAAATTTGAATTATAGGGGCTAATTGAATCCAATTAACCAAAATTAATTAAAAGGACCCTAGATAAGTGTGAAAGTGTGTTACAACACTTTACAATACCATAAAAGGTTACAAATTAAGTGCATTTTATTTGAAAGAGGGCCCCATTAGGCTCAATTGATTAAAGACACACTAGAAAAATGTGAAAGTGTATTACAACACTTTACAACACTTTAGTAAGGTTTAATTTAAATATATTTAGTTTGAATAATAGGCCTAGATCAATGTGAATGTGTAGAACACCTTTCAACACTAACCCAAGGTATTATTAAGTTAATTATATTTCCATTATTCCTAAATTAAGTGTGAAAAAGGTCTACCTTTTTCAACACTACATAAATAAATGGGCCATATCTGTAGGATTTGAGAAATACAAATCCACAAAACCCAATGAACACCTGCATGCAAGAAACTTGTCACAGAGAAAGAGAGAGAACAAAACAAGGGTTTGGCTCTAACAATGTGCAAAGATGTATTATCAAAAAAGTGAATGAATCTCAAAAAAGATACAAGAGATCAATCCTTATAAAAGGAGATCTAAACCTAAAGGAAACCCTAACCCTAAAGGTGAGTGCATTTAATAATTAATATTAATTATTAAATGACTAATATATGTGCATAAAGCGAATTCTTAAAAGGAGAGTAAAGTTAATTAATTACTCTAACACCCTCCCTTAAGATGAACAAGAGTGCAGCTACAAACATGTGCAAGAAAGCAAAGGTAACTACAATGCATGAAAATAAACATGGGTCCCGGCAACTAGGCCTGATCGGGTACCCATTTACAAAAGCAATGCAAACTAAATGAAACGGGGTAAAGGAGAAAACCTAGTGGGAACAAAAATCCTCCCAAAATAGAATGCAAAGAAAGGAATGTGATGTACTAATGAAAGAAGGATAGGAGGTGGATTACATGATACCCCCTATAGACAACTTCTATCATATAAGTACATATATAATGGTCTCCATAGGAGAGATAGAAAGAGAGAAGAAGGCCCCCCCACAATGAAGAAACTCCTGTCACAATGGTAGATGCCTAATGTAAAATCCAAAAAGAGATCCTAAAGCAGAAAATGATATTCCTCCCCTTGGAAAGAAATGGATCCAAAGGACAATGTCGAAGAAAATCTATGAAGAATGATGAACCAATCTATCTCAAGATGTGTGCCATGATAGGATGTTGAAGAGTCTCACTGTCTAAACTGAAACAAATAATGCCAAATCCAAACTAATGTGGAGAATATTGAAATGCAACCTCTGAATGCACGGATAATGGTGGGTGAACAATGATAACCTGACTGTCAAGGTAGAGGAGATGAATGTCTTCAAAATAATCCTCCAAATCTGTAATATAGGACTCAACAAACAAGAAAGATATGTCTGGAAGATGTATGATTCCCTGCTGCACTGAATCAAGAACAACAAGAGATGCTGATGAAGTCTCAGTCTGAAGAGTAGGAACTGTGATACAAACCTCTGATCCATCGAAACATGTAAGGGTGTCTAAATACTCAAGCTCCTATAAAGTATCATGATCAAAGGGTGTATTCTCTCTCCAAGCAATGGGTAAGAGACAATCTAAAGTAGGATCCTCTAGGAATGGAGATAGAATTGGGTCTCCATAGATCTCCCAAAGACATGTCCAAAGTGGGTGAGGACAATCAATGTCCAAGATAGCCAACACAGTGTCATGATCAACACTAGACAATATAAGTCCTACTATGTGATTTCTAATGATATCCCATGCTAATTTTCCCTCTAAAGTTGTTGGTTCAGGTATGAGATCATACAAATAAGGCAAAATATTAAGCCACCTACAATGTGTAAGTATACCCTTTGCCCATGACTCATAATTACCCCATTCCAGAATAACAACTGAAGGGTGAGTAGAAAAACCCATGATAACTCTTCAAATGAAAAAAATTGAGAAATATGACCTTACTACATTTAGATCAAATTAATATAACCCATCCCACACAAACAAAACCCATGTAGGTGCCAGAACGTCCAAGTAACTGAGCAAAGTGTAAAACAACACAAAGCTGAATAAAATTTACCTGGTAAATTTTCTGATAAAATAGACTATAGATCTAGAAATAACTCTGCAACACCTTTCCAATGCCTATTCGTTTGCACAAAACGGAGCACAGATGCAAAAGATACGCCCCTGGTAGTGAAAAAATTAAATTCTGACTTTGACTTGCAAAAATTACTATAAAACGGAAAAATCAGAAAAAATCACCAATAGCACTGGAATGGCACCGGAACCATCTTTCCGATGCCTATTTTTTTTTGAAAATCCGAGCTAAAACGCTCGAGATACACCCGATTTCGTGAAGGTAGGTTGAAAAGGTGCATGTAAGGCAGTTTAAGCCCTCAAGGGCAAAAGTCTTCGGCCCCTGGTCACATGGACAACCAAGGGGCTGGTGGCTGGGTGCTGGGCGCTGGAGCCCCTGGTCTTACATACGACCATCACAAGAGCTGAGGAGGCCAACAGGGGCTAGGGATAGGCTCCCGGTCCCCACATGACCTCGGCCTGGCGGAGGTAGCCTGCGGGGGCTAGGAGGAGCGACGCGGAGGAGGAGCCACCGGTGGCCGCTAGCGGAGGGGAGGCCACCAGGCGGTGCACAGGCAATGCATCCATTTCAACTAGCTATGTAGATTTTTTTTTTTTAAACTTTAAAAAATCAATTTTTTTTTTTGAATTTTCTGCCTCGAAGATCATGCCATGAGGCTGTACGGCCCTGGAGTAATTTTTTTTTTTGCTTCACTTGGAAACTTTGTCCAAACCGGACAAAATTAATATGAAAATAGGGGTTTTTGGGCCTTCTGGACTGAACCGTGATGTCGGTTTTTACGCACAGTGCACCAAAAATAAACTCCCCCCCAAATCCACAAAAAATAGAAAACAAACACATATCTGATACAACCAAAACCTAGATCTCTAATTCTTTCAAAAACTAAACAAGTTGCAATAGATCCAGCTCTGATACCATGTAGGATTTTGAGAAATACAAATCCATAGAACCCAATGAACACCTGCATGCAAGAAACTTGTCACAGAGAAAGAGAGAGAACAAAACAAGGGTTTGGCTCTGACAATGTGCAAAGATGTATTATCAAAAAAGTGAATGAATCTCAAAAAAGATACAAGAGATCAATCCTTATAAAAGGTGATCTAAACCTAAAGGAAACCCTAACCCTAAAGGTGAGTGCATTTAATAATTAATATTAATTATTAAATGACTAATATATGTGCATAAAGTGAATTCTTAAGAGGAGAGTAAAGTTAATTAATTTTTTTACTCTAACAATATCAAGCGAAGCATGAAAAATTATCAAAATACAAGGATCTTACAATGAATTTTTTAGATAATTTTGAGTTGTTTACCATTGATAACATCCCATGAAAGGATAATCGACATGTAGATGCAATGGCGAGTGTAGCTTCTCTGATATCTCTAAAAGATCCTTCGAAAGACTTCACATTTATTGTGCATATAGTTATGAAACCATCAATAGAAGATAAAATAGAAGTATTATCAACAACCATGGAAGATTAGAGTGAATGGTACTCCCAATATTTAGTTATTGAAAATATGGTACCTTTCTTGAGCCAACAACTAAGAACACTCGATCCCATCTTTGAAAACTTAAATCTAAGTATATAATTCTTGCTGATGTGTTGTATCGAAGGTCGTTTGATGGTCTCTTACTCAGATGCCTTAAACAATCTAAAATCCCCACAACACTTGAACAAGCTCATGTAGGTGCTTGTGGAGGTCACTTTGGAGGAAGAACATTAGTCCAAAAATTAACCTGCATAGGATACTATTATAGACATATGGAACAAGATTGGTTTGCATATGTTAAAAGATGTCATAAATGTCAAGAACATAGCAATTAAATTCATGCTCCTACCTCTGAACTTTGTGCTCAAGTTCCTATTCAGCCCTTTATGGTTTGGTGTTTGGATCTCATTGGAAAAATATCGCCACCTGCCTCTACTGGACATACATTCATAATCACTGCAACAGAATACTTCACAAAGTGGATATAAACGATTCCCCTTCATTCAACAACTATTGATGTGATATGTCATTTCATATTGGAACACATTATTTCTCACTTTGGAATTCCTTTCACGTTATTTTTGGACAATGGGACACCATTTAAGAATAATGACATGAATAAGTTCTTAGAAACATTTAACATTCAACATGATTTCTCAACACCCTACTATTCACAATCTAATAGTCAATCCAAATCAACTAATAGAAGCCTCGAACAAATCTTAAAGAAATTTGTTAGCAAACATAATAAGGATTGGCACACATAATTAACATATGCGTTGTGGGCCTTTCACACAAATGTTAGATTATCCACGAGGACTACACCTTATAACCTCGTCTATGGCATCGAGGCTATAATTCCCTTGGAGTTAGAGATTCCTATGTTAAGGATTGTTCTTTAGGGACTTATTGATGATAATAATTATAAAGAACAATGATTACATCAGCTTGAAATGCTTGATAAAAAATGAATTAACGCTCTTGAACATCTTCAAGCTTAGTCTAGGATTTGGTGTTATGCGAGAATCAACGTAACGTCAATGCCGAATTGACTGAAAACAAAAAAATTCAGCCCTAACTAGTTAGGACCTTATATAATTAATGAAATTTATGGGTTTGGATTTGGAACCTCAAAAAATGGGGGAGAGCATGATTAAGTGCTATCACACCACTTTCAAAGTGATTCCACTCAAGGGGTAACCCTAAAGATCTCAACGCAAAAGAGAAATAAATATTATAGTAGGGTTATTCCAGGGGTTGAATATGATCTAATGAGGGGTTCACCACCAAGTTTAGACTTGGAAAAGAAAATGAAATGAAATATGTAATGCAAAACCCTAGTTGAATGAAAAATAAGACTAAGTGACCTAGAAAAGTGAGTGAAATGCAACAAAAAATTGTAAAATAGAAAGTGTGCACCTAAGAAATGGAGAAGGCTAAATGGAGGCTTGAATCACTATAAATTCTCCTTTCAAGGCTGATTGGGACTCATTTGCCAAGTTGGGTGAATCAGTCATGTTTCTGGGAAACTGGGTAGGAATAGTTTTCTGGCAAAAGGGTATCCTGATCTATAAAATACTGCAAATGTACTAGAACTGGGACTCATTCACTAGAAGTGGTGAATCAGTGTATTTAGGATTTTCTGTAACTTCAAATCTATTTTTCCTCTTCTTTGTCTACTCTATTCTTCCTGATTGGTTTTTGGATCTAAATCTTCGATATGCAATTTGTAGGTGATCTCTAATTGTTTCCAAGGCTTGATGACAACTTTAATAGCTTTGGATGTTTGAAAAATTTTCTCCAATATTTCTCCTTAGGAAATATGGAACCTAGCCTTGAAAATCACATACAAAGGAGAGATAAAAATGTTGTGCGATTAGTGGATAGGGTTTTTCCTTGGTCAAACCCCTTGTTGGAAATCAATCCTTGAAATGAAATCAAATATGGAAGGAGAATGATGAATGAAAAAGATATGATACTACAACTCACCAAACCCTAGCAATAAGGTGCTACAAATATGATTGAAATGGCTGCAATGAATGTGGTTCTTGACTCTTTCTTGATTGATGTTGATCTTGCTTGAAACAATTGCTTGAATCATAAACCCTACATCACAATTGTTAGCACAATAAAAAATATGATATATGGAATCCTTGACATGATGATTGGCACTTGAATGATGCTCTAAAATACTTGATAATCTGACCTTGAATGCTCTCAAATTCTCTTGTGAATGCTTAATGATCTCTTGAATGCTAGGTGTGAAAATGAGAGAAAGAACCTTGTATTTATACTCAATTATGCGAGAATTCCTAAAATTACAACACTACAAGCTGACATATAATCTAGGAGAATTAAATATCGCCAAATATTTGAATTAAATTTAATTTTGGGCCACACGGGAGTCATTTTCCCAAGGTGGCAAATGATTCCCATAAGACATAATGTATGGGACCAAAAACCAAAAGTGTCTAAAAATGTGTGAAAACTAGTTCAGGGCCAAAAGATCCAGGTGGGACCCATTCACCTAAGGTGGTGAATGAGTCTTAGATCCCTAAATCTGGGCCACAAAAGCTAGAAACACCTGAATTATGATTGGTTACTGATTTGTGTAGGGATTATCCTCAAAAAAATGCAATAAATGAGGCTTGTGGATGCAAAATAGGGCCAATTAAAGCATAAGAAAGCCTAATTATTAATGAAAATCCTAGAGAAGTGTGAAATTATGTTACAACACTTTACAACACCCCAAATAAGGCAAGATTAATGTTAATTTTGATTAAAAAGAGGCTTATTATGTTTAATTACTTGATAAAACCCTAGAAAAGTGTGAAAGTGTGTTACAACACTTCACAACACTTTAGCAAGGTACCATTAGAATCAATTAGATCGTAAGGGCCCAAGACTTAATGTGAATATTTCAATCACAATACAACACTAAATTAAGGCAACATTAAGAAAAAATCCCAAGGAGGGCCAAAACAAGCTAGAAAAAGTAGAAGGGTTACTTTTTTAGTGATTACATCTAGCCTCCATTTTAGCCGGAGGATGAACTTGTTTCAAAATCACACTAAAGTATCCCAACACACATCAAGAGGGGTCCAAATGTACCAATTCCAATTATATGAGATAATGATCAAGAGGGGTGATCAGGCCCCCAGGATCAAGATCCCATGACAAACCAAAATAGGCACAAAAGAACACACATGAGAATGATATAAAGAGAAACAACAAAGAAAAAAAATACAATTCTAAAGATGAAAAAGAGAAAAGATAAAAATAAAGTTGGATCAAGCTTCAACCATTTGTCCATCACGATGTGGATCAGATCTAGGTTGTTTGTCCAAAAAATGCATACTCACTTTGTGGCAACAAAACTCCTAGCTGTCTGCTAGGTGAAAAGTCCAAAAATGTGAGAAACATACACTCATGGATGGTATGCACTCACACACATGCAAGTGGCTATGGGTAAAGTCATTCCTCAGTTAGGCTTCCCGCTCAAACCATACCAAATTTATACCTCCTGATAACTTTAATAAGGTGCCACACAAAATGATTTTCGAGCTTCATGAGATAACCAAAAATTCGTATGCTTAGAGCTCATGAACAAACATGATGGGTTTACAGGCATGCAAGTTGTGTTATGCAAGGTAGCCATAAAAATAAATGTAAAATGTAAGATAGGAAATGTTCAAAGGATTTTTGCTTAGTTTATGCAAGGTATTTAACTTAGGGAACATTGTGCCTAATATTTCCAAGAGAGGACAAATAAAAGAATAGAAGATTCAAAACTTTGGGGATGTAGTGTGTTGCATCAAGCCACTAAGAGGAATGTAATATGCTAAGAGAGATCAAAATCATGAAGGAAATCAGATCCAATGTCATCTACAAAGCAAAAACCGCATCGTATGAAATAAGAAACCCGCACCATGAACCATGAGACAAAAAGAATAATGCCAATGTATTCCCCCACTTTAAAGAAATTTCTAAATACCATACTATGAGAAATTACTTTAAAGTAGAAAATAATAAATGCAGAAAAAGAGGACATGAGATCCAACATGAAAATCCCTAAGCCAAGTCATATATTTCCAAATGAAGCTACGTCATGTAATAGAAAAATAAAAGCGAGGGGTTTCCCCCAAAATGAAAACACATAAGGGATCTATGGATTTTGGATCAGTATGTTTGTGCTACAATGTTGTCATAGAGCATGGAAATTTCATCATTCCCAAAGTACACATAGAAGTAGAAGAATGGCACAAAAAGAGTGAAAAAAAAGAAAAAACTTTTGGGTCAACATGGAAGAAACATGAATGTTTCAATGCCTTGCATCATCCCCAAAAGGAAAACAAAGACAAAATGGAAAAGATAAAGAAAAAGAAAAGAAAAGAAATCCTTTTGGGTCAACATGGAAGATACATGAATGTCTCGATGCCTTGCATCATCCCCAAAAGGAAAACACAAGACAAAATGAAAAAGATAAATAGAGACAAATAAAAGGTTTACGATATAAAGAAGAATGAAGCTACAAATAGAGGAATGCCACAAAAAGAGAGAACATCAAATAAAATGTCATAGGGGATCACATTACGTACATGCAATGACACAAAAGAAAATGAAAAAGAAATAATGCAAAAGACTAGTAAGGCATATGTGAGTCAACCTATGAATAGGTCATCTGCATCCCAATCATGTTCATTAAATACCGAGGGAAGAAAACTAGCCAAAGGGACAAGAGTAAGTGTCGAACTAGGAGAAGCACTAGGTTCAACATTCTTTTTAAGAGACTTATCATCTAAGCTTATGGAAGAGGAAAATAATGTATTCAATTCATTATGCACCTCTTTGTCAATTCTAGAGACCTTGTCATTGTCATCCAGGTTAATCACAACAGGAGGTCGAAGGATAATGTCCATGGAAGAGTTCAACTCATGTTGTGGTTATTGTATTGGATTATTTTGTGTCAAGGTGGGAGTAGAGTCATTATGCATTACTTCAGTCAAGTTTGGATCTTGATTTTATTTTTTTAATTTATGTAACCTATGATCAAGGGCATGACATCTACACCTACGCTCCCTAGCACCTCTATTTATTTTGGTTTTGTTTTCAAGTTGTATTTTTGTAGGAGTGGGTTGATCAATGGTAGGTTTATTTTATTCCCTAAGGGGAGGAACATAAGGAACCATAGGAGGTTGTTCAATCACTTTCTCTTTGACTTTGTAAACTTGTTTTATTCTAGGAGGTGTGGCGGGGTTGAGGCCACTATGGTGGATAGTGAATATGTCATTGTCAAAGGGAAAATTTAAGAATTTATACACAATCAAAGGGACAAATTTCATGGAGAAAATCCATGGGTAACCTAGCTTCACACGAAATTGGTCTTATTGTAGGATGATGGAGAATGTGACATCAGATATCTTTGGTCCTATTTTCTATGGTAAGGTGATTGATCCTATCATAGGACAAGTAAAACCATTGTGTGTATTGATCCATTCTTTTGGTTTATCATATGTGTCGTGATAGAATTCATGCAAAAGTAGAAATTCCTCTCTTATCACATTCTCTCCACAGGCGGGATATATTAGTATCCCATTAGTGGGCTTGTCATAGATACAACTGGATATGTAGAGAGGACCATTGGGTGCATGTTTAATTATATCCTTAGAGGAGAAATCAATGTCAAGAGGATTCTTAGTTCGGACCTTACGAGGGATGACATCTATCACCCCTACCATATCATCTATAGGATTATTAGTGATAGTATTGTTTGAAACATAAACATTTTCTTCATCATTTGTGTCCACATTCATCACATCATTCTTTGTGGTTTCACTAGCTTTGATAAATGAAATATTATGTTTGGCATGGCCCGGTTGGTGAATTTTTTCCAAGTTTTCGTTAGGAGGGGCAACATACTTATTTCCTTGATCACTAATAGCTCTAATGGAAAGATGATTGGAATCAATGAGGTCTTGCACAAGATATTTGAGATGCTTGCAATGTTCTGTGTCATGTGCATTTTGTCAGTGATATTGGCAATAAGCATTTGATCTAAAGCTTGGGGGTAAAGGTTTATTAGGGTTGGGTGTTTTGACAGGAGGTAAGGTAATCATTAGTTGTTCTAAAATTTGGGGCATTGTGTTGTGAAGGGTATTGAGTAAGGGAGTAAATTATCTTTTTCGGGTCCCCATAGCTAAAGGGTCTTGTGGCTCTAACAAAAACTACTTGGTTGTTGGAATTTTGAGTTGTTTGTTGAGGGGGATTGAATTTGAGAAACCTTTTGTTTTGTCTTCTAAATGGTTGGGAATTATTTTGGTTTGCGAGCTTAGATTTCTCAGTTTGGCTAGAAGTGGACTTTGTATCTTGACTATTAACCAAATTTTGATAATCATGGAGGGCAATACATAAGTGCATGTAGGATGGGAATTTAATCATGGTAAAATTGTCTTGGATCTTACTTTGTAAATTTTCTATGAACATATTTTGGAGGTGAGGGTCGGGAACCTTGACATTGATTTGGGAATAAAGCGATTAATAATATGAGATCAAGTCAGTTAACTTTTCATCTTCTTCTTGCTAGCATCTCATCAAATTGGCCAAGGTCATCTTAGGGGTCATGTGCACTTGGAAATGGTTAAAAAATGCATTAAAAATTTCATTGAATAAACTAATTGAGTTGTTCAGTAAGGAGGAAAACCATTCCAAGGTGGTATCTTTCAAGGACCTAGGAAAAATATTTGCCAAAAGTTTATCATCAAGGAAAAAGTTGCTACATAGGGTAGTATAGGCATTAAAATGGTTAGAAGGATCTTCCTTCCTTCCATATTTCTCAAATATAGGAACCTCTACATCTTGTGGCATCGATTTTTGCAATATCTCTAAGGAAAATGGACTTCTTTAGATATAATATGTAGGAGGGACATTTTGATTTTGATTGATAGTGGAAACTTGCTTTTGGAGGGATGAAATGGTTTGAAAGAGTTGGGCTATGAGAGGTTCATTGTTTGTGTTATGAGATGGAAGTGAAAAAGTTGAAGGGGTGTATGTGTTCATAGGACAATTGAATGGAATTATTATAGGTGGTAAAGTGGTAGGAGATATATGCGCTACCACATAGGAACTAGGGATGCTAGCGAGAATACCCAAGGAAGGAATCACATTACTAACTTGTTGCATTGTTGTTGTGACTTGAGGGTTGGTATAGGTAGGTATTGATCCAATTATTGTGTTAGGAGGAATTTGAGATCCTCCTTGACTTATGAAATTTCTTGTTGGAAAATGACAACTAGTGGTTGAGGGGAGGTGTTTTCTAAAGATTTGAACTATGTTTTTCACAAGGTCAAGGCCATCGCCACTTTCAAGCATGCGGTGAATATTATCTATGGTAAGAATGACATCTGTTGAAATGTTGTAAGTTTGTTAGGTCCTCATGAGTGTGAATTATGTTTTCTTACAAGACACTATTGCGACCTATGAAAATTGATGTGATTTGATTTTGGTTGATTCACACCCACTTTTCAGAGAGGTTCCACACAAGGATAACCCTAGAGATCTCAATGCAAAGGATATTGAAATCTTGCAATAGGGTTGTACTAGGGATTGAATATGATATAATGAGGGGTTCAAAACCAAATTTAGACTTGGAAAGGACAATGCAATGAAAGTTGTAAGATAAAACCCTAGTTGAATGCAAACTAATCGTAAAAGACCTAGAAAGACAAGTAAAATGCAACAAAAAGCTATGAAATTGAAAGTGTGCACATGGGAGATTGAAAAAGGAAAAATGGAGGTCTAGAATTTTGGAAAATCCATTATCACTGCTGATTGGGACTCATTCTCCAAGCTGGGTGAATCTTTCCAGTTTCTAGGAAAATGTGCAGATATAGGTTTCAACTAAAAGGGTATCCAAATCTGTAAAAATATATGCCAGGCCTGTACAGTGGGACTCATTCACCAATAGTAGTGATTTGGTCCCCTTCTAATTTTCTTGAAGTTATGAATTGGATTCTATTCCTCTTAGTATGCTCTTCTCTTTTTGACTAGTTGTTGGATCCGAAACTATAAATTGCCACCTATAGACCTTCTCCAAGCTTCTTCAAAGCTTGATGACAACTTTAGGGATTTGAAATTTTTTCTCCAACTTTGATTCTTGATAAATCTGCAACTTGTCCCTACAAATCACACACAAGAAGAGGGAAAATTTGTGGGGTTAGTGAATAGGGGTTTTCCTTGGTCAAACCCCTTGTTGGTAATTTAACCCTGAAATGAAAGAAAATATAAATGGAGAATGATGAATGAACAAATAACAATGTTGCAACTCACCAAACCCTAGTAATTTAAGGTGCTATAAATATGCTTGAAATGACCACAATGGATGTGGTTCTTGAATCTTGCTTGAATGAAGTTGATCTTTCTTAAAACACTTGCTTGAATCATAAACTACATCAAAATTGTTAGCACAATAACAAACATGAAGAATGCAATGTTTGACATGATGATTGGCACTTGAAAGATGCTTGATAATCTGCCCTTGAATTCCTTTGACTGCTCTTATGAATTCTCAAATTCTCTTGTGAACTCTTGAATGGTTGTAAAATTTTCTAGGTGAGAATATAAGTGAAAGAACCTTTTATTTATAATTAATTATGCAAGAATTCCTGAAATTACAACACCACAAGCCAACATCAGATCTAGGAGAATAAAATCCCACCATGAATTTGAAATAAATTTGAATTTTGGTCACATGGGACTCATTCCCATAAGGTGACCAATGAGTCCCATTAGACATAATGTATGGGACCAAAAATGAAAAGTTCTTAGAAATGTTCGAAACTTGCATCGCGGCCAGAAAGACCTAGGTGGGACTCATTTGCCCAAGCTGGTGATTGAGTCCTAGACACTAAATATAGGCCACACAAGCTAGGAACACCTGAATTATTATTGGTTAATGATTGGTGTTAGGATTATCCTTGAAACGATGCAATAAATGAGGCTTGTGGATGCAAAATAGGGCTAATTAAAGCATACGAAAGCCCAATTGTTAATAAAAAGACTAGAAAAATGTGAAAATGTGTTAGTGTGTCACAAAAAAGTGTAACCTTGACCCTTTTCAATCATTTCAGCCTTTCCTATGGATTTTGGCCTTATTTTTCTTAGACTTAATGTTGCAATATGGCCAACATATTCACATTAGGTCTTGAACCCTTGGAAATCAACAAGAAGTCTCTGGTGTCTTACAAAGGTGTTGTGAAGTGTTGTAAACCACTTTCACACTTTTTGAGGACCCTTTCAAAATATTTCACCTAAATAACCCCTTTCCAAGCCTTATTTCAAAGTGTTGTAACAAACTCTCACACTTTCCTAGGCTTTTCATCAATAATTTGACCCTTTTGTATGTTAAAATGGCCCCTTAATACACATATAGGCCCAACTTAATTGTGTTTTGGGACACAATCCCGTTAATCAACATTAATCACCTTTTAAATCTTGACAACCACTTAAATTAGTCCAAGTGGACTAAGTCGCCACGTTGGGCGACTTAGTCCCATTTGGCATAAATATCAAATTTAATTCAAAATTCTTGTGGGATATTGTCTCCTAAACCCTAAAGTTAGCCTGTGAGGTGTTATTTTCAAGAAATTTGGGCACAACATGTATAAATAAAGGGTTTTCCCCTCATTTTTGATCTCCTAAGTCTCATTTCTCCTATCTCCTCCTATTCACTATTCTTCTAAAGAAAACTAGGGTTTGAGTATTCTAAGTCATCAAGACATTCTTCCAAGGCATTAAAGGGTAGATTCTTCAACCATTATTACAACAATTCAAGATCTATCATCATGGTAAGGTAATAACTCCATTATTTCATGTTTTATGCTCTATTATCTTGTTTCATCATTTTGGTTTAGTTACCTCAAAGGGGTTTGACCAAGGCAAACCCCCATGCCCTAACATTCAACATTTTCTCCTTCTCTTCTTGTGTGTTTGCAAATTTAGGTACATTAAAGGATTTGAAGATTTGTTGAAGACCTCTCCTTGCTTGCAAAGTCAAAAAAATCACTAAAAGTCACTTTCAAGTCTGGAAATCAGAGTTTTAGAATCGGGTATTTGGAGGAGCAAAAAGTGTAGATCGAGGGCTTCCATTTCCACTTTCAAAATTTCAAAAATTCAGAAGTGGACTAAGTTGCCAATAATGGTGACTTAGTCCCACTGAATCTGCTTTTCAAAGGTTTTTGTAGATCTAAACACCCGTTTGGCAGAAACGAACTTTGGACTAGTTTTTCCCGATCTGGGACGAAGTCGCCCAACCTGGCGTAAGTGTCCTAGTCAACATCAACAATATTTTCTAAAAAATTCTAGATCTCCTCTTCATTAACGTTCAGTTTCCAAGTGAACCACTTTTTTCTTCTTTATTTGTATTACAGTTTGCATGCATATTAGGTCATTTTAGGTCATTTTACATAATTTCTTTCAATACATTTGCATTCTATTAGTTTACATTTCATAGTTAGATCATTTCATTACTTTACAAAATTTAGACACATTATATCACACACAACACATCCCTATTCATCTCCTAATCTTGAATGAACACCAAGAATACTTAAGTGCGAAAGAGGCATTGTACCAACTTTCTCCTAGGTGGAAAACCCTAGGAGCCTATTGGGGAATCGTCTTTCCCTATTTCATTTTTGGTGGTTCATTTTGGTTAACCCGATGTTTGTATACCTTATTTTCTAAATCGGAGTCCATCATTGTCCTAGAATTAGCTTGCATTGCATTTTACATTAGTGAAGTTGCATTCTAGGGTTTCATATTTTTTCATTAGTGAAAGTGCATATAGGTTGCATTTTTGCATCTCAAATCATTGTTGTTTTGAAATGTTTCATTTGCATCTTAGGTCTACCTCTTACACCACAAAAACCACTCAAATCCATCAAAAAAATCTGCAAATTCTTTAAAAAATCCCCAGGTGGACTAAGCTGCCACCTTGGGCGACTTAGTCCCTTTATACCCTTGAAACAACCTTTACATAGTTGAAAATCCTATTTTTAGGCTTTTTTTTGCTGCCCCTAACTATCTATATCAATTGGTTGTGTTTCTGTAACATGCATTTCATTACATTTATCTTAAATTAGCTCATTTCATGCACTGCACATTTTCAATTTTGCATTCCCCACATTTTATTTTCAGATTATTGCATAGTGTAATTAGTAAATTACCTTGTTTGATATCTGAAAATTGCATTTCATTTTAAGTATTTACATTGCATTTTAAATTTCAACAATGTTAGTTTCAATTCTTTCCAAAATTGCAAAGAAAAAGTTAATCAATAAACATGTTAATCGTTCATTCAATGCATTCCCTAGTTATGAGAGTCTAGCAAATGAAAAAATTGACACTTGTCTTCAACTTCCACCCCCTCCTATCTCTCCTATTTGTGAGGATGATGTGATAGAAGAGAATACAAACATAGATAACCATGATACTCACACTTTTTCTTCTCATGATACCTCTCCTTTGAGTGATGAAGGTATCTTGGTGAAAGAAGGTGAAATAATTGAGAATCATGAAGATCTTTCTTTTTCTTCTCCTCATACCCTTTGGGAATATCTTTTAGCACAAGAAACTGAAATCATAGACACCTTCCTAAAAATCACCTTACCCAGACTCTATAACCATAACCATGACAATTATCCTTCTCCTACTATCCACCCTTGATGTGAAGAAGATAGTTTAGTGTTAGAAGCTATACTTATTGAGTCTCATAGGAATCTTATTCCTCCCTTTCTTGATTCCCCTACCATTTGGGAAGACCTCTTTGAACAAAAGATTCCTTCTCTTGCTATCTGCCCTATTTGTGATGAAGCTACTTCACCACTTCTAACCATAGACTGTGATGAATCTATTACAAGCTCTCCTACTAGGGTGAATACTATGGCACAAGTGAAAGTGACTTTAGACAATCAACTAGAGCCTTCTCCTAATATCTCCACTATCCATAAACCAAAAAATCAAACCATTGGTCCTCCCCTTCCATACGATGAAGTTATTTTGGAAGAACAAACCATTGAATGTCAAGCACACTTGGTTTGTAGTTCTCCTAAAAAATCTCCTACTAGGGAAGGTATCATGGTTGAACCCCTTTCAAACAATAGTCATGTGTCCTCCTTGGGTGATGGTACCAAGATGATAATAGATTTCCCTTTCTTAGACATACATCAATTCAATACCATAAAGGTTATGCATACACAAGTGTCCATTAGATCTCCCTTGACCAATGAACCTCTTGCATACCCCGTGGGACATCCTAAGAATCCCCTAAATATTTTCCCACCATCGCACAAACAACACACTCATACCACACCCAAATTCATCCTTTACCCACTCCAGCACAATGTTGCACACCAACCAAGTTACCATTACATTGCTCACATATATGACAAAGAGTATACAATCAAGGCCAACTTTTCTAGAAATTTGTTTACTCCACATAAATAATATTAGTTGCTGCTCATTTTCATGAAATATTTGTAGGATCATAGCACACTCACTATTGCATGTTTTGCATCCATCATGAGAAGAAGCATACCATCCTCCATTCCCAACTCACCTTTGTATTGCACTAAGTGGGGGAAATAGGTTCAATAGCCTTGTCCTTGTATGTCACTTGCCATTGTCTCTTTTGACTCATCATTAGCCTTTCATAAACTTATAAGAGAAAGCATGGGATGTGGATGAAATGTCTTAAGTTGACTCACATGTGACATACTACCTTTTCATGATGTAGCTTAAGTCGGAAACATATGACTTGGCATAGGGCTTTCTAAATAAGCTCTCATGTCTTCTTTCACTCATCCTTGACTACTTTAAAGAAATTTCTCATAGTTATGGTGTAGAAGCCACTTCAAAATGGGGGAATACATAGATGAAATCTTTTTGCAATACCTCATGGCGTGATTTTTTTTTCTTTCCTTGTGATGTGTCCTCTTCTTGGTGGTGTCATTGGGCTTGATGCCTTCCAAGAGTGTATGATCAACTAAAGTGGCCTGATGCGAATGAGACATCCCATGGATAATGATTTGACACCTTTACTTGTCCTCTCTTGGAGACATTAGGAACAATGCTCCCTAAGAAGAAGAGATTGCATGAACTAAGCAAAATCCCCTTCAACAAAATCTTTACATAATATTTACAAAATCATTTACAAAATCATTGTGGTACCTTATAAAATTTATCAATAGGGTAAATTTGGTATGGTTAGTATGATGGGTAACTAACACATTGTCATGAATTTCTCATTATATGGTGGGAAGCCCACACACTGGCATGAATTTCTCACTAAACCACTTCTTTGGACTTCTCATCCGATGGACAACCATAAGTTCCATCACCTTAGAATGAGTATGCTTTTTGGACAAACAACCTAGATCTAATCAGTAGCTAGTTGGACAAACGGTTGAAGCTTGACCCACCTTTTACCTTTTTACTTTCCTTCCTCTCTTCCTCTAGTCCATATCATTGCATGATCATGTATCTCGTTTTGCTACAAATCATTCACCCTTGAATGTGTCTTCTTACATGTATGTCAGTTTGAATTAGAATCTTGAATCTTGGGGGCTTGACCACCTTCTTCATCTTTGTCATCCTTTACCATATCCATGTGGCTACTTTAGTGTGAGTTTGAATCAAGTTCACCCTCTCACTAAAGTGGGGGCTAAATGTGTCACAAAAAAGTGTAGCTTTGACACTTTTCACTCATTTCGGCCTTTCCTATGGATTTTGGCCTGATTTTTCTTAGATTTGATGTTGCAATATGACCAACATATTCACATTATGTCTTGAACCCTTGTAAATCAATAAGAATTCTATGGTGTCTTACAAAGGTTTTGAGAAGTGTTGTAACCCACTTTCACACTTTTTTTGGACCCTTTCAACATATTTCACCTAAATAAATCGTTTCCAAGCCTTATTTTAAAGTGTTGTAAAGATTTGTAACAAACTCTCACACTTTCCTAGGCTTATCATCAATAATTTGACCCTTTCTTATGTTAAAATGACCCCTTAATGCACTTATAGACCCAACTTAAGTGTATTTCGAGAGACAATCCCATTAATCAATTAATCACCTTTTAAATCCCGACAACCACTTAAATTAGTCCAAGTGGACTACGTCGGCACCTTGGCCGACTTAGTCCCATTTGGCATAAAAATTAAATTTAATTTGAAATTGTTGCAGGATATTGTCTCCTAAACCTTAAGGTCGGTCCGTGAGGTGTTATTTTTAGGAAATTAGGGCAAAACATGTATAAATAAAGGGTTTTCCCCTCATTTTTGTTCTCCTAAGTCTCATTTCTCCTATCTCCTCTTATTCACTATTCTTCTCAAGCAAGCTAGGGTTTGAGTATTCTAAGTCATCAAGACATTCTTCCAAGGAATTCAAGGGAAGATTCTTCAACCATTGTTACAACAACTCAATATTTATCATCATGGTAAGGTACTAACTCAATTATTTCATGTTTTTTGCTCTATTATCTTTTTTCATCATTTTGGTTTAGTTACCTCAAAGGGGTTTGACCAAGGAAAACCCCCATGCCCTAACATTCAACATTTTCTCCTTCTCTCCTTATGTCTTTATAGATTTAGGTACATTAAAGGGTTTGCATATTTTTGAAGACCTCTCCTTTCTTGTAAATTCAAAACATTCACTAAAAGTCACTTTCAAGTCTGGAAATAAGAGTTTTAGAAATGGATATCTAGAGGAGTAGAGAGTGTAGACTGAGGGCTTCCATTTCCAATTTTAGACTTTCAGAAATTCATAAGTGGACTAAGTCCCCAACAATGGTGACTTAGTCCCACTGAACCTGATTTTCAAAGGTTTTTGTAGATTTGGACACCCATTTGGCAGAAATAGGCTCTAGACCATTTTTTCTAGATCAGGGACTAAGTCACCCAGCCTAGCGTAAGTGTCCTATTCAACATCAACAATAGATTCTAGAAGATTCCAGAGCTCCTCTTCATCAACCTTCAGTTTCCAGGTGCACCACTTCTGTCTTCTTTAGTTCTGTTATAGTTTGCATGCATATTAGGTCATTTTACATAAGTTCTTTCAATACATTTGCATTCTATTAGTTTAAATTTCATAGTTAGATTATTTCATTACATTACAATATTTAGACACATTCTATCACACACAACTCACCCCTATTCATCCCCTAATCTTGAATGAACACCAAGAATACTTAAGCGTGAAAGAGGCATTGTACCAACTTTCTCCTAGGTGGAAAACCCTACAAGCATATTGGGGAATCCTCTTTCCCTATTTTATTTTTGGTGGTTTAGTTACAAAACTCCAAATAAGGAAATATTAAAGTTGATTATAATTATCATTATGTTTATTATGATTAGTTAATTGATAAAACCTTAGAAAAGTGTGAAAGTGTGTTACAACACTTCACAACACTTTTGCAAGGCACCATTAAATTCCATTAGTTCACAAGGGCCCAAGACCTTATGTGAATGCGTCAACCACATTATGACACTAAATCAAGGCAACACTAAGCCAAAATCAGAAGGAGGGCCTAGGGAATCCAAATAAAGTAGAAGTGTTACTTTTTTGGTGACTACAAATATCATTCCTTGTTTCAACTTGCATACTACTTGAAGGCAAAGAGTTGTGAAGGGTGAACCACCAAAAATGTATATGCTAACAAGGGAAAGAGGATTCCCTTTACTAGGCTGCTAGGGTTTTTCACCTAGGAGCACTTGGGTTTAGGAATAACACTCTTTCACCTAGTGATACGATCTTTTTGGTGATTGAATTCAACGGGGTTGGGTTGATTGATGAAGGTTGTGATATGTGTGTGTATAGTGTAGCTAAAAACTGAAACTAAAATGATAGCAATCTAATGTATGAAATGTAAACAAAGTAAATGTAAACTAATGTAAAGCTAATCTAAAATGACATAAATGTATGCAAACAAAAAGGAAATTGGAGGATTCAAAACTTGTGCACTTGGAAATGGAACGTTGTAGATGGGAGGCCTCATAATGCTATGGAAAGTGATTGAAATAAGCAAAGGGACACTTACAACAAGTTGGGCGACCTAGTCCTCTTGTCGCTAAATTCTATCAGATCAAGTTTCAGAGAAAAGGGTACCCAAAAATGCAAAAAACCCTTTTCAAGATTGGCACAGGGGCAAGGTCACCAATAGTGGTGACCTAGTCCTCTTGATGCTTTCTGAAGATTTAGGTTTTGATTCTGTGGGTCTCAGTTGATACTTCCTTCTTTTGCAACAGTCCATGTCTGAAACCCTTGAAAATGACCTATAACTTGGCCTTTTGTTCCTTCTAGGGTTTGATTTCTTGATATGACTTGAGTGGAATGTTTGTAGTTTCTCCAACACTTTGTACTTCACCAAATCTGAGTACAAAACCTGCAAAAGCACATGCAAAGACCAAGAGAATGCTGGAGTTAGGAAATAGGGGCTTGCCTAAGTGAAACCCCTTTGATGGTAACTAAACCCAAATGAGAAACAAATCAAAGGAGAGATGCTTGAATAATAAATAGTGTAAATGTTGACCAAATCCTTTGTTGTTGAGGTCTGTAACATGCAAGAACAACTCCAATGGAAGTAGCTTGTGATGCCTTGTGCTTGATTTCTTGCTTTGGAAGATGAGAATGCAAGAGTGCTTGTGAATGTAAAAATGATGTTAGGGGTGGGAATGGGGGTGGGGTGTGGGCGCACGGGGGGGGGAATAAAGGTGAAAACCCTTATTTGTACATGCAAAACCCTAATTTTCTCGAAATGCAACATGATAGGCCGACAGTAGGGTTTAGGAGGCAAGATTCCCATTATATTTTGTTTTAATTTTGGATTTTATGCCGAAAGGAACTAGGTCACCCAAGGTGGTGACCTAGTCCACTTAGGAAATTTCAAGTGGTGGTAGGGAATTAAATAATGTTTAAAGAAGTTTATCAACTTTGCCTCCCGAAACACACTTAAGTTGGGGCTAAAAGTACATTAAGGGGACAAATTAGTATAAGCAAAGGGTTAATTAATGGATGACATGTTGGATGTTGTGGTTGTGTTGCTGATATGTGATTTTAATTGATGTCAACTCTATTAGAATTGATGTTTTGAAGGCTATATATGTCGAGGATATTGAGAAAATTATAATAAATATGTTGAAGTTTGCCTGTGAAGCTATGCAGTTTAGTGTGGTGGAAAATTCAGTATGTTTCTATTTAGAAGTTACACTTTAAAGGGTTTGAGGCTGAGCCTTTCTAGTTTATACTCTGGAAGTTTGAGAGGTGCGCATCAAGATTGGAGCAACTTGTGAGTCTCTGTGTTCGTCCAGTTATTCTATTACTATAGCCGATGTTTCTAAAAGAAGAGAATGCAGTTCTAGTAATTATAATTGTTGTGTATGATCCTGTGATGTTTGTTGATGTTTCTAGATTGTGCTCTATCTTTGATGCACGTTCGTGTTGATCAGTGTGATCGTAATCAAAGATTTTTCCTTTGTGTGTTCAGGTTTTCATGTTCTTAGCCAACATGATGGTTGTAGCATGTTGCGGATCCTCGTTGATTAATATTTTAATGTTTGGCATGTTCGAGGAAGTTTTTTTAGGTCTTCATTATGTTGTGGCCGACTTCAGTTGGTGCGCATTGAGAATTTTTCATGAATTGGGCCGACAGTTTGTAATTCATTTATCATTTTATTTTTGGCTGATAGAGTTATTGATGTAATTCCATGAAGCGGATATATAAGAGCGATTGTTTCTTCATTTTGAAGTGTGTGTGATGTATATGTGAGAAGTATGAATGTGAAATGTGCGAATAGAGATTAGGTCATTCGATTGCAAAGAAGAGTGTGAAGAAGTTTGAGCAAAGTGTTTATGTTCCTAGAACTGGAATTGTCATTAGGCTTTTGAAGAAGCTAATTTCTTAGTTCAATCTCTGAAGAAGCTAATTTTTTATTTTTTAAATAAACCTAGTAGTTTAAAAACTACATTCAATTTGCTACAGATTCTATTCTTACATATTTTTGAAAAAATATAGATAACTTATTCAAATTTTTATGTCAAGTTGCCTAATTCTGATTTTTATAAATTTTATTGCCACTTAAGCGCCTACTTTTTCCATAATGATCTTGAAGAAGAAACTACATTCAATTTTCTACAAATTCTATTCTTACATATTTTTGAAATAATATAGATAACTTATTCAAATTTTTACGTCAAGTTGCCTAATTCTGATTTTTCTGAATTTTATTGCCACTTAAGGGCCTATTTTTCCATGATGATCTTGCACATACCCCTAACTAGAACTGTCATTAGGCTTTTGAAGAAGCTAATTTCTTAGTTCAATATCTTCACATGGATTTAATCTAAAAGTTTAATGTAAGATAGTGAGTCTTTTTTGAGCAGTGTGCCTAAATGCATGTGCATTCCTTATTCATTTTCATTATACTTTTAACAGGGTATAACTTGTGGATTAACCTCCACCATGGTTTTTCCCCTAACAGGGTTTCCAAGTAAAAATATTGGTGTTATGTGTGCTTCTGATGTGTTATTGATTTATGCATTTGCTGTTATTTATCAGATATGAGATTAAAGGTTAATAAGGATAAATAAGTATTAAATTCTATGACAACTAATTCACACCCCCTCTCAGTTGTCTATTCTTGTTTTTCCAACAATTGGTATGAGAGCAGGTTCCTCTGAAGAATTTTAATAGCTTGAGGTGATCCGAGATGGCATCATACAAGAAGGATAGTCCTAGATTTGATGGAACAAACTACTCTCTATGGAAGGCTAGAATGGAGTTTCATTTGAAGTGCATTGGTGATCCCTTATGGAAGATTACAAAGAATAGATATGTTATTCCTCAGAATGGTCCCTCTACTCCTGATGAGATCAAAGAAGCTGAAACAAATATCATGGCTATAGAAGCATTGTTGAGTGATATGATTGATTCAAAGATGACAAATGTAATAGGTCTAAAAATGGCATATGAGATTTGGAAAAAGCTAGAAACATTATATGAAGGAGATGCCAAAGTGAAAGTTTCCAAGCTACAAAGTCTGAAAGGCAAGTGGGAAAACTTGAAAATGAGTGAAGATGACAACATTATTTCTTTCATGAAAAAATTAAATGAACTAGTGATGGGTATTAGATGTGCTAGTGGAATCTTGGATGAAGAAGATATTCTGGCTAAAGTGTTCAGATCATTTCCTAATTCTTACAAAATGAAAGCTCATTCTATTGAAGAACTCAGGACAGTAAAAAATGTGAAAAGAGACATGTTGATTGGTAAGATTGCTACCTTTGAATTGAGTGAATTTGGTGAATCTACTCCTAAGACAAAATCTACATTTAAAGCTATTGTATCCGGAAGAAACCAACATATATATGATCTGGGAGAAAGTTATAGAAATACATTCAAGTATGAAGATGAGATGAAACAGATTGAAGATGAAGAAAGATAATTAGAAGAGCTGGAAGCATTGATTGTGAAAAGAGAAGGTAGAGGAAAAGGTAAGTATAAAGGAAATTTGCCTATTAACTATTTCTCTTGCAATAAGATAGGTCATTTTGCATCAAGGTGTCCTAAAAGAGTTCCTAGGTTCAAACTTGATAATCCTAGATTTCAAAAGAAATGTTATTATGCTGAAGAAGGTGTTACTGATGATGAATCTGAAAAATAAAATTGAAATGAAGATGAATGGGTATTCATTTCTATCAAGGAAAATGGTATGGTGTCCACTAAATCTGCTAGTGATAAGAATATTGAGAAAGCTCTTGCATCCATAATTGAAGAAAAGGATGAATGGGTGATTAACAACTGATACTCACATCATATAGATTGGTGAAAAAAGAAATTTATAATCTTGGAGAAATATGACGGTGGTGTTATAATATTTGGAGATAATAATGCTGCTGTGATTTATGGCAGAGGCACTATTTCTCTTGGTAGTAAATATAATACTCATGTTGTCCTTTATGTTGAAGGATTGAAGCATAATCTGTTGAGTGTTGGATAGATGGTAGAAAAGGGACACAATCTTCAGTTCAAAGATGGAAATGCAGGATACTGGGAAGTTCTAAAAAATGTAATTGCTTCAGGTACAAAGACAAGAGGTAATATTTTTCACCCGAGTGTTTCTAGTGAAAGTTGTTTAATTTCTCAAGTTGATGTAAGATGGTTATGGCATAAAAGGTTGTGTCATGTGAATTTTGATAACATTGTCAAAGTAAGCTCCACTCAAGCAGTTAGAGATCTTCCTAAGCTAGTGAAGCCTACTAACACCATATGCAAGGAGTGCCAGATGGGAAAATAGACTAGAATTTATTTTCAGAGCAAACAACATCATTCTAATGGAGTACTAGAGCTGGTGCATACTAATCTATGTGGTCCCTCTAGAATTAAAAGTCTACAAGGAGAAAGGTACTCTATGTTGCTTATTGATGATTACTCTAGGATGATATGGGTTGCTTTATTGAGAGAAAAACATGAAGCATTAGAAAAGTTCAAAAGTTTCAAAGCTATGTCCAAGAATGAGATAGGTTTAAAGATTAAATGCTTAAGGTTAGATAGAGGTGGCGAGTTCACTTCCCAGGAGTTCAATTCTTTATGTGAAGAGCATGGAATCAAAAGACAGTTATCTGCTCCTCAGACTTCTCAACAAAACAAAATTGTTGAGATAAAGAACAAACCAATTCTAGATGATGCTAGAACTATGATGTTGGAAGGTAATATTCCTCATATCTATTGGAGAGAAGTTGTAAGCACTTTTGTATATACTATCAAATGGATAAATGTCAATGGTAATTCTGGTAAGACTCCTTTTGAGCTGTGGTTTGTTTATAAGCCTACTATTAAATATTTCAAAATATTTGAAAGTAGATTTTATATCAAGAGAGATGAAGATATTGGAAATTTTGATGCTAGGAGTGATGAAGGAATCTTTCTAGGTTACTCTACTAAGAGCAAGGACTACCGGTACTATAATAGAAGATTGAGGAAAATGGTTGAAAGTGCAAGTGTCAGATTTTATGAGGACACTGCTAGATCATCCAGATACTATGGATATGATTCAAATGACCAACATGATAGTACTGATAATGGAAAGAATGCTTAGACACAAAATCAAGTTCAAATTGTTTTGGTGAATCAAGAGAATCAAGAAGGAGAAGCCAATGGAAGTGCAAAACAAAGAATAGAAGAACCAGAAGTTTGAGAGAATCCTAAATTTCTGAGGTATGTAAAGCTAAATCATTCTAAAAATCAGATTATAGGAGATAAGAACAAAGATGTGTAGAATAGAAGAAGAATTGCAGAAGAGTATTCTCTGATTTCCAAGACTGAGCCCAACAATTTCAATGAAGCATGTAAAGATGAATATTGGATGGAAGCAATGAAGAAAGAATTGACGCATATAGAGAAAAATGATACATGGATTCTTGTTCCTAGACCTTAGGATAAAAATGTGATTGGAACCAAATGGGTCTTTTAGAATAATTTGAATGAACAAGGTGAAGTGGTCAGGAATAAAGCAAGATTGGTATGTAAAGGGTACTCATAGATGGAAGGTATTGATTTTGAAGAAACCTTTGCCCCTATTGCTAGAATTGAAGCTATAAGATTATTTCTTGCTTATACTGATTTGAAGAACTACAAAGTCTATCAAATGGATGTAAAGTCAACATTTTTGAATGGTAAGCTAAAAGAAGAAGTATATGTTGAGCAACTAGATGGATTTCAACTGACTGAGAAAGAAGATATGGTTTTCCAATTGAGGAAAGCACTGTATGGACTCAAGCAAACCCCTAGAGCTTAGTATGCTAGATTGGATAAATACTTGTTGAAGGTTGGATTTAATAAAGGTACTACTGACGGTAATTTGTATTACAAAATGGATCAGGATATAGAATTGATTATTGAAGTCTTTGTTGATGACATCATTTTTGAGGGTGATGATGACTTATGTATGAAGTTTGCCGATGAAATGAAAAGTGAGTTTGATATGTCAATGATGGGAGAGTTAAAATTATTTTTAGGATTGCAAATTACTCAATTAGATAATGGAATCTTTATATCTAAGTCCAAATATGTAAGAGAGTTACTAAAAAAGTTTGGCATGGAAGACTCAAAGCTAGTTGGTACACCCATGATAACTGGATGCAAGTTAACACAAAATGATGATTCTCCTAAAGAAAATCAAACAAGATACAAGTCAATCATTGGTGGATTACTTTATTTGACTCAAACCAGACCAGACATCATTAATGTTGAATGTATGGTTGCTAGATATCAAGTTGATCTGAAGGAATCCCATGTGATTGTTGTGAAGAGAATTTTTAGATACTTGAAAGGGATAGTTGATTTTGGTCTTTGGTATCCTAAAGATGATGATCTTACCTTGAGTGCCTTACTGATGCAGATTAGGCAGGAGATGTCGATGATAAAAAGATTACTAGTGGTGGTTCCTTCTTCTTGGGGAAGAAGTTGGTGTCTTAGTTAAGTAAAAAGCAGAATTGTATTTCCTTATCTACTGATGAGGCATAATATATTGCTGCTGCAAATAGCTGTACTCAAATAATATGGATGAAGCAGATGCTGAGAGATATTAGAATTGAGTATGATGAGCCTATTGCTATATTTTTTGATAATTATAGTGTTGTAAATATTTCTAAGACGTCGGTGCTGCATTCAAAGAAAAAACATATATCTATCAAATATCACTTTTTGAGAGACAAAGTGAGTGACAAAGAAGTCAAACTAGAGTCTGTACCTACTAAGGAACATATTGCAGAAATATTTACTAAGTTGTTTCCTAAAGATACTTTTGAGTATCTTAGAGGGAAGTTAGGGGTGATTTCCCCTCCTAATTTGAACTAAGATGCATAGTCTTTGCATTAGTCCATGCATTCATAGTCATATCTGAATTCAAATTGATGTTGTGGTGGCTACTACTTAGGGGGAGTAGTCAAATGATTCAGATATGTGGTTTAGAGCTTGTGTACCTCTACCATTAATGTCAAAGGGGGAGAAGAATAATGTGAAAAAGTACAAAAAGGGGAGAAGAGTAATGTAAGGGGGAGAAGAACAGTATGAGAAGAGTAATGTGTAAAGGGAAGATTGTTGAAAGAAGAGTTATTTGTATTGATGGTATTTTTCACATCATGTGTTTCCATCAATGCCAAAGGGGGAGATTGTTGGATGTTGTGGTTGTGTTGCTAATATGTGATTGTCAATGATGTCAACACTATTAGCATTGATGTTTTTAAGGCTATATATGTCGAGGATATTGAGAAAATTATAATAAATATGTTGAAGGCTACCTG
Source organism: Sequoiadendron giganteum (assembly GCA_007115665.2). NCBI lineage: Eukaryota > Viridiplantae > Streptophyta > Pinopsida > Cupressales > Cupressaceae > Sequoiadendron > Sequoiadendron giganteum. The sequence continues at coordinate 504,852,795 of CM021109.1, forward strand.
TGAAGCTATGTAGTTTAGTGTGGTGGAAAATTCAGTATGTTGCTATTCAGAAGTTGTGCTTTAAAGGGTTTATTGCTGAGTCTATCTAGTTTATACTCTAGAAGTTTCAGAGGTGCACATCAAGATTGGAGCAAGTTGTGAGTCTCTGTGTTCCTACAATTATTTTGTTACCGTAGTTAATGTTTTTGAAAGAAGATAATGTAATTCTGGTAATTCTAGTTGTTGCGTATGCTCCTGCAATGTTTGTTGATGTTTCTAGATCATGCTCTATCCTTGTTGCATGCCTGCATTGATCAGTGTGATCATGATCAATGATTTTTCCTTTGTGTGTTCGGGTTTTCATGTTCTTAGCTGACATGGTGGTTGTAGTGTGTTGCGGATCCTCGTGGATTAATCTTTTAATTTTTGGCATGTTCGAGGAAGTTTTTCTAGGTCTTCATTATGTTGTGACCAAGTTCGATTGGTGCGCATTGAGATTTTTTCATGAATTGGGCTGACAATTTTTAATTCATTTATCATTTTATTTTTGGCCGACAGAGTTGTTGATGTAATTCCATGAAGCAGATATATAAGGGGTGATTGTTTCACCATTTTGAAGTGTGCATGATGTATATGTGAGAAGTGTGAATGCGAAATGTGCGAATAGAGATTAGATCATTCGATTGCAGAGTAGAGTGTGAAGAAGTGTTTATGTGCCTAACCAGAAATGTCACTAGGCTTTTGAAGAAGCTAATTTCTCAGTTCAACCTCTTTAGATGGATTAAATATAAATTTTTTATGTAAGACAGTGAGTCTTGTTTGAGCAGTGAGCTCTAGGAAGTGTGCCTGAATGCATGTGCATTCCTTATTCATTTTCATTATACTTTTAACAGGGTATAACTTGTGGATTAACCACCATCGTGGTTTTTCCCCTAATAGGGTTTCCATGCAAAAATCTTGGTGTTATGTGTACTTCTAATGTGTTGTTGATTCATGCATTTACTGTTATTTATCAAATATGAGATTAAAGGTTAATAAGAATAAATAAGTATTAAATTATGTGACAACTGATTCACCCTACTCTTAGTTGTCTATTCTTGTTTTTCCAACATGATAAGCCTAGGAAGATGTGAAAATTCCTTGCAACACTTTACAACACCTTAATATAAGGCTTGGGAAAGGGTAAAAGGGTGTTGTTTAGGTAAATTGAGTTGAAAGTGTCTTAGAAAAGTGAGGAAATGTGTTACAACACTTCTCAACACCTTAGTAAAACACTATTAGAATGTTGTTGAATTGCAAGCTTACAAGACTGAATGAAGGGAAAATAAGACCAAAATCCAAGGGAAAATGCCAAGATGAGTAAAAAAGTGCCAAAGACTACACTTTTTGGCAACACATTTAGCCCCCACTTTAGTGAGAGTATGATCTTACTTCAAACTCACACTAAAGTAGCCGAATCATGCATGTCGAGCGAGATCTAGTGTAATCATGCTAGTAAGGTGAGATGACTATGATCAAGAGGGATGATCAAGATCCCATGGAAAACTAAACATATGCACAACATATCACACACAGAGTGAGAGGAAAGTCAGATCAATCTTTGATCGTTTGTCTAGATAGTTGTGGATTAGATCTAAGTTGTTTTTCTAAAAGAAAAGGATGTACTCACTCTAGGATGATGAGACTTTCGGTTGTCCACTAGGTGAGAGTGCCAAAAGGTGGTGAAATATACACACATGGCTGGTATGCACTCACACACAAAAATGTGGCTATGGGAAAAGTCATGCCGCTAGTTGGGCTTCCCGCTCAACCATACCAAAGTTGTACTCCCTAAAAAATTTGGTAAGGCACCACAAAGGACAAGGGTGCAGTTCATGAGACAAGAAAAGCCTTGGATGCTTAGAAATCATGAACAAGTGCAAGATGGCACCATAGTCATGCAAGTTGTGTTATGCAAGGTGGCCATGTCTACACAATGCAAAAATGAAACATGTAAAATGCAAAAGTGAAAAATGAAAAAATGAGAAATGTAAAAAGGGTGTTCCAAGGAGTCTTGTTTAACTTGTGTGAGATATTTTACTAGGGAACATTGCATCTAATGTCTCCTGAGAGGACCTATCAAAGGATAGAAGATGCACAGCTTAGGGGATGTAGTGAGTCGCATCAGGCCACTAAGAGGAATGTAATATGCTAAGGTAAGTCACACTTATGAAGGAAATTACACCAAATGTCATCCAAAAAATGAGAAATGCATCATGTGAAGTGGCAAGGCTGCACTAGGAAGCATGGACAAAGAAAAAGTAAAAGAAAAATGCAAAAAAAAAATAGTGCCCATGTATGCCCCCCCTTTGAAGGGATTGACTACACACCATTTTGTGAGCAATTTCTTTAAAGTAGAGAAATGAAAAATGAAAAAATAAAATTAAAAGACATGAGAGCCTACTTGAAAATCCCTATCTCAAGTGATAGGTCCAAGGAAGGTTGCGTCATGCGAAAGAAGAAGAGAAAAGAAAAGAAAGGGGTTTTCCCCCAAAATGAAAAACCACAAACACAGAAGGGATCTATGGTTTTGGGGTTAGTATGTTTATTGCTGCAATATTTTGTGTAGAGAGATCGGAATTGTCATCATTCTCCAAATACATAGAACTGGAAGAAGGACACAAAGAAAGTGAAAGTAAATGAAAATAAAGAGTCGTTTTGGGTCAACATGGAGGAGATATAGGATGTCTTAACACTTTGCATCATCCCTGAAAGGACAACAAAACAAAAGGAAAAAGACAAATGAAAAAGTTCCTTGTTTTTTACTTAGCATGAAGGAGACATTGTAGTCTCAATGCTTTGGATCATCCTCAAATGGAGGGAAAAAGGGAAAAGAGTCCATTTGGGTCAACATGAAGGATACATTGTGGTCTCAATGCCTTTTATCATCCCCAAATAGAGGGAAAAAAGGAAAAATAAAAGGGAGAAGAGTCCATTTGGGTCAACATGAAGGACACATTGCGATCTCAATGCCTTGCATCATCCCCAAAGAGAGGGAAAAAAGGAAAAATAAAAGGGAAAAGAGTCCATTTGGGTCAACATGAAGGAGACATTACAGTCCCAATGCCTTGCATCATCCCCAAATGGAAGACAACAAACAAAAAGAAGAGAAAAATGAATGTACGACATGTAGAAGAAGTGAGAGACATATAAAAAAATGTCACAAAGATTATAAAAGGATAAGCATGTCGGTACGGGGAAACACATGCCACATAAATGAAAAAAGGAAAAAGAAAAATAAAGAATAGTAAGGCGCATGTGCATTACTCTGCAAGTAGGTCATTCGCCTCCCAATATTGCTTGGTATAAAACTTGGGAGGGCAACTAGTGAGAGGAACAACAACAATTTCTAAACTAGCATCAAGATCAATGCTTATCCTAGGGGAATTTTCATGAATGCTCATGGAAGAGGAGAATAGTGAATTCGAGGTTTGGTGTACCTCTTCATCGATTCGAGCATTCTCATCATCACCATCATCCAAGTTGATGACAATGGTAGGCCAAATGAAAATATCAGTAGTGGCATGTAAAATGGGTGGTGTAGGAGGTAAAATGGGTGGTGCAGGAGGTACGAGATTAGGCTACGGCGGTGGAGGAGGAGGGTTAGTAGGTGTGGATTTTTGCATAGGTGGGTTGTGATTTTTAAGGTTTTCTTCCTCATGAGATTGGTGAGCGAGGGCATGATGGTGACACCTACGTTCCCTAGCTTCTTTATTCCTTTTTTATTTTCTATCAAGGTGTATGGGGGAAGGAGCGGGTTGGTCTACCATAGGTTGCTTGTCCTCCCTAGGAGGAGGGATGGGAAGAACTATGGGTGGCTCATCCACTTTCTACCTATCTTTGTAGACCTTTTTAGAGCAGGGAGGGAGAAAAAAATTGCTATCATGGTCCCTAGGCCTCTTGGATGATGTGGAAGAGGTTTCAGGTGTGGGTTGATTAGGCATATCAGAGTCGGGTGGAAACATAGCTTCATCAAGGATAGGTGAGTCATAAGTAGGAGGTATGTTGCAGAGAGAGAGTTCAAATATTTTCCTAGCCTTGAATTTATGATAGGGCATGGAAAAGAAGTCTCGTCTAGTGGTGATGGGCTCCATGGGCATAGGCCAAAAGGATTCCAAAGAGAAGTTACCCTTGGAAGAGATAGGACTGAAGCCACTATGGTGCATAGTGTATATTTAATTATCAAGGGGAAACTTCACACATTTGTGGATAACTAATGGGACCACTTTCATCAAATGAAGCCATGAGTGGCCAAGTCGTAGACAAAATTTATTTGATTGTGGTATGATGGAAAAGGTAACATCCAAAATATTAGGACCTACTTGTAGGGAAAGAGCGATCGATCTGATCACAGGGCATGTGAAACCTTGATTGGTTTTAATCCATGCAGTAGGTTTTTCATAAACCTCTTGAGATATAGCATGTAATACCAAGAATTATTATGTTATCACATTCTCCCCACAAGTGGTATCGATGATTATCCCATTAGTGGGCTTATCATAGATCCTTCTGGCTATGTAGAGTGGACCATCAGGAAGATTTCTAAGTATATCTTGAGGTGAAAAAGTAATGTCAAGAGGTGTTTTGGTGTGGTCTTTAAGATGGATGATGTCAATTGCACCTACCATTTCATTCATAGGAGGGACATGGGTTACCATTGGAAGAGAATCAGAATGTGCCTCTTGTGATTCAAAATTCATGACATCAATGTGTGAAGTGTCACTCGCTTTGACAAATGAAATGTTGTGTTTGGGCATAGGGTTGGTGAAAATTTGTAGGTTTTGGTTGGGGGGCGCTACAAACTTATTGCTTTTATCAATGGTTCTAGCAATGGATAGATGACCTGAATCAATTAGGTCTTGGATAAGGTGCTTGAGACGCTTGCATTTTTCAGTGTCATGTCCATTCTGTCGATGAAAGTAATAATAAGTAGAGGACTTGTATAATGGAGGTAATGGATTATTGGGATAGGGTGCATGCACAAGAGGTTAGGAGATCATTTTTTGTTGAAGTAATTGGGTCATGGTGTTATGGAGGGTATCAAGTAAGGGTATAAAATCTTGCTTAGGGTTTCTATAATTAAAGGGCATGGTAGAGCGAAGGGAGGCCACTTGGTTATTAGGAGGTGGGGGGGTATGGGAAGGTGGGTTGAATTGTAATTTAAACCTTTTGTTTGGTTTGTGGAAAGGTTGGGAGGTGGATGGAGTGGAAGTGTTAGAATTCTCAACTCTACTAGAAGTGGATCTCGTATCACGACTACTAGTGGAGTTATGATAATCACATAGCGCTTGACACAAGTGCATGAAAGACGAAAAATTCACTAGCGTGAGTTTATCTTGGAGAGGTGTGAGCAGGTTTTCTGTGAACATCTTTTGTAGATGGGTATCGGGAACCTTGACGTTGATTATAAAGTGCTTGGTAACAAGAGATAAAGTCAGTTATCTTCTCATTAGTATCTTGTTTGCATCTCATGAGGTCGGCCAAGATTTTCTTAGGGGCCATATGGACTTGAAAATGGTTGATGAAGGCATCCATCAGTTCATTGAATGAACTAATGGATTTATTGGGTAAGGATGAGAACGAGTCCAAGGTGACATCTTTAAGAGTGCGAGGAAACAACTTGGCAAGCAAAATGTCATCAAGAGTGAAGTTTCTACATAAGGTAGTATAGACATTGACATGATTAGAAGGGTCTCCCTTCCCTCTGTACTTTTCAAATCTAGGAATCTCTATCCCTTGTGGCAGGGGGTGCGAAGAATGTCTAAGGAAAATGGATTACTATGAACATAGTGGGTAGGGGAGCCATTTTGGCTTTGGTGAATAGTGGATATTTGTTGCTGCATAGAAGTGATGGTGTGAAAGAGTTGTGTGATAAGGGGGATGAGGTGGGAGGGCAAGTGGGGACAAGGTGAATGTAGTGGAGGGAGAAGTGAAGGGGATACTGATGGGAGGGATGGTGGAAGAATTGAAAGGATGCAGTGCCACAAGGGAAGTAGAAAAACTAGGAGGAACGTTGAGGTAAAATACCACATTACTAATCGGTGGCACACATGTTGTTACCTGAGGAGAGGCACAAGTTGGGATGGAAGCTGTGGTGGATGGGGGAGAAGTGGAAAGTTCGACATGAACAATGAAAGGAGTGGGGGAGTGAGATACCATAGTTGTAGAAGAGGCATGTTGGTGGTAGATTTCAACAATCCTCTTCATAACACTTAGGCCATTGTCACAATCAAGTAGGCGGTGAAGGTGATCTATGGCAGGGATGGTGGTGCCAGATATGGGCTTGAGGCTTAGTTCACATTGGTAATTAGCTAAAGCCTCATGGATTTGAAAGACCTTATTAGTGGGGAGGTCATGGTTATCACCGGTTGTGTCTCCTATTTGCAAGGAATTGCTAAGGATAGTTTATAAGCTTAGTGTACCATTGTCAATACTAGGAGTTGAAGTTTGAGAGATACCTAGATCTACAACAATAGTTTTGTTGTTAGATGCCATGATTCTGGAACTTCTTCTCACAAATGTATCAGAAAAGGAACAAAAAATGCTCATACAAGGTTCTCTAAGGATGGGGTGGAGACTAAGGCTGTGTAAGCAAAAGAGATAAAACTGCCTGTAACTAAAATTCTGTAACAAAACACAAAAATTCAAAACTAGGGAATGGTAATGTGGGAAATACTGAAAAATTTCTAGAAATTTGATAATGAACAGTGCCAAAGGACTAGGTTGCCCTGTGTGGCGACTTGGTCCTAGTAGTGCTATTTTTGAAAAATTTCAAAGTTTTCAACTACTTTTTATGCTTTTTTTGATATTCTGATATAAACAGAGACTGGAAATGCAATTTTTATTTATCTTCTTACTAAAAATGTAATGCAAAGTGAAATTCTAGCATGAACTTTCACTAATGCAATTTTTCTACAATTCTTAGGATGCAAACAATGCCAAATTTTTGATGCAATGCAAGCTATTTCCTAAGATGAAATGAAAAATCAGAAAGTTAGCAAGTGGTCTACGGTCAGGTTCACCAAAATGAACCACCAAAAATGTATATGCTAACAAGGGAAAGAGGATTCCCTTTACTAGGTTCCTAGGGTTTTTCACCTAGGAGCACTTAGGTTTAGGAATAACACTCTTTCACCTAGTGATATGATCTTTTTGGTGATTGCATTCAAAGGGGTAGGGTTGATTGATGAAGGTTCTAATATGTGTGTGTATAGTGTGGCTGAAAACTAAAACTGAAATGATAGTAGTCTAATGTATGAAATGTAAAAAAAGTAAATGTAAACTAATGTAAAGCAAATCTAAAATGGCCTAAATGTATGCAAACAAAAAGGAAACTGGAGGATTCAAAACTTGTGCAGTTGGAAATGGAACATTGCACATGAGAGGCCCTAGAATGTTCTAGAAATTTACTAAAATTAGAAGAGGGACACTTACGCCAAGTTGGGCGACCTAATCCTCCTGTCGGGAAATTCTGTCGGACTAGGTTTCGGGAAAAAGGGTACCCAAAAATGCAAAAAACCCCTTTTAGGTTTAGCATAGGGGCAAGGTCACCAATAGTGGCAACCTAGTCCTCTTCATGATTTCTGAAGATTCAGGTTCTGATTCTATGGGTCTTGGTTGATACTTCCTTCTTCTGTAGCAGTCTGTGTCTAAAACTCCTGAAAATAACCTGTAACTTGTCCTTTTGCTCCTTCTAGGGTTTGATGTCTTGATGTGACTTGAGTGGAATGTTTGTACTTTGTCCAACACTTTGTACTTCACCAAATCTGAGTACAAAACCTACAAAAGAACATGCAAAGACCAAGAGAATGTTGGGGTTAGGAAATAGGGGTTTGCCTAAGTCAAACCTCTTTGATGGTAACTAAACCCAAATGAGAAACAAATAAAAGGAGAGATGCTTGAATAATAAACAATGTAAATGCTCATCAAATCCTTTGTTGTTGAGTTTTGCAACATGCAAGAACAACTCCAATGGAAGTAGCTTGTGATGCCTTGTGCTTGATTGCTTTCTTTGGAAGAAGAGAATTCTAGAGTGCTTGTGAATGTAAAAATGATGTTAGGGTGGGGGGGAAATGAAGGTGAAAACCCTTATTTTTATGTGAAAAACCCTAATTTTCTCGAAATGCAACATGATAGGCCGACAGTAGGGTTTAGGAGGCAAGATTCCCATTAGATTTTGTTTTAATTTTGAATTTTATGCCAAAAGGGACTAGGTCACCCAAGGTGGTGACCTAGTCCACTTGGGAAATTTCAAGTGGTGGTTGGGAATTAAATAATGTTTAATGAAGTTTATCAACGTTTCCTCCTGAAAAACACTTAAGTCGATGCTAAAAGTATATTAAGGGGACAAATTAGTATAAGAAAAGGGTTAATTAATGGATGATAAGCCTAGGAAGATGTGAAAATGCCTTGCAATACTTTACAACACCTTGACATAACGCTTGGGAAAGGGGAAAAGGGTGTTGTTTTGGTAAATTGAGTTGAAAGGGTCTTAGAAAAGTGAGGAAATGTGTTACAACACTTCTCAACACCTTAGTAAAAGATCGTTATAATGTTGTTGATTTGCAAGCTTACAAGATTGAATCAAGTGAAAAAAAGACCAAAATCCAAGGGAAAAGGCCAAGATGAGTGAAAAAGTGCCAAAGACCACTTTTTGGCGACATAAAGGGTATTGTCCATACCTAGTGTACTAGTGTCAATACCAGGAGTGAAAGAGCTAGACAAGCCAATATCCACAACGATTGTGTTATCATGGGATGGCATGAGTCTCGAAATTCATCTCACTATAGTATTAGCAATAGGACACCAAATACTCATGCAAAGTCTAGTAAATGCAAGGTGAATGCTAATGCAATGTAAGCTAAGAACAATGAAATGATTATAACTGAAATTTTGGATATTGAAACAAAAAAGTAATAAAAAAAATAGAAACACAAAAATTGAAGTGTAAATGCCAGAAAATGCAGTGCAGTATGTGTAGAGGGACTGATTCACCCAGGGTGGTGAATGAGTCTGTAGTGATGACTTTTCGAAAAATTTCAAAAAAATTCAATTGGATTTATGCTTTTTATGCTTTTTGATCTATGTCTGAGATGAAAATGTAGAATTTAAATGATTTTCAATGCAATAAGATTCAAAAATGCAAGTTAAATGAGCTTTCACTAATGCAAAATTTAAAACCCTAGAATAAAAATTAACCAATGCAAATCCTAATGCAATTTTAATGCAAGCTAAATCTAGGATGTAAATGCACTCCAAATCAAAATTATGATGTTCTAAGGGAAGGTTCACCAAGATGGAACCTTGAAAAATGGGAGAGAGAATGATTAAGTGTTATCACATCCTCTTTCAAAGTGATTCCACTCAAGGGATAACCCTAAAGATCTCAATGCAAAAGAGAAAGAAATATTATAGTAGGGTTATTCTAGGGCTGAATATGATCTAATGAGGGGTTCACCACTAAGTTTAGACTTGGAAAATATAATGAAATGCAAGATGTAATGCAAAACCCTAGTTGAATGCAAACTAAGACTAAGCGACCTAGAAAGGTGAGTGAAATGCAACAGGAAATTATAAAACATAAAGTGTACACCTAGGGAATGGGAGAAGTCTAAATGGAGACCTGAATCACTGGAAATTCTACTTTCAAGGCTGATTGGGACTCATTTGCCAAGCTAGGTGAATCAGTCTTGTTTCTGGGAAACTGGGTAGGAACAAGTTTCTGCCAAAAAGGTATCCAGATCTGTAAAATCCTGAAAATGTACTAGAATTGGGACTCATTCGCTAGAAGTGGTAAATCAATCCAATTGGGATTTTTTGCAACTTCAAAAGCCGATTTTTGTCTTCTTTGTTTGCTTTTTTCTTCTTGATTGGTTTCTGGATCTAAATCTCTGATATGCAATTTGTAGGTGATCTCCAATGTTCTCCAAGGCTTGATGACAACTTTGACAACTTTGGATGTTTGACAACTTTTCTCCAATCTTTCTCCTTAGGAAATCTGCAACCTAGCCCTACAAATCACATACAAAGGAGAGAGAAAAATCTTGTGGGGTTAGTGCATAGGGGTTTTCCTTGGTCAAATCAATCCTTCAAATGAAATCAAATATGGAAGGATAATGATGAATGAACAAGATATGATGCTACAACTCACCGAAACCTAACAATAAGGTGATGCAAATATGCTTGAAATGGTTGCAATGGATGTGGTTCTTGAATCTTTCTTGATTGATGTTTATCTTGCTTGAAACACTTGCTTGAATCATAAACCCTACATAAGAATTGTTAGCAAAATAGCAAACATAATATATGAAATCCTTGACATGATGATTGGCACTTGAAATTTTCTCTAAAATATGTGATAACATTCCCTTGAATTATATTAAATGCTCTTGTGAATGCTTAATGATCTCTTGAATGCTAGGTGTGAAAATGAGAGAAAGAACCTTGTATTTATACTCAATTATGCAAAATTCCTAAAATTACAACACTACAAGCCAACATCAGATCTAGGAGAATAAAATACTACGAGAAATTTAAATTAAATTTGATTTTGGGCCACATTGGACTCATTCACCCAAGGTGGCGAATGAGTCCCATTAGATATAATGTATGGTACCAAAAACCAAAAGTGTCTAGAAATGTGTGAAAACTAGTTCGGGGCCAAAAGATCTAGGTGGGACCCATTCACCCAAGGTGGTGAATGAGTCCTAGATCCTTAATTTGGGCCACATAAGCTAGAAACACCTAGATTATGATTGGTTATTGATTGGTGTTGGGGTTATCCTTGAAAAGATGCAATAAATGAGGCTTGTGGATGCAAAATAGGGCCAATTAAAGCATAATAAAGCCTAATTATTAATGGAAATCCTAGAGAAGTGTGAAAGTGTGTTAAAAAACTTTACAACACCCCAAATAAGGCAAGATTAGTGTAAATTTTGATTAAAAAGAGGTTTATTATGTTTAATTACTTGATAAAACCATAGAAAAGTGTGTAAGTGTGTTACAACACTTCACAACACTTTAGCAAGGTATCATTAAAATACATTAGTTCACAAGGGCCCAAGACTTAATGTGAATGTGTCAATCACATTACAACACTAAATCAAGGCAACATTAAGCCAAAATCACAAGAAGGGCCCAAACAAGCCAAAAAAAGTAGAAGGGTTACTTTTTCAGCGACTATAGGAACATATACATTAATTGAAATAGATGGAATGCCTCTTAAAGAACCTATAAATTCCGCACATCATGTTGGTATTATGTATAATCTTCTTGAATAGTGTGATTAATAGAGAAGTGGTGTTAGAGTTAGTAGATGATATTCTATGTACTCTCACATTGCTTCGTTCTTGACAAACAATTATTTGTGTGTCTTGAATACTAATGTAATTATTTAAATTAATTTTTAAGTATTAAATTTAGGATTCATACTATTCAAGATAATCTTGTATATTTTTTGAGATTAGATCCTTATATGTATTTAATGTTGGGCATGTGCAGGATCATCATGGAAAAAATAGGCCCTTAAGTGGCAATAAAATTTAGAAAAATCAGAGTTAGGAAACTTGACGTAAAAATTTGAATAAGTTAACTATGTTATTTCAAAAATATGTAAGAATAGAATCTGTTGCAACTTGAATGTAGTTTCTAAACTACTAGGTTTATTTTTATTTAAAAAATATCTATTTGGTGAAAATGTGAAATTTCAATGCAGTAGTACTTGAATTTTAGGGAAAAAATAAGAAGTAGGCGTCTGTCTAACCACCCTAACCACAAAAAAATGATAATTTTTTTTTTAAGATTTTAGATATAAGTAGAAGACTCATGTCCCGATGTGATGCATATTTTTTTATAATTTTTTTCCAATTAAATAATTAATTATGATTTTTTTATTACAACTTTTAAAAAATATAAAAACTCGTACGTCTGACCACCTTAACTTGGTCAAAAATTCATGAAATTCAATTCTTTTTTTTTAATCCTATAGTATGTGAATCATAGAATATGACACATGTTTCAAATTCAAAGAATGTCATACCCTTTGAAATCTATAGATGTTTTTCAATCATCCTATCAATCAGGACTTGTAATTCAAATAGAAAATGAATAATAATTATTTATTAAATTCAAAGTATTTAAAGCATAATTTATATTGGTGGAAAGCTAAGGATCTCCTTTAAAAACCCTTTTCGTTTCATCAATTTTCAGTAAAAAAAAAGTCATTAGCCACATGGGCCATCATATCACTTACATATCGCCACTTTTTGGCCCATCATGATCCTGCACATACCCTATTCTTTATTTTGATCATAGGTGCATGTCATTTAGCATAACATACATACTTCCAATGTTGCATCTAAGAGAAAATATAATAGTTTTAATTAGATCACATCAAGCATGTTAAATCACGGAGATAGTTATTAAAATGTCTTACAAAGATTAATTGATGAATGACATTGTCATTTAATAATAAACACATAAGCATAAATAATAAAAACATCAAATGATCATATATATATCCCAAAATTTAAGGAACGTGATGTCATCAATAAATACTATGCTACTATGGTTTGTGACTACATGATCCCTCAGGATTTGGTGCTCGCATCTGTCTAGTGACAGTCCATCGAGAGATGATGGTATGCAATCATGGGGTGATCCCACAATGTCGGTTTACAATTTCTAGGAGATTCTGATTTTTGCTAAAATGACATATTTTTAGAAAATATAATGATTCAAGCATTTAAAAGTTCCATTTTAAGGATTCTAATTGAAGAGGGTTTGATCAAACTAGACCTTAGATCAAACACCCTTGGATAGAAACCGGCTAGTATTAAACCATACCTATAATAGAGTCTCCTTTACAACTATCAAAATGCAGATAAAAAACCACTTTCTATTTACCTTTTGGGGGATCAAATGAATTCATTTAAAATTTATTGTTTGTAAGTATGTAGTCCTTATTATTAGCTTCCCAAAAATTATAATTTTAAATAAATTTAATTTAATTATTATATTTATTTTTTATTTCTTGTGAATGTAGGTTTTTCACCGAAAATCAAGCTCTTTGTTTTGCACATGTGGAAAAATAGAAGATTATCAATTTTTCTTTTAAAAAATATTAGTGCACTAGATATTGAAATCTTTGATCCAAAAATAAATAAAAATTTAATTTCGATTCATACAAAAACATTTATGCTGTATACAGTCTACCTATGTCTAAATTGTAATTAGTTTGACTTCTAAACTTGATTAAGGAAACAATATTCAATAAAAAAATATGAAACCAAATGAAAGTGCTAGATATCATAGTTACAAATCTAAATTCGAAAAAAATAGAATTTTATCCTTCATGAAAAAAAAGATGTTGTATATGGTGAGCATCACTCCTTAAAAATGGTGTTTACTAAAAAGAATAGTTTTCAAAGGAGATGGAAAAAGAAGTGCAATTTGATTCCAATTTTTTTGAAAAAAAAATATTTATAATCTATAGACAAAATATCACAAATCACTATTTTGCATCATATTCAAATTCCTCACGGTTTAGCCGCTATAGGTACCCGAAAGTGAAGATTTAGTTAGAAAAAATCAATTCAGTGTCCAGTTTGGCCAAAAATTGTAAACCAGTATTGTGGGCTCACCCCATGATCAAGAACTGATAAGGATAAGAGCATCTAATGCATAATGTAGACCATTCGATCGTCCAATGGCCTCTCGATGCTCCTCTACCAGGTGGTCTCTATCTTCCTGTAGCTTGGCTATCTTTGCATGGAGTCTCTCGACCTTCACTAGACCTCAAGATGATCAAATATCCTCATAGGCAGCCTTGGCTCAATCTGTGTGACTAATAATAACCTCATATGTTGCCCTTAGTCTGACATAAGGCTTTGATAGCTCTCGTTCCCACTCCATAATGGGTGGGGGAATGTAGTTTGTAGCCTCTTCTTTGAGAATGGGGGCCACTATCTCTAAAGCAACCTATCGGTAGAGGTCCTATAGATCTCTCATAGAACTTGCAAGATAGAAATTATAAAGCTAATTAGTACACATCATGATATATATATGGAAATTAAAAGAATAATCATTAAAGCATAAGCATAATCATAAATAAAATGCCATCACTTAGGTCTCCAAATGGTTGTGTAAAGATAACCTCATCCCGTGTAGGAGGAATGGAAGAGGTGCTAGCCTCTTTGTGCTTATGGGTGCTGGTGCACGTGACGACTACTAACTGTGCTCTGGTAACATGAATGGGAGATGGATCTCTCCACTTGTGGGCAACTGGACTCTTGTCTGTCATATCTCTACCCTCACTCATCGGCTTGTCCTCCTCCTCCTTGACCTCCTCCTCTCCCTCAGAATCAGGGTTCGCTACCAAGTCATACTATTCATCTATCTCATCTGTGAATAGGTCGACAACCTTGAGTCCCGTATCCTTAGTTCTATCCTCCCCATCTCTCTAATATGGGAGTGGTTTTGCATAGCCCATCAAATCATCCATGGGGAACACTAGAGTTGGTTATGCTACTATCCACCACTCCTCATATGTGTCTATAGTACCGACATTGGAGACTGGGGGAATTTAATGGTAACTATCATTTGAGTCACTGGCGATGAAATCATTAGAGGTGAATCATCTAGTGTCTCTTGGTCTTCAAGCACCCTTCACTAATCACCTATAAAAGGGTTGTGCTATTGGCGCTACCTAAATCTGACCAAACTATCACATGACACGGTCATAGTAGAATGGTCGTACTACATTAGCATGTCTTCCTAGTAGAAATATATTCCTTTGCTTCCTTCTTAGCTACCAAGTCTAATCCAACCACTATGGTATCAGCTAGTAAAGTCTCCACATGACCTCCCCTTGATCAAGGTAGATGAAACTAACTCCAATATAAAATATCTTCATCCTACCATGCCCATTTCACTGGATAACTGAAGGCGTGAGGGTACCTGATGGAAAATAACGAAGGGAATCCTATCAGTTTGGTGCATATGATATGCTCCAGGAACCATACCTATAGCAATGCACAATACACCATAATATCCACCTCACGATATGCAAACCTCCCAAGATCATAATATAAATGTGCTAGGATGTTGTGGCCCCAAGCATATACTATCTTGTGGTGCTCCATATGTCTGATCATGTGGACTAGGCCTCCATCTAGATGTGCTCCAAAACCATCTAGGATGAGTAATAGTGCTACTGTGAAAATCATAATCCACCTCAAGAGTGAAGATCATGCATAAAGTAGCCACGACAACTCAATGTGTGGCCCCATTATCTCCTCTCAAATTTTTCCATCCAAGTAGTATCCCATATCAACTCACATCTATACATATGACCGCTCCCTTGCAAAGCATATAGTATCACCTCATATAGGAACCCAAAGGATGCGATCAATGTCCTCCTAGGTGATGGTCATTTCACCCATAGGAAGGTGAAAGGTACAGGTGTAAACATTCCAGCTCTCACTCAATGCAATCAACATGGCATCATGGTACCTCATGGGAGGCATGAGGTAGACCAAGTATATAATCTATTAATCTGTAATGTCTCAACATCCGCCTCTCACAGTGTCAAGACTAGGTCTTGCATGCGACAAAACTATTTTCCACTGAGACGCTATCACGACCGAGGGGTGTCTAACAACAAAAAAGAGAAAAAATATGTCCTATAAGCATTTTTAAATCTAAAATATTTACATCAATAATAAAAAAGTGTAATAATTTTTTTCTAGTGTACTTTTCTAAAGGTCCTAGACACTTTATTTCCCATTTGGGACACTCCATGATGAAACAAGACACTTTGCGAAAAAGGGGGACACTTTGCAAAAAAAGGAACTCTTTGCAAACTTTTTTTCTAGGGTCCTAAATCAACCTAGAATTGTGTAAAAATATAAAATAAATGTGTGAGGACAAATCTAAGGTACATAAAATCAACTCACCTAGTGCTGAAGGTCACCTCGTGCTAGCTCCTCTCTCAACGTATCGAGTCTCGGGGGTCTTTACTCTCGTCAACTCGACATTTTCACCTAATCTTCCACAAAGTCAAACTACTAGAAGGTAAAAGACAAAATAATTAGAAATTACTTCACTTTTTACTCTTATATATGTTAAAATTAGGGTTTTACTATAGTAGGGTTAAAAGTGATTTTCATTCAAACTAGCATATTGGGGGCTAGAGAACTCTATTGTTTATGTTGTTTGTTGCATTGGAATCATGATTCTACTCCTATTCTCATCAAATGGCTATCATTATGTGGTATGGTACTTGGAAATACCTTATAATATGACTTATCCAACTCGATGCGGTTAGATTGCTTCCTTGATTCCACCTCCTTAAAGCAAGCGAAATCAAGGGGGGCATACATCTACCCTCAAATTTTATTTCTAGAAGTTAGATAAGAGGATGTTTGAATGATTAATGAATATGTGTTATAGGATGCAGTTCCTAACATTGTGGTTTTTTATATAGCTATAATGGGGGCTTCATTCTTCCATGATCGCAAACAAATCCATATGAGTATCATTCTATTGTTCAGAGTCCTTTATCTTGCATATGCACGCAAAGTCATATGGGGGCTACATGTGGAAATGAAAATTATAATCCCTTCTTGGAGATAGTACAATATCTTACTTAATTTGGACCCATTCTAGCACCCTTGCATTAAATACCCTTTTAAATCATCATTAACAGGCCCCTAAGTTGCTGAGACTTTAAAGTCTCTTGGTTAGTTTAGGTTGCGTTTTTTGTTGTTGGCTTCTAGCTGACTTTTTGCTAGCCTTTTGATGGTGGTTTCTATCCTTTTTTGCTTTATGTTGTCTTGCAGCCTTCCTATCTTTGGGTACTCTAATGGTTTATTTTATTTTGGCTTGTAAACTCTGTGGTTTTGGGTCCCTGTAAAACCCATTTTTTCCTCTATCAAAAACATACCCCTAAGACCCTTTATTTTAGATCTTGAGGCTTATTTCAACTAAAAACCTAACAAAATCATCAAAAACATTAAAATTTCTAACATCCCACCCCAAATATATAGGGTGGGACTCATATGCCACTTTTGTTGTATGAGTCACCCTAGATGCGACCCATATGCCAAGAGTGGTGTATGAATCCCATTTGGGGCCTTTTCAAGGTTTGAGCAGGAAGTTCAATATTTTAATTCAAATTTTTGGTTCATGTCAACTTTTGAGATCTAAATAACGGTAAATTAAGAGTATTGCCTATATAAACAAGCTTCTAAAGTCATTTTTCAATCTAAGTAGCAATCTATAAGAGCAATTTCAAGATCCAAGCTTTCAAGAGCATTCAAAAGCAAGTAATCAATAGAGTTGAAGCCTCAGAGCAACATTATATTATTTTTTGCAGGTCTTCAATCTCACTTTCATTCAAGATCTAGTGTTGTCAAGGGTTGATTATGGTTTCCTATGGTGAATCATGATGGATTCTAGGTTGGGGAGATGCAGCTAGCCATCAAGACAATCCTAATGACCTATTTCCTAAGTGATTAAATCCTCCATTATTACTCCACATTCATCCTAAGAAAGGTACATGCATTATTAGGGCTGATTTGGGTGATTATAGATCAATCAAAGTGAGTCATTCATCTTCATGTTTCATTCATGTATCTCATTCTAGCACATTAGAATAGGGTTGCATTGCCTTTTAGATTTCGTAATCTTAGACACACTTAAGGTTAGGGTTTATATTCCTATTTACATTCATGATTCATTGTTTGTATCAAGGTTTAATTACCAAACTAGGGGTTTGATTGAGGAAAACCCCCCATAAGTAAATCAAATCTAT
The DNA here is from genome assembly GCA_007115665.2 of Sequoiadendron giganteum. NCBI lineage: Eukaryota > Viridiplantae > Streptophyta > Pinopsida > Cupressales > Cupressaceae > Sequoiadendron > Sequoiadendron giganteum. The sequence continues at coordinate 504,870,625 of CM021109.1, forward strand.
ATTTTATTTTGTAGGTATTTTTATAGGTTCAGATCCGAAAGTAAGTTTAGAAGGGAAGAGTAAAGATTTGAGCATAGATTTGAACTTTGAATTCCCGAAAAAGTGAAATGGGACTGATACGCCAAAAGTGGCGTATGAATCCCAGTACAGGAAATTTTTAATATTTTTCTAGATCTTGAATCTACACTGTCAGAAACTTGTTCCAGACTAGAAACCCTAGTCTAGGACTGATATGCCCAGACTAGCAAATGAGTCCTAGTATGCCATAATTTTAATATTTTCAATGTTTTAGAGCTCATTCCAATCCTCTTCAGATTTCCAGGTGCACACCTTTCATCTCTCTACTTTCTACTTTGATTTACATGCTTTTCTAGGCCATTTAGTGAAATTTCGCATTGCATTAGGTTTAAGCACTAGGTCTTGCATTTCATTAGTCTTTCCAAGTGCTAGCTTGGTGGTGAACCACTCTTTAGTTTATAATCAGACCTTAGGATATCCCTATTGTCAGATCTCTAGGGTTTTCCTTCAATAAAATTCCTGTAAAATGTGTTGTTCTATATCCTAAACCATAAGTAGCAAATCCATTTTTCATTGTTTCAGATTTGAACTAGATAAACCTTTTTCAGCTCAACCATTTCCTTAATTTCCTATAGGGACAACCTCTTTGTGTAATCATTCTCTTGAGGAATATGAAAATACAAAAAAAAGGCATCATTCTATTAAATGACTTGATGATTGAACCTTACACTCCCTTGAGAACACTTGCCATGAAAAACAAAAACTATCACAAAAGACTGAAAACTAATTGAGTTTCTATGAAGCTTGAGAATTGTATTGATGTAATAATTAATTATTTTTACAATATAAAATGCATAATCCTTGATAAAGGGTAAATAAACCCTATGTGAGGATACTATAATATCATCAAATATTCCTAAATCATAAGACTTGAGACACATTAAAGAATATGACCCAAGTAAGCTTAAGCATGCTAGTATGAATAGAGAACTAATAATTTTTAATTAAATTATATTTTTTACTCTAAAACCACCCTTAAATTAGCATAGGGAGTATGATTAAATATGAAGATGCACTAATGATGAATATATGGATGGGTCCAAACTAAAAATATTGATGAGGTACCCATGTAAAATCAAATAAATCTTTTATAACCAAAGAAAAGGAGAAAACCTCATGAGAAAAAAATCTTCTCAAAAAGAGAAGGTTAAAAGTACAAACCCGTGTCACACTTTATAAAGGAATCAGCCAACATGAGAAAAAGTTCTCAACTTCACCCACATAAAAGTGGTATTTATGCTTTGAACTTCGAAATGATGTAAACTAATAAAATGTAAAAAAATTGTTGAAGTTTATTCTTGTAATTTTTCAAAAAAATTTATTTTAAAATTGATATTTTTTTATCAATTTAAAAGAAGATTTCGTTATGCTAAAAATTTCAAGAAAAAGTGACGTTCAGTTTGCGTTAAGAAACAAATAGAAAAAAAAATCAATTTCTTTTGATTTTTTTTCCCAGATAGCTGACTTCAATATCTAGGGCATGGATTTTTTTTTTGAAATTTTGATATATATTTTTCTCGTAATAACATTTTAAAGTCAAACTAACCCGAATTTGATATTTTTCAGTTCACATTAAATATTGTTTTTTTATTTTCATTTTCAAAAAAAAAAAAACCCTTTTGAAGAGGATTGTCTCCTCTAGGGCATCATATATTTTCCAATTTGTTTTATGATGATTCACTATTTTTTATTTAATTTCAACTGAGCCTCTTGTTGACTTTGAACAACCTACTTGCAATATTTTAAAATATTTATATACTAATACTAATCAAAATATAGATATAAATATATACATATTCGGATTCAACACTGTGAGCTGTACAAAAGGGTATTTTTATTTTTTATTTTTAAATAATTTTGATTGAAGAAATATTCAGTAGAAGTTGATTTCTTTTGGAAATTTGAGAAAATGGTGACTTTGCTGCCATGTGGATGTATTCGGTTGAATAGGATTCGACAGAATCCTATTCGATCGAAACCCTTCCGATAGAAAGCCCACATATAAAATAAGCCAATTTTAAAGCCAAATTAAAAGTTTCAGAGGGAAAATTATTATTTTTGGTTTTGGTCGAAACCTTTTGTGCCATGTATGTGCCACATGGTTTCGATCGAAACCTAATTGGATGAAACTATTCCGACTGAAAATAGTTCTCTCAAAACTATTTATTTGGCCCGAAAGTGTGACACAAGTTTGTGCTTTTACCCATAAAAAAGTAAACAATTGTGTACATATGATAGAATAATTAAGGGCTCAAAATGAATCTCCAAATACTACTTCTATCACAAATTTATAATAAAGATCCCCCATAAGAAATAAAATAAGAGACTATGTATTATCCCAGAAAGAATTAACTCTTATACCAAAGGTGAATTCTCAAATAAGAATATTGAAGATGATTTAGAATTCAAAAAAATGTTGTAATCTCCTTTGGAAGAAACAAATAAAATGGTAGATGTACAAAAGAATCTCCCTCAAGAGATATGAGGAAAAAATTCTCATGATATGTGCCTTTGAGAACTACACAATTATTTAGTTATCTAAATCAAAATAGGATATATTAGATGAAATAAATCTAAAAAAATATAGAGAATCATGAATAAAAATCTCTAAATAAAATGATAATGTGATAATAGATGTACTATAACTATCAGAAAAGAGGAAGTGAATAGATCCTCAAGGATGTCCTCAATGTCTACAATGTGAGATGCTACAAATAAATCCACAATGCTTGGAAAAGATCATCCAATAAAGTTAAATTTGAAAGGAAAGAATTATCCTAATAAATTGAATTGATCTTCAAAGAAGTAAGAGGTGGAGGAGATGGAAGCTCATCACAAGTCTCATGAACCAAAGTGGATAGAAACACAAAGGTTAAAGTGACCATAAGGGAAATTAGGGTTCATCTCACAATCAAATTGAGTGCAATAGTGGCTACTAACTCATTAGCTCAAAGTGACATCTTTAATTAGCTATCATTGGGTAATAACTCATACCTTCATAATTAGGTAAAAAAATTAACCTTGTACCTATATTTGCACACTTGATTCACATGTCAAGCATGCTCACTCCACATATACATAATAGCCGAAGTAAATGAAAGCCATCCAATGGGTTCTATATTCCATACATAATATAAACTATATAATCATAATAAATATATTGATATCCACATAATTAAGCACTATGATAAATTGGTTATAAAAAGCATAATGCATACATATCAAGGAATACAACAATAATGAAATAAATCAAGTCTTCACAAGGAACTTGGCACAATTTTATACACACATATTAATGCAGCCAGACAATAGTCATAACAAGGACTATCAATGAAAAATAGTGAAGTTGAAACACTAATAAACACTCAATGAAACAAGAAAAAGTATGACCTATGCATCCCTTGATACGTAGTTGGAAAACAATTCCAATCAAAGACATCACAAGGCAATGAATGGGAGGGTATTACACCTCCCACTACTTGAGTTTTCCTTATATATACATGAGTTGAACACTTTATTTGAGCTTCCTTATATATACATGAGCTGAACACTTTATCATAGTATTAAGAAAAAATCCATTCTACATGGAAAATATAGTGATTGGGCAACTGTGACCGAGGATATTAGATTATTATATTAGATAGATTTGTGTGTTGTTTTAGATTCCCTAGATTTTAGCGAAGTCAAGTGATTTTGTGCCAACTATGTTTTTTCCTTAGGGTATTGACCTTTTTGAATGATTATTTTTTGATCTATATTTTTTATTTTTTCATATTTAATATAGGTATCAAACTGAGGCATTCTCTCTTTACTTCTTCTGTCCTAGGGTTTCCTTCATTGACTCATATTTTAGGTGAACCCACACTTCTACACCTAATTATTTTTTATTTCTATTTTTCTTACTTCTATTTTCTTAGTATGTTTTAAGCATGATTCTTTTTGTGCATTTTTATTTCTTACTTGGTATTTTTATCTCTTTAGTAATTTGCATAATGTCAATCGTTGCTATGTGCTTCAAATTGCTAGATCATTATTATGAATAAATTACCTTTCATTCTATTATTTAAACAAAATCACTACCATTGTGACTATGATTCATGATAATGACCTCTCTATCATAATATATAATATTTATTTTACTCTAGTGACATTTCACTATCCTTTTAGTATATCTAGGGATGATTTTTTTTGTAAAACCACTATATGTAATTCTAATGATATCACTCATATAGTCTCAAAGAGTTTCCCCTTATATCTATTGACTCATAAGAGCTTAAGTTGTTGGTGAGTTGTAATATCGACCTTAGATGAAATACCACCAACTAAAGGTTAGCATCATGTACATATGTATGTGCAAAATGGTCCAATGATAATGTACTAAATAATATTCATAATCTAGTGAAGTACAAGAAACAATTATCAAATAAGACATCCAAAAAAAATCCAATGAATGATTTTATTTATTTGTCATTGACTTCTAACGAAAATGATATCGACTTAGAATCATGCTCTCAATACAAATCACAAATAAATGAAATCAGTCATTGATTCTTTTCTAGGATATCTCTTTTGATATCAACTTAGACCCATGCATATATATATATATATATATATATGTTCTGTAGGTGCGTATGCCAATACCCTTCTACAATTACATATTGTCCTCACGGTTCACACCAATGACTGCTTCAAATTCAGGTAAGACATGATTATTTTATTTTATTTTTGCCTTCAACGAGCTAGAAGAGAACACGTAACTCTCTCCTCGAAATCGAGCCTATCCATTTCTTCCTCCCTTCGAGCTGCTTGTTCGTTGCTCATGAACGTCACAGAAGGAATTTCGTAGCAACAATTTTAATTTAAAATTTTTAACCGCCTATTGCAAAAGCATGCATTCCTTTTAGCTGGCATTTTCTACGTCGGATCATCGCATTACAGTTACATCGAACTTTCCAATATAATTTTGACTCGACTTTTTAAGAATTTACTTTTGACGGAGTTCGATAGATATAACGTATACGTATACGTCCAACTGGGGTTCATGCTGGAGGTTTTGTTGTTATCTTATCTACCATTCATCATTTGACATATTTTTCTACCTTCTCCTATAAAAGAACATCTGGCAAGCTTACACTCCCACACCTTGAATACTCATTTCGCTTGCAATTTATAAATTTGCGCTTGTTTCTGTCTAATGTCTGTCATGAAGGAAAAGGCAAATATGTCGAAAGTAATACTTGCAATTATGATAATGGTGGGTACAGTTTGAGGAGAAGTAGAGATTGATAGAAGTAGTTTTCCGCCTGGATTTATCTTTGGGACAGCCTCTTCTTCCTATCAGGTTTGCTTTACCTCCATTTAAGTTGTTGCTTAATAGAATTTTGGAAAATTATGGAATTAACCTTGCGTTTGCAGGTGGAAGGTGCGTATCTCGAAGACGGAAAGGGTCCAAACAATTGGGATGTTTTTACGCACACTCATCCAGGTTTGATCGGATATGAGCTTATCAGTTTTATGGTTTGATTTTCCTTGTTTTCCTTGATTTGAAATTATATCAATGATTACAATCTATGGCGCAGGAAATATTGCTGACGGAAGTAATGGAGATGTAGCTGATGACCAGTATCATCGTTACAAGGTACTTGTCACATAATTATCTAAGTGATCTTTCTGTTTTTTAATATCATAGCTTTTTAATTAATGAAAACGGCTGTGCAATACAGGAAGATATTGATTTGATGAGTTCCCTCGGGGTGGACTCCTATCGCTTCTCCATATCGTGGTCTCGCATTCTTCCAGGTATATATATTAGCCATGTCCTTCTACAGCGCTTAATATCCATGTTATTCATTTGTCTATGATATTTGTGATAAAGCTGGACGAGGAGCTGTCAACGTGAAGGGAATTAAGTTTTATAATAATCTCATCGACACACTACTGTCAAAGGGTACGTGGCTGTCTTCACGCTTTATTTAAAAATGCCCGATTTTTAGTAGACTATATTTAAGCGTGGAAATTTTCTTTATCGAGTTTCACTAAATTTATGACCGTTGCAGGAATTAAACCATTCGTGACGTTGAACCATTATGATCTTCCACAGCATTTACAGGATTCATATGGGGGCTGGTTGAGTTCCCACGTAGTGTAAGTTGTAACCTATATCTGTTTCATTATTTCTATAACAGCTAATTTTGTTTTTGTGATGTATATCGTAATCAAGTATTTGATGCTTGCAGCAAGGACTTCGAGGCATTTGCAGACGTTTGCTTTGCGGCTTTTGGAGACAGAGTGAAATACTGGGCAACATTCAATGAGCCGAATATATTTGTTCAGACCGGTTATCTTACAGGAACTTTTCCCCCTTCTCGGTGTTCTTGGCCGTTTGGGAATTGCACTGATGGCAATTCAAAGACCGAACCCTACATTGCTGCTCATAATGTTATATTATCACATGCAGCAGCAGTTGATGCCTATAAAACAAAGTATCAGGTTAGAAATTGAATCTGTTTACAGAGTGATCGATGCACAATTTGTAACAGAACTTCTAATGGATTTATATGCAATTTGAACGTGAGAAATAATTAGAAATCACGTAAATTTGCAGAGCAAACAGGGAGGGTCTATTGGTATAGTAATCTCCTCTACATGGTATGAGCCTCTGAGGAGCATACCAGATGACAGATCTGCTGTCGAGAGATTGTTGGCATTCGACACGGCCTGGTAAGAAATGGTCTGAATTAAACTTCAAGCATGCTTGCATTCGACTACAATGTTACCTGTCCAGTATAAACTTACGTGATTTTAATAAACTATATTGACATGGACCAGAGTCTGTTATTGATTGGTTGCGCAGGTTTCTGGACCCTATTGTTTATGGGGATTATCCTCCTGAAATGCGGCAAATGTTGGGGCGGCGTCTGCCTACTTTCCCCAGAGAAATGTCCGAGAAAGTAAAGGGTTCATATGATTTTCTCGGCATTAACCATTACACAACATTGTATGCCAAGGACTGCCTCTTCTCGCTTTGTTTGAAAATACAGTATTGTCCAGATGCCTTAGTGTATAGAACTGGTAAGGCCACTTTGTAAATCAAAGAGCTTAATTCTACTAGGAAACTTTAGTTGACGACGATTCTTATTCAACATGGACTCGCTTGCAGGTGAGAGAGATGGAGTTCCTATAGGCGAGCCGGTATGTCTTCTTTTCAACTTTTAATCTTATCTTTAATTAACTTTCATGTACAATGATTATCATTTTGGAATTCAATGGCATGGCAGACGGGCATGGCGGGATCCTTTGTTGTACCATATGGAATGGAAAAAATTGTGATGTACGTGAAAGAAAGATATAACAATCCTGTAATTATCATCACAGAAAACGGTTAGTGCATGGCTTTACTTGTTCCGTTAACTTTGATACTCGGACACGTATTTGTTGTAATGGTGGAAGTGCACACAGGTTATGGTCAACAAAGCCATCCGTCGGCCCCAGTGGCAGATGCTTTGAATGATGATCGAAGAATCAACCAAATGGAAAGCTATTTGACCTATTTGGCAGCCGCAATACGGTATGTATGATATTCCCCCATAACAGCTCCTAATTGATTCAATACTTTTCCTTAATAGTTACTTAAAGCAAGCGGTTGCACGTTGTTATGTGCAGAAAAGGAGCAGACGTAAGAGGTTACTATGTGTGGTCGATTGTGGACAATTTCGAGTGGTTGTACGGCTACACTAAACGATTTGGCCTTTACTATGTTGATTATGCCAATCAGAAACGAATTCCAAAGCTTTCTGCCATGTGGTACAAGAACTTCCTCAACAAAAATCAAGGATCACACAACATTCCACAAGTTCAGGGTAGAACCAACAAAGTAAAGCAACTCTTCTCTGATCAGACACAAGCCATATAGAATGAAAAGATCACTATCTATATACGCCTTGGTTATCCGATTGGTATATATATTATATATACACTTTTATCACGAGTATTATATGCAATTCATTATTAGCATCTAATAATATTACTATTGTAATTAAAATTATTCAATCAGTTCAAGGGATTAAGTCTATTTGTTTAAAGCATTGAATTCTTATTCAAGAGACGGATTTTTTAGTTGTGATTCTTGATCTTCCATAGGTAGTTTTTAGTGTGGCTTGAGTTGATATCAGTCTCATGATGTGGAAGTGGTTTCTAAATAAGTGGATTTTTAAGTTATGATTCTTGGTCTTCTGTAAGTGGTTTTTAGTGTTGTTTGAGTTGATATTAATCTCATGCTTGTGCTCACAAAAATTTGTATTGATCTCATGTCGATGCTCCTATAAACAAGAATATTTGTAAATGATCAGCAATATAAAAAAAATCATTTATATTTATTAATCTATTATATATATTAATATTCTCTTAATTGTACAATTCTAATATATTTGTATATCAGAATTTTAATTTGAATTAAAGATAAAATTGTAAATCATGACACAATAAATATTAAATAATAACAATTTGTTCATTATAATCCATCTTGTAAACATCTTCATAGTACCTTACATGGTTATGGTGGCCACATATTGTAGAGAGTTTTCATATGTACAAAATTCTCAATATTTCATTTCATCAAATTTCATGTGACAAATCATTATGTGAAAATTGATTTTTTTTAGTTATTTCCACATTTAAGTTTATTTGTTTTTAAACAAGGGCTTCAAATTTTAGTTTTGTGAATTTTTTTGGGGTGGAAAATTGAGTGCTTCCAAATTGGTTTTATTTTTTATTATGCATTTGATTTATTAAGTATTTAGATGTAATGATAATAGACAATGATTATTTTTCTTATTAAATTATTAACTAGTTTATTATTCAAAAGGAGAACAAATATATTATTTTTTAATAAATGTAAAATTTAATTAAATAAATATTAATTTAATTTAATTTTATAATTTAATTAATTGAGATTGTTGTAGACTTTTAAAAGTTTTTGTACTTGATTTCATTCTTTAATTAATGTGTTCAATTGTCTTTCAACTATCAATAATAAATCTAAATAATCTATTTATTTAATTTGTTCCTTATCCCCTTTGAATTATAGTCCACTCTTAATTAAATAAATTTACTTTTTTTATTTAATTAGGTCAATTATTCATATGCATATATTTCAAAAATTAAATGAACAAAAATCATTTATTTAATTCTTCCTTTATCCACCTCTATTAATTAATTGACAAAAAACCAATTAGTTAATTTATATATTTTTTTACACAAATCATGACATGATTAATCTAATTAATTATTTGTCACATCCATCCCAATTACCTAAAAATCCTCTCATCAAATCCTAGCCATTTATTTATTTTAAAATATTTACATCCTCCAATTCACACATGATACACACACATGTGTGAGAAATCTCACATCCCCATGCGATTCTCACATATGTGTGAAAACTTTCATTTTTTAAGTCCCACATCTCCATGTAATTTTCACACATGTGTGTGAGCAAGCATGTGTAATAATCATACATTCCCATGATCAATTTCACATGTGTGTAAATATTTTAGTCTTAGCCATCTTTTCAAATCAAGATAATTATTTATATCTAAATAACCTTAATAGTTTTCCTCTTTACATACACCAATCACAAGGTGCCACTTAAAAACTTGTTCTTTATCTAAATCTCTCAAGTGTCCTCAACCATTGATCTTTTAGATCAATCATAATTATTTATCAAATATCCTCCTAATCTAGAGAGTAAACCATACTAAAGGCATTCTCATAACAATTGGGAATAAAAATTCATGCTACTAGTTTAAAGAAAAGCTACATAATATTAATCACATATCATGAAAACAACCATACACATCATTGTGTGTGCAAAAAGTATTGTTGATGGATTGTTCTGCAAGGTTTCTCAACATTGGATGCAATACCTATTAAGTTTAATTTAGAGGCACATTTAAGTGTAGAGTAGAAGTTTATTTCATTGTTAATTCCTTATTTCACCTTTTACATTTTTATTATATAAATTTTGACTTTCCACGAATGACACCCCACATCCTAAATATAAAATTAAACTAAATGTTGAAACCTTCATCCCATCATCTAATTAATGTCTCAACTTTCATCTACCTTGTTTAACCATCCTAATCAACCTCCTCATAAAAATTATCATCCTAATCCAATCATTTAAATCTTAATAAAATCTTCATCTAAATATAAAATCCTAGTTAATCAAGTATAAATCAAGAGAATTTTAAAATATTAACAAATGTTAACTAATACCCATCCCCTCATACAAGTCTCTAATCAAAATTCCATCCTCTAATCCAATCCACACCATTAATAATTAAATAAAATATAAAGACCCTAAGATCAACCATCCAATCCTAATCAATTTTTTGTAAGACCTTAGCCAACCTTAATTTAGTAATATAAATTCATAAGAAAGTACAAATTTCTTAGGAACTTTGCATATCCTAAGTATATTGATATAAAAAATTGAAATCAATTCTTTCTTAAGAACTCTTCCTATTTGAGTGTAGTGTAGTAAAATGCATACCCTTGCATTTTCACACTTGTTTGGGCCCGCCTTGCTTTATTTATCATTTTTTTTATGGCTTAATTGGTCCTATTTTGTGTCCAAAAGACCTATGAATGGCATATTTTTATGGCTAATCCCAACATTTTCCAATGCATAAATGATTTCCCAATGATTTTGATTTGTGTGTCCCTGACTTTTGGTCTGGACTAAAATGCCACCTAGGGCATCTTTGCCCCCTTGAGATCTTGGGACCCTGATTTTGAGACATCTTAATTGGGCCCCTTTTTGGTGTCTGTGCCCCAAGTCTCATCACTTGGGAATAAGACGCCACCTAGGGCATCTTAGTCCTCTTTGAGTCATTTTGGGGATTTAATTTCAAATTCTGGTAGGATTTAGCCTCCTTCATTCAATGAATTTATGTGTCAGCCTGGTGTGATACAATTTTATTATATTAAGCATAGATAAGTATAAATACAAGGTTCCTTCTCTCATTTTTCTCCTAACAAACAATTTAAGAAATCAAAGTCTTTTGTGAGAGTGTTCAAGAGCAAATCATCAAGCATTTAGAGCCATAATCAAGATTCAAGCATCATGTCAAAGGCTATTCTTGCATCAGGTGTGTTGTTGTGATAACATTTGTGATGTAGGGTTTTGAGTCAAGCAAGCAAGCACTTCAAGATCTATCAAACATTTCAAGATCCATATCCATTGTAACCATTTCACCCAAGTTTGCAAACTTTACAAGGGTTTGGTGAGTTGTAGCATTGCATGTTGTTCATTCATCATTTCCCCTCATTACTTTATTTCATTTCAAGGTTTAATTACCAACAAGAGGTTTGACCAAGGCGAACCCCCATTCACTAACAATCAACAAGTTTTCCCTCTCTTGTATGTTTGTGTTTGTAGTTCTAGGTTGAAGACTTGAAGATCACTTAGAGTGAAAAGTTATCAAAGTTACAAAGTTTCATTACAAAGTTGTCATCTTCACAGAAACTCATCTATAGGCTAGATCCAAAAGTTTTAAAACCTGAGATCCGAGAGGAAGCAAGTGCATACCTAGGAGCTTAGGACCACATTTAGACTTTTCAAAAATTTAGAGCAAGACTAATACGCCACCTTGAGCATTTTAGTCCTCCCCAAAATATCTTTCGAAGATTCTTCTAGATCTAGTTTTGACATCCAAAGATTTTGTATTTGCCTCAAAAAGTAGCAGCGAGACTAATACACCATCTTGGGCGTCTTAGTCCTCCAAGGAATATTATAGCAACTTCTTTGCATTTCTAGAATCCTCATTACATCTCAAAACTTCCTAAGTACACATACCATAACTTGGTTTTGCACATTTTTAGTATTTGCATCTATCATTTAGCTTATTTTAGGTCATTTTACATATCACATTATGTTTTCCAACATTTGTCTTTTCCAAGTATTTGCTTGGTGGTGATACCCTTAAAGCTGAAAAAGAATTCCTTCCTAGGTCCTCCTAATTGTGAATTGACTTACCTTGCGAGGTTGTTAGTCAATCCAATTAGGGTTCGTAGGACATAATTGAATGACCTAGATAGAATAGGAGGTAACCACATCCCTTCCTGTTTTATTTATGGTTCATTTTGTTGAACTCGACTTCTTTGAGCATTCTTATTTTTCTAATTTGGAGTCCTTTAAAGTCCTAGTTCTAGATTGCATTCATTGTATTAGTGAAAGTGCATCGAGGGTTTCTTGTAACTTGCATTAGTGAAAGTGCATCTAGGGTTTCTTGTATCTTCCATTAGTGAAAGTGCATCTAGGGTTTCCCATTTTTGCATTAGTGAAAGTGCATATGGGTTACATTTTAACTTTTTTACATCATTTCATTTCATTGAAAATCTAAAAAGTGCATTATTCATTCTCTTAATTACATTTAGAAACACTTTTATTGCATTGTAAATTGAAATATTATATTCAAATCTTTCATTCAATTGCTTGTTAGTATTTGCTTTTCTTTGCATCCATTTGCATAGTTTTATGTTTCCAAACATCAATTCCATAGGTAGGCAACCTGATTTGTTATCAAACCAAAATTTACTGTTTTTCTTAGAAAAACCTCTACTAGGACTAAAACACCCTTCTTGGTGTCTTAGTCCCTCTTAGGTTTTTTTTTGGCTCAAAATCCTATCCCTACTAGTTGTTGTCTGTTACATTCCTTGGAACTTTAGAATCTCACTAAGAGGACTAAAACGTCCTTTCTGGCATCTTAGTCCCTATTGACTTTGACTCTCCAATTTTCAGGGTCTAAAATTGCTTTTCTATGTTTATATGGGTTGCTTTCAATTTTCAGTTTCTATTTCCAAAATTTTTGTTATCATAGTTTCTTTCATTTTCAAGTGCATTTTCTTAACCTTGCATCATGGATATGTGCTTTAGAAAGTTTTGGATATCCCTAAAATCACTAGTAGATGTCTCCAATTGTGCCTTTGGTAATGACCCTAATGAAATTGAACTCTCTCATGCTCACTAAACTCCTAATGTATGTCCTCCTCGTGATGTTGACATCATTGGAGAATATGATGATAAAATTAATAAGTTTCTAAATGATTATATTGATAACCTTGATGCTAATGCATCCTTTTATCCATCCATGAAACAACCACATCCCCCTACAATACCACCTCTTGAGATGTTTGGTTACTTATATCCTAAAACTAAAGCAAACGTTGAACCTAAGTTCCCTACAATAGGTGAACCTAGTTCCTCTAAACAAACAAACACTCAACCATTTTATGATAACAAAGTAACAAACACTCCAATCAATCTCAAAGAAACATATGGCAAAGGATTCACAATCTTGAGTAAACAAGGATGCGATACAACAAGAGAACATGAAATTCATCAACTCCTAGAACAAGTTCCAACTACTGAAAATAAAAAAGGGTTAGGATATCAAGATCCTCCTCACAACACAAAAACACTTAGATAATACCTAAATCTTCATGGTGATGGTACGATGACCCTTGATTCTCCTTAGGATATAAATTTCCTTCTTCCTAAATAACAACCAATGACTCATAACAATGACAAGGATGATAGGATCTCTTTTGGTCCTCCTCCTCCTTATTCAACTATAAAAGTTGGTGAATCTAGTAAACACAAACTACCTTACAAAATAAATAAACCTCAATTCCCTTGTCCACCATCTTCAACCAAACGAACTTCACACATACTTTTAACTCAAGGTATTATCACATTATCACCTATACCCAAAAATGGATTTCCAAATCCTAAGAACAAAAACACATCTTATTGCAAATATCATAGAATTTGTGGTCACAGTACTGATGCATGTCGCACTTAAAATAAGAATTTAAAAGGCTTGAAATTCTAGAAATAGTCCCTTAAAATGGGACCCTTTTCATGTAATAGTTGTAGAATCTTGACATTCTCACTATCACATGACCCTTCTCATCACCTACCTCAGCTCATTCTTGTCTTGCACCTAGTGGGGACAAGAAGCAAATGGCCTTGTCCTAGTAATGCATTTATTGTTGTCCCTTCGCTTCATTATCTACCTTCCGCTTATGTAGACTGAGATTGGGAGGTGGATAACCTACTTTAGGTTGACTCGCTTGTGCCTTACTAGTTTCTTTCTTTTTTGCTTATTCTTGCATGTGCATATTGTGGTCCCCTGTGATGTTTTGTTTGATGTTTCTCTCTCTTTATGCATTTCTCTATTTGTACCTTCATTCTTCTCTATGTTGTAAGATCTCCACCTTTTCATTTATCTTTCCATTTTTTTCTTGTGCTTTCCTTTTGGGGATGACACAAGGTGTTGAGACACCCATGTATCTTCCATGTTGACCCAAAATGATTTTCTTTTTTTTCTCTCTCTTTGTGTCATTCTTCTAGTTCTATGTGTATTTGAGGAATGATAACAATTTTGAACTCTCTAATATTACCGCAACAAAGACAAATACTAACCCCAAATCCATAGATCCCTTATGCATGTTTATGGGGGCAATGCTCTTTTTCCTAAAATTCATCTTTTGGATACTTTAAAGTAATTTCTCACAGTATGGTGTTAGTAATTCCTTGAAAGTGGAGGCATACATTGGCATTATTTTAGCATTATTTTATTTGCATTCTCTTTTCATGTTCCTTGATGTGATTTTCTTTCTTTATGTGATGTGTTTTTCCTCTTTGTGGTGACATTGGGAGTAATTTCCTTCAAGAGAGTGACCTATCTCAGCATATTATATTCCCCTTAGTGGTGATGTGACACACTACATCCCTTAAGTGGTGAATCTTTTATCCTTTGATCAATCCTCTTTTGGAGACATTAGGAACAATGACCCCTAAGAGTAAGACCTTGCATTAACTAAGAAAAATTCCTTTGAACATCTCTCTTTCTTGTTGCGTTGCATTTTCCTTTTGTCCTTATTAAATTCATAGAGGTATGGCTTTGATATGGACTTCCTGGGGTTCACCTAGTGAACAACTAGCTTCACTAGCATGTGTGAACATGCATTTTTGTACCTTATTAAAGTCATGGAGGTATGGCTTTTATATGGTCCCTAGGGGCTCACCTAGTGAACAACTAGCTTCACTAGCCCATGTGAGCATGTATTTTTGTACCTTATTAAATTCATGGAGGTATGGCTTTGATATGGTCCCCCCGAGGCTCACCTAATTGACAACTAGCTCCCACTAGCCATTGTGAGCATGCATTTTGATTACATAGTGGACAATGCATTCCACTTGTAAAACCTCTTCAAGCCAAGACCAGGTCCACCATGTTGGATGGTCTGTTGAAGCTTGATCTATTGTAGCTCTTTTCCTTTTTCATATTTTCCTATCTTTGATGGTGTATGTTTGTGATCTAATTTTGGATTCATATATCATCTGCAAGCGTGTTCCTTTCTATCTATGTTGTTCTCCCATAGGATCTTGATCCTGGGGGCTTGATCATCCCTCTTTATCATTGTCATCCTATCTTACTAGCATTTGTACATTTGAACCCCTCTTGATTGCGTGGTTGTCTACTTTAGTGTGAGTTTAAAGCAAGTTCATTCTCTCACTAAAGTGGGGGCTCAATGTAGTGTAGTAAAATGCATACATTTTCATTTTCATACTTGTTTGGGCCCGCCTTGCTTTATTTATCCTTCTTTATGGCTTAATTAGTCCTATTTTGTGTCCACAAGTTCTATGAATGGTATATTTTTCTAGCTAATCCTGATATTCTCCAATGCATAAATAATTTCTCAATGATTCTGATTTGTGTGTCCCTAATTTCTAGTCGGGACTAGAATGCCACTTAGGGTGTCTTTGTCCCATGAGGTCTTGGAACTCTGATTTTGAGGCATCTTAATTGGGCCCCTTCTTGGTGTTTCTGCCCCAAGTCTCATCACTTGGGACTAAGACGCCACCTAGGGTGTCTTAGTCTTCCTTGAGTCATTTTCGGGATTTAGTTTCAAATTTTGGTGGGATTTAGCATCCTTCATTTAATGAATTCATATGTCAGCTTGGTGTGATGGGTATGTGCAGGATCATGGATAAAATAGGCCCTTAAGTGGCAAAAAATTGAGAAAAATCAAAGTTAGGCAACTTGATGTAAAAAATTGAATAAGTTATCTATATTATTTTAAAAATATATAAGAATAGAATTTGTAGAAAATTGAATGTAGTTTCTAAACTACTAGGTTTATTTTAAAAAAAATCTATTTGGTGAAAATTTAAAATTTCAATGCAGTAGCTCACTTAAATTTTAGGGAAAAAATAAGAAGTACGTGTCTGTTTAACCACCCTAACCACAATAAAATGATAATATTTTTTAATAAGATTTTAGATATAAGTAGACGAATCATGTCCCGATGTGATGCATATTTTTTTGTAATTTTTTCCAAGTAAATAATTAATTATGAATTTTTATTACACCTTTTAAAAAATATAAAAAATTGTATGTCTGACCACCTTAACTTGGTCAAAACTTCATGAAATTCATTTTTTTTTTAATCTCATAGTATGTGAAGCATAAAATGTGACATGTGTTTCATATTCAAAAAATTTGATACCATTTGAAAGCTATAGATGTTTTTCAACTAGCCTATCAATCGGGACTTTAGTCGTAATTCAAATAGAAAATGAATAATAATTATTTATTAAATTCAAAGTAAATCATAATTTATATTGGTGGAAAGCTGTGAATCTCCTTTAAAAACCCTTTTCATTTCATCAAATTTGAGTAAAAAAAAATCGTCAGCCACATACCCATCATATCACCACTTTTTGGCCCATCATGATCTTGCACATACCTTGATACAATTTCAGGATATTAAGCATAGATAAGTATAAATACAAGGTTCCTTATCTCATTTTTCTCCTAAAAAGCAATCTAAGCAATCCAAGTCTTTTGTGAGAGCATTCAAGAGAAAATCATCAAGCATTTGGAGTCATCATGAAGATTCAAGCATCATGTCAAAGGCTATTCTTGCATCGGGTGTTTTGTGGTGCGAACATTTGTGATGTAGGGTTTTGATTCAAGCAAGCAAGTATTTCAAGATCTATCAAGCATTTCAAGATCCATATCCATTATATCCATTTCACACAAGTTTGAAAACTTTACAAGGGTTTGGTGAGTTGTAGCATTGCATGTTGTTCATTCATCATTTCCCCTCATTACTTTATTTCATTTCAAGGTTTAATTACCAACAGGGGGTTTGACCAAGGCGAACCCCCATTCACTAACAATCAAAAAGTTTTCCATCTCTTGTATGTTTGTATTTGCAGATCTAGGTTGAAGACTTGAAGATCACTTAGAGTGAAAAGTTGTCAGAGTTGCAAAGTTGCATTGGAAAGTTGTCATCTTCATGGAAACTCACCTGCAGGTCAAATCCAAAAGTTTCAGAACCTGAGATATGAGAGGAAGCATGTGTAGACCTGGGAGCTCAGGACAAAATTTCAACTTAAAAAATTCAGAGTGAGACTAATATGCTAGCTTGGGTGTCATAGTCCTCCCCAACATATATTTCAGAGATTCTTTTAGATCCAGTTCTGACATTCAAAGATTCTATATTTTTCTCGAAAAATAGCAATGAGACTAATATGCCATCTTGGGCATCTTAGTCCTCCAAGGCATATTTTGATAGATTTTTTTCATTTCCAAAATCCTCATTACATCTCCAAACTTCCCAGGTACACATACCCTAACTTGGTGTTGCATATTTTTAGTATTTGCATTTCTCATTTAGCTTATTTTAGGTCATTTTACATATCACATTGTGTTTTCAAATATTTGTCTTTTTCCAAGCAATTGCTTGGTGGTGAACCCCTTAAAGCTAAAAAGAACCCCTTCCTAGGTCCTCATAATTGTGAATTGACTCACCTTGTGAGGTTATTAGTCAATCCAATTAGGGTTCTTAGGAAATAATTGAATGGCCTAGATAGAAGAGGAGGTAACCACATCCCTTACTATTTTATTTACAGTTCATTTTGGTGAACCCGACTTCTTTGAGAATTCTTCTTTTTTTGATTTGGAGTCCTTTAAAGTCCTAGATCTATATTGCATTCATTGTATTAGTAAAAGTGCATCTAGGGTTTCCTATTTTTGCATTAGTGAAACTGCATATAGGTTACATTTTAAATTTCTTACATCATTTCATTTCATTGAAAATCTAAAAAGTGCATTGCTCATTCTCTTAATTGCATTTAGAAATATTGTTATTGCATTGAAAATTGAAATATTTCATTCAAATTTTGCATTCAATTGCTTGTTGTTAGTTGCTTTTCTTTGCATCCATTTGCATAGTTTTCTATTTCAAAACATCAGGTCCCTAGGTAGGCAACCTGAGAAAGTTGTTATCAAACCAAAATTTCTTGTTTTTCTCAAAAAAACCTCTACTAGGACTAAAATGCCCTTCCTAGCATCTTAGTCCCTCTTAGTTTTTTTTCTCAGAATCCTCTCTCTACTATTTGTTGTCTGTTTCACTCCCTAGAACTTCAGAATCTCACTAGGAGGACTAAAATGTGCTTACTGGCATCTTAGTCCCTGTTGACTTTTACTCTCTAGTTTTCAAGGTCTAAAATTTCTTTTTTGTGTTTCTATGGGCTGCTTTTAGTTTTAGAATTTTTGTTATCATAGTTTATTTCATTTTCAAGTGCATTTTCTTAACCTTGAATCATGGATATGTGCTTCAAAATTTTTTGGATGTTTGTGAAATCACTAGTAGATGTCTCCAATTGTGCCTTTTTAAATGACCCTAATGAAATTGAACTCACTCATGCTCACTCAACTCCTAATTCTTGTCCTCCTCGTGATGTTGACATCATTCGACTCCAAGAAATGAGATTTTGAAGTTCAATTTGTTCAAAGTTGTGTTCATTAACTATTAAGTTCCATTTGGAGTGCAAAGTTGTGTTCATTAGCTATTAGGATTAAATTTGCAAGAAATGAGAAGGAGAATTATATTTGGAAAACCAAGTATCCTAATAGCATTCAAGAGTATAGTTTATAGGATTATTGCAACACCAAAGCATCATGTCAAGTTTTATATGATTTTTTTTTCCTTTTTTATGCATACATTTTGTTTGTGACTACTAATGCTTGTAGGTCTTCAAATAAAGTAAAGCCAAATTGTATTAAAGCTTTGAGGACATGTGCATGACTTCAATCCTTGAAGGAAATCTGATTTGAGTGTTGAGTTACAACCAATTTTATTATAGTAAATCAGGGAATGACCTTGTAACCCATGAGTTCAACAAAATATTAGAAAACAAAATAGAGACCTAGACACCTCAATTATTCAAATAACTAAAAGGAGGCACATAGGCCTCTTGAAGAAACACAAGAATAACAAAGAGAAAAAAATACAGAGGGGTAATAGACCAACAAAGATAAAAAAATAGAAGAGAAAGTCAAACCACAATAGATGAACACTAATCTTTGTGAGTACAACTAAGTTCCCAATCTGCATTCAACCTATCTAGTGCTTCATGCCAATCTTTCTCCTCCATATGGTCAGTAGTGGTATTAGTTTGAATAACAACCTCTTGGTATTTACCTTTATTTTTCTTAGTTTTCTTGATCTTAGTTTTTCTAAAGACCATGTAAAATTTACAACTGGAATTGTTGATTCATTACTCCATTATCATTTACCCTTTATCCCTCAAAAGGATAATCTCTCTTTCATCAATTTTACCATTGTGGAGGTAGAAATACCAACACAGGGTTTGATTGAGGCAAGCCCCTAATGGCACAACCCTTCATCTCTCTTTGAATGTGCAAGTTTCAAATCTAAAGAATATTGGAGGAAGATTGAGGACTATTTGTTTATTGATGTATTCAAACCCTACAACTTGACAAGATATAGAAACTGGGTATGTGTAGGATCATGATGGGCCAAAAAGTGGCGATATGTAAGTGATATGATGGCCCATGTGGCTGACGACTTTTTTTAAACCCAAAATTGATGAAACGAAAAGGGTTTTTAAAGGATATTCTCAACTTTCCACCAATATAAATTATGCTTTACTTTGAATTTAATAAATAATTATTATTCATTTTGTATTTGAATTATGACTAAAGTCCTAATTGATAGATTGATTGAAAAACATTTATAGCTTTCAAACGGTATCACATTTTTTAAATCCGAAACATGCATCACATACTATAGGATTAAAAAAAATGAATTTCATGAAGTTTTGACCAAGTTAAGGTGGTCAGACATATGCATTTTTTATTTTTTTTAAAAGTTGTAATAAAAAATTCATAATTAATTATTTACTTGGAAAAAAATTACAAAAAAATATGCATCACATCGAGACATGAGTCCTCTACTTATATTTATAATATTATCATTTTATTGTGGTTAGGGTAGTTAGATAGATACCTACTTCTTATTTTTTCCTTGAAATTGAAGTACTATTGCATTGAAATTTCAAATTTTCACCAAATAGATTTTTTTATTTTTTGAATAAACCTAGTAGTTTAAAAACTACATTAAGTTTTCTACAGATTCTATTCTAGATATTTTTTAAATAATATAGATAACTTATTCAAATTTTTATGTCAAGTTGCCTAACTCTAATTTTTCTGAATTTTATCACCACTTAAGGGCCTATTTTTTCCATGATGATCTTGCATATACCCAACTCAATTATCTCGAAAATAGACAAAGATCTGACAACAAGATTAGAAGGAAGAAGCCTCTAATCATAGAATTGAGGACTATGAAAGAAAATTTTAGTTTTAGATCTCCAAATAAGGGTGCCCTAGGTGGCCTTGTCGAGTCAAATCAAGCTCAACCTCAAATCATAGGTGCACACATGTCTTCTTTGTCTATTTTATAATCATTAAATTTGTTTGTCAACTTATAGATTGTCTATTTTCATATCAAAATAGTGTATTTTCATAGTTATCTAGTCACATCATTAAATTTCATCATAATTTCATTTCCAAACACACTCCACACACACACACACAAAAAGGAGAATCATTGAGCAAGAATTGGTTGACTCACCTTTTAGTTTGTTAGTTAATCTCACATCCTTGTTCACCAGGTTAATTCTCCTAAATTACATGTTTGGAAAGGAGACTAATCCTAGGTAAGCCCTAGGTTTGACTTTTCGAACATAAACCTCACAATCTCTATTGTACTCATCCTTAATCCACAATCCTATCACCTTAAAATTCCTTCACATTTATTCAATCTATTTTTCTCACTAGTGAGGTAAATTCAACTACCACCATTCCTTACCCATCTAGAATTGGATTCACATCTTATACAAAGAAATAAGTATCCCATCACTAATAATGTTTTTCGAATAATGCATTATCATGTAAAAGAATTATGACTTTAGAAGAAAAGAATCTTAGAATATCTCCAACTCAAATGAAATATAAGTTTTCAAGGCCCCAACTATATATCTTATGACAAATATCTTGGTAAAACCTTCACAAATCCTAAGGAAAATTCTCCCAACATCAAAAAAGGTTCCTCCCATTGCTCCTTACATGAGCTTGTTACTACTACTCCTTTAATAAATCCCATCACCTCCACAATTATTTATTGTATGGAACTTATCCTTTCATCACCTCAAGTACACATCATTGGAATTATTACAAAATTATGTAGCCATCACTCAATTCCTTGGATGCTAAGAAAATCTCTTTCCAAGGACCATACCATCACTTTTGGAAGAACTTTGGGTGAACAAACATATGAAGTAATTGAAAGGTCAAATTATTGGTATATTAGTGATAAATAGAGGTAGATACTATCAACTAGGAAATGAGATAATAATAAAGCATGAATAACTATAGCAACCAATAACTATAATTCAAGCTATTACTCAAATAAATCAAACAATAAAGAACAAATGCAACATATAAAAAAATAGATTGATCATACAATAATACCTTCCTATGTTACCCTTGAATGAACTTCATTGCTCTTCTCCATTTGATCCTTGCTTTTTTCTCAAAATTTGCATGCACTATATTGCTTGAATCTCAAAATACTGATAATTGATATAGGATGCCGAATCTTAAAGATTCATGGTTATTCTTCAAAGAGAAATGAGGGTTGCTTTTATAGAAAAGATTAATTTAAATGAACAATCATGATGAAGAGGTGGATGATCAAGATCAAGATCAGGAGTCATGAATCCTTGAGAGGAATTGATTAATGAGTTAATTGACTATAGGATTTCAGTTAACTGTTTGCATGAGGAATTGATTCAAGATTTTAGGGACTTGATTGCTTCATTCACTCACACCGAGTGAACTGATTTGATTGATCAATGGACTCATTGATTACCTAGTCAACTGGAAGAGATTATTCGTTAAGAAAAAGGTGGAAATACATGAGATAATAATTAATTAAATGAATTAATTTTTTGAGGAATGTGCAAGTGGGAATTAGTAAATAAATAAAATGTTTTTGTAGTGTAGTAAAATGCACACCCTTGTATTTTCACACTTGTTTGGGCCCGCCTTGCTTTATTTATCCTTCTTAATGGCTTAATTGGTCCTATTTTATGCCCACAAGCCCTATGAATGATATTTTTCTGGTTAATCTTGACATTCTCCAATGCATATGTGATCTCCTAGTGACTCTGATTAGTGTGCCCTTAATTTTTGGTCAGGACGAAAACACCACTAAGGGCGTCTTTGTCTGCCCAAGGTCTTAGGACCCTAATTTTGAAGTATCTTGTTTAGGCCCCTTTTTGGTGTCTGCACCCCAAGTTTCATCACTTGGGACTAAGACGCCACCTAGGGTGTCTTAGTCCTCCTTGAGTCATTTTTAGGATTTAATTTCAAATCTTGGCGAGATTTAACCTCCTTCATTTATTGAATTCATATGTTGGCTTGGTGTGATATGATTTTGGGGTATTAAGCATAAACAAGTATAAATATAAGCTTCATTCATCCATTTTCATCCTAGCAACTTGAGCATTCATTCTTAAGGAAAATTTATGAGATCAAGAGCATTCAAGAGTAAATCATCAAGCATTTGGATCCATCATCAATTTTCAAGCATCATGTCAAAGATTATTCTTGCATCATGTGTGTTGTTGTGCTAACATTTTTGATGTAGGGTTTTGATCTAAGCAAGCAAGTAATTCAAGATCTATCAATCATTTCAAGATCCAAATCCATTACAACCATTGCACACAAGTTTTTAGCCTTTACAAGGGTTTGGTGTGTCGTAGCATTGCATGTTGTTCATTCAACATTTCTTTCATCATTTCTATTTTATTTCAAGGTTTAATTACCAATAAGGGGTTTAACCAAGGGAAACCCCCATTCACTAACAATCAACAAGTTTTTCTATCTTGTCCATTTGTATTTTCAACTCTAGGTTGAAGAATTGAAGATTAATTGGAGTGAAAAGTTGTCAAAGGTGCATTGCAAAGTTGTCATCTTCATGGAAACTCACCTATAGGTCAGATCCGACTATTTCAGAACCTAAGATTTGAGATGAAGCAATTGCAGATCTGGGAGGTCAAGACCACATTCACACTTTTCAAAAAATTCAGATCGGGAATAAGACGAGAGAAAAGGAATCTTAGTCCTCCAAGTGGAATCTTTCAAAAATTCTTCAAGATTATCTTTTGTTATCTGAAATTTTTTCGTTTGCCCCAAAAAATAGCAGTGGGACTAAGACAGTAGCAAGGGCATCTTAGTCCTCAAAGACATATTTTGGTAGTCTGTTTGCACTTCCAGAATCCTATTTGCATCTCTAGGTTTTCCAAGTACACATACCTTAACTTGGAGTTGTTCAGTTTTAGTATTTGTAAGCTTTATTTAGCTCATTTTAAGTGTTTTGCTTATCATAGTGTGTTTTCAAACAATGTCTTTTCCAAGCATTTTCTTGGTGGTGAACCCCTTAAATATGAAAGAACACCCCCTCATAATTCCTCGTAATTGTGTATTGACTCACCTTGAGAGGTTGATAGTCAATCCTATTAGGGTTCTTAGGACATATTTGAATGACTTAGATAGAATAGGAGTAAAAGGTACCCCCTTTCTTCCCACTATTTTACCTATTGTTCATTTTGGTGAACCCGACTTTGTTTGAGCATTCTTCCTTTTTTGATTTGGAGTCCTTTATAATCCTAGATCTATATTGCATTCATTGCATTATGCATCGAAGGTTTCTTGCATCTTGCATTAGCGAAATTACATTTAGGGTTTCCTATCTTTGCATTAGTGAAAGTGCATATAGGTTGTTGTTTTCCTTTCTTTCTTTATTAAATTTCATTGAAAAACTAAAAAGTGCATTCATCATTCTCTTAATTGCATTTAGAAACATTATTCTTGCATCCAAAATTGAAAAACTACATTTCAAATCTTACATTCAATTACTTGTTAGTGATTGCTTTTCTTTGCATCCGTTTGTATCATTTTCTATTTCCAAACATCAAGTCCTTGGATAGGCAACCTGAGAAAGTTGTTTTTAGGATTTTTTTTTGTTTCTCTTAGAAAAATCTCTACTCTAGGAATAAAACACCCTTCTTGGCATCTTATTTCACTCTTAGGTTTTTCTGCTCAGAATCATCTCTGTTGTTTGCTTCCCATTTCAACATCTGGACTACATGATCTCATCAGGAGGACTAAAAAAACCTTAGTGGCATCTTAGTCCCTGTTGAATTTGAGTCTCCAGTTCTTAGGGTCTGAAATTGCTTTTCTACATTTTTATGGGTTGGTTTCAGTTTGTTGTTTCAATTTCTAGAATTTCTATTATTTCAATTTCTTTCATTTTCAAGTGCATTTTCTTAATTCTGCATCATGGATATGTGCTTTAGAAAGTTGTGGATGTCCTTGAAATCCTTAGTAGATGTCTCAAAGTTTTCCTTTGGTAATGATCCTAATGACATTGAACTCACTCATGCTCTCTCAAATCCTAATGCATGTCCTCCTCGTGATGTTGACATCATTGGAGAAGATGATGATAGCATGAATGCGCTCCTAAATAATTGTCTTGACAACCTTTAAGCTAATGCATCCTTATATCCATCCATGGAAAAACCAAATCCCCCTACAATATCGCCTCTTGACATGTTTGATTACTTACATCCTGAAACTAAAGCAAACGTTGAACCTAAGTTCCCTATAATAGGTGAATCTAGTTCCTATAGAGAAGAAAACACTTAGCCATTTTATGATAACAAAGTAACAAAATCTTCAATCAACCTTGAAGAAACATATGGCAAAGGATTCACAATCTTGAGTGAACAAGGATGTGACAAAATAAGTGAACATGAAATTCGTCAACTCTTAGAGAAAGTTCCAACTACTGAAAACACGAAAGGGTTAGGATATCAAGATACACCTCACAACACAAAAATACCTAGATAATACTAAAAACTTCATAGTGATTGTATGAAGGTTTTAGATACAAATTTCCTAACTCACAACAATGATGAGGATGTTGGTGAATCTTGTAAACACAAACAACCTTATAAATTACAAAAATTACAACCTCCTCATCCACCACTTGAAATTGAAAGGAAGTTGCAAATACTTGTCAACAAAGGACTCATAACATTGCCTCCTACGAATATATTAGTCCTCTATCCTAACGATGCTAAAGTCCCACATTCAACATACCATTGAATTCTTGGACATAGTACTGAGGAGTGTCACACATTCAAGTTAATACTACAAATATTTCACTTCAATGGTGATGATTGTCATCTAGTGATTAAATGAGATTTATCTCCTTGTTTTCATGTAATTTTTGTATAGAACCCTATGATTCTCACCATTACATGACCCTTCTCATCACCTATCTCAGCCCATTCTTGCCTTGCACTCAGTGGGGACAAGAACCAAGTGACCTTGTCCTAGTTAGGAATTTTTTGTTGCCCCTTTGGCTCATTATCTATCTTTCGCTTATGTAGATTGAGACTGGGAGGCCAATAACCTACTTTAGGTTGACTCGCCGATGCCTTACTAGTATTTTTCTTTTTCTTTTTTCTTTCACTTTCATGTGCATATTGTGATCCCTTGTGATGTTATGTTTGATGTTTCTCTCTCTTTGTGCATTCCTCTATTTGTACCTTCATTTTGTTGGCAAGAGACATTGCTAGTATCATTTGGTGTTGTCATTGATTGTAACCCTAATCGATGATCAAAGATGCATATCATCATTTGATCATACTAGCAGACAGATTGAAGATTGACAAGGAAGAACAAGGCATCTGGTAGTTCAGTGTTCATCAATCTGCATGAATATTTTCTATCAGTGTTTTGTGTTGCACATCTTAGGAATTTTTTTTTGGTATATTATCTCTATTACTATTGAAGCGTAGTGGCTTGTATTGATTTGTGTGGAAGTTTGAAGATCCAATTTCTAATTTTCTGTTTTACTAGTACTGGAGCCGACTTCATAAATGAATTATGTCGCAGATGTATGGAAAGAAATTGGTTAAGTATTTTTGTGTTTTTACATCTTTGTTTGGGTCCTAGCCAAGTTGTGGCCGACCATTGTGGATACACATTGTATATTATTCATGATTTGAGCCAACAATTGTAATTGTTTTTGTGTTCTATTGAAGCCAACAAAATGTAATTGAATTCTATGTTGTGGATACATATAAGATCATCTGTATCATTTTGTGTGGAGTATGAAGTGTGTGGTGATGTGAATTATGAGTTAGAGCAGAGCAGAAGAGCAATAATGTGCAGTTTCACTTGCACATGGAGAATTTATGTTGTGAGTGTGAGAAAAACACAACAGAAGTGCAAAATCAGTCTATAGGATAGCATATCAAATATTGTGCTTCATGAGAACTATAATTAGGCATATGTAGATGCTATTTTTCTTAGTTCAAACTCTCAAATGTCTTTAATTTGATTTTCTTTGTAAGGCAGTGAGCCTTCCCTTTGAGCAATGTGCCTGAATGCAAGTGCATTCACCTAATTATAAAATTCATTTGAGTATACTCAGATTAAATTGTGGATTGGCCATCCACTGTGGTTTTTCCCCTAACAGGGTTTCCACGTAAAAATCCTTGTGTTATTGTCTTGTATTCATTTGCTTCATGTTAATGCATTATGATTGAATGTTGTTAATGCTTTGAAGATAAAGGTTTATAAAGTTAATTCTTGTACAACATTGATTCATGCCCCCCCTCTCAGTGTAGCTTGTTTCCAAGACATTCTTCTCTATAATGTAAACTTTTCTCTTTTAATTTATCTTTTCACTTTTTTCTTGTGTTTCTCTTCCATGTTGACCCAAAAGGTTTTTCTTTTCATTTTTCTTCTATCTTGTGTTTTCCTTTTGGGGATGACATGAGACATCGAGACACCCTATGTTGATCCAAAAGGATTTTCTTTGTTTTCACTCTCTTTGTGTCATTCTTCAAGTTTTGTGTGTATTTGGGGAATGATGACAGTTCCAAGCTCTCTAATATCTTTGTAGCAAAGAAAATTACTAACCCCAAATCCATAGATCCCTTATGTGTTTCTGGGGGCAACCCTTATTTTTATTTTTGTCTACTTTAAAGTAATTGCTCACAGTATGGTGTTAGCAATTTCTTTAAAGTGGGGGCATACATTGACATTATTTCAACATGATTTAATTTGCATTTTCTTTTCCATGTTCCTTGATGCAATTTTCTTTCTTCATATGATGTGTTTTCCTATTTTTCATGACATTGGGAGTAATATCCTTCAAAAGTGTGACCTATCTCAGAATATTACATTCCCCTTAGTGGTGGTGTGATGCACTACAACCCCTAAGTGGTGAATCTTTTATTCTTCGATTGGTCCTCTCTTGGAGATGTTAGGAACAATGTCCACTAAGAGTAAGGCCTTGCATGAACTAAGTAAAATCCCTTTGAACATCTCTCTTTCTTGTTGTGTTGCATTTTTCTTTTTGTCTCTATTAAAGTCATGGAGGTATGACTTTGATATAGACCTCTTGGGACTCACCTAGTGAACAACCAACTTCACTAGCCCGTCTGAGCGTGCATTTTTTCTTTTTGTAGGTCTTATTAAATTCATGGAGCTATGGCTTTGATATGGTTCCTCTTGGGGCTCAGCTAGTGGAAAAATAGTTCACACTAGCCCTCATGAGCATGTCTTTTGTTTGCATAGTGGATAGCGTGTTCCACTTGTAAATCCTCTTCAAGCCTAGACCTAGTCCACCACATTGGGTGGCCAATCGAAGCTTGATTTGTTGCAGTTCTTTTCCTTTTTCCTTTTTCTTGTGTTTGATGACGTATGCTTGCGATCTAATTTTGGCTTTGTATATCATCTGCAAGAACATTCCTTTGTGCCTATGTTGGTTTGCCATAGGATCCTAATCCTAAGGGCTTGGCCACCCTCTTGATTGTTATCATCCTACCTTACTAACATTTGTACATTTGAACCCCTCTTGATTGCATGGTTGACTACTTTAGTGTGAGTTTGAAGCAAGTTCATCCTCTCACTAAAGTGGGGGCTAAATGTAGTGTATTAAAATGCATACCCTTGCATTTTCACAATTGTTTAGGTCTTCCTCGCTCTATCTATCCTTCTTTATGGAAAGCTTAATTGGTCCTATTTTATGTCCACAATCCCTATGAATGAAATATTTTTTTGGTTAATCCTGACATTCTCCAATGCATATGTGATCTCCTAGTGACTTCTATTGGTGTTTGCCTAATTTATGGTTGGGACTAAAATGCCACTAAGGGTGTCTTTGTCCCCCTGAGGTCTTGGGACCCTAATTTTGAGGTATCTTGTTTGGGCCCCTTTTTGGTGTTTGTGCCCCATGTTTCATCACTTGGGACTAAGATACTATCTAGGGTTTCTTAGTCCTCCTCGAGTTATTTCCAAGATTTAATCTCAAATCTTTGTGGGATTTAACCTAATTCATTTATTGAATTCATATGTCGGCTCTGTGTGATATGATTTTGGGATATTAAGCATAGACAAGTATAAATACAAGGTTCATTCATTCATTTTCATCCTAGCAACTTGAGTATTCATTCTTAAGGAAAATTTATGAGATCAATAGCATTCAAGAGCAAATCATCAAGAATTTGGAGCCATCATCAAGTTTCAAGCATCATGTCACATATTATTCTTGCATCATCTATGTTGTTGTGCTAACATTTGTGATGTAGGGCTTTGATCTAAGAAAGCAAGTAATTCAAGATCTATCAAGCATTTCAAGATCCATGTCCATTAAAACCATTACATACAAGTTTTTTGCCTTTACAAGGATTTGGTGAGTTGTAGCATTGCATATTGTTCATTCACCATTTCCTTCATCATTTCTATTTTATTTCAAGGTTTAATTACCAACAAGGGGTTTGACCAAGGCAAAACCCCATTCACTAGCAATCAACAAGTTTTTTCATCTTGTCCATTTGTATTTGTAGATCTAGGTTGAAGACTTGAAGATCACTTGGAGTGCAAAGTTGTTAAAGTTGCATTGCAAAGTTGTCATCTTCATGAAAAATCACCTATAGGTCAAATTCGGCTATTTCAGAACCTAAAATCCAAGAGGAAGTAATTGCAGATCTGGGAGCTCAAGACCACATTCAAAAATTTCAAAAATTTAGATCAAGACTAAGAAGTGAGCAAAGGCTTCTTAGTCCTCCAAGTGGAATCTTTCAGAAATTCTTCGTGATTATGTTCCGTTATTCGAAGATTTTGTGTTTTCCATGAAAAATAGTAGCAGGACTAAGATGGTAGCAAGTGCATCTTAGTCCTCCATGGCATATTTTGGCAGTCTATTTGCACTTCCAAAATCCTAATTGCATCTCCAGGTTTTCCAGGTACACATACCCTAACTTGGAGTTGTTCATTTTTAGTATTTGTAAGCTTCATTTAGCTCATTTTAAGTGTTTTGCATGTATCATAATGTGTTTTCAAACATTGTCTTTTCAAAGAATTTTCTTGGTGGTGAACCCCTTAAATATGAAAGAAAACCCCCTCCTAAGTCCTCCTAATTGTGTATTGACTCACCTTGAGAGGTTGATAGCCAATCCTATTAAGGTTCTTAGGACATATTTGAATGACTTAGATAAAATAGGAGGAAAGGGTACCCCCTTTCTTCCCCCTATTTTACCTATATCTGATGAATGGATAATGTTGATAGAAAATATGATAATTGAATAATTAAAGAAATTATTTAATTTAGGAAGTATGAATGCAGAGAATTAAATAATTAAAGTAATTATTTAACTTAGAAAGGGGATAATTAAATAACTGAAGTAATTATTTAATTTAGAAAGTGGGTGAATGTTAACTAACTAAATAATAATTATTTAATTAATTTAGAAGAATAATTTAATTAAAGACATAATTAAATAAATAGTATTTATTTAATTAGTTAGGATAGAGTAAAGACACATATATAATTAAATAAATAAGATTTATTTAATTAATTAGAAAGGTTAATGATCAACTGAATTAATTTAAGTAACATAGAGTCATTTAATTAATAGTTTTATATGAAATTAGATAATAATTAAATAATTAGACATTAGGGAAAGGCGATAATTAGTGTAAAAGTGTTACTCATAGGTTAGGACAATTTTAGGTATCTACATTTTTCCCCTCTTTGATACAATGTGTTTGTATAGTGTTGTGTCAAAGAAAATTCAAAAAGTCATGTTCAAGACCTACCCTGGTATGCCTTGATGATGGTGGGATAGCATGTTGTCCCCTTGGTAAATTTTGCAAATTTTTGAAAAATTCTGATTTTTTTGGAGAATTGTTTGACAAGTTGATTTGATGCATTTAGATGTGAGTATTGACAAAATAAACGTTAGACATAGGAAAAAGTTAATAAGTGAAAATTTGTTAGATGGACCATCCATCTAAATCAAGATTGATGAGATCCATGAAGTGGATTGAAAAATTGATGTAGGATTGATAGATTTGAGCTTTAAATAGTGCACATTTTTTCATCATAGAGCATTTTATTATGGGACAAGTTGATGTATGCACACCAAAGCATAAATTGTGATGGCAACATTAATTTTTTGTTTGCCTAAATATTTTGATATAAGACAAGTGGATATATGTACACCAAGTTGCAACAAACCTTGGTGATGTTAGTAGTTTTTATCAAAGATTCAAACACATCATACAAGGAGTGCCTAGATTCATACTAGTTGTTTAGACATGTAAAATTGACCTAATACCCATCACGCACCCTAAACAACATCAAACAACATCCTGCAACATATCTGAAACATCTCACAACATCTCAAAAACATCTTGCAACATCTCGCAACGTCCCGCAACATCCCACAAACATCCTGCAACATCTCGAAACATCCCAAAACATTACAGCAACATCCAAAACCCTACTTTCCTCCATTAATTGAATAAAACAACATTATTTAATTAATTCACTTTTCATCATTTTTGACAAATTAAATAAATTAAATTTATTTAATGAAGTCCTAATCTCATTTTATTTCATCCTGATTGATTAAATAACATCAAATATTTAATTATGTCACTAAAACACCTTATTCCCCTAAGTTAATAGAGTTATTAAATCATAATACTTTAATTAACACACTTTTCCTCCAAAAATTTGAATAAATTAAATCAAACTATTCAAATCATTATCAAAATTCAAACTTGATTTGCACATTCAAATCCAAAAAGGAATTAATTAATTAAATAAATTAATCAATTTTCCTCACCCACTTTCTGATTGAGAAAATTATGATTGTTGGCTAATCAATCTAATTTACTAACTAAGCCATCATTTTGCTAACTAAGCCATCAATTTCCTAACTAAGCCATCAATTTCCTGATTGATCAATCTAATTCCTGACTATCCAATCTATTCCTCAGTCATACAAATCATGCAATAAAATTTGCACAATCTATTCATGTCTTTTTCCTCTCAACACCTTTTGATTGTTGATTTTGATCCAACATTGTTGAATCGTGATCATCCATTTCGAATCTCATTTTCTATATAACAAATCTCTTTCCTCACAAAAAAATTTAGAGAATCAAGGTACCTTATACAATGAAGTACTGTTGAGATCACCATTGATAGAGCTTCAACCTTTCTTTGATCAACCAACACACGCCATTCATCAAAGCTTTGCACATGAACTATGGAGGTTTCACAGTGATGCAAACAATCCAACATCAGGTGAACACACTTTGATATGAGATGGGTAACAATTTTTTTGTTAAATTCATTTATTTATGTATTTCATTAACATGTTCTTGAATTTAGTAATCTTAATTGTTCATTTCGTAAGTGTAGGATTAAATCTAGATGAGTGTGTTTGATCTTAGATTAGATTTTGATTTCAAGCACGTTTATCTTGTTTGCATCCATGATTTTCCCCCTCACACATTCTAGCACACCCGCTGGGACACTTGTCCCCTACACTAACATTAGTATGAGCCATTTTTGAATATGTAGGTTCTAGAATCACATTTGAAGAAGTTTTCATGCATTGTCCCAGAAAATTTTGCAATTTCCTATCAAGAAAACCATGCACTTGACTCTAAAAACTATGCATAGAAAGAAGAAATCAAACTTTGTTTTAGTGCATAAAAAGAACAAATCAAGCTTTGTTTTAGTGATTTTAAAATGAACTATTCAAAGCTTAAGGTATGAGTCATCATTTGGTGCTATTCAAAATTGAACCATTTCATGCTCTCTTAAATTAGGAATTTTTACTTTGTGCTTTAAAAAGAACAACACAAATGAATCTTTCATTTTGGTGCTCTTGAAAATAGACCATGTCAAGTTTTCCTAAGCTAGGAACTATCATTTTGGTGCATAAAAAGAACAAAAACATTTCAATTAACCTGCTCTAAAAATGAATTCTTTCCAAGTTTTCATAATTAGGAACTTTTATTTTGGTGCATAAAAATAAAAGGATGCAAAACAAGTTCCTTTTGTTGATGCACACTTCTATTAATTTTTTTGACCAAGTTAAGACTAGGATCGATTTGTTAGAAACACTCAGATTTGGGTTTAAAAATGAATAGATTATTCTTTCTGTCTTGCACCATTGCTATCTTAAGTGATTAATATCCATAATACTTCGTATTTGTGCAATTAAAAATAACTTTTTTATGCTTTGTTCACACATTTTTGGGGATATCACCGCTTGAGGTGCTTAAAAAGAATCAAATTGCTATGAATTATATTCTGTGCATTCAGTGATTGACAAGCTAAGTATTTTGTCTTCTCCCCTCGCACCTTTTGGTGATCTTGGGTGAGCAAAAAAACATTTTGAGCTTCGCATTTTGTTTCCAAATTTTACCTTAAAGAGGGGGCTTGCTTTGAGACACATCTTGTGCTAAACAACTCATTGCTAGGTCTCAAAGCATGTTTAATAGTGGGCTATATCAAAGGTTGCAACATTGTAAGAAATTAGCTTCAAGTCGTGATGACAACAGACTGCATCTAATCCCACACCTTAAGTGGAATGGGAATGGTTAAAGATCCTCAAGTGGCTAGGGGGTGAGTGTCATATTTCTATAATCACAGTTATGACTAAGAGCCAAATTATTTTAGAAGCTACCCCTTTATCTAAAAAAAATCTTTGAAAGTGGTGCATTAGAATTTACATCCAAGAAGTTAATTTCCAAGTACGATTATAGGCTTGCGCCATAAGTGGTATGTAAAATCATCTCTTCGAAGCATGACACACACATTGATATTGTTATCAATTTAAGAACCTTCATATTTGAGAAGAACGAAACACCCAACCGTTGGAGAAACATCACATAAATCTTAGATGAAGAGGAAGAGGAAGAGAAAGTAGACATAGCAGCCAAAAGACCCATGCTACCACCACCCGTGTGGCAATAGATATTCATCACTCATGATTTTTGGCAAGCAAAATATCCTTATGTCTTGAAAAAGAAAGATCCTTTATCAGAAATCCATACTCTTTCTTCCAAACAACCACCCTACAAAAATGTTTTCCAAAGGGTTCATCCAGAGAAGATATCACACCCACTAGAATAAATTAGATTTTTCTATCTACACTTTGCACCAATTGGCCAAATCTTTTCCAGAGACTACGAGTTATGAAAATAGTCACAAAGAGCTTGGAAGTTGTTTATGACAGTTACAAGATCACAACACAAGAAGAAAATGGAAGTAAGCAAGAACAACACTAGCATCCCACCAAAAAACACCATGAATGACAAAGTTAGCCCATGGGGTTGTAGGCCAAGCAATCTTGAAACACCCCAGAAGAGACTTGTGTACAAAGACACCTTTAGTGTGGAAGAACTAAACCACAAAAAAAACGAGGTGATATAACAAAACAACCAAGACCTGAACATGGTGGTTGTAGAGTAGGTGGATACAAAGGAGGAAATAAATGATGGGAAACTATTTGAACATTCTAACAACCCAAAGGCTCTCAAACTAATGGACAAGTTGTTAAGAAAGGACCCAAACTCATATTTCTTCAAGCTAGCACAAAGTGGTGCTAAATTACTAGTGGAATTCAACATAGAGGCTCTCAAAGATCCCAATCTTATTCCCTTAGGGGATAACTCAGTTGTGAGACAAATAAGTGAACCCCTAGAGATGCCAAAAATGCCACTTGGTTCTCACAAAACAATGTTCAACCCAAAGAGAACCCCTTGTTCAAAAAACCAACTCAGATTGAACAAGCAACATTAGCGCAATTGTATCAAGGAGGGCCATCCTAGTATGAACCAAAAAACAACAATCCACCTCCCAGATAATATGTACCTCAAAACACTTTCGAGTGTCGACCCTTCCCAAAAATAATCAGTACCATCAACAAGGGGACCACAGGGTCCCCTTCCAAATTAGTACCACAAATAAAGTGGGCCATAGGTTTCTCTTCCAAACCAATAGTACCATCAACAAGGCAGACCACAGGGTCCCCTTCCAAATCAGTACCACCAACAATTTGGACCATAGGGTCCCCTTCTAAACCAACAATACCAATAGCAAGGTGTGACATAGAGCACCCTTCTTCAGTCATCCCATCAACAAGGTGTCCTACAAATGCATCAACAGGGTAACCTTCAGTTTAGTCCTTCCTAGAAGCAAGGTGTGTCATAGAGCACCCTTATTTAGTCATCCCATCAACAAGGTGTCTCATAAATGCATCAATAGGCTAACCTTTAGTTTAGTCCTTTCCAATAGCAAGGTGTGCCATAAAGCACACTTCTTTAGTCATCCCATCAAAAAGGTGTCCCACAAATGCATCAATAGGGTAACTTTTAGTTTAGTCCTTCCCAATAGCAAGGTGTGCCACAAAGCACCCTTCTTTAGTCATCCCATCAACAAGGTGTCCCGAAAATGCATTAACGGGGTAACCTTCAGTTTAGTCCTTCCTAGCAACAAGGTGTCTGGCTAACTGAACAATAGGAAAATGGGTGCTTGATAACCTAGGTCATAGAACACCACTTTTCTCCTATTATCACTCAATAATGTCCTAGGAGTCCTAATTGGATTGACTAACAACCTCACAAGGTGAGTGAATTCACAATGAGAAAGACCTAGGAAAGGGTTCTTTTAGATTTTAAGGGGTTCTCCACCAAGAAAATGCTTGGAAAAGACACTTTAACATTCAACTCACAAAATCCAGTAATGTAAGCCAAATAATGAGTACAAATGATGAAATTAAGCTACACCAAGTTAGGGTATGTGTACTTGGGAATTTTGGAGATGTTGTGAGCATTCTAGAAATGCAAAGAAGCAACCAAAATATGCCTTCAAGGACTAAGACACCCAAGATGGAATATTAGTCTCGCTACTTTTTTGGGGGAAAATACGTAATCTTTGGATGTTAGAATAGACTCCCAAAGAATCTTTGAAAAATACCCTATGGAGGACAAAGATTCCCAAGGTCGCGTATTAGTCTCATTCTAAATTTTTGAAGATTTTGAATGTGGTCCTGGGATCCGAGGTCTACACTTTCTTCTCATTAGATCAGAGGTCCTGAAACTTCCAAATCTGTTATGTAAGTGAGTTTCCGTGAAGATGACAACTTTGCAATGCAACTTTGCAATCTTGTACACCAAATGATCTTCAAGTCTTCAATCTAGATCTACAAATACAAACACACAAGAGAGGGAAAGCTTGTTGATTGTTAGTGAATGGGGGTTTGCCTTGGTCAAACCCCTTGTAGGTAATTAAACCAAATGATGAAATGAATAAAATGAAGCATGAAACATGAAATATGTAAATGATATCACCTTGGATAATGTCTTGCGAAGAAAATCTGCAATCTACCATGTAGTGGCCATGAAGAATGTAGATCTTGGATCCTTTGATTTGATGTGAACAATGGTTGTAAATAGATCTTCAATGCTACATCCACAATCTTGGCTCAACATCATGAATGGATGCACTAAACCCTTGACATGATGCTTGAATCTCGAAGATGGCTCCAAATACTTGATGAATTTCTCTTGAATGCACTTGTGGATCCAAATTTTGGAGAATAGTTTCTCTCACAACTTGTTTAGATGAAAAATGAGTGAAGAAACCTTGTATTTATATTTATTCATACTTAATATTCCGAAATTACACCACAACAAGCCGATATATGAAATCATTAATTAATGGAGGCTACATTCCACCCAAATTTGAAATTGGACCTCAAAAATAAGCCCAGGGGGACTAAGATTCCCTAGGTGGTGTCTTAGTCCCAAGGCTCAAATCTTGGGGAATAGACTCCAGAAAGTGACCTCATTCAAAGGTTTCAAAATTAGGGTCCCAAGACCCATGGAGGACAAATACACCCTAGATGGAGTTTTAGTTCTAGTCCACAAATCAAGGACACACAAACAAAAACATTAAATGCTCATTTATCTTTTGAGGTTTTTCAAGATTTTCCATAAAAATATATAGTTTATTAGGCTTGTGGATGCAAAATAGGACCTAATTAAGCCATAAAGAAGCATGAATAAATCAAGGCAGGCCCAAACAAGTGTTAAAAATGAAAGGGTATGCATTTTACTACAGTACATTTATCCCCCACTTTAGTGAGAGAATGAACTTGTTTCAAACTCATACTAAAGTAGCCAACCACACAATCAAGAGGGGTTCAAGTATACCAATGTTAGTAAGATAGGATGAAAATGATCAAGAGGGATGATCAAGCCCCCAAGGTTGAGATCCTATAACAAACCAACATAGGCACAGAGGAACACACTTGTGGTTGATATGTGAAGTGAAAGCCATATCGTAAACATACACCATCAAAGAAAGAAAAAAGGAAAAAGGAGAAGAACTACAAAAAATCAAGTTTTGACTGGCCATCCAATGCGGTGGATCAGGTCTAGGCTTGAAGAAGTTTCACAAGTGGAACACACTATCCACTATGCAAAAAAAAGTGCATGCTCACAAGGGCCAGTGGGAGCTAGTTGTCCACTAGGTGAGCCCCAAGGGGGACCATATCAAAGCCATACCTCCATTACTTTAATAAGGTACAAAAATGCAAGCTCACATGGGCTAGTGAAGCTAGTTCTTCACTAGGTTATCCCCAAGAAGTCCATATCCAAGCCATACCTCCATGACTTTAATAAAGACAAAAGGAAAATGCAATGCAACAAGAAAGAGAGATGTTTAAAGGTATTTTTCTTAGTTCGTGCAAGGTTTCATCTTAGGGAACATTGAGCTTAATGTTTCTAAGAGAGGGAAAGTCAAAGAAATATCACACTCTTGGAGGAAATCAAACCCAATGAACCACCAAGAAATAAACACATCATAGGAAGATAGAAAATCGCACAATGAAACATGAGTGTCAATGTATGCCCCCACTTTAAAGTGGTTGCTAACACCATTGTTGTGAGAAATTACTTTAAATTAGAAGAAGACATGAAGGCTTACTTATAAAGCCTTATGCCAAGTCATATGTTTCCAATAAGCTACGTCATGAGAAGAGAGGTGTTTTCCCCCAAAATTTCACATGTGAGCCAACTTAAGTCATGTCGCCCACATTCCAAGTTTTCTCTTATATTTTCATGAAAGGTGGCCAACTAGCCAAAAGAGACAATGATAAGTGACATATGAAGACAAGGCTATCTAACCCCTTGCCCTGACTTAGTGCAAGACAATGATGAGCTGAAATGAAAGGAGGAACTAGGCGCTTCAACCCAAGGGAGAGCAACACAGTCCTTGAGATGTTGAATTTTGTTATTTAAAGCCCTACATTCATTAGTAGCATGACCATGGATTCTATCATATGCATAGAATGAAGTATTGTAGTAGAATTTCTTACATTTTCTTGGAGAGAGGGAGATCAAACGATCTTGGATTAGTCTTGCCAAGATACACTCTTGATCAAAAGTTGAGGATGTTTCATTATTTTGTGACAAATATCTCTTGCTTAGTATTAGTTGTCATACCTACATAAGACTCTTTAGATTGTGAGATTTTTTTCTCTCCTTGAAAGGAGGATGTAAAATATAATGAATTCAAATCATTAGAATTTTGTGAGATAACATTGATATTAAGTGAAGATTTCTTTGTTTTTTTCGTTTCTTGCAAAGGATAAAGACCAATAGTGTCTATCAGCTTAGGATGCACTATTGTTAAAGTTGGCTTAGAAGGATGTTTTGTGATAGTGTTGATATTAAGTGAAGGCTTGTTTGTGTCTTTCAAGGGACAGTAACCAAGACCACTAGTCCTTTCTTGAATGTGAGGTTCTATAGGGACACAAATACCTTGTTCTCTAGCACCACATCCTTTACCACTATAACCAAGTTGTTTCATTATTTCATAACCTTTTCCATAAAGTTTCTTCATTTCTTTTGGATTTAGTGGTTTTTGATAGTCAATTTCATCAAAGTTTGTTGTGTATGTTGCTTTTTTTCTTTCTAAAGTGGTTGAGGTGGATGCTTTCCAAGGGTCTTCCAAATTTTGTGTTGACATCACTGCTTTTTATTTTCGCTTGTCTGAATCTTTGTTTATGATCTTGTATTCTCCTATGAATGTATCTTAAAAATGTAAGGAACCCCAATCATCTTCTAATAGCTTTGTGACTTCTTCAATGTGTTTTTCTTTGTCTTTTTGTTGTGTGGGTTCCACTTGCATAGTTGGTGTTAATGTTTTCAAGGGGTTGTCTTTATTTTTCTCGAGTTGTAAGACACTGTAAGGCTCATTATCAACATCCAATGTTCGCACTTTGTTGTTGTAGACATACTTCATTTTACGATGAAGTGTAGAAGGCACCCCATTCATTGCATGAATCCTCGGCCTGCCTAGAAGGAGATTATATGAAAGATCATGAGGCATAACATGGATCGATGTTTCTAATGTGGTCTTCCCAACTGTAATAGGCAATGTGAGCACACCAAGTAGTTGTTTTCCTACATTGTCAAATCCCTTAATAGATAAAGAATGAGGTTGAATGTTTGATTTATTGATGCCAAGCCCATTGTCAATGAGGGTTCTCTTTATCCATTTTCTTTTGTACTAGGAAATTATTATGAAAGCTTCATTTTGTTTTTGCACTTCCAAAGGGGGTAGTTCACTTTGGTGGAAAACAATGTCATAATTTATTCCTTGAATCAAGGCTACTAATTCATTTGGTTGTGCATTAGAGGGGATAGGAATTTGTTGTAAAGCACTTTGAATCATGTTATGATAATGGGGGGGGGGGCTTTGATAAGGTCCCATAAAGATATCTTAGCAGCAGTATTCTTAAGTTGTTCGACAAGATCATACTCCTTTCCACTATTCAATGGAAAACGAGGGGCACTAGGCAAGATAAGATTAGGTAATGTGAGGGATGTGGAAGATGTTTGTCTTGGTTGCAGATTGTTCATAGTGTTATATGTATGAGCAATGATATTATAACTCGGTTGCTACGAAACATTGTTCTTAGGTGGTTTGAGGATAAGGATAGGTCTATTTTGAACTTGTGGTTTTTGTGAGGGTGGATAAAGGATAAGTTTAGGCTCAAGATAGTACTCCAAGGGATATCTAATGTGCATAACCTCAAAAGAATTATCATTATTTTCATGATCTCCTAGTGAAGAGGAGTCTAATGTTACTTCATCATCTTCATCTAAGGAATTATGAGCCATTGTCAATGAGGGTTATCTTTATCCCCTTTCTTTTGTATTGAGATATTATTATGAAAGCTTCATTTTTTTTTTGCATTTCCAAAGGGGGTAGTTCACTTTGGTGGAAAACAATGTCAACATTTATTCCTTGAATCAAGTTTTCTAATTCATTTGGTTGCGCATTAGAGGGGATAGGAATTTGTTGTAAAGCACTTTGAATCATGTTAAGATAGTGGGGGGTGGGCCTAGATAAGGTCCCACAAAGATATCTTAGCAGAAGTATTCTTAAGTTGTTTGACAAGATCATACTCCTTTCCACTATTCAATGGAAAATGAGGGGCACTAGGCAAGATAGGATTAGGTAATGTGAGGGATGTTGAAGGTGTTTGTCTTGGTTGTAGATTGTTCCTAGTGTTATATGTATGAGCAATGATATTAGAACTCAGTTGCTATGAAACATTGTTCTTAGGTGGTTCGAGGATAAGGATAGGTCTATTTTAGGCTCGAGAGAGTACTCCAAGGGATATCTAATGTGCATAACCTCAAAAGAATTATCATTATTTTCATGATCTCCTAGTGAAGAGGATTCTAATGTTACTTCATCATCTTCATCTAAGGAATTATGAGCCATTGTCAATGAGGATTCTCTTTATCCCTTTTCTTTTGTATTGAGATATTATTATGAAAGCTTCATTTTGTTTTTGTACTTCCAAAGGGGGTAGTTCACTTTGGTGGAAAATAATTTCAGCATTTATTCTTTGAATCAAGGTTTTTAATTCATTTGGTTGTGCATTAGAGAGGATAGGAATTTGTTGTAAAGTACTTTGAATCATGTTATGATAGTTGGCAGTGGGGGGGGGGGGATTGGATAAGGCCCCATTAATATATGTTAGCAGAAGTATTCTTAAGTTGTTCAACAAGATCATACTCCTTTCCACTATTCAATGGAAAATGAGGGGCACTAGGAAAGATAGGATTAGGTAATGTGAGGGATGTTGAAGGTGTTTGTCTTGGTTGTGGATTGTTCCTAGTGTTATATGTATGAGCAATGATATTATAACTCGGTTGCTGTGAAACATTGTTCTTAGGTGGTTCAAGGATAAAGATAGGTATGTTTTGAACTTGTGCTTTTTGTGAGGGTGAATAAAGGATAAGTTTAGGCTTGAGAGAGTACTCCAAGGGATATCTAATGTGCATAACCTCAAAAGAATCATCATTATTTGCATGATCTCCTAATGAAGAGGAGTTTAATGTTACTTCATCATCTTCATCTAAGGAATTACTATTGTCAACGTTTTCATTTTCTTGTACCATGGTATCTTCCCTAGTAGGAGAGATTTTAGGAGAACTAAAATCCAAATTTTCATGACCTTCAAAGGTTGGTTCTTCTAAAATGAATTCATTGCAAGTAAGGGATTTATCAATGGTTGAATTGTCTTGTTTATTAGGAGAAGGCTCTATTTGATAATCCTTTTTTTCTAAGGTCGCATTATCTTGTGTCATACTATCAACCCTAGTAGGAGAGCTTGTAAGATGTTCATCACACTCCATGGTTAGATTTTGTAAAGTAGCTTCATCACAAGTAGGGGAGAAATCAAGAGAGGGTAAACTAGGTTTTTCATGATTAGGAATAGTTAAATAATTTTGTTCAAATAGGTCTTTCTAAATTTTAGGGACATTAGGAAGGAGAGAGATAAGGTTATCACTTTCAATCCACATGTTCTCAAGATAAATGTGATTTTTACAATTGTTCACAATTATATCCTCTTTTAATAAATCCTTCTTGCAATTAGGGGAGGAGTTGAGAGATGGATTTGGGGTAAGTAAAGCGGTGGAAATTATCTCATCTTCTTGTTTTCTAATGTCTTCTAGAGGGGGAGAAGGATAGGAACAATCAAGACTCTCAATGACTGTACCTTCTTTCACCAAGATACCTTCATCACTAATAGGAGAGGTATCAGGAGAAGAACAAGTATGATTGTTATGATTATCTACACTACCTTCCTCACCAATGGGCAATGTAATATTAAGGACCGTGTCAATGGTTTGATCTTCTTTCTCTAGGATGTTCACATAACTATGAAAGATAGTAGAAGGATGACTAACATGTTTCTTAATGACCTCATTGTTGTATTATAAATTGACCTCATAAGAGGGGATGTTGTACTTATGAAATCCATTTGTAACCATATCAAAGCCACATCTCTTGAAAGAAAACATGCTATCATGAAAAAGTAAAGAAAGTGCAATGAAATTTTTAGATTTGAAATAAGGTAATTTACTTATTACACTATGTAGTGATCTGAAAATGGAATGTTGCAAATGCAAATTTAGATTCAATAAATAAACGAAATGAACCACTTTAAGCTAGATTTAGTAAAATGCATGAAACAAAAAGTCAACCAACTGAAATAGATAACCAATGGCAACAAACATAAATGTAGAAAATTACTGTTTAATCTTGAAAATTGCAACCTAAAACTTTAGAGGGACTAAAAAACATCAAGGGAATCTTTGTCCTACTAATGAAATTTGGAGATTATAGAGACTGGAACAATTGGCAAACAAATCAAACAGGGTTCTGCGCAAAAAACCTACAGAGGGACTAAGACGCCAAGAAGGTCATTTTTGTCCCAGAAGAGGTTTTTGAAGAAAAACAACAAATTCTAAGTTGTTAATAGTGTTCCCAGGTTGCCTACCTAGGGACCTAATGCTAAGAAACAAAAAATTGTGCAAATGAAGGCTAGAAAAAGTAACAGATGACAAGAAGTTGGATGCAAAAGTGAATGCAATTTTTTCAATTTTGAATGTAATAACAATGTTACTAAATGCAATTAAGAAAATGAACAATGCACTTTTTAGATTTTCAATGAAATGAAATGATGCAAGAAATTAAAATGTAACCTATATGCACTTTCACTAATGCAAGATGCAAGAAACCCTAGATGCACTTTCACTAATGTAATGAATGCAATCTAGATCTAGGAATTTAAAGGGCTCCAAATTAGAAAAAGAAGAATGCTCAAAGAAGTCAGGTTCACCAAAATGAACAATAGGAAAATGGGTGCTTGATAACCTAGGTCATATAACACCACTTTTCTCCCATTATAATTCAA
Source organism: Sequoiadendron giganteum (assembly GCA_007115665.2). NCBI lineage: Eukaryota > Viridiplantae > Streptophyta > Pinopsida > Cupressales > Cupressaceae > Sequoiadendron > Sequoiadendron giganteum. The sequence continues at coordinate 504,913,829 of CM021109.1, forward strand.
TATTGTCCTAAGAGTCCTAATTGGATTGACGGACAACCTCACAAGGTGAGTAAATTCACAATGAGGTATACCTAGGAAAGGGTTCTTTTAGGTTTTAAGGGGTTCACCACCAAGCAAATGCATGGAAAAGACACTTTAACATTCAACTCACAAAATCTAGTAATGTAAGCCAAATAATGAGTACAAATGATGAAATTAAGCTACACCAAGTTAGGGTATGTGTACCTGGGAATGTTAGAGATGCTGTGAGGATTCCAAAAATGTAAAGCTTCCAAAATATGCCATCGAGGACTAAGACATCCAAGATGGCTTATTTGTCTCGGTACTTTTTTTTTAGGCAAATAAAAAATCTTCGGATGTTGGAACAAAATCTCAGAGAATCTCTAAAAAAATACCCTATTGAGGACTAAGACGCCCAAGGTGGTGTATTATTCCCGTTCTAAATTTTTGAAGACTCTTAATGTGGTCTTAGGCTCTAAGGTCTACATTTACTTCTCCTCAAATCTGAGGTCCTAAAACTTTTGGATCTGGCCTATAGGTGAGTTTCCATGAAGATGACAACTTTGCAATCTTGCACTCCAAATGATCTTCAAGTATTCAAACTAGATCTACATATACAAACACACAAGAGAGGAAAAATTTTTTTATTATTAGTGAATGGGGGTTTCCCTTGGTTAAACCCCTTGTAGGTAATTAAACCAAATGATGAAATGAAGCATGAAACATGAAATATGTAAATGATATCACCTTGGATAATGTCTTGTGAAGTAAATCTAAAATCTGCCATGTAGTGGCCATGGAGAATGTAGATCTTGGATCCTTGGATTTGATGTGAACAATGGTTGTAAATAGATCTCCAATGCTACATCCACAATCTTGGCTCAAAAACATGAATGGATGCACTAAACCCTTGACATAATGCTTGAATCTTGATGATGGTTCCAAATACTTGATGAATTTCTCTTGAATGCACTTGTGGACTCAATTTTTCTAGAATAGATACTCTCACAACTTGCTTAGATGAAAAATGAGTGAAGTAACCTTGTATTTACACTTATTCATGCTTAATATCTTGAAATTACACCACAACAAGCTGACATATGAAATCATTAATTAAAGGAGGCTAAATCTCACCCGAATTTGAAATTGGACCTCAAAAATAAGTCTAGGAGGACTAAGATGCCCTAGGTGGTGTCTTAGTCCCAAGGCTCAAATCTTGGGGCACAGACTCCAAAAGGGGACTTGATTGAGAGGTTTCAAAATTAGGGTCCCAAGACCCATGGAGGACAAAGATGCCCTAGGTGGTGTTTTAGTCCCAGTCCACAAATCAGGGACACACAAACAAAAACATTAAATCCTCATTTATCTTTTGAGGTTTTTTGGGATTTACCATAAAAATATATACTTTATTATGCTTTTGGATGCAAAATAGGACCTAATTAAGCCATAAAGAATCATAAGTAAAGTAAGGTGGGCCCAAACAATTGTGAAAATGCAAGGGTATACATTTTACTACACTACACTAATGCATCAATATGGTAACCTTATATTTAGTCCTTCCCATCAACAAGGTGCTCCATAGAGAACCCTTCTTCAATCATTGCATCAATAAGGTAACTTGTTAACACACCATCAGGGAAAACTTCAACATAATTCATATCAACAACTAGGTCTACCATACGGAACTCCTCTGAATTCTTCCTACCAATAAGGTATCCCATGAACACATCAATAGGTTAACCTTCAGTACACTTCATCCCAACAACAAGTAGCTAACCCTCCTTACACACAAGGACTTAACCTTCTCTATTTCCCAAAGAACTACCAAGGTTAAATACCTCCATTCTATCCATCTTATGACCAAACAAATGTTGTGGGATAATAAGGATATTTCATGCAAGGCTTGAAAAAAAAACATAACGAAAATATAGATGGAACAAAATGTATACATCGTCACCAAATAGATAGAAAAAATGTAGGTAGGAAAACAAAATAAGACCTACACTCTTCAGGAAATTTGTCCATTCCCATTTGATTGTTCTATCACTGCATTACCTTTTCCAAAGAATTTTAAAATACTCGAGTTTGAAAACAAATACAAAGGAAGAGGAGATCTAGTAGAGCATGTATGAGACTTCTTAGTATCATGTATGGAGGTATAAAAAAATGATTCCTATCTCATGAGGCTCTTTCCACACAGCCTTATAGGTCATGCTATGGAGTGGTTCACTCATCTACAACCAAGAATTATAACTTTTGATGAACTATCTAGCAAGTTCATAAGCTACTTCTCATTTAACATAGAGTAAGATGTCACCATCATAAGTTTTTTGATAGTAAAATAGAATCAAGGAGAGTCCTTTACCTCCTATGTATAGATATGGAGACACAAAGTGAGTTGATGCAAAAGGCCCATTCTAGACAAGTAGTTTGTGGATATTTTCATCACGAATGTCCTACCTAAAATAAAATACCAACTCACTATGATATATCATGTATAATTTTAGGAAACAATCAAAAAGGGATTACATATTGAGAGAGCCCTCATTTCAAGAGGAGTCCTTAAATCAAATAGTTCAAAAGATAGCCCCTCTAACTCAAATGCGAAACCTAAAGTCTAGGCCAAAAATAAGAACGTCACAAATAATAGAGTGGTAGACACTGGAGCATTATGGAATGCACATAACACACCTCAAAACAAACTGTAGGTGGCACAAATGAGCTATGTTCCCAATAACACACTTGAAACAACCAAATTACCTATCCCAAGAACAATCAGGATGTAAACCAACAAATGAATCAGGGAGGGGAATAGAGGTAGTATGATCAACAAAGGAGAAAATTCACAGTACTAGGTGAGACACTTGAATCAGTCATGCACAAACTAGTACAACAAAACCTCATCAAAACTAATGATCACCCAAACTATGAGGAGCCTAGCTTCAAGACACCGTGGTATAACGAAAAAGACTTGTGTTAATTCCATAATATCAAAGGACACACGGCGAACAATTGATGCACTTGAAACACATCATCTAGGAATTGATAGAAAAAGGGGAAGTAGACGTTGAGCATCATCCTAGAAACAAGGAAATTCAAATATACTCAAAATTGATCCCAAACCACGCTAAAATGAATGAAAAATTAAAGGAACAAGAGTACCACAATTCTAATTACACATACGGTGACACGGTTTTAGGAACCCTCTAGCAAGTTGGTGACAATAGGGAAAACATAGTGACAATACGAGGAGGAGACAACAACTACAATGAAACTTCCCACCAAGGGAGAGTTACAATAAAAGGAGCCCCTCCCAAACCCACAATCAAGTCACCAAGTGACTACAATATTGTGGAACAATTGAAGAAAACAAATACCCTAATCTTAATCCTAGAGTTATTAAAACTTTCACCCACACATAGGGAAATACTAGAAAAAGCATTGGAAACAACAGTCCCTAACAACCTTGATCCTAGTTAATTCCAATCTATGGCTGGAAAGATCACAAGTAATAATTTAATATTTTTTGAGAAAGATCTACCACAAAGAATATTCCACAATAAAGCCCTCTACATAGAGGTTGGAGTTCACAAAACCATGGTCAAACGAATATTGATAGATAATGGTGTAGGTTCAAACATTTGTACCTTAAAATTTATCAAATAGTTGGGGTATTCTGACAATGTGATTGAAAAAGGAAAGATTATCACCATAAGGGCCTATGATGACCTTGAAAGAAATTATAAAGGAATAGTTAGTTTGCCAGTGTAGATAACAGTGGCCATCATAGAAACTACTTGTCAAGTACATGACCTTTATTTTCCATACAAATTCCTTTTGGGACGCCCTTGGATCCATGCATTTCAAGTAGTCCCTTCCACTTTTTAATAGTGCCTAAAGTTTCCCCACGAAGGAAAAGAAGTAACACAATATGCTAATCCTAAGCCTTTTCATTTCTATGCAAATTTGGAGGAGAAGTACAATAAAATCCAACATGTGCCTAGCAACAACATAGCCTTCCACTCATTTTATTATGTCAATCCTTCCAAAATTCCATCAACCTCAACCAAGAACACATCAAGTGAGCAACCAAAAATAGAAGCCAAGATTCAAGTACTTGACAAAGGTAATGGGAATTACCATTTCAACCAAGCATTGCATTGGCATGCTTCCACCAATGCCTAGAGTCTATGGAGGTCCAAAAGAGATCAAGATAGTGGAAATGATAGACAAGCCCATGATCTTCACTAGGTGGGGAGAAATGAAAGGTGAAGAAATATTTGAGGAGTACTTCTCATCCATGATATACAAGGAGGACCAAGAAGAACCAGAAAAGGCACAACCCATTTTAATTGATCGTAACACTAGAGGTTATAAATTAGTTAAATAGATGGGATATAAAGGAATAGGTGGCCTTGGGCTACATAAATAAGGCCAATCAAAGCCTATCATAGTGGAACAAAGGAATTAAAATATGGGGGGTATGTGCAAGATCATGATGGGCCAAAAAGTGGCGATATGTTAGGTATATGATGGCCCATGTGAATGACGACTTTCTTTTTACCCAAAATTGATGAAACGAAAAGGTTTTTAAAGGAGATTCTGAAATTTCCACGAATATAAATTATGCTTTACTTTGAATGTAATAAATAATTATTATTCATTTTCTATTTGAATTACGGGTAAAGTCCTGATTGATAGGATGATTGAAAATCATCTATAGCTTTCAAACAGTATCACATTTTTTGAATCTGAGACATGCATCACATTCTATGCTTTTCCTACTATAGGATTAAAAAAAAAAAATGAATTTCATGAAATTCTAACCAATTTAAGGTGGTCAGACATATGAGTTTTTTATATTTTTAAAAATTTGTAATAAAAAATTCATAATTAATTATTTACTTGGAAAAAAATTACCAAAAAATATGCATCACATCGGGACATGAGTCCTCTAATTATATATAAAATCTTATAAAAAAATATTATCATTTTATTGTGGTTAGGGTGGTCAGACAGACACCTACTTCTTATTTTTTCCTTGATATTTAAGTACTACTACATTGAAATTTCAAATTTTCAACAAATAGATATTGAAAAAATAAAAATAAACCTATTAGTTTTGAAACTAAATTCAATTTTCTACAAATTATATTCTTACATATTTTTAAAATAATATAGATAACTTATTCAATTTTTTATGCCAAGTTTCCTAACTCTGATTTTCTGAATTTTCATTACCACTTAAGGGCCTGTTTTTTTCATGATGATCCTGCACATACCCTAGGGCTAGGTTATAAGCCAAAAGACGTGGTTATTCCAAAAACTGGATGATCTCTTGTAAGAAACAAGTAAATTTTGCTAGCATTAAGGCACTAGATATCTATCATATCATGGACAATGATTTACCCATTGAATACTTATTCAACAACTTTAGAATTGATAGGTTCCTTCTCCAATATATCGAAGTTCTATTCCCAACATCTATTACCATTTCAAAATAGACTCTAATGAATACAAATTGGATTCTTCTTCCTTTGCCATTAGATATGATTCCCCCACTTCTAGTAATAATGACCTAGATACCCAGTGGAAAAAAGACACCAGAGCCATACTGACCCTTTTACCCACTTTCATAAGCTTTTTAGACCAAGACGATAGCCTCCCACTCTGTTACCCGAAAATCATAGATTGGGATCAACACCAATATACACATGTTATGGATCAACTCTAGAATGATAAGGTAATCATGGAGTTCATGGGACTTTGAATAGACATACTGGTAGGAGATCGCAAAGTAGGGTTTGTCATGGAGCTCGAATAGGATGCATACTTTCATGGAGAGATTGAACCTTCTAGTCACAAAAATGAAAGAAAAAAAATAGCAATAAACACAAGGTCCCGTAGAGAAAATCGCATTGTGGCTCTATCGGATCCAGAAAAGAAGAAGATAAAGGATGCATTCGAGGGTGAAAACCTCCAAGAGGTACCCAAGGATGGAGGGTTCAATCTCCCCATATCTGAGTAACAAGAAAGATCAACACTCCTAGTAGAAGAAGCAGAGGCCATAAATTTTGGCACATCAGATAATCCAAAAGTCACTTACCACATGACATCACTTGATCCCAAAGAGAAAACAAGATTCACAATATTCATCAATTATAGAAAGGTAAATTTCTCTTGGACCTATGCTGATATTCCTAGACTAGATCCAGCATTAGTGGTACATCATCTAGCTATAGTCCCTACAACAAATCCTATCAAGCAAAAACATAGAAAAATGCATCCTGAGATAGCATTACTGGTAAAGGTAGAGCTAAAGAAACTACTAGACATGGGTTTTATCAAACCCATTGATTATCCATAATTGATATCAAATCTAGTACTTGTGTCAAAGCCTACTAGGGGCATAAGGATCTACACAGATTTTAGAAGCCTAAACAAAGCCTCTCCAAAGGATTACTTTTAGTTGCCAAGTATTTACATGATTATAGAGCTCACAATAGGGTACGATATGATGTCCTTGATGGATGGTTTCTCCAGATACATCCAGATAAAGATATCTCTAGATGACCAACACAAAATAGAATTTACTTGTGCTTGGGGATATTTTGCTAGAATGTAGTACCCTTTGGTCTAAAAAATGTAGGAATGACATATCAAAGAGAAATGGCAACCATATTCCATGATATGCTACACATAATCATGGAGGACTATGTGGACGGAATTCTAGAAAAGTCAATCAAAAGGGTAGGTCACTTGACAAACCTAGCAAGGGTGTTTGATCAGCTTAAATAGTACAATCTAAGACTCAACCCTAATAAATTTGTGTTCGAAGTAACATCCAAAAAGCTATTGGGGTACATAGTGTTAAGAAGAGGGATTGAAATGAATCTTGCAAAAGTAAAAGCTATAATAGAGATGCCTCCACCAAAAACACTCAAACAATTGAGGATTTTATAAGGAAAGTTGCAATCCATCAGGCAAGTTATCGCCCAACTGGTAGACATATACCACCCCTTGACTAATCTCCTACACAAGGAAATAACCTTCAAGTGGGATGGGAGATGTGAGAAATCATTCCAACAATTCAAGGAGTATCTACTTACCCCTCCTGTACTTATGTCGCCTATTATAGAAAAGGACATGATACTCTACGTCTCTACCACACAAGCAACCTTGGGAGCTCTCCTGGCCCAACTAGATGATAAAAAAAATGAAATGGAATTCTACTACATCAACAGAACATTGGTGGGCTATGAACTAGACTACTCACCCATAAAAAGAGTGTGTCTCTTAGTAGTGTTTGCAACACAAAAGTTGAGGAATGATATCTTAAACAAAAAGGTGAAGTTGATTTCAAAAGTAGACCCACTCAAATACTTACTAGAAAAGGCAGCCCTAATAGGGCAAATAACTAAATGGGTGATGATCCTAAGTGAATTTTATACAAAGTATGTAGATAGGAGAGCTATCAAGGAACAAATTATAGTAGAAAAATTGGCTGAAGCACCCATAGATGATCATAAACAGAGTATCTTGATGATAGAGTGGATAGGCCAATTGACTCTATGCCTTGATGGGTCATATATTCAACATGATTTTAGAGCAAGTATTCTATTTCTCACACCACAAGGAGATAGTATACCAAAGGCCTACAGGATTGCATTCCAATGAAAAAACATCTCAAAATATAAAGCTCTTATCACAAAGCTAAAAATGGCTATTGAATGGAGAATAAAAGAGCTACATTTCTTTGGAGACTCTCAGCTAGTGATCAGATAGGTGAATGATGAGTACCAAAAAAAAGACAATAAATTTCTGCCATATAAAAGGATGGTGGATAACTTCATCAGAATAACCTTTGAGAAAGTTCCTCAGATCAATAATAGAGTACTAACGCAGTGGCAACAATAGGCTCACTACTTGATATTCCATAGAATGTGGCTAAGTATGAGTTCCTCATCGAACAACTTCTCATACCTACATTCGATACTTGGAACCAAAACCGGTATGTGTTGTTGTTGGTCCTAACTCTCCATGTTACCAAGATACTTTTGACTACATCCAGCATGATATCATACCACTTGACCTAATGACCACTCAAAAGAAAACCTTCACCTGTATAACTTCCCATTTTACCATCCTAAGAGATACCCTATACCATTTTAGTCTAGATGGTATGTTACTCTAGTGCCTTAATGCATAAGAAGCACAAATAGCCTTACAAGAGGTCTACGAAGGTATTTGTGGATCCCACTCTAGTGGACTTAACCTAGTCCAGAAACTGCTTAGAACAAGGTATTACTAGCCCTCCAGGGAATAGGAATGCATACAATATTCTAGAAAGTGTTGGCAATGTCAACAACACAGTGATCTAGTTCATGCACTAGCACACAACTTGAGACCCATAACCACATCATGAACTTTCTTGCAATGGGGATTAGACCTGGTAGGAAATATATCACCCACTTCATCCAATGGGCACAAATTCATTATCACGACAATAGAGTACTTCACTAAATGGATAGAGAAAATTCCCTTGACCTATATCACTGGTAAACAAATATCAAAATTCATTTTGAATTATCTCATCGATAGGTATGGAATTCCTCAAATGATAATAACAAATAATGGAACCCCATTCAAAAATTAGGATGTGCAAGAGCTTTGTTCCCAATTTTCTATCCAACATAGATTTTCCACACCCTATTACCCCCAATGAAATGGTTAGGCTAAGGCATCTAACAAAACAATCCTAAAAATACTGAAAAAGACTACCAATAATGCTAGTCATGATTAGCATTTGTAGCTAAACCCAACCCTATGGGCTTATTGAACCAACATCTGAATACCTACTAGTGCTACATCATTTTCCTTTGTCTACAAATTAGAGGCTATCTTTCTTATTGAGGTTGAAATCCCCTCATTATGAGTCTCATTAAAATACATGGTTAGCAACAAAGAATACAAGGTATTTAGGCTAAATGAATTAGAGCTCCTAGATGAAAAGTGTTTGAGCGCATTAAACCATTTGTAGGTTTATCAAAATCGAATCAAATAAAGCTATGAAAAGAAGATCAAGGATAGGAAGTTTAAACTAGATGATCTAGGCCTCAAGGAAAATTAGAAGGTACAACTCAATCAAAATGGAAAAGGTAAATTTGAACCCAATGGGTTAGGCCCATTTGTCATCATAGCAAGCTATGGTTCTAGGACCTATCAGTTGGATACTCCTAAAGGAGAATCTTTAGCTGAACCATTGAACAAAAACCACCTCAAGAAGTTCTACATATGAAGTGGGTTGGAATACCATAGGAAAAATGGTAAAAATCCAAAAAAATGAAAAAAAGGATGAAAAAATACAAAAAAAAATCAAAAAGAAAGAAAAATAGTAAAGAGAAATAAAACGTTCCTTGAGTGAAAACCACTTTGTGGCACTCATAGAATAGGTACTGCAGTGAAAACTTGGAAAACAAGCGTTGTGTTTGAATAAGACTTGAATCATTACCTATCGATACTATTCACAACATCCACCCATCCATTTCATAATAAAACATGTAGCCAACCATGGATTGTTAATGATTGAGGAAAGTAGTCTTGTCTTCAACTGGGGGAAACTTCCTGAAGCTGGTTGGAGGTTAGATATTTGAACATCTTATCATGGTCAAAACTATTCAAAAAATCAAAAACATTCAATTTTTTTTTGAAAAATATAAAAAATAAACAACATCGTTGGGTTATTCCTTCACTCAAATAGTCTACGATATCAAAATTTGCTTGAACCTCATAGCTAGTTCAAGTAGATTTCCTACAACATATCCTCTAGACATAGAAGTTGAATATCAATCCAGACTATCAAATATTTTTATCCAAAAATAATTTTACACTTTGAGTCAAACGGTCGAACTACGTGGTCTTTGCATGTACAATGTAGGCAAGGCTTAACAACCCCTGAGACCCTAGGTTAGTCCCCTTAGGTTTTCATCATGCTTTATTTCAACTTAGTCAAAACATACAAAAATCCAAAAACATTCACAAAACAAAAAAGGTCAAAAACATTCAAACCAAGCAAACTACGAGCCTCTAAGTGTACAATGTAGGCAAGGCTTATCTTTGATGAGCCCTCGAGGCCCTAGGTTAGTCCCCTAAAAAATAACAAAATCAACATCATAAAAACTTTGAAAAATCCAAAAGATTTATCCCGTCATCACAATCCACAATAAACTATTCACCCATAAATAAAAAATCGTCATACTCACCCTTTGACAAAACAAACAAACAAACAAAGTAAACATCAAAAGCTAGAACTTTCAAGAAAACAATCACAAAGCTCTGACTATAAATAGATAAAAACAAAGCGAAGTATCAACTACCTATCTTTTTGAGAATTCACCAACAACATCCTAAGATATTCCTTAATGGATGTGTTCCTATGATAGAAATGATCAACAACAGATAATAGTTCTAAAACCTCAAACATATATGGCAAGTGATACTACAACTTTGTTTTTTAATCTCTTTGGTAGTATTATTTTTTATGATTTATTTTATTGACTCATTCCCAAGATCTCTTGAGGATGTCCATAAGGATTTAGAGAAGAAGGAATGGGGGCAATTGAGTGTCATTTCGATTTTCTATTTATAAGATCTTTTTGTAATACTACCATGGTGAATACTTTCTTTATTGAGTGTATAAGAGTTGTAATGAAACAATTCGTGAAGCAGTTGCATGTTAGGTGTTCTATACCTCTTTGTGTGACTGGTCTGAAAAGTATTTAATGCAACCCAACTATATAATTTAAACAAAGTTTTTGTATGTCTAGTATGAACAATAATATTCTTTGTTTGTAGATAAAAATTTCATGCAATGGATACAAAGTCACCTTGGTCATTAATACCCTGGTGCATCGTATCTATTTACTACATCAAATAGGATTGTTCAAAATGATGAAGTCTCCAAGTAAATAAAAATCAACTGTAGTGTAGTAAAATGCATACCCTTGCATTTTCACACTTGTTTGGGCCCACCTTGCTTTATTTATCCTTCTTTATGCCTTAATTGGTCCTATTTTTCATCTTAAAGCCTAATAAACTATATATTTTTATGGAAAATCTTGACAAACATCAAAAGATAAATGATCATTTAATTTTTTTGTTTGTGTGTCCTTGATTTGTGGAATGGGAATAAGACGCTACCTAGGGAATCTTTGTCCTCCATGGGTCTTGGGACCATGATTTTGAAACCTCAATTAAGTCCCTTTATGGAGCCTTAGGACTAAGATGCCACCAAGGGCATCTTAGTCCCCCTTGGCTTATTTTTGGGGTCCAATTTCAAATTCAAATGAGAATTTTTCCTCCTTTAATTAATAATTCCATATGTCAGCTTGTTGTGGTGTAATTTCAGGATATTAAGCATGAATAAGTATAAATACAAATTTCATTCGTTCATTTCAATCCAAGTCTTTTGTGAGAGAATTCATTATATTCAAATTGAGTTCACAAGAGAATTCAAGAGCAATTCACTAAGAATTTGGAGCCATCATCTAGATTCAAGCATCATGTCAAGGGTTTAGTGCATCCACTGATGTTGTTGAGCCAATATTGTGGATGTAGAATTAAAGATCTATTTGCAACCATTGTTCACATCATATTCCAAGATCCAAGATCTACATTCTTCATGGCCACTACATGGTAGATTGTATGTTTTCTTCACAAGACAACATCCAAGGTGATATCATTTTCATATTTCACATTACATGCTTCATTTCATCATTTGGTTTAATTACCTACAAGGGGTTTGACCAAGGCAAACCCCCATTCACTAACAATCAACAAGTTTTTCCTATCTTTTCTATTTGTGTTTGTAGATCTAGGTTGAAGACTTGAAGATCACTTGAGTGCAAAGTTATCAAAGTTGCATTGTCAAAGTTTTCATCTTCACGAAAACTCACCTATAGGTCAGATCCGACTCTTTCAAAACTTGAGATCTGAGGGCAAGCAATTGCAAATTTGGGAGCTCAGGACCACATTCACACTTTTCAAAAATTTAGATTGGGACTAAGATAGGAGTAAAGGCATCTTAGTCATCCAAGTGGAATCCTTCAAAAATTATTTGGGATTATGTTCCATTATCCAAAGATTTTGTGTTTGCCCCAAAAAATAGCAGTGGGACTAAGACAGTAAAGGTGTCTTATTCCTCCAAGGCATATTTTGGCAATCTGTTTGCATTTCTTGAATCCTATTGGCATCTCTAGGTTTCTTGGGTACATATACCCTAACTTGGAGTTGTTCATTTTTCAAGATTTGTAAGCTTTATTTAGCTCATTTTAAGTGTTTTGCATATCATAGTGTGCTTTCAAACATTTTCTTTTCCAAGCATTTTCTTGGTAGTGAACCCCTTAAATTAGAAAGAACACCCCCTCCTAAGTCCTCCTAATGGTGTATTGACTTACCTTGAGAGGTTGATAGTCAATCCTATTAGGGTTGTTAGGACATCATTGAATGTTAGCTGGAGAAAGAGTGACGTTCTATGTAGAGCTTCCCCCTTTTCCACTAATAATTTTGGTGAACCTAACTTTTTTTTAGCATTCTTCCTTTTCTGATTTGGAATCTTTTAAAGTCCTAGATCTAGGTTGCACTCATTCTTGCATTGCATTTTGCATTAGTGAAATTACACCTAGGGCTTCTTATCCTTAGTGAAATTTCATCTAAGGTTTCTCATATTTGCATTAGTGAAAGTGCATATAGGTTGCATTTTTTCTTTCTTGCATCATCTTATCTCATTGGAAAACTGAATTTAAGTGCATTGCTCATCCTCTTAATTGCATTTAGGAACATTGATATTGCATTCAAAATTGAAAAAAATTGCGTTCACCGTATTAGGGGAAATTTGCATTAAAATTGGGCCTCCTAAGGAACTCTAAAAAAGCAAAATTTATCTGACAAAATATTTAAATATAAAAAATATAAATTACTTAACTACATGAGTTAAGTGGGGACACACGTTTCTATTATAATTCCTTAAAAAAATGAAGTCCATGATTTTTTAAAAGTGGTAACATATATTTCTATTATAATTTATTAAAAAACTCGAGTTCACTTTCTTCATTATTTTTTATTTATTTTAAAACTCTTAAACTCAAGTTTGGTAATTTATATTTCTATTATAATTTATTAAAAAAGTCAATTTCACTTTCTTATCTTGATTATTATTTTTATTTAAAAAGTGGCAAAGTAAAAGTAACTTTAGATATTTTATTTTTTACTTAGTAATTTATTTTATATATATATGATTTTATAGATTTAGATTTATTAAAGAATTTCATTTTTTTTGAAAATATAAAAATTTCTATAATAGAACTTAATAGAACTTAAGAATATAAATCTAAAAAACAAAAAGAATATTTTGTATTTAGAAAGATGAATGAGATAGAATAAAAATGTTTTTTTTAAATATAAAAAAAAGCTTTTTTCTTAAAGAATAAAAATATTTTCTTAAAAATATAAAAATTAGCTTTTATTTTAAGAATATCATTAGTTTTTTTTTTTAAATATAAAAATTTCTATAGTAGAACTTAATAGAACTTAGGAATATAAATTTAAAAAACAAAAAGAATATTTTATATTTAGAAAGATGAATGAGATAGAATAAGATATGTAGAGTTAAATTAACCATCATGAGTTAATTCATAAGATTTTAGAAAGTTTTATTTTATAAAATAAATAATTTAATTTTTATTTTGGATGATGTAACCGTACAGGTTGATGTCATCTTTTAGTTGATTTTTTATAACTTAAAAAGCTAATGATGTCATCCTTAGGAGGCCCATTTTTTATGTAAATTTCCCCTAATACTTTTGCATCTAATTTCTTGTCATTAGTTACTTTTTCTAGCCTTCATTTGAACAAAGTTTTGTTTCTCAACATTAGGTCCCTAGGTAGGCAACCTGGGAACACTATTATCAACCCAAAATTGTTTGATTTTCTATAAAAACCCCTTACTAGGACAAAAAAGCCCTTGGTGGCATCTTAGACCCTCTCTGGTTTTTTGTTCTAGTACCCTGCCTGAGTGATTTGTTATCTATTTCAGCTTCTGAAACCTTCAAAATTCATCACGAGGACTAAGATACCCTCTTTGGCCTCTTAGTCCCTATGGAATTTCAGATTACAGTTTTTACGATCTGACTCAAAATTTATGTGCTTTTGTCTATTGGCATTGGTTACTTGTTTCAGTGGATTGACTTTCTATTCCATGCATTTTACTAAATCTATCTTAAAGTGCTTCATTTCATACATTTCTTAAGTCCAAATTTGCATTTGTAACATTCCATTTTCAGATCATTGCATAGTATAATCAGTAAATTACCTTGTTTCAAATCTGAACATTTCATTTCACTTTAGGTCTCTGCATTGCACTTTCTTTACTTTTCCATAATAGCATGTTTTCTTTCAATAGATGTGGCTTTGATATGGTTATAAATGGATTGCATAAGTACAAAATCCCCTCTTATGAGTTCAATTTAGAATGCAACAATGAGGTCATTAAGAAACATGTTAATCACCAAACCATTGACATAATCCTTAATCTTGTATTGCCCATTGGTGAGGATGGTAGTGTAGACAATCATAACAATCATACTTGTTCTTCTCCTAATACCTCTCTTCTTAGTGATGAAGGTATCTTGGTAAAAGAAGATACAAGAATTGAGAGATTTTATTGTCCCTCTCCTCATCCCCCTTTGGAAGACATTAGAAAAAAAAAAGATGTGATCATAGAAACATTTCTAAACATCACCTTTCCTAGTCTCCATTTATCCCTTGCTTGTGAGAATGTGCTAGCGAAAGAGGATGATATCATAGATAGCCATGACAATCAAAATTTTCCTTCTCCTAATATCCCTCCTCGATGCAAAGAGGATAGCTTGGTATTAGAAGATGCACCTATTCAAAGTCATGAGAATCTTGTTCCTCCCTTCCTTAATGCTCCTACCATTTTGAAAGATCTATTTAGTTATCCCTCTCTTGATGCCTCCCATTCTTGCGATGAAGTCATTTTAGAAGAATCAACCTTTGAATATCATGAACATATGGTTTGTAGTTCTCTTAAAAACTCTCCTACTAGGGAAGATACCATGGTGCAAGAAAATGAAAACATTGACAATAGTAATTCCTTAGACGAAGATGATGAAGAAAAATTAGACACCTCTTCACTAAGAGATCATGAAAATAATAATAATTATTCTGAGGTTATGCACATTAGATATCCCTTGGAGTACTCTCTTGAGCCTAAACTTATCCTTTATCCAGCCTCTTAAAAATCACAAGTTCAAAATAAACCCGTCCTTATCCTTGAACCACATAAGCACAATGTTTTGCAGCAACCAAGTTACAATATTGTTGCTCATACATAAAACACTAGGAATAATCCACAACCAAGAAAAACACCTTCAACATCCCTCCCATCTCCTAATTCTATCTTTCCTAGTGCCCCTCTTTTTCCTTCGAATAGTGGAAAGGAGTATGATCTTGTTGAACAACTTAAGAATACTCTTGTAAAGATATCCCTCTAGGAGCTGATTCCGAATTTACCTAATTATCACAATATGCTTCAAATATCCTTGCAACAAGTTGTGGTTCCCTCTAGTGCAAACCTGAATGACATAATATCCATGATTCAAGGAATAAATGATGACATTATTTTCCACCAAAGTGAACTTCCCCTTTTGGAAGTTCAAAAAAAAAATGACGCTTTCATAATATTATCTCAATGTACAAAGATAGGGATAAAGTAAACCCTTGTTGACAATGGCTCATCCCTTAATGTGTGTAGTGTGACCCTTTTGGATAAGCTTGACATCGATAAATTAAACATTGAACTTGACTCTCTATCTATCAGTGGATTTGACAATGTAGGAAAACAACTGCTTGGTGTGACCACTTTGCCTATTATAGTTGGGAAGGCCACATTAGAAACATTGATCCATGTTATGCAGCACAATCTTTCATATAATCTACTTTTAGTAAAACTATGGATTCATGTAATGAATGGGGTTCCTTCTACTCTTCATCGTAAAATTAAATACATCTATAATAACAAAGTGTACACATTAGACACTGATCCCAAGCCTTATAGTGTCCTACAAATTGAGAAAAACAAAGAGAATCCCTTGAAAACATTAACACCAACTACACAAGTAGAACCCATGCAACAAAAATACAAAGAAAAACATATTGAAGAATTCACGAAGCTATTAGATGATGATTGGGGTTCCTTGGATTTCACACCTAGCTTTGATGGGAAACCAAAGATCATAAAAAAAGACCCTTAGAAGGAAAAATAAAAAGTGGTAATATCAACACAAAACTCAGAAGACCCTTTGAAAGAATCCACCTCAACCTAGACAAAGAAGAAAATTATACAACGAAGTTGATGAACTTAATCATGAGCAACCACAAAATCCACAAGAGATGAAAAATATTTATGAAAAAGGTTATGAAATGATGAAACAACTTGGTTACAATGGAAACAAATGTGGTGCTTGAGAACAAGGTATTTGTGTCCCCATAGAGCCTCACATGCAAGAAAAGACTAGTGGTCTTGGTTATTGTCCCTCAAAAGACACAAACAAGCCTTCACTAAATATTAACACTATCACAAAACATCCCTCTAAGACAACTTTAACAATGGTGCATCCTGAACTGATAGGCATTACTAGTCTTTATTGTTATCCCTTGCAATAAATGAAACAAACAAAGAAATATTCACTTAACATTAATGTCATCACACAAAACACTTATGATTTTAATTCATTAGATTTTACACCTTCCAGTAAAGGAGAGCACAAAATCTTGCAATCTAAAGATTCTTTTGTAGGTATGACATCTGGTACTAAGCAAAAGATATCTTTGTCATGAAATAAAGCAACATCCCTTACTTTTGACCAACAGAGTATATTGACAAGAATCCTCCAAGATCGTCTTATCTCTCTCCCTCCAAGAACACAAAAGAAATTTTACTACAAGACTTCATTTTTCACATATCATAGAGTTCATGGTCATACTACTAATAAATGTAAGGCTTTGACAAACAAAATTCAACATCTTAAGGACTGTGGTTCTCTCCCTTGGGTTGAAGCACCTAGTTCCTCTTTTCATCTCAGCTCATCCTTTTCCTACACTAAGTGGGGGAAAGGGGTTAGGTAGCCTTGTCTTCATATGTCACTTGTCATTGTCTCTTTTGGTTAGTTGACCACCTTTCATGAACATATAAGAGCAAGCTTGGAATTTGGGCAATGTGCCTTAAGTTGGCTCACATGTGACATTTTGGGGGACAACCCTTTTCCTTTTCATGAAGTAGCTTATCAGAAACATATGACTTGGCATACAACTTTCCGAATAAGCTCTCATGTCTTCTTCTACTTTAAATAAATTGCTCACAGTAATGGTGTTAGCAACTGCTTTAAACTGGGGGCATACATTGACACTCATGTTTCATTGTGCAATTTTATTTCTTCCTGTGATGTGTTTCTTTCTTGGTGGTGTCATTGGGTTTGATTCCCTCCAAGAGTGTGAAATTTATTTGAATCATCCCCTCTTGGAAACATTAAGCACAATGTTCCCTAAGAAGATAGCTTGCACAAACTAATAAAAATCCCTTTGAACATCTCTCTTTATTGTTGCTTTGCATTTTCTTTTTGTACCTTATTAAATTCATGGAGGTATGGCTTTGATATGGTCCCCTAGGGCTCACCTAGTGAACAAATAGCTTCACTAGCCCTTGTGAGTGTGCATTTTATTTTTTCCTTACCATAGTCATGGGGGCATGACGTTGATATGGATCTCTTGAGGCTCAACTAGTGGACAACTAGTTCCCACTAGCTCTCACGAGCGTTCATTTTGTTTGTATAGTGGACATCGTGTTCCACTTGTAAACCTTCTCCAAGCCTAGACCTGGTCCACCATATTGGACAACTAGTCGAAGCTTGATCCATTGTATTGTTCTTTTACCTTTTTCTTTTTCTATCCTTGATGGTGTATGTTGGCAATCTATTTTTGGCTTCATATATCATCTGCATGAGTGTTCTTCTGTGCCTATGTTGGTTTATCATAGGATCTCAATCTTAGGGGCTTAATCATCACTCTTGATCAATTGTCATCCTATCTTACTAATATTTGTACATTTGAACCCCTCTTGATTATGTGGTTGGATACTTTAGCGTGAGTTTGAAGCAAGTTCATCCTCTCACCAAAGTGGGGACTAAATGTAGTGTAGTAAAATGCATACTAGTGCAGGGGCACCATGGTTATTTTGCTTTATTAATTATTTTTGGTGTCTAGGTTGGTATTTTGGGTGTTTTTTCACTTAATTGTTGTAATAAGGTTGAATCAAGACAATTTTGTAATTCATGTTGTCATGTAGGGTTTGTCTTATGTGTTTGGTGAAAGTTGGAAAAGAAGTGGAAAAAAAGTTGCTTTGGAACTTGTCAATATTGCATGTAAGTGGAAGATGAACAATCACTTGAGTGTTTTCTTGTTTGTAACCGATTAGTTACAGTTTCATGTGGTTATTTTGGCCTCAAAAACTTTGAGGCATCATTATTGAAGTGATTGTAGGACAAAGGAATAGAAGAAACTCTGGTTTTCTACAATTTTTAGTGTATTTTTGAAGATTTCTTGCTTTGTACGGCCCTGTACAATGATGTCATGGTCTGAAAATCATATGAATTGTTAGAGAATTATATTATCTGCTATTTCATTTTGAGCTCATTTATTTTTATTTTGTTTGAAGCAAGTTTGAGGTCTTTTATTACAGACTGCCTAGAAACCCTCATTTCAAGGGTTTATAGTGAAGAAATGTAGATAATAATCCATTCCACCATTGTATTTTGAAAAAACTCAGTGGAATGGAAGCCTTAGGTTTTTTTTCAATTTTTACATTATCTTTAGGAGGAGAGGATGGAGTTTGGAAGGTTTTTTTCCAAGTCCTAGCCTAACATCCTCATGTGTTAGGCTAGGAAAGGTAGAGAAAGTGTAGGACAACAATTTTTAGGTGTTGTTTGATGTTAAAATCTGTTGAAAGGGACCCTATATGACCTATCAAGACTTTTGGGAAATATTTTCAGTGTTTGGAGATACAATTTCTTGGGGTTGCTATGTAAAAGAGGCCTAATTTGGCCTTATTCCAGCGTAGCAAATCAAGATTGAGGACTTTTCTCCAAAACAACATATCTCACAATTGAGATATGCACGAATAAATCCTAATGGGTATCTGAAAAGGTCTTGGTTTCATGGAGATATGGCATTCTCTAAAAGATATGCTTTAGAATATCAATTTGGAGACCTAATTGTGAATACTAGTGAGCTAGTACAAATATCAATTATTGAGGTATTGAGATTCAAGAGAGTGTTGAATTATGTTACAATGTGTTAGTTCAATATATTCCACCCCTAATCTGCATCAGGTGGTATCAGAGCATAGGTTCTGATTGGAAGTGGGAAAGTGAATGAGAGTTAGCATAAGCAAGATGTCTCCAAAGAACAATCCAATGGAAAAAGAGGTTAAGGAACTAAAAGAGTAGTTGCTCGAGAAGGAAAGGATCTACAAGGAATCTCAATAAGCCACCCTTGCAAGAATAGCTGCCCTGGAAAAGAATTAGAGAAGAGGAATGGTCAGTGGTGACCAAAGTGATAAGGAGGATGAGGGTGAGAGTGAGAACCCTCCAGCAGGAGTCCATGATGAGGATGAAGAATTGGACCTTGAAGAAAAGAGAATGGTCAAGATGCTAAAGGTTTTCAAGAGTGACAATACTCCAAAGGTGAAAGTGGAAGTACCTATGTATGGTGGTAAAATGGACAGTGAGGAAGTTTTGGCTTGGATAGATGCTTTGGACAACTTCTTTGAATTTGAGGAGATAGAAGATAGCAAGAAGGTGAAATTTGCAAAGACTAAGTTAAAGATCCCTACCCTAACATGGTGGAACTATGTCCAAGATGAAAGAGTCAAGAAGGGAAAGTCAAAGATAAGTTCATGAGACTGGATGGTAGCCAAAGTGAAGACACAATTCCTTCCTATAGATTATGCTATACAAACCTTTAGAAAGATGAAAAATTTGAAGCAAAGGGAGTTAGATGTGATTTTATATACTGAGGAATTCCATAAATTGAGCATACGAGTAGGACATATTGAAGATGAGGTAGAGAAAGTTGCAAGGTACTTAAATGGCCTTAGACTCAATATACAAGATGAGATTGGTCTTACAACTCCTAGGATATTTGCGGAGTGTTTCCAATTGGTAAATAAGGCAGAGGAAAGAATCAAAAGAAGGCAAGAGCAACAAGGAAGAGGAAGAGGGAAAAAATTTAGAGGTAGAGGAAACTTTGGTGCAAGAGGGTAGTCACAAAAGCAACAAGGTGAACCAAGCAGCCAACAAGAACAAAGTGGAGAGTCAAATGGCAGAGGTAACTTCAGAGGAAGGAGATTTGGTGGTAGAGGAAGCTTTGGTGGGCAAGGGAGAAGATCTAATACTTTCTAAGGCATATGGTATAGTTGCATTTGGACACCTAGCTTGGAAGTGCCCAGATAAACAAGTATCAAGTTCTCATGGTGGTGAGCGAAGGACACAAATTGTACATGAAGAGGACACTGAAAGTGTGAATTCACCATCTCAGCAAGCTTCCCTCGAGGTAGGTGAGACATTGATGAGGAGGAGGACACTTATCAAGGTGCCAACAACCAAGGAGCCTCCACAAAGAAGAGAATTTTTTAGAACCACTTGCAATTAGTCTCATGGAAAGGTATGCAAAGTAGTTATTGATTCAAGCTCTACTGGTAACTTAGTGTCTTTGGAAGTGGTTGAAAAACTAAAATTGAAAATGACTCCACACCCTACACCTTACAAAGTGTCATGGCTTAAAAAAGGTCAACAAGTCATGGTAAATGAGAAGTCATGGGTAGAGTTCAATATTTGAGGTTATAAGGACAAAATCCTTTGTGACATCATCCCCATGGATGTTTGTCACTTGTTGCTAGGAAGGCCCTGGCAGTATGACAAAAAGGCCAAACATGATGGTCATAATAATGTTTATGTAATAGATAGATATGGTACCTCATACACTTTGACACCCCTATAGGATGAAGAGGTTGATAAGCAAGTTGGTTCTAGTGTTATGGTAGTAGGAGAGAAGGATCTTTTTAAAATTTTGAAGGATGAAGGAGGTCAAGGATTTTCCATAGTGATCAAATCTAAGTCCAAGACTATTTTAGCAGAAAACAAGAAGGAAACCCTACCTAGTGAAGTTCAAACCTTTTTGAATAAATATAAAGGTATTGCAGTTGATGAATTGCCAAGTTCCCTACCTCCCATAAGAGATATCAACCTTTATATTGATCTAATCCTTGGTTCTAGTTTTCCAAACAAGGATTCATATAAGTTGACCCCTGAACAAAATGAGGAGATAAGGAAAAAAGTTCAAGAATTATTGGATAAAGGTCTTATTAGGGAAAGTCTGAGCCCTTGTGTTGTCCCAACAATTTTAGCACCTAAAAAGGATGGAGATTGGAGGATGTGTATGGACTCTAGGGCCATCAACAAAATAACCATCATATATAGGTTCTCAATACCTAGAATGGAGGACCTAATGGATTGCTTGGGAGGTGTGTGCTATTTCTCAAAGATTGACTTGAAAAGTGGGTATCATCAGATTAGGATAAGGGAGGGAGATGAGTGGAAGATTGCTTTTAAAACCAATGAGTGCCTCTATGAGTGGATGGTGATGCCATTTGGGCTTTCAAATGCCCTTAGTACCTTTATGAGGCTAATGAATGAAGTGTTGAAACCATTCATAGGAAGATTTGTAGTTGTCTACTTGGATGACATCCTTGTGTTTAGAAAGACAAAAGAAGACCAATTGAAGCACCTTGACATGGTTTTGCAGAGGTTACACGAGGAGAAATTGATGATAAATCTGAAAAAATGTGATTTCATGAAATAAGAGCTAGTATATCTTGGTTTTATCATCTCCAAGGGTTCATTGAAGATGGATCCCCACAAAGTAGAGGCCATTCTCAATTGGCCAACTCCAAGGATAGTAGGCGAGCTGAGAAGCTTTCATTGTCTTGCTAGCTTCTATAGAAAATTCATTAATAAATTTAGCCATATCTGCTTACCTATCATTGACACCATTAAGGGAGACAAAAGAAAGAAATTCCAATGGACTAATGAGGCAAAGAAGAGTTTTGAATATTTGAAAACTAAAGTGGCACAACAACCAATACTTTCTCTCCCTTATTTCAATAAGGTTTTCACCATAGAAACTGATGCTAGTGGTTTTGCAATAGGTGAAGTGTTAAGCCAAGAAGGTAGACCGGTGGCTTTCTTTATTGAAAAGCTAAATGAAGCAAAAATAAGGTGTTCCTCATATGATTTGGAGCTATATGCATTGGTGTAGTCCCTCAAGAAGTTGACATTACCTTTTACCTAAAGTATTCATTGTATTCAAGGATAACCATGCTTTGAGTTTTCTAAATAGTCAAGATAAGTTAAGTCTTAGGAATCTAAAGTGGGTTGAATACTTGTAGAGCTACACATTCACAGTTAAACACAAAAAAGGCCAAGCTAACAAGGTTGTTGATGCTCTTAGCCGGAGATCAATGTTGGTGCATGAGATACAACTTCAAAGTGTGGGTATAGAGGCATTGAAGGACATGTATGAAGCTGATGAAGAGTTCAAAGAGGTATACTCTATTTGTAATCAGTTTGAAGGTGTTTTCCATGATGAATTTTCTGATTTTTTATTGCAAGATCATCTTTTATTCAAGGGTGCTTAGTTGTGTGTTCCATAATGCTCCATGAGAGCTAAGTTGATAAGGGAAAATCACTGTGGCAATCTAGGTGGACACTTTGGTGTTAAAAAAGCACTAGAACAGGTAAAAAGGTTTTAGTTTTGGCTAAGAATGCATTTAGATGTTAGAAATTTTGTTGAGAGTTGTGGAATTTGTCAAAGAGCCAAGGGCTCTAGCTCAAATGCAGGGCTTTATCAGCCCCTACCAATACCTAGCAGACCACGGGAATATTTTAGTATGGATTTTGTATTAGGCTTACCCAAAACACAAAGGGGAGTGGAAAATTTGTTTGTATTTGCTGATAGATTAAAAAAAATAGCTCATTTTATTCCTTGCAAATGCAAAAGTGATGCTTCAAATATTGTAGGCTTATTCTTCAAGGAAATAGTCAAAATTCATGGGTTACCACTCACCATAGTTTTAAACCGAGATTCAAAGTTCATAGGTCACTTTTGGAGGACCTTGTGGAGGAAATTAGGAACAAATTTGACCTTTACTACTACCTATCATCCACAAATAGATGGGCAGACTAAAGTGTTCAATAGATCACTTGGAAACTTGCTTAGGTGTCTTACAAAAGAACATGGACAACAATGGGATCTCATTCTCCCCCAGGAAGAGTATGTTTACAATGACTCCATCAATAGAAGCATAGGGAAAATTCATTTTGAAGTAGTATATGGTCTGAAACCAAGAGGCATATTTGAGCTCAGAGATCTGAGTGGTTTGGAGAAGAGGAGTGTAGAAGGAGAGGATTTTTCCATAGCTATGAAAGACATACATGAGAAGGTCAAGGAAAATATCAAGAGTGTGGAAAAGTATAAGAAGCATGCAGATTTGAAGAGGAGGACTATTCAGTTCAAAGTAGGAGACTTGGTACTTGGACATCTAAAGAAAGAGAGGCTACCTAAGGGAAAATACAAAAAGCTACTGATGAAAAATATTGGGCCATGCAAGGTGATCCATAATTTTGGTGAAAATTCCTATGAGATAGAACTCCCTCTTAGAGTTTCTATCTCACCAATCTTCAATTTTTCTAACCTTTACCCTTTCAAGGAGTTTGTGGATGCAGGTACAAGTGTTGATGAAGTTGTTGTTGTTGAAGAATGGGTTAGAGATATCCCTCCTACTAAACCATTGAAACTTGAAGCCATTTTGGACACTAAGGAGGCAAAGAGAACAAGACATAAATTTTACAATGAATACCTTGTTAAGTGGAAAGGACTCCCTCATGAAGAAGCATATGGATTTCAGAAGATGACATTAGGAAGATTAGGACATCATTACAAGAACTGATCTTAGGTGGAGCCTGAGATTTTTCTCTCCCAGGGTGTATGGTGTAGGGGCACCATGGTTATTTTTCTTTATTGATGCTTTTTGGTGTCTAGGTTGGTATTTTGGTTGTTTTGTCACTTAATTATTGTAATAAGGTCGAATCAAGACCATTTTTTAATGCATGTTGTCATGTAGGGTTTGTCTTATGTGTTTGGTGAAAGTTGCCAAAGAAGTGGAAAAAAAGTTGCTTTACAACTTTTCAATATTGCATGTAAGTGGAAGGTGAACACTCACTTGAGTGTTTTCTTGTAGTTGCATGTGGTTATTTTTTCCTCAAAAAATTTAAGGAAACATTATTGAAGTGATTGGAGGATAAAGGAATAGAAGAAACTCTGGTTTTCTACAATTTCTAGTGTATTTTTGAAGATTTCTTGCTTTGTACAGCCCTGTATAGTGGTGTCATGGTCTGAAACTCATATAATTTTTTAGAAAATTGTATTATCTTCTATTTGGTTTTGAGCTCACTGATTTTTATTGTGTTTGAAGCAAGTTTGAGGTCTTTTATTATAAAATGCCTAGAAACCCTCATTTCTAGAGTTTATAGTGAAGAAATGTAGATAATAATTTCCACCATTGTATTTTGGCCAAACTCGGTAGAATGGAAGCCTTAGGTTTGTTTACAATATTTACATT
This sequence comes from Sequoiadendron giganteum, assembly GCA_007115665.2. Lineage (NCBI taxonomy): Eukaryota > Viridiplantae > Streptophyta > Pinopsida > Cupressales > Cupressaceae > Sequoiadendron > Sequoiadendron giganteum. Next base: position 504,938,640 of record CM021109.1, read on the forward strand.
GTCTTTAGGAGTAGGGGATGGAGTTTGGAAGGTTTTTTTCCAAGCCCTATCCTAACATCCTCATGTGTTAGGCTAGGAAAGGTAGAGAAAGTGTAGGACAACAATTTGTAGGTGTTTTTTGAAGTTAAAATCTATTGAAAGGGGCCCTATATGACCTACCAAGACTTTTGGGAAAGATTTTTAGTGTTGGAAGATATAATTTCTTGGGGTTGTTGTGTAAGAGAGGCCTAATTTGGCCTTATTCTAGCGTAGTAGATCAAGATTGATGACTTTGCTTCAAAACACCCTATTTCATAAGTGATATATGTCAGAATATATCCGAATGGGTATGTAATACCCCTCCGTTTCGCCTTCTGGTTGGACAGTGTGTCCTTGTGTTGCTTTGTTGCTTTGATGTGTTTCTAGATATTCTGATGTTATCATTATGTCACATTTTGGATTAGCATTATGGATATTCGAATTAATGATGTTATGCTTTGGATCATAATAGTATGTTAGATTTGTCAGTTAGTACTACTGTATTGGTGAAGAGGACGGTATCGCATCACTCTCTTGCGAGCACCCTACAATTCTGAGATTTCCTCTTCACAGTGTGTATTTTATGCTGTTCATATTATATGTTGTTGTTTACTTGATTTACAGGTTGACAGGTACAAGACATCGACTCCACCTGGTTTCACAGGTTGGAGTGTGTTCAATACCCAACAGTATTCGATTGGGAGATAGTAGCTAGGTTTTTGTGCCAGGTCATCACCCTAGTCCTAGTATGTCGTCAGGTGTTGTCGGGTTGTGTTGCTTTGAGTGTCGTTCCCTCTCTTTGTTATTTAATTTCAAGTTCGAAAAGGGTAATTAAATGGCTTAGTGTTTAAGTTGTGGATTAATTTATTTATGTTGAAATATAATTTATTTTATTATTAATTTAATTTAATTAATAAATAATTTAATCGTTGATTAAATCTATTTATTAATTAATTAAATTTATGATGTTGAAAGAATTTGATTTATTTAGATTGAAGTTATTGTTATATTGTTGAAATTAAAAATAAGAAAAATGAATTAAAAGTCAAATTTGAAAGTCTGAATTCAAAATTGAAATTGGGATATTTTCTAATTTTCTATTTTGAAGAATTTATGAGGGTGGTGGTTGAATTTTTAGGGTTTTGTCCTTATGTTTGGATTTTGCATCACAATTTTGGATTATGAAGTTTTTGGAAAATTAAAAATGGAGGAGAGGAAGAATTGTTGCATTTTTGTGGGTTTTAGATGGAGGCTGTGAAAATCTGTGGAGTTGAGGTTGGAAGCTGAGCACCATTTCTGGATCCCCTCAAACTCAAGGAATCAGGTTCATGTCTTAGAAATTAGATGCTTTTGTGATTTTAAATTGTATATGTTTGTTTGTTGAAAAATTCAAAAAAAACTTGATCTATGTTGAAAACCTCGTGTTGAATTGTTTGGCAAATCAAACCTTTGTTCTTCTCTATTTGGATTTTCTCAAGAAAAGAAAATGAAAAGAAAATTGTTTTTCAATTTGGTTCTTCAATTAATTTTGCAAATTTCTATTGTGGGTATGTATATTTTACATATATAAGTATATATATATTATATATGTTTAAATTGGGCTCATGCGATTTTTTTTTTTTTTTAAAAGGAAATAAAAAAACCCATTTGGGATGCGCGGATTTTTGAAATCCGCAAGTCATTGTAATGAAAAATAAAATAAAATTATTTTGTTTGGAGGGGTTGGGGGCTCACCCCACCGCACCCCCCAAGGGTGGTGTGTGGGGGGAGCCATTCCCAGCATGACCCCCGCAACTTCCACCTGCGGCCGGCGTGGTGGCTATTTATACAGCCGCCACCACCACCATCGGTGGTTAGCTGTGCTATGCACAGTGCCACCAGAGGTGGTGGTCGACTGTGTACGTAGCCGCCACTGCCGCCGGCGGTGCATTCCAAACCCTGCCCTCCATAAAACCACAGCCGCCCTCCTAAATCCGCGGCCAGGGAAAGAAAGGTGTGGCCACCCAGCCCTAAAACGGTGCGCGGTTCCATGCGGTTGACCTTTTTTTAAAAGGAAAATAAAATATAATGTTTATAAAATATATATTTATTAATATTTTATTATTATTTATTATAATATTAAAGTATTAACATATATGTTATGGAAAATATAATATATATTAATATCTAATATTATATTATATAATATTATAATATATATAAATATATATCTTTTTTTTATGAGTATATTTATATTAAAATGGTGTATATTCAAAGCATGTTTTAAGTTTAATTGAGGGAATTAGATATTGATTTAAATTAATTGCATGATTTAATGTGATTGTGAAAATGAAAACGCAATACTCTCAATCAAACTATTGGTTTTATTTTAGAATAATATATTAGATGGAATATTGTATTTGATGTTAAATAATTTGTGTTATTTAAGATAAGTTAATTGTTTGGGAATGAGTTTGTCGAAGAGAGGAAGCATTTATTTATTTAAAATGTTATTTTCTGAATAGTTGAAATAAATGCTATTTTATATTTATTAAAAGCAATTAGGGAATTAAATATTAATGTTAATTTCTCCCTTATTTGTAAAGATGAATTCTTAATTCAGTTTTATCGATGTAATGAATTATGTAATGTAATGAGGAATGGATTTAGAATATCCAAAGGTAGTTCTTTTCTATTGCCTTCAGTGAATATGTCTTCATGTTTACGTCTTGGGAAGTGGGTTAAAGTACCTTTTTATTGTAAGTCTTCCCGAGGACCGTAGAGGTTGGGGGTTATCGATTGTGATGTTAACTTGTTGTGAATTCTCTTGGATAGTGCATGAGGTTATGTCTATGTTAGTACCCAATTTTCATGAATGGGAATGTTTTGTACCTCCTTGGTTCAGGAGTGGATTATGTGTTTAGTGCCTCCTTATCAGGAGTGACTTTGTTACCTGGTTACCTCCAAGTGTTTGGAGAGGGTTTGAAATTATGTTGCCTCCTGAAAAAGGAGAGGTGATGGTATCTTGTTTGTTGCACCTTTGTACCCTTGGTGTTTGGATGGTAGGTGTGTTTTCAAGTAGAAGAGTGGCTTCCATAGGGGCTAGAGCCCAGAAGAGGTAAGATTGGGTAACCTTCAGAAGTGGTTTAATCAAGTGATAACTAAAACAATACTTAGAAGATTAGAACTAACTTCACACTAAAAAGATAATTATGCCTCACTCATAGACCCAAGTGCTCGGTTAGGCTTGGGATGGGTGGGAAGGCCAGTAATGACAAGGTCATCTATTTTGTTTGCACGAAAGGTATTTGATTCTGCATTAGTAAGTATGAGGGTCGGGGATCGGTTTGAGGCCACCATCCTGATGATCCATAGTGGGTAACTCATGACGAGCTATGTGATGACACTCTATCTAGGACAATAGTTGGCTTTTGATTTTGCATTAGTAAGTATGAGGGTCGAGGATCGGTTGAGGCCACCATCTTGACGATCCGCAGTGGGTAACTCATGATGTGTTGTGTGATGGCACTTTGTGTGACCATAGTTGGTACTTGTTTATTGTGGGTATGGTTTCCATAACATACTTGATGTGACCATGGTTGGTGTTTGATTCTGGGTGTATGTTTCTCATAACATACTTGATTTGCTTTATTTATGGAAGCAATGTGACCATGTAGTGTTGTACTTGTGTTGTACTTGCATGGTATTTGAATTGTACTTGAGTTGTACCTTGGGATTTACTTGTGTTCATACATGTGTTGGGTTGTGTTAGTTGGTTCAGTTTTGTGTTAGCCTGTGTCTAGAGGTAGATGGTATTGGCTAGGATTCCTTGTTACTATCTCCTAGCACTGGGGGTGGGCCTTTGGGTTCCACTTGGTTGGGTGGCATGCACCTAACTCCGTTGGGTTCCTTCTTCATGTTTGTGTGGATGAGACTTCTAGTTGGAGAGCTTGTTGGATTCAGTTTTAGTTCTTGCTTTATTCCATTTCAGTTGATCTTGTATTATTTTACCCCTCTGTTGTTATCAAGGTGGGAAGTTGTAATTGTAATTATGTTTATTGGACTTGCCTCATTCGGGGAATGAGTGTTGTAATCTTATTATTTAATTTGGATAAATTGAATTGAAAGCTATCTCTTATGCTTGTTGTAATTTATCTTATTTGGAATGTGTGTGTTTGATTTGTTTAGTAATTAAATGTCATGGTTTAATTCATGTTTTTTTTTGAGGTTCTATATAACCTTTGTATCGTAACCTTAGAGGTTGTTGGCATTAGTTAGTGAACTTGCTTATTAATTGTTCTCAAACAAGAAAAAAATTAGCCTGTTTAAGTAGTTGTTTGCACTTCCTCTAGGGTTGCATGGCGGGGCATTATAGGGTATCTGAAAAGGTGTTGGTTTTATGGAGAGATGACCTTCTCTAAAAGATATTCTTTAAAACATCAATTTGGAGACTTAGTTGTGAATACTAGTGAGCTAGTGCAAATATCAATTGTTGAGGTCTTGAGATTCAAGAGACTGTTGAATTATGTTACAATGTGTTAGTTTAAGTTATTCCACCCCTACTCTGCATCACATACCCTTGCATTTTCAAACTTGTTTGGGCCCACATTACTTTATTTATGCTTCTTTATGGCTTAATTGGTCCTATTTTGCATCCACAAGCCTAATAAACTATATATTTTTATGGAAAATCCTGACAAAAATCCAAAGATAAATGATCATTTAATGTTTTTGTTTTTGTGTCCCTGATTTATGGAACGAGACTAGGACACCATCTAGGGTGTCTTTGTCCTCCATGGGTCTAGGGTCCCTGATTTTGAAACCTCTCAATTAGGTCCCCTTTTGGAGTTTGTGCCCTAAAATTGGATGCTCAGAACTAAGATGTCACTAAGGGCATCTTAGTCCTCCTTGACTTATTTTATGGGTCCAATTTCAAATTCACGTAGGAATTTTTCCTCCTTCAACTAATAATTCCATATGTTGGCTTGTTGTGGTGTAATTTTGGGATATTAAGCATGAATAAGTATAAATACATGGTTCATTCATTCATTTCAATCCAAGCCTTTTGTGTGAGCATTCACTATAGTGAAATTGAGTTCACAAGAGCATTCAAGAGTAGTTCATCAAGCATTTGGAGCCATCATCTAGATTCAAGCATCGTGTCAAGGGTTTAGTGCATCCATTGATTTTGTTGAGCTAAGATTGTGGATGTAGCATTGAAGATCTATTTGCAACCATTTCTCACATCATATTCCAAGATCCAAGATCTATGTTCTTCATGGCCACTATATGGTAGATTACAGATTTTCTTCACAAGAAATCATCCAAGGTGATACCATTTTCATATTTCACATTACATGCTTCATTTCATCATTTGGTTTAATTACCTACAAGGGGTTTGACCAAGACAAACCCCCATTCACTAACAATCAACAAGTTTTTCCTATCTTTTCTATTTGTGTTTGCAGACCTAGGTTGAAGACTTGAAGATCACTTGGAGTGCAAAGTTGTCAAAGTTGCATTTTCAAAGTTGTCATCTTCATGGAAACTCACCTATAGGTCAGATCCGACTATTTCAGAACCTGAGATGTGAGGGGAAGCAATTGTAGATTTGGGAGCTCAGGACAACATTCATCCTTTTCAAAAATTCAAATGAGGACTAAGACGGGAGTAAAGGTATCTTAGTCCTCCAAGTGGAATCTTTTAGAAATTATTCGTAATTCTATTTTGTTATCTGAAGATTTTGTGTCTGCCCCAAAAAATAGCAATGGGACTAGGATGGGAGTAAAGGCGTCTTAGTCCTCCAAGGCATATTTTGGTAGTTTGTTTGCCTTTCTAGAACCCTATTGGCATCTCCAGGTTTCCTAGGTACACATGCCCTAACTTGGAGTTCATTTTCATTATTTTTAAGCTTTATTTGGCTCATTTTAAGTGTTTTGCATATCAAAGTACATGTTTTCAAACATTGTCTTTTCCAAGTATTTTCTTGATGGTGAACCCCTTAAATCTAAAAGAACAACCCCTCCTAAGTCATCCTAATGGTGTATTGACTCACCTTGTGAGGTTTATAATCAATCCTATTTGGGTTCTTAGGAAATTATTGAATGTTAGTTTGAGAAAGAGTGATGTTCTATGTAGAGCTTCCCCCTTTTCCACTAATCAACAACATCATCAACTACTAACAAAATCAAATTTCTATCCACCATCATATATTTCTTCTAACTAACATCCATCCCGCATAGCAATATCATTAGTACCATATCCATTATGTATCCATAATATCGTCAATACATATCATGGTGACAATAAACCAATAAAAAATCATGTATCCTGTACAAAGCATATAATCTATCATATATCAAATGATATATCAATCATCCATAATAAAACATCATATGAAACAAAGTATGATTCATCCATCCATATCATATGCAAAAACCATAGATCATCATACATAATCATCCATGAAGCATAAAATGAATTTGAATTAAAGAGGGTATATCTCATATATATCATCATCAAAAAAGGGTGAACATCATCATCAATGAAACAAGTGTGATAGGATAATACAAAATGATACATAGATATATATATATGAGGCCTTAACTTGGTTGATGAATATGTATACAAAAATAATGTGTGAAATATTTCTCTAAGCAATGAACACCATGAATATCAAGTACAAAAAGTAATACTAACCGACAAGAAGAATAAAACCTTATAGACTAAACTATGGACCACCAGCTAAATCAGGCTATCTAATGGAGTAACCACCCTCATCACCACCACCATCACCCATAGCACTAGGCTATCCAAACCGTGGATGTCGAACAACCCTAGGAACAGTAGCATCATATAAAGTCTAATAGTATGTAGACATCTTAGAAATTGATCTCGCTCAACTCACATACTATCATGCTCTACCTTGAGAGTATCTCTCTCTGATGTAACTAACTATACTTAAGCCTCTACAGCATTTTGTCAACCGCTCTCACTATCCTACTCAGCCCTCAAAATGTCTACTTGAGCCTCTGTGGCATGTTTCCGCACTATCTGGACATCTCTAGCAACAGTCATCTGGGCTAATAGTATATCTCAATCCCTAGGTGGTGGAGGGGGACCCTATACCTAAGGCATGTTCTTATCCTGACCGCCCTATGTCCCATCACGTTGGGCCCTATCCAAATTCTCTCTATAAATAACCTCAATGTTTTGTCACTCCCCATGATGACCTATAATACCTACTCAGCCCAAAGCAGGATCACCCCTAAGATCGGTGAACTTCAATGGCTTGTGTCATGACCACCACTGATCATAATCAAGAGTAGTACTTGGATCTGCTAAACCAGCTAGCCAAACCCAACCAACTGGGGAAAGTGCTCTAAACTCAATAGTAGTAGTATCTATATTTTCTTGAAGACCCCATACACAAACCTCCCTAGTGGTTTGACCAAATCGAGCCTCATAAGCATCAAGAACTTGACCCTATCTCTCTTCGAACTAATGACATACTCTATCTGGTAAATAATGTTGTAGAATATAATAAGAATGACCAATCAGCCATTGGGTTTGTTGATAGTAAAAAAGATGCTCTGGATCCTCTAGCCATGCCTCGCAATCCATATAGGGTCTCCATACAAAACCTAGCATCTCGTCAAAAACACAATTCCAATAGGGAAGATCCTTGAGCAAGGTATAGTGCATGAAATCTCCATAATGATATGAGTACGGATCATTAGGAGAACGATCTTGTATCTTGTTAGGTTGAGAAACTGCAATGTGCTCCCACACCCAAATATGAAAAAGAGAAACACCTATAGAAATAGATTTCTCACCTCGACACACAACCTCATGCATATCTCTATGAAGGTAGGTGAGAAGACATGGATCCCAAGCATACAATATTGCACAAACATCAATATATGACTAAATAAACTACTGAAAATTGCATATAAATGACTAATTTTAGTCATGTGACTATTAGTAGTTTATTGCTGGTCATTTATAATGTGACCAAATTTATGACTAAACTATTTTAGTCATTTATTCAGTCATTGATTTGGTCATTGATTTGGTCATTGATTTAGTCATATATTTAGTCATTAATTTAGTCATATATTTAGTCATTAATTTAGTCATTGATTGTTGTTAACTGGTCATTTATTTAGTCATGGTAGTAATTTATTTAGTCATGGTAGTCATTTATTTAGTCATATATTTAGTAATTAATTTAGTCGTATATTTAGTCATCAATTTAGTCATATATTTAGTCATATATTTTGGTCATTGATTTGGTCATTGATTTAGTCATTGATTTAGTCATATATTTAGTCATATATTTAGTCATTAATTTAGTCATTGATTGTTGTTAACTGGTCATTTATTTAGTCATGGTAGTAATTTATTTAGTCATATATTTCATTAATTTAGTCATATATTTAGTAATTAATTTAGTCGTATATTTAGTCATTAATTTAGTCATATATTTAGTCATATATTTAGTCATTAATTTAGTCATTACTTTAGTCATTTTTATTTACTGGTTTTCATTAATAAAAAAAATTACTTATCAACTATCTAAAATATTTGCACAATAAAACAACAATGAGAAGATAAAAATAGCTTATTTTATTAATCAAAAAGATATTACATTCAGCTATGTAAGTTTGAAAATGGAGTTACAATTTTGTTGGACCAACACAAAAGAACTTGAAAAGATTACAATAAATTGTTGAGAGAGAAAAGAACTGTTGAAATCTACTACAAAACCTTGCCTTTATGTTGTTCAACAACTTACAAAAGAATAGGAACATGACTGTTCTTTTATATCATAACCTGCAATCCCTTACCCTTGTAATGCTTGTTGATCCTCTAACTGTCATTTGTGCATGACTGTTCTTTTATATCATAACATACAATCCCTTACCCTTGTAATGCATAAGTACATGTTACATATTTGCAAATGAACTTTCATTCTATGATTGTGATAAAGCTCCAATCATTTGTAGACTGCCCTCATTCTGATTACTATCATCTTATGACCATGTTAATTGTTACTTCATTGTTTCTCTTAACATTGAACTATCCCTTAATTTTTTTGATCATTTACCTCTTCATCTTCATATCAATCTAGTTTCTTCATCACCAATCACAAATCCTACCAACTAAAGTAAATTTGAGTCATTATCCACAACTTTCTTGCCTACTAGCAACTCTAGAAGAACAATACCATAGTTGTAAACATCATATTTCTCACTAAGCCTTGAGGTTCTTGCATATTCAGGGTCAATATAACCAATAGTACCCATAACATAGGTGGAGGTGTGAGTTTTGGCTAAGGAAATGCACTTGGCAATGGAAAATTATGACAAATGTGCTTCAAAGTTGTCATCTAAAAGAATGTTAGATATCTTTACATCCCTGTGAACAATGAATTGGTTACAATCACAATGAAGATATGCTAATCATCTTGTAGCACCATAGGCTATCTTTAGATGAGTATCCCAATCTAATTTAATCTTCTTTGATGTTCCTACACAAAAAATTAACATGTTTGTTAGGTTATCCCCAATCTATTTTGATCAGATGGTAGAAATATTGATTGAACTCATATTTCATGAATCTATCATGTTTATGCATAACATTATTTTCTCACCATGTAGGATGTCCTAGAGACTTCCATTTACCATGTAGTCATAAAATAGAAACAAGAAAAAAATAGAACCGTATAGTACTGATTTTTTTTTTTAAAGAACCTAGAAGAAAGGATGTTGAAGACAATAAACTGCAGTTGGCACCTATGTTTTCTATACAACCTCATCTCTATCCACTTGGTCCAAAACAAAAAGAATGTGAACCATGTTAGAATCCCCACAGAATCATAAAAGGACCAAAACTTCATATGCCAACAACAACAAAAGTAAATACTAAACAAGAAGAAAATTAGAGAAATTGGCTTGCCAAATTAAGGAAGCAAGGTATTTCAAGATTCAAGACTTTTACCTAATGTTTTGGCTAGAAGAAAAAAAAAATTATCTACCACCATAGTGAAAAGTTAGCAATTGCATTTGGTTTGTTCAGCATGGCCCCTGGTACAACTATTAGAATTGTTAAGAACCTTTGAGTATGTTCTGATTTTCACACTACATCTAAATTCATCTCCAAGATTGTTGCAAGAGAGAATTTTGAGTTTCTTTTTTTGAGCAATCTCTAGGTACACTACTAGTGAAAGGATCATTAATGAAAAAAGAGATTTCATCTTCAGGTAAGCCTCTTTGGTTGTTCATTTTGAATAGATTTTTCCATTTTGGTAAGTATTGTGTTCTTGTGGTAGTCTTTACTATTAAGTTATTAACATTTGGAAAAGAGCATTACCATCTTATACTTCATTCCTACTCTAAAATTGTATCCCATGTTTTGTATATGCATTGACTATAATATCATTGTTTAGTTTAGTAGGAGAAAGATATGTAAATTTAATTCCATTTACTCTATGTATAGGGCTTTTTGTTATCGAATTCTGAATTTGATAGAGAATTAAAATGTAGTAAAGGAATGACTACAGATCCTGCTTTAAATATTTGATCTAACGATCCCATATGATATTCATGATTTTAAAAAGAAAATGGAACTTCTTTCTTTAATAGGCACCTTTCCTCTTGATAATGATTTTTTTGTACAACACTATAGTGAACTTGCAAAAAACTACAATTCTAGTCAGAGGAAGCAATAAAATATGACAATTTAGTAGCAAGAATGAAATGCAGGGAGGACACATAGATGATGGAATATTTTCTTAACTTAAGAAAAAATTTATAACACACTTCAGGGAAATCAAACCTACAGGAACTATACACAAAAAATTTTAAGCTGCAAAAATGTGAAATTTATAGAGGTCAAACAACAAGAACAAAATGCACTAGCTTTTTCTTTTAATTTCTTTTCTTTTTCTTTTTCTATAGCTTAACTTTGATGTTGAGTCTTAACATGCATTATGCAACTAACTTTCGTTCTATCTCAAATTCAATGTCAACCTACATATCAAAGATGACATTTATTCCAACTCCAGATCATGAAATTTAATTCCACATTAGATCTATAATATTAAATATGTAGTATTAAAACAATATTTTTCATTGAAAAAACTTACTATGCCAGTAAGAGCATAGGCAACCACAAGTGGGGGAGAAGCAAGGTAATTTTCACAAGTCAAGGGATGAACACACCCTTTAAAGTTTCTATTTCCCAAAAGAACAACTGCAACAACTATATCTAAAAGAAAGCAAAAAATGGTATAAAATGATTAGAAGAGAAAATAATGTACCATAAATCCCTAATAGGAAAATAAGGAAAAGAGCTTTTATCCAACAAAAACACAAAGGCAGCCCTAAAGGAAAAATTTCAGTATCTAAAGCACTTACAATTATATTTGATAAAATAAAGATGAGAAGGAAGCCTTCTTATGGAGTGGCAAAGCTCAAGAAGCTTATGAGAAGCTTAAGAAAGTAATTAGCTCATGCTAATACTTGGTATTCCCAATTTCTGACAACCATTTGTGGTAAAGTCTAATGCTTCAAGTGAAGGATTGGAGTTGTGCTAATGCAAATGAGTCGTGCTATAAAATTTTCAAGAAAAAAGGTGAAAACTTCAAAAAGATCATATTCTATTATGCATGGTGGTAAGAATATACCACAACAATCTAAAATCCTTGCTTGGCCAAGGTGATTTGAACAATCAGCAACAAGTGATTGTCTTTTGGTCTTCATGACTGTCATTACTATGATCTCAAGTCATTATTTAAGCCTCACTATGATCACCATACCTCCAACCATTCGTGCATTTGTGTCATAAAGCCTTTGCCTCTTGTGTTCATTGCCTCTTAGTTTCACTTATGATTGTTATACTATCATTTATGTCCTCTATAGACTCTTCTATCATGGGCACGTCAGATCCTTCTCATAATTGTCTTACTCCTTTTCTTTTTCAAGGATTTTTTTATTAAATACTTTATGGGCTTGCTTTCTCATGGATTGCCACTTCTCTTTTGACTATGTACTATGCTTCTATGTTTTTTTTTTCATACTCAATACCATCATCCTCACTTTGAAATAGAGAAAAAAATTGATGTTTAATCAAAGCTTCGGCTGAAATTCCACTAACTTATGATGGCACTACCTTTTGATGATTAAGACTATTTTATTGTAGCAAGCTCTTGCTTGTTATCTTGTAAAAACAATCTTATAGACTATTAACATCCTATTATTGTCTTTCATAGCACTTTAGATTTGAAACTATCTTCTAATTAGAATTTAGGTATGATCACTATCCTTGCTCTTAAATTCCCTTCCATCTCACTTTCCTTGCTCACTTGACACTAGTCATCTTGTCATTTCTATGACACAAACCTTTCAAAACTAGATCCAAATCACCACTATCATTCTTATATAAAATGTAGGGTTAAGAACATGGGGTGCAATTGTGTCATTCCTCATGAAGATTGGCCTATATATTTTAAAATAACCATCCTCTTTCATGACAGTAACTTCATAATAGCCTTCCATTAGATTTTCTTGGGTTCTAGGTGCATGTAGTCATGCAAGTTTAGTGGATGAGGGTTGCACATACTTCATGGGTTAGTAACCCTTATTGCATTAAAATTTACATATATAGTTGATCATTAGGTGTGCATGGTTGACCTTCAAGCCTGTGTTGGCTATGTTGAGGACACCCTAAACATTATTACTAAGATGCTAGTTAAATCTGTGGTACATGTGGATCATATATGAATATAGGTTGAGTATTTCCAGCAACACTACTTTTTTAGTTTGATCCTAAAAATGACGCAACTTATGTTCTTCTCTAAAAAAATTGTACAATGTTTTTGCAGAAGCCAATGTTCTTTATCTGGAGTCACTGGCAGTAGTTGGTTTTTCATATTCTAGCACAACTTCATTTTATGAAGGTTTTAATGACTGAAGAACATGTGGGTTATGTATTCAACATGGCTAGTAGTTAATTACAGGCCTCTCAAATAGTGCTTGAGCTGATTATACTCTCATGTTATGTTCACAGAACTGGATAATATTTTCTTTTTCATACGATGGTTTAAAAATTTTCCAGTCTATAAAATGAGAGATCTATATTTTTTCTTGATTTCACATTTCCATCAAGAAAATAAATAAGTTAATGAAATGACACTACAAGAAAACCTTTCAAAACTCTAATACAACCAATCTAGCATTGTAATGCATATTTGATCAAGCATCATGTACATACTAAATACTATATATTTTAATAAACACAGAACATTTAGGAGCTTATTGTATTAGACATTGTTGCCTTCTTTTGTCCTCTAACACCACTCCCTAGCTTGCAATCTTTTGCATCACTTTTCTCATTAGAAGTATCCTCTCTTCTCTTGTGACCCCTACCAACACCTCTTACCTCAAGCTTGGGATCTTTTGTATCTCCATTATCAGTTGAACCCCGCTTTTATGTGATATAATCAAAAGACAAGTACACATCTATTTTTTCTAGTAGAAAAAATACATCCAAAACTATCTTTGATTAAAAATTAGACAGAGAAAAAGAATCTAACTCTTTTAGTAGAGACAATACAGATAAATATAACTTTGAAAACTCAAAAACTAAAATAGATTCACTTATTCTAATAGAGAAAATATAGAAGAAACTAAATTTAAATAATAAAAAAATAGAGTGCGTTTGTTTATTCTAGTAGAGAAATACAAGTGAAAATAATCCTCAAACAACTATAAGAATAAAATGCATCTACTTCTTCTAGTAGAGGAAAAACTAATGACAAATTTACCATGTAGAAAAAAAGGCATCTAATTCTTGTAATACATAAAGCAAATCTGAAAATAACATTGATCAACAATTAGTAAGAAAGAATGTTTCTGCTTCTTCTACTAGATCATTAAAACAAAATTGCTCTAGCTAACTATTGGTTTCAAGAATTTTTTTTATCATGAAATATTGCTTTGCTCCATTGTAAGCTCTATAGTTATGCAAGAACATTGTTGAAGGGTGTACATTGTATGTTGAAGGATGAATTTGAATATCTTGTGTAGTCATGTATATAAAGAGAAGTAAACAAGTACTTAGTAACAACATGCAACTCTCAGGGATTGGGAACAAAATGGAGTATAATGACAATTGTCAAACAACATATGCCATATGCACTCATGACTAAATCTATTTTAGATACTTTTATTATGTAGAAATTTTTATGGCATGTAGTCAAGGCATCTACAATGACCAAATTTCCATGAGGATTCATTTCTTCTAAGACCTTTCTCTTAGGTAGATTCACATAATCCCAAGGCAGGTGAACTCACAAATTACACAAACACCTCTAATACATATCAGTGGCGATGAGAAGGATGACACAAACACATCAACACTGAGACTTTCACCCCAAAGACTGCTTTTGGATTGGCAAAGCTTTTGATGCATGTTTATCATTAATGCTTTGTGAAAAGCTTGTCTCACAATCATAGTTACCAAATCTCATTGGATCTGGTTCAAATCCATCTAGATTTGGGTTTTTTTGACTAGCTAGTTCTGTTTGATTTGGTTTGGAATTTTAATTCATATATAAAGTCTACTAAATATATTTTTGAAAATTGAAGATTTCCAAATATTTTTGACCTCCAAAAGGAATCAACTTTTCAAACCTGGTAACTATGATCACAATTATTATCAATGCAGGATAACCACACACCTAACAGCTTTTTGTTTTCAATTAATTGGAGCTTCTGCAATGAACATTATTTATTTATTAAATTTTTTATTTTGTAATATTCTAAACATGTAGTCATCATCCATGAAAAAATATTTTCCATTAGTAATTTCTTCTATGACTTATCTCTTTTGCACATTGACCAGAATCACAAGATAGGGGAACCCATAAAACACACAAACAACTCTAAGAAATATTAGATCTAGAAGAAGGATGATGCTAAGATATCAACAAGGGTCTTGTTCCCCAAAGGTGGAAATTGTTACTTTCAAGCATACCAATCATCCACAATTCATGATCTACTTAGATTAAGAGACCATTTAGTCATAGTGTTGCCTCAACTGCAAAAACAAGTAGCTCTCAAATAAGTATAACACATTCCATTTAAACAAATTACTAAGAAATTAAACTATTGAAAGTTCAAACTTCAATATATTCATAAAAGGTCAAATAGATGACAAATATCATCACTACTCTACTACCTAAATAGTTAGAATTTTGTTGTGCTAAAAATATTTTATCTGGACAAGAACAAATAAGCAAAAGGTGCATGTCACATAGAAACAAGTTGCTAAAGTAAAAGGATAAAATGTACATCTCATAAAACTCAAGGAAAACTATCATTATGTTTTAGAAAGTAATGTATTTTCTCTTTAACCTAGAGTCTTAGAGAAATATCACATACAAAATCTGTCAAATTTCCATCTTCCTACAACCCAGAATGCTCACAGAGAGGCATGTCTTTCAAAGTTTTAATGGAATTCAATAACATTAATTCATTTCTAAGACCATATCAAGCATCTTTAGTATTTAAGTCAATAGAAATGCATTGACCAAATGGTAGGAAATGCAAAGTTATTTCAATATCCTCAACAAGGGTATAATACTTCTTATTTTACAACAAGAATTTTTTGTTAATAAAAATTCAAGTATTTATTTGAGAAACAAAAATTGTGGTATCACAGGTGAAGTTTCTTCTCACCTTGTTGAATAGAATTTCTATGTATGACTGTAGAAACCAAAATGCATAGAACATACATCCCAATAAAACTAGCTCCTTGTGCCACCTTTCTTTGCAACCAAAACCAAAACACACACTACAATCAGTGACTTGAAAAAAAGAAGATGTTTTCATTCACAAGTAGAATCACTCGATGCCTTATAGACACAAAAAAATAAAAGCTCAATACAACCAAAAATGAAAAAAATGTGCACAGACATAGTGATATAAAGATGCATACTTTTACAATATGATCAAACTTGCAAAAAAGGTAGATGATAGGAATAGGTACTTTCAAATTAAAATCAGTCACTCAAGTAAGAAATTTACAAGCAAATCTTACAATGGGAAAAATTAATGTGCAAATGAATGCCATCAACCCAAAAACTGCTCACCGTACCAAAATTTTTAGCATCTTGCTCCTTACAATGACATGATGCCTTGTAATTATTTGAAATCCTTGTTGATTTTCACAAACATATGAGTATTTTTCACTGGAGAGCTCAACCCTTAGATGCTGGTAATGGACATCCATCACTTTTTTTGTTCATCCACAAGACCTTAACATCTGAGTCTGATCTACATTTTATTTCAACAATTAATACATTTAGTGCCAATCTTAAACCCAAGAAAAGTTTAATTTTGATGCTCATCCTTACACATCAAAAAAAACATTGAGTGGCAACCTTAATTACAATTATAAATGCATTTTTGTTTGATGTTTAAAAATTAAAATTAATTTTTCCATCAAGTATTTAAAAGGGAAATAAATTAATTTATTTTCTCAAGTTACCAAAAAATAAGTCAATAACAAACTCAAAAACTTTTATAGCTAAATAGGGAAATTGTGGAAACCTCAACCCTTCAATACACTCAATGTACTATTAGAAAATTATTTATGATATCCAAGTTTCAATTGTTTTTGAATGCATTATAAAGCATTCAATAGATCATGCATGAAATGTGTTCTCAGTCTAAATTGCAAAGCATAAAAATGATTATTCAAAAAATTCTATACATAATTTAACACTAGAACAAAGTCCTCCGGATTGCTTGAATACACACAAATAGATATTTGATAGCCAAGAAGAGCTCATTTTTAAGTACATTAAAACTTCAAGAAAACCAAAATTTCAAGCACTTAAAGAAAGTTAAGGTAAATTTTGTTACCTCTGTAGATTTGCTGACATAGCTAAAATGCAAAATATGGGAAGGGTTTTGGCATCAATAAGTAAGATTGAAGATTGGTTGAATGTCGTGAAACAGATAGTGTTAAAGCCATAGACAAATAGTAAAATAAAATGCAAGAAAAAAAAGAGACTATTTTTGTTGCATGCTCCCTTATTAGAAAGAAAAGTTAACACTTGGGCACTTGAAGTTTGAGGTGATGCTAGAAAAATAGAAAAATAAAAGGAAGACAAGGAAAAAATAAGATTATCTTTGTCACATGGTCCCTTATTAGAAATAACAGTAACACTTAGGCACTTCAAGCTGCAAATAGCTATTAAAAAATAACCTAAGTAGAATTGACTTGCATTTAAAACATTAGATACAATCTCCTAGACTTAGAAATTTGCCATCTTCCATTTTCTCAAGAAAAAACTATGAATAAAACCAATTCTAGTTAAGAAGTGCCTCCAATCTTCTAAAAACCAAACCACCAATTCATTGAGTTCCATTTGTCATTTTTTTTTCATCTATATCCTCTTTTTGCTCACTCTTCCTCTAAGTGTTTCTCCTCTATGGCTGGATCTTTTAGAACCCTCAATACTTCCCCATTACATGGGGATTCATTATTGTCCAAATCAATCTATGGATAACTTTCAGATCTTCCTTGTTCAAAGAATGTAATATGATAATTCAATTGGGATGTAATAATGCTTAATTAATAGATCAGTCAAACATCAAAAACAAAAAATATCTGACCTTTAAAACAAGAAACAACCACAGGCTAGCAAATTATCAAACTAAAGTCACTAAAGATCAAGATCAAACGAGAAGCTTTCTTTCAATTTTACCAAAGCACCCTAAGCTTGCCAAATCCATATATACCATGCAGAAATTAGGGTAATTCTACTTCAATTGGAAATTTTTTTAGAAAGCAAAATCTTCACCTCATCTTCCAATACAAATATTGGTGAATTTTCATCTCCTTCAACCTTGGCAACCACAACATTAACCATTTCCACAGCCTACATGGTAACTTTGGAAATCAAACTCAACATAATTAAAAACATGTGAAATGATAACTATCAATAGTTGGGGCTGGTATAACAAATGTCAAATGTTCTATCTCTTAACCCCAAGAAGTCCTAAGAGGTTTGGCAGGTTGCATGGTCAAATAGGGAGTCTAGTTGGTTTGATACCTATACTTCAAGTTGTGAACATGCTTCATTTAGGATCATCTATTTTAATAGATGATGCACAACATTCACAGTGATGATAGACAGTGTTGGCTTTCATAGTGTTAAAAATAGTGTTGATGGTTTATGTTTATGATCTTTCATACATAGTGAGGTGACTCCTATGTTCTAGCTTGATGTTTCTTCTTGAGATGGTGAATGAGTTTATTTCCCTTATTTTAGTTGATTGGTCATATGATGATAAAACTTTCAGCCTTCAATGGTATTGCCAAAGTCTTATAATCTACTCTTGTTGCTTAGTTGCAAGAGATTGATATAATGAAATTCTTGACACATTGATAGTATTATACTAAGCTTCTTCTTCTCTCTATTTTGTTTAGATAGTGAGAAGTCAGATGGTGTCTCCTTGAGGTTGTTTGTTCTTGGAATAATGTGTTAATGACTATTGTACCTCAAAGAAATAGATAGTACAAAATTGGTGGTGGTTTGTTAAATTATCTTGTACAATGGATAAGTACATTGGCATCTTATTGACATTAGAATTTTGTGTAACAGTTTATTTTGCATGAGGATGAATACCTAACAGAGATAATGGAGGTAGTGGAATCAATGTGTTTCAATCTAAACATTGTTTCAATCTTTTGACAGTGTTGCTTAGCATATTGATGCCTTATAGGACAGTAATTTTATTTTTTAATAAATGTAGTGGCAATGAAAGGAAATGATCTTCAATTATGACATATAGGATGGAGTAGTCTCTTGAAAAATTAATAGGTGCAATGTTGAATTAAGTATATCAAGGTTTGAGTATATCTTGACAATTATTTTTTTGGTCTTCTTCAAGAAATTGTGTCAGGATCAGTAGACAACTGTACCAGTCTTGCTCTCTTGACAACATTTGAATCAGGCTATACTAGTACATTTAGTGAAAATTATCTATCATCTAATCTGTATATTTGCAAATATACCTTAGTGTTGTCATCTGTGTTGGCATCAATGGTGCAATCTCAGTGTATAGTGACAATGTATAAGTATGTTAAAAGAGAAAAAGGGTACACATGTGGATAGTGAGGAAATACAAAGAAGATTGCTTCAATCCTAATAGAAACATGAAATGTTTCATAATCCTATAGGATTATAGTGACAAGATATTCAAAAAGACCTAGGCTTTTCCATTTTTGAGATAGCTTCTAGAATGTAAAGCTTTGAATAGTTTTTTTATTAATAGTGGATGACTCAAAATGTCACCAAGAAAAAGTTTCTATAGTTATAAAGGGATCGTATTGACATGGAATTGACAAAGGTCTAAGAAGCATAGCATGATAAGAAATACAAAGATTGAAGACAGTGAGTGTGCAAGAAAGCAACTATGCAGTGTTTAGAGATGAGAGAACAATGCATTTTTTACACAATAAAATAAGGAAAATGAGATAGTCTACAAGACAGTTTATAATAGTGCATGTTTTCCTTGAATGTTGAACAAATGATTAGTCATTGAAGATGTTTGTTAAGTGATGTTTGACACAGTGATATTGGTATAAGCTATAATGACAAGTTTTTGAATAGTAATAGTGTCTTGAAGATAACAAATGAGGAAAATACATGATATGGTTGTTGGTGACCACCAAATTCTAGGACAGAGTATTTGACATTGCAATGACTTCAAGATAGTACAGAGTTCACTACTTGTTGGATCAGACATCAAGAGTTTGATGATATTTTGTCAAGTCTTCATAGGTACAACAGATGTGAATGTGCAATGTGTATTTTATTTGTTGTGTTAGTACCTTATGTCTAGTAGTATGATACAGTGTTCTATTTGGTTGCTAGTAGTATTCACAGTCCTCTTGTGATAGTGATATTCATATGTGAAAAGTCTTAATGTTCCCTCAAGTTCTTTATGACGATTCATGATACTATGATTGCTCCATTTTATCATAGGATACTATTTAAAAGGTGGAAGTGTTCATAAATGTAGTCTTGAATCAATGGTAGCCCATACATAGTGGCAGTCCCAATATCATGAGCTTTGTGCTTGAGAATGCAATAGTCTTTCTAGTGGGATTGATAACAACCTCATATGATTGGATGTTTTTTATGACTTTATACTCTGCATAATAGTTCTACATGGTTACTTGAAAAGATAGTTGCTTATTTGCTTGATGCAGTATTAGCTTGGTGTTGATAGTAACTTGTGGAAGGCTGATGACAGTGTTTTTTTTATAATAGTACCCTTGTTTTCTGATAGTGAGTTATTAGTTGCATAAAGTTGAATGGTACTTGAAAGTTGAAAGTTGAATGAATGATACTTGCACAAAATATAGCGATGTTGCTTTATTTGTGCAGTGGAGACTATTCACTTGTTTGCATAATGGTGAACATTTTCTTAATGAAAGTGCACAGTGTTAATGTTCAATGGTTTGGGTATCACTAGCCTTTGACAATATACATTTGCTAGTGGTTTTGCAACACTTCGATGTCATTCTTCCAACATACAGTAGTTGTTTCTTATGGCTTTTGTTTAGTCAATGCTAACAGTGCTTCTATGTTTAGTTGTAGGTTATAGTGCCCCGTGTTGTATGTTTCAGTAGTTCTTGACTATTGGAAGTGATATGGTGCCAGCATTGTATACTAATAAGATTGTTCATCTTGTTGGTATTATGCATGTGATGATCTCTTGTATGATGAAAAGACATCTAACATTGTTTGGTCATATAGATAATACTATGTATTATTGTTATTGATGGATTATTGCTCTTGATGATTCGTGATGATAGTGGAACATTTGGTTGTATCTTTGTTCTTTAACAGTAACCGTGGCTTTGATATTGGCTTTCATTTAACAATGATTTTCTTTGGTTCAATGACAATGAAGTTTGAGGGAATGATCTTATTTTTTTAAAGACATCTTGTTTCCTTTGGAATGCATCAATGCAAGCCTTGACAAGGCAGAGATAGGTGATGGTTACTTCATGCTGGTTTGATTGGTCTTTGACAGTGACAACACTTTGAAATTGTGAAAGTGATGTTGCTTATGTTGCTCATGTTCATGTTTCTTGCACATATTTTTCTCATGCTTCTTGACTATATTCTTGGAGATGTATTTATTCTTCAAGATGACAATATATTTTTGACAAGGGGAGTACTTATTTTCAACCAAGAGCCCTTTGTCATTGTTGTTAAAGGGGGAGAACACAATTTTGAATGGAGAAAAGCAAATTTTTTTGGATGTTGACATCAATGTCAAAGGGGAAGTTTGTTGGCCATGGCATTGTTTTGTCATTGATTTCAACAGTGTTTCATGTTAGTTAAGGCACAAAATTTCTTCAAGGTCATGCTGCTTCAAGTCATGTTTAGGTGCATGTGACAAATGATATGTTCATATTATTGATACATCTAAAAGTTGCATGGATCTGAGAGGTATTGATACTCGTTGATTCATTCATCTACACATTGATGTCCAAGTTGTTCAAATGCAATGTTGGTATTGATGATACTTTTAGGTATTTCGTGTTGATGGTATTAGTGCTTGATGCATTCAAAAGGCTTGTTCACATAATCTTGTTGTAAGAGTGTATAGTTGTGTGTTGATTAGTATATTTCAAAGCATTTGATTATATTCATGAAGCAAAATGGAAAGGGGAGCTTTGTTATAGGTTTTCTACTTCAGAACCTTGTGGAAGGTGAAGTATCCTGGTGATAAATTTTGAATCCTAAAATCCTAGGGATTTAAGTTAATTCCAATAGTAAACCCTAAGAAACCTAGGGTTTATAGAGACTATCAAAGAAGTGGAGCCTTTATGTTTTTCTTTTTCTTATATTTTTGAAAATGACTTAGAGTCACTGATCAATATAACTTAAAGTAACTTTTTGAAGGGTGTTGAGAACATTGGATTAACTAACTCTTTCTTATGACAACCCATGCTCACCAGTAAAACTTCTTTGTTGAGCACCAAAAGTTAAATCAATGACCATAGTTTAATTGTGGAATGGCGGTAGTTGAAGATCAAGAGTCATCATTTAAAGTTATCAAAACGGTATTTTGATTAGCTCTTATATTGATGGCAGTATGAGTGCCAATCTCTTCAGACAATTACGCACAAGAATGTAACTGCATTATTGTATCATTGTTTTTAAAAGAGATCAAAGGTGTTCTTGGTGTGGTTCTAAATTATGAATGTTTGATGAAAATCTTGGTATCATGACTTTGTAATGCTAATACAGAAGGAAGGATATTTAAAGAGTAGAAACTATGTCTAATAATTCTGAATGATAAGTGACAAAGAGTGAAAAGGTGAAAGAGGTGAAAATGGTGATGATTCGGGTAGATATCAAAGCATTGTAAAGGTGCTTATTCATTCATCTCATGATTCCATGATTAGAGCATAGTTATTTCTTTCAATATGATGACAATATGTGCTAGGTATGTTGCAGCATAAAGATTCAAGTGAGTCTATTCCATTTCTAGATTGTGTTGCTCTAAAATTTTTGTAATAAGAGGATTATGTATTATACAAAGACGAGTGAATTAGAGGTCTTGAGTTCAGGAATTAATGTATAAATCATAATGTCACTATAGTTATTTTGTGAGAGGATAATGATTGTTTATATGTAGAATTCATCTTATGCAAAAGAAAGGAGTGTTGAGATATTCATGCAGATCTAGGAGAGATAAAGTGTTTTTCACCTAAGTTATAGTAGTCATCTATAACCAGTGTTTTCAATGTAACACTAACTCATGTAACCCCAATTTCCAACAAAACCTTTTGACGAAACCTATATAATTAGATGTATCATTGGGCACTTGTGTGCGAATTTCCATTTTTTTTAAATTTTTACCTCGACGTTCGTCGGAATTTCGATGAGCCATTGTTTTGTGTATGTTTCGACGAAGATCTTTCACCAAAATTGGGGCGGTCCTGCAAAGTTAAATTGTGGTGGGCATAAATTGAAATGAGCTCAACTATTTATTGCGAAAGTGTTTTGCTTGACGGTTTTCTTGGGGAAAATAAAAAAAAAACTCAAGAAGATATCGCCAGGTTGAGGGAAGTCATTGTCTTTTTCCAGAATTCATTTGTGAAGTCAGATTTGTACTTCCAGGTTTGAAAATCATATTTGAAAGCAACATCTCATCAAATTTCATTTATAGTCTTGTGCATTTTTAGAATTTCATTTTCATATTTTAGACCTAGCTTCACAAATTCTTTATAAGGGAATTGTTTATAACTGATGGAAAATTCTTGATGGATTTGGACAAATATTATATTTGCAAGGTTTCAATTTTAACCCTAATGATCAATTTGCAATAGATTTGGGAGCCATAGCTAGATAGTATCAAAGGTGTTGGTTGTTTTTTTAATGTAACCAAGTTTATCTTCTAGACACATAGCATATAAAATCTCAGATAATACTACCTTACAATACCATCAATCTATATTCTAACCCAATACTACTTATCAAATCCTTATATGAACATAGTCACCTATAACCTCACTCAAGCATTTTAATTAATTCCTTGAATTAAAGCCAAAATGAGAATCACACACCATAACAGTGAGATGAACAGAATAACCCTTGATCATTTTATTCAAGATAATAATATATTCATACAATGGAGATACATGACCTTGAAATGAGTAATTTTCATTCAGATGCTAGTACTGTCTTGAAAATTAAGTACCCATGAAACTAAAACCTACAACAAAATGACACCAAACCTAAGAATAGTATCTTCACTATAATATCAGGCTCTTTACAAATTCACTCTGCAGCTTTAGTTAGACTTGACCTAAAGATATCTAACTTGCTAACCGACCATATTTTTGGTCCCAAAATCCTTCTTATAGGGAAAATGAAGGAGCAACAAGCATCAGACCAGAAATACACCTATCACTGGTCACTTGGACCACCTTATGACATTTCAAAAATTGGTTACAATAGCTGAGTCTCTAGAGAATCTTCTTGTTCATCCTGTCCACTGGAGAATAACTATTGCATTTGCCAAACTTTGAAAACTTGCACCAAAACTACCACCAAGACATAGCCAAAATTTGTTATAACCATAACCACTGAGCTGTTAACTACCGGTTGTAGACTCTATCCTATTCTTGTTCAGTTAAGTAATTTTCTACCCATCCTTGATATTCCTCATTTGTTGGCCAATTAAAATTTACCACCTAATTTACCTTTGCACTGTAAGTTGTATACTTTACTGCTACTTGATTCACCTCCCTTTCAAAAGATTCCAAAAATGTGCTAGTGGTAATGATTTCATCTACACTGTCCTGCCATTGCTGCAGTGATCTAACATTTCTTTGGGCATCCACAATATATGGTAAAGATGTGCCACTCTAGTCATCAAAACTCTTTACCAATTCTTTAATCCTCTTGACAAATCATTAGGTAAGGCCTGGAAACCTTGCTGTGACTTCACAAAGTCTTGAGTAGGCCTTAATTGTTGAGGCCTATTAGCTACATTTTGAGAATTTCATTTCCAGATTTTGTTGTGCAAGTTCAATATTCTGATTTTAGGAGTATAACAGTTGAAAATATTGTAAAATCAAAATTTAATAATTTATGGAATTAGCTTTTGAAAGTGTTTTTGGGGTCATTAACTTCAGACTATCTTCTCTTTTGCAGGGGCGGTTGCATGCCAATTTTTTTTGGTGTAAAATATCATAATTATTATATTTTTTTACCTGCGTATGATTAAAAATTATTAGAGTGCGTGTGAGTTTGATATTTTTTGAAGATCTAAATATTCAAGCTTGGTAAAGAAAAATCATGTCAGATAATATTAGTCCAGAACAAAATGAAGAGATAGTTGCTAGATTGTGGGCTATATTGAAAAGAAAGGATGATTGGAAATGTTATTGTCCTTGCAATAATTGCAAGGGCTTAAAGACGAGAAGACTTTTAATCACAACAGCTGAGAAACATTGTAGGCAACATGGTCACATTGAAGGGGGGCATGATTATTATCCATTGGTAAGTTGTTCATTATATGTGTTTATATTGATTGAATTTGTAAATGTTTTTATTGCTTTAACATTTGATATATATATATATATATAATCACTTGATCATGATCATGGTTTATTTGTGTCTTTCGTTATTATAAAGGTGGGGCACCCTAGGGCACATGATATGAATTATCACGGCCCAAAGAATGTGGTTTTGCAAGTGAAGGAACATGGAGTTGTGAATATCGAAGATGAAGTTAATGATCCTATGGAAGAAGATGATCATGCACTAGAAAACACAATTGAAGATGATGGTACAAATACATTGATCCATGACACACGTAGTGGCACATCTGATCATGTTGATCGAGATGACTTTGATGATGTTCATGATTTACCTGTACTTCAGAAGGCATACGAGCCGCTTTATGAAGGCTCCCGAACAACTCTTCTCTCTGCTGTATTGTTGCTGGTGAACTTGAAGGTTATGAATGGTTTATCCAACATAGCAATCTCATGGATGTTAAGGTATGTCATATATGTCATTTTTTTTCATCTATTTTAATTGTTGTTAGTTCATCGCTAGTAAATAAAGGATGAAGTATGCATCTTTAATATTTTTTATATTAGGAAGTTATTTTTTGTTGTAGATTGATTGGTGAATTTTTGTTACCACCATCAAATATTTTACCTCGCTCATACTGAGATTTATCTAGCATTATGAAAGATATTGGAATGGAGTATCAAGCAATAGATGCATGTCCCAATGATCATATTATATATCATAAACAACATGAATTTGCAATAGAATGCCTGGAATGTCATATCAATAGATATCGAATAGATCAACTAACAAAAAAGGTGCCTTGCAAGGTTCTTCATTATATTCCCATTATTCCACATATGCAACAATTATTTAGGTGCGAAAGCTTAGCGCAATTTGTGGATTACCATGCATGTAATATAAGTGGAGATGAGATTCTTTGAATGCCTGCGGATGGTTCTGCATTTAGGGACATGGAGAAAAAATGGCCACACTTTAAAGAAGAACCTCGTAATCTCAGGCTTTCATTGGCAGTGGATGGTGTCAATCCATTTGGAGAGCTGAGATCTATTTACTCGGTGTGGCCTATTTTTGTTATCAACAATAACATTCCTCCATGGATGTCAATAAAAAGGGAGCACATAATGTTGGCAATGATTGTTCTAGGTATTTGTTTACATCAATTTTTTTTAACGTAGTAGCATCTCATTTGTCTTATTTGTTGCATAATGACTTATATGTTTTGTCATTTAATAGTCATGTACATGAATTTATATATATTGCAGTAAAATGGTTATAATAATTATGTAATGTTTATGTTCATTCAGCTAGGTAAGTACCAAGTTAAAGATATGAATGTATATATTGAGCCTCTTATCGACGAGTTACTAAAGTTATGGAATGGCGTCACTATGTATGACGTACCTAGACCAATAAGACAAAGACAATTTCAATTCCATGCAATGCTTGTATGGACAATTCATGATGCCCCAGGGCTAACACATTTTTCTGGTATGTTATAACGTTCGACTGCATGACTTTAACAATATTTAATTTTATGAATTAGATATCATGCATGTTTTTTAAATAATTTATTCATTATATATAATTATAAAAATTGACATATTTAATCCAATTATATATGATTTGTAGGTCTTCAAACAAAGGGAAAATTTGCATGTCCAATTTGTGGTCCAAAGATGAAATCTCATCATTCAACAAGTTTAGGAAAGTAGGTGTTTGATGAGAATAGGCACTTCCTCCACAGAAATCATAAGTATCGAATTACTGAAAAACATTTTTTCAATGGGAAAGAAGAGACTACATCAAAACCACGAAGAATGACACCTTGCCTATGGAAGTTGGAATATAATAGAATTAATCGTCAAGGTTATACATTAGATCAAATTGTTTATCTATCATTTATGATATGTTTTGAATTTATATTTTTATTTTGTGATCATGCTGTAATTGACAATGATTGTCATTGTTAATTTGTTTAACTTATATGCTTCATGAAGGTCATCAAGGCATTAATGGTCGGCTTCCACAGGGACTGAAAAGTTATCCCAGATAATTTAGTAGGTTGTCCTACTATGAGCAGCTACAAATTGTGCATTTGTTTGATGCAATGCATATCAGAAAGAATATGGCATAAACGTTATAGAAAATATTGGATGGAAGGCATGACAAAGAAAAAATTGTCAAAATTTGTAGTGACATTTAGGAAGTCAATCATGCAATGAAAAATGTCATTCAATTAAATAGCGATGGAGACCAAATTAATATAAGTGCCCTTCCTTGGTTATTAACAGAGCAACAAAGCAATGCTATAAAACAAGTCATACAAAAAATTTGATTTTTCACAGGATTTGCTGCCAACATAAACAATATCATAACAAAGAAAGGTGAATTTGGGTCAGGGATGAAAACGCATGATTGGCATACCTTCATTAAGGTAATTATTCTAGTATATTATATATATATTTGTATACTGCATGTAATTTTCAGTGTATTATGTTTACTACTTTCGGAAAAATATTAATGAAAAGATCATTTTATAATTGTTGCAGTACATTCTACCTCTATCTCTCCCAGACAACTTCGACAACAATGTCAAGCAAGTTATAAATGATCTTGGAAAATACATGAGGTAAGTAGCGATATTTGTTCAATTCGTTGTATATTTTTGTTGAATCTTATTAATATATTTGTGCCTTGAATCACTTGTAGATGGCTATCATCTAAAGCAATCCATAAAGAAGATATAAATTATTGGAAGAGAAGAATTCCTCGTCTAATGTGTGAAATGCAAAAGTGTCTACCTTCAACATTTTTCAATGCACAAGAACACTACCTCATACACCAAGTTGAGGAGATTGAATTGTGTGGACCTGTACACACAAGGTCAATGTGGATGGTTGAGAGGCACTTGAAATTTTTGAAGGCTATGGTTAGATAGAGAGCACATCTCGAGGGTTCTATGGTGGAGGGATACATGGTATACCAGACCATGGTGTACATTATTGAATATCTTCCTAAGTTTGTAGCAAAGATCCATGTAGATCACATTTGGGATCCCAACTCCATTAACAAATTCGAAGGGGAGTACTTGATGGGGAAAGGTAGATTGAGGAAAGTGTCAGGGAATTATAAGATGGTCATGGAGATTGGTGTAAGTGTTCCAAGGCTTTCTTGCACAACTAGCTAAGAAGACCTTTCCTTGTCTTCTTCTAGGAACCTAATATTTTCTAGGTCCTTGTTAGGCTTAGATGATTAACTAAGTCCTAATCCAACTCCTCTCCAAGAGTCTCACACCTTGTGCTTCACCTTGAAGGACTAACACCACTTTGTTATGTGCAAACTCTCTCCTACACTTAGAAGACTCTAAGTGCCAACATCACACAAACATTGAATTGATTGCAGGGGTGCCAAACACA
Source organism: Sequoiadendron giganteum (assembly GCA_007115665.2). Classification (NCBI taxonomy): domain Eukaryota; kingdom Viridiplantae; phylum Streptophyta; class Pinopsida; order Cupressales; family Cupressaceae; genus Sequoiadendron; species Sequoiadendron giganteum. Next base: position 504,967,206 of record CM021109.1, read on the forward strand.
TTGGAAACATGCCATGTACTTCCAACTGGATCCATCTTGGAGGATCTCCAAACTCCTTTCCTATCGGTTTCAAGAATTGGTCTTGAGGAGGACTATTTCTTGTAGCCCTTGACATAGACCTTTACTTCGTTCCTACCCAAACTTTCCAAACAACTTAAAAAAATAGTTCCACATTCGAATACCCTTTTGTATTTTTTGAAGGATTCAAAATATTCTATACTCCTAAGTCTTTCGTACATTGGTTTCCTATTATCTAGGTTAAATAGGGCTATTAGGCCTAGTTTGTAGGACCCCACTAGTTTTCTTGCTCAAACCTCAATCAAATGGATTGATAGAACCTCAATCCTTCTAGCATGTCAAGATATGTCTATACCCTACCTGGAACTATACTTGTTCCATACTGTACCTCAATCCCCTGCCTAAATTCTTCAATTCATTATTGTCAAACCTCTAATCGGGCACTCTAAGCTCGCCTAGGACTTGACATTAAACACAGTTGTTCCACTCTCCATGAATCCTAAATCTATATATGTACAGACCAATGGCTCCCCTAACACATCCATCTACCCTTAGGAAAATCCTGTGACTAGATCTCATGGGGGAGCCATAAAAACACAAGCTAGTCAGGACAGGACCAGTAAAACCCTTAAACCTTAACCTATCTATTCAGGACACTAAAACAACTTAAATCAACTTACTTGCAAAATGAAAAAAGTTTAATACTATCCCATGAACATGACTCTAACACTAAATCAAAACATCCAATTCACTTAGTATCACTGTCACTTAATAACACTCAGAGTTCACATAAAAATAGAAATTGTAGAGCTATCTTCTATTCCAAATACTTGATTACAATCTCCCTCTTTCTTGAATTCAAGTCTACTTCATATTAGATTCCATTCACCATGTTTGTAGGGTATTTTGGTCGATCCCCCACTCCTATCCTTTAGGGGATCCTATGTAATTGAGTTGCATGCAACATTTGCCATAATGGCAACTATTGTCATGACAATTTTGTAACAACATTTGGCAACTCTGTCATTATGCCACCTTCCTAACTCTTAGGACCTCTATCTCCTATATTTCGAGTAACTAACACCATTAAAGGCCTCATGGCATCTTTCTAACATCATTAATGTGTTTAGAACACATTTAAGACTCAAATCCCAACTTAAGCTACTAAGGCTAAGCAATGTAAAAATTATTAACAATGACTAACTTTGGTGACCTTAGTCCTAATGACTAACTCACCTAGCCACAACAATGACCTTCTAAGGTCCAAAACAAACATACAATTACTCTGACTTGGCTAATTTTAGATACAAGCCCAACATATCCTAACTATGGAGGTTAGCCTAGGTGTGCTCCTACACCAGAGATTAATTAGAATACATTTTACATTTGGTTTTTATGTATATTGTACTTATAAATTAAGGTCGTATACCGTGGTAATTAACTAATTATAAGTCGTTTGTGAATTTCATTTTTTTTTATATAGTTGGTCGAGAGTGGGATGCACTACATTTGTACATTGCAAACAATCTTGATTGGATGATGGTATGGATTGAACGATGTCAACAATCTAGTCGCGCATTAACATGGGAAGGTGTGGCTTCATTGGTTAAAGAAGCTCATCGTAATGGAGATTCCAATGTTACACCAAGGGAAATTGATTTAGCATATGGTTTAAGAGATAAACAAGTATGTATAAATATATTAATCACCCATATTATTTAATTATTTTCAATTATATTGATGTATATATATGTTGAGATTTTTTTCTTTGCATACATTCGGCCAAGAATAAATATGTTTATCAACTGACGATATTGCAATAAGTTTTGCATGTTTGACATATTGTAGGTGAAACACCACAAGGCTATGTGGTGCAATGGTCATAAATTTTGAATCAAAAAGTTGGATGACACGAAGAAAACTTGTGATTCTGGGATAACTGTAGTCTTCCAGGTGACTAATGTTTCATCTAGAAGTGACATACATCCAGAAGTCTCAGAAAATCAATACTATGGGATTTTGGATGATATACTTGATTGTGAATTTAAGTTCTTCAAATTAGTTTTGTTCGTCGTCCTATGGTAGAGGCTACAATTGAATGAAAATGATCCTGAGAGAACTGTTATTGAACATGATAATGGATTTACCATGGTTAATACAAGGTATTTTGAGCGAGCTGGAAATGAGCCCTATGTTCTTCCAAGCCAATGTGAGCAGGTATTTTACTCAGAGGTTCCACATAAAGCGGGTTGGTCATATGTTGTTAGACATGATCCAAGAGGAAGGCCGGTAAAATATAATGTGGTGGAAGAAGAATATACTGAAGAAATAGAAGATGATGTAGATGATGATCAAGATCAACAGTTAGTTGATGATGTGCCTGACGAAGATGTTGAAGAGGAGGAACTAGATCATGATGATGTAGGAGTTAATGTTCATGAAGATGACATCTGTGTGGATGATGACATTATCAAAACTGATATCAATGATGATGATGATGATATGACCAATCCTTACAATGTTGAATCTGGATTGGATGATATAGACAAAGAGTTGGATGAAGAAGAAGATCAATAAAATTAATTTGTATTATCTATTTGATATTAATTTCTTGAAAGAATTATATTTGACTTCTGTGGTTACATAATTAATTTATGATGTTTTTAATTTTAATTATATTTGAATTATATTAGAATATGTTCAGTTAATAGATGTAAAAAATAAAATGGATAAACCAAAAGATGAAAGCGTGAGACCACTGCCTTGTTGGGTGTATGGAGTCTAATGAATATCTATAAGAGTGTAATCTATGATGGCAATAATTCAAAGTGTTTGGCACACAGATGTAGTTTATAACTTGTATAAATGTGCAAGTAAATGACTGACAAACTCTACTTGAGATAGAATGAAAATCCTAGTTATGTGATTCTTCTTATTGATACAATTAATACTCTTTAGTTACTGTGATTGACTAGGAGGGTTTAATCTTTACTTGAAAGAACCAAATAATCACATCACACAAATACAGCTAATGTGTATCGGTAAACTGAATATATATATGCTTGATATATCAATTTAAACAATAGAAAAGCATCAATAGTATCAACTACTTCGAGCATGAGATGATTACAATGACATTTCACCACTTAAGATAGTCATTTAATTTGCAATTCAGCAGCAAGCTCTAAGCTAAGAAAAACAGACACAAAACCTTACAAACACATACGATTTAGGCTAGTGCCATATACTATTGGGGAGTCGAATTAATTCACAAATATTTAGATTTCCATAACAGGTTCAAACACATAACGTATAAGATCTTTGATAATATTGCATTACAACAGTGTCAATTTCTATCCTAACTCAATAATTCTTATCAAATCCCTTTACAAACATATCCATCTATGACTCCATCCAAGCATTTTAATTTATTCTTTGAATTAAAGCAAAAATGGAAATCATACACACCATGATAACAGTGAGATGAATGCCATAACCCTTGATTATATTATTCAAAATTGTGATATGTTTATACAAAGGAGAGCCATGAGCTCTAAATATATCATTATAACTGAAATGCTAGTACTATTATGAAACATCAAACCTTCATGCTGTTGGAACTGTCAAATTTTGACAAATTCATTATTTCTTCATGATTATTAGTCTCCAAAAAAAGATTCATAATGCAGACAAAAAAATCCTCACATAGCATATTTTACCAAAATTCAATTTAAAATTGTGCCATAACACCCCATAAATTTCATCTGACATTAAAATATTTACATATGAAAATATCGGCATAAGTTGATGCAGGTCTCATCGATGATAATATACATATCCTAAATGTATCGACAAGACATAGCAAGGGTCACATCGATCAAGTTATACACAGATAGAATGCGGGTTTCTATATCTTATTGACAAGACAAAAAGTATCGGCGAGACGATGTAAGGTCACATCGAGCTAAATTACCTTTTGCCAATTGGAGTAACGTAAAGTCTATCGAAGATACTTTGGTCATCGGAGAGAGATTTTAAAACACTACCCCTAGTGTTATTAGTCTTTTTGATAAAGCAAGGGGAGGACTCACTCAGTGAGACAAACGATGCCGGGGAGAATTCGGAAAGTCTTACCGACCCCTCGGGTTACACCGATAGAACTGAGCATACGAAGATAAAGGGTGTCGAGAATACAATGCGCATGGTCTCACCGAACAAAAAGCGTATCGGTGAAACATGTCACCGCGGGGAGATCTAAGAGACATCACAGCGAGTATCGTTTTGTCAGCAAAACAAATACTTGGTCATGGCAACATAAGTCAATAAAGTGAGCATCTCGGTGAGATGAAAAGCTTTTGGAGTAAGGTGAAGAACTATTGCCTTGATTCATTAAGTCTAGGTGATAGTTTTTTCAGTGAATATCATGGCGATAAAAAAGCAGAAAGAAAGAAACTATCGGGGAGACTTGTGATGTCGGGGAAACTGAAAGACGTCTTAATGGATGGGTGAACATTGAACAGGCGGATTGGCCAGAGGTTTGAAATGTCTTATTGATGTTATTGTATCGGCGAGACATCAAACGGGTCATATCGATAAAGTTATACACTAGGAGAATGTAGGTTTGTATTACTTATCGGCAAGACAAAAGGTATTGGTGTGATGGTGTAAGGTCATATCGAGCTAAGTTACCTTTTGCCGATTGGAGAAAAGTAAAGTCTATCGGAGAGACTTTGGTCATCAGAGAGTGATTTGAAAATACTGGCCGAAGCGCTATTGGTCTTGCTGATAAAGCAAAAGGAGGACTCAATCGGTAAGACAAACGATGCTGGGAAGAGTTCATAAAAGTCTTACTGACCCCTCGGTTTACATTGACAGAATTGAGCATGCGGAGATAAAGGGTATCGATAAGACAATGCTCGTTGTCTTGCCAAAGAAGAGGCGTATTGGTGAGACATGTCACCACGGGGTGATCTAAGAGACATCACAGCAAGTATTATTCTATCGCCAGAACAAATTGCTTGGTCTCGACGACATACTCGATAAAGTGAACATCTCGGTGAGACAAAGTACTTTCGGTGTAAGGAAAAGAACTGTTGGCCCAATTCATTAAGTCTAAGCGATAGTTGTTTCGGTGAAAGTCATGGCGATATAAAAGAAAAAGGAAAGAAACTATCGGGGAGACTTGTGATGTTGGGGAAATTGCAAGACGTCTTGGCAGGTGGGTGATCATTGAACCTTGATGTGACAGCGAGAATTTTGAAAAAAAACTTGCAACATTCATGTCTCGATTGGTAAAGACATTAATGGCACCACAAAGCATAGGAGATTTTGCATATCAAGGTATGATCAATTGAAATCATTGTCTCATAGAATTCAAAGTGAAGGAGAGCAAGGGAACCAGCAGAGCAATTAAGGCATTCACCTGGCTTGAGTTTGGAAGAAGTTACAGTAAGTTTCTCGTCCTCTCAGAATTCGTAAAAATTTGAATTATGGAAGGCATTGGTTCAAGAAAACTAAAGGGAAGAAAACCCGAGGAGGGAAGCCAATCAAAAACAAAAAAGAAAAAGAATGAGTTGCAACCAGAAGGTACTGAAAGGAAGCTAAATCAAGACCTCATAGACCAGTTACCTAGTTCTAGACCTAAAGCTAGGCATTCTGCACAACTCAAAGCGGAAGTTGACAAATTGGATGACAAATGCAAATTTATAGGTGATGTTTGGACTCTGATTAGAGGCTATGAGTTATTCAATTTCCATTGCCACAGGAGAAATCGCTTTGAGCTAGTAAGCAATCCATGGAGGCTCAATTTAGGGAAATTAGTGTGCCCTAATGTTTTTATTAACGTCGAACTAGTAAAATTGTTGGCCAGACACTATGATTCAAAAAACAAAGCTATATGTGATTTATCAGGGAATCCATTGATACATGTATCTGAGAATGCAATTGCTGAGGTTTTCAGAATGGAGGGAATATGCAGTGAAAAAGTAGTGAGTGAAGAGCTCGATAGTGAGTTTAGAAGGATGGACACCATTTATAAAGGGTGGAGGTTACCTCTGCACAGAATTAGGTGTCATGGAAAACCTACTCCAATGGAAGACAGTGAGGGGCCACCCTTTCATGTAGACCTCTTCAAACCTTACCTAAAATATACTTACTACTCAGTGGGACAGGTATTAGGGATGGAGGTACCTAAGCATATGGCGGTTATGCCCATGGTGATTTCTACAGACATTCAGTACCACAATTCCAGATCATTTGACTATGCTGCACATGTTTTTAAGGAGCTGGATGCAGGTTTGATGGTGATAAAGAGTGGTGTTTTTGTTGTCCATCTCAGAAATTACTCACTGCTGATGCACTTAGTGTTGTATTTTGGACAAGAGTTAGGTTTATGGCCCTAGGAGCTGAGGATTTCACAATCTGACAAGGAAGATAGGCCATTTCCTGTTCAATTATGGACTGTTGTTTGGGACAACAGGTTTGCCAATTCAAATTTCTTGCATTTTGAAGTATTCTTTGTGAAACCCTTGTATAGATTTTTTAACCATCAGACCAATTAACCACAACTAGGGGGATTGGTATTGCTTAGAGAATGCCACAATGATTAGGGTTTTATGGCTTTGAGGATACACCTTTCATTCTCTCTAGAACTGTCCCGGATAGAATTGCATACCTTGAAATTGTTAGGCAAATGGATTACTCTAGTGTTATGAACTTAAGTTCATATGGGAAACAGGCTTTTATGCCCACTACATTATGTTTTAGTGATTTCATTATATTAGCCAAGGAAGGTTATGATCTGATTCTAGACAAATTATTGCACTACAACATGAGCAGAGCACCGGTGAGAAAGAACTTTGATCTAGAAGGGTATATCCACTCTGCCAGACAAAAATTAAATCTCAGAGGGTACCATCATGTGCCCTTTAAATCTAATGACATAACTAGAAACCTGGAGGCAGAGGAAGCTGAAATTGTGATTGAAAAACATAATCAGGAGTTGGTGGATGCTGAGTTGTTATCCTCCATTAAGGGGATTTCAAAAATGGGTAGGCCACAAAGCTCATCTGGGAAAGTTTCAAGAATGAAGACTCAAAAGTATGCCTATGTTGCTAGAGAAATAGATGTTGAGGAAACCATGGATGTAGATACAAGACATGAAGACTATAGGTCTTTCATATTAGATGATGAATTTATAAAGACCTTGGAGTTTAAGACATTTTTATATAAGCAAAAAGGGAAAGAGATAAGGGGACATGTTGACAATGTCACTCCAGGGAATGAGGATCAACTGTTAAAAAGCTTAAAAGATGAAGTGGACAAAGAGATGATTGACATGACCCCTAAAAAGGGGAGGGAGCTGCTTGAAAAGGTAGGTGTTATGATTTTTCCAGGTTTGGATATGAATTTTGCATTAGTTTTTGATAGTTTCTTAAAAGATAACAATGCTACCCACAAGCTCAATATAGGGAAGGTGACAGAGGTATACACAGGATCAAGATACAATCCTGATGACGAAACATTGATGATTTAGGCCTTGTATCCTCCTCACAAGAAATCAATTGTTATCGATACTGAAAAGGCATTCAGACATGTCATGACCCTGAAGGCTGGGGAGGTTGATCTTGTAGCGACTACTGATATTGGGATAAATATAGCCAAGTTGAATAAAGCCCAAATCCAAGCATTGATAAGGGAAAGGGAGATGTACAAAACCAATAATGAGAGGATGTTGAGAGAGAATGAATACTTGAAAGAATTGGTAGGTGGTGTAACAAAACCAACAAGGATGCTCACTCAAGGTGAGAGATCACAGAAAAAAGACCGTTGGGAAGGGTCAACTGCATACTCTCAAGGGAGAATGGATGAATTTGCTGAAATAATAAAAAGGCAGGTTGTTTTAACCACTTGGTTAAATATACTCTGGGGAAAACATTCACAATATGTAGATGCAATAAAGGAACACAGGAGAGTCGATAGCAGAATTCAAGAAAGAATTGAGGAATTGGAGGAGGACACTACTAGTAATGAAGAGATTGAAAATGCCAATTGTATTATGGATAGGCACAGGGATTTCTATGTGGAGTTACAAGGGGATATGCAGGGATTGATAGAGGCTGCCGAAGATAGATTCACCAAGTTATGTGATGATGAAGGTAAAATGAAGGAAGTGACTACATGGAAAAGTGAGTGTGAAACAATACTCCAAGGGATGCTGGAGACAGCCACTGCGAAAGATGTGATATTGGATGCAGCATGTGAGCAAAATGAGCAAATGATAATGATGGAGATTTTGATCTGCGATGCGTTGGGAGATACCGACACTCATGAGCGCCAGGATTATATAGAGCATATGTATGCAGTCCATTTGTGGCTCAAGAGAAATTAGTTAATAGTGGATTTGTTAAACCTTTTATGATTTAAACCTTTTTGAAAAGGCACGTCCTTTTGCAAACTGATGTATAAGTATCCGTTGTTGGATAAATTTAAGGGGTAGAAGATAGAATTAGAATAGGATAGACTACTGTAAGCATTAAATTTTCAGAAATGATGACATTCAAGGAGACTATGTTGCATGTATGAACTTTGAAGGAGATAATGAAAGACTGTTGATTTAGTGGCTTCATTCTGGTATCAATTGTTTGTTGGATTCTTGTGATTATTTGATTGTCTCCAATCTAATGTTTCTTGGTTGTTTAAATTGAAGTATCAAGTATATATTCTATTTATCAGTAGACATTTGTTGTTTTTGTGTGATTTGGTTTATTGGATTATTTAAAGAAGAATTAAAATTCCTTTCAATAAATTACAGTAATCTGGGAATGCCATTTGGATCATTAAGAAGAATCAGATTATTAGATTTGATATTCTGCCTCAACTAGGGTTTATCAATTACACTCTTGCATGTTTATACCAGTTGTAAACTCATAGTTATATGCCAAACAATTAGAGGACCTACTAGATAGAAACCATTCATTAAAGGCTTTCATTTGACTCCGTTTTACCCAATAAGGCACTGGTCTCCCTTATTTACATTACATTAGTTTTATTCATTTCATTTAACATCTCTTAATTGAACATATTAATTCATACCTTGATATTGCATATACAATTTATACCAAAGTAGGATCATATCTTTCCATTGTTAAATTGCCATTTGTGGATAGATAGATCAAGTAGGAAACATAAATTGAACATATTAATTTAGTATAAGAGTCAACCAATCATAAGGAAAACATAATATGAAGATGAATTTTCTCAAATCTTGTGGTTGTAGATGCCCATTTGAAATCTATGCAAAAATGTGGGAGGATAGACAAAGCTCATGAAATATTTGACACAATGCCTTGAATAATTGTAATCTCATGGTATACACTCTAATTAGAAAAGTCTCATCACCGCCCTCATAACAATCTATCAATTTGTTTTAGTGTCTATTGTGTTATACCCAATTTGGGACATGGGGTATAACAAAATAGACACTAAAATAAATTGAGAGATTACAATTCTTTGAGACATTTTTTCAAATAGTTCACAAGCTTTTTCTATCGTTCCACATTTTGTATAAATTTTAAAAGGGAATCTACAACCACAACATTTGAAAAAAATCATCTTCATATTATGCTTTGATGGATGTCTATACCTTGTTCCAAATCTCCCATATTAAGGAAACCAATAAGGATTTTGGTGAAGGTTGTGTTGGTGTTTAAAATACAATCCATGTAGAGGTTACAGATATCTAAGAGGTAGCCAACCCCTATCGAGGACAACTACAACCACTAATGGCCAAATAACGAGAGTCAGTAAAGGACTGACTTCTCCTACACTTTTGGCTCTATAGGACCAAGGTGGGTAAACCTAAACGTGTTCACATGAATGTCTCATGATTGGTAAGAACACTTCCTATGTACAGATTACAATTCCTACACACTCAAAGGGATAGTGATCATCTCAAGGTTTTGGCAGACTAGAGAATGACTACCAGTACCAAAGAGCAACGGAACTGACCCACTTATTTGTTACAATGCCTCCCTGAGGAGGACAAGGTTGTATTCAAGTGTTTTGTGTTCAGTATTTGGATATCCTTGCTTAGAACCTACAGTATTGATCTAATAAAATGACACAAACATTATCCAGTGCTTCATCCATAGGGCAACAGAGTGATACAGAACAAAATCCTGATACGATGAACCCATCTCATATAGCATTACTATCATGAGATATTTTAGCATGTTAAGATAGTACTTCTTGAAGCATCTTGAGTATATACAACCATGAACATGTAACTTATTTTTCAAGCATTTGATTAACTCTTCGAGTTAAAGCAAGAAAATGAATCACATTTTCAATTAACTATTGAAACTGAACAGATGAATCTTTGATAAAGCTATTCATAATCCATGGCACACACCCAGGAGAGTAAACCATCTTAATTTTATAGATTTCTTTTGATATCAGTAATTAAAAAAGCATATCACACTAATCTGTATATAAACCTAACCCCAGGATGACTTCCTGAAACAAAATGTTCATAACACTTTAACAATAAAGAGGACTGTATAACTTCCAAGCATCAGATTGCAATATTTTTCTGACCCTTCACAATGAGCCGTGAAATATCCTTTATAGAATAGGAGAGCAACAAGCATTAGGCTACATTGTGACACCAAATTTAATTTTAGCACCAAAATGAAATTCAAATTTACATTCCTTGTCATAATGATATCGTGCATGAGCAAAGGAATCAAAACGGTTATGAAATAACTAGTCAAAAAACAAAATTTCGTGCAAAGCGCACGCAAGTCCATATCCACATCCACACCCAGTTGATAGAACAACAAGAGAAGAGAAGACACATCCAATGGACCCACTGCCAGTAATCATGAAGAATCAACATGGCCTTGGTACAAGCAACTGCTCTGAGTTCGAGCCTGTGATAGCGATGGCACCACCTCCTCTTTACCAACCTTGCAAGCACATTCTCGAACAACTGGACCTGGTGCTAATGTAGACACTGGCTCAATTGCCAGAACCTCCTCATCCACTCCCATAAGATCGGACAGGGAAGCCAAATAGTACCGATAATCAGAATCAGTCTCACATTCATCAGAATCCGAGATGATTATCGGGGACAAACAATGTACTGGCCTCTTTCCAGTGTTCCTAATAATAGCCTTGCGAGACATGGGAGAATCGGATTTCTTCATGACTGGTGAAGCCAGCCTCACACTCCTTCACTTAACTGATTTACTCATGATAGAAATAGAGCGCAACCACAAATAGAAGAAAAACCTTACTGCTCTTAGACATAAGAGAATGCAATGCTGATTACATACAATTCAGTTAGCATTTATAGAGCAAGCCAGTATGCAGGGTACAATTACTTGAAGGTGATTCAAGCACTTGCACAGTTAATGATCCAGATAACTGTGAATACCCTCAGTAGGATGGCACTATTCGCACGTAGGATGAAATCAGGTGGAGATCCTCAGGAGAAAAGAAACCTGTATCATTAATGACATGAGCAAGAGCCATGTAATACATGCCACGCGGGCAACTCACACACTTCTTCCTTATAAATGAACCACCGATTCGGGAGGCACTTTAACAAATGGAGGGTGGAGATCAAGTCAATGGATGTTGAAAATCCATGTCGACACCTTCAGAAAACATATCTAATCAAAAACCCGCAGAAGAATAGACCCAGACCGCACAATGGGTCCCATATAATCCCACTGGCATGAAAAGAAAAGCCACATGCCACTCCCTCACAAACCTCGCAACACTCTCCTAGATATTTACTCTGCCCGTGCGAGGTGTGTGAGAGATCATGATTAGCCCGTTATTGATGGCTATTACTATGAAAAGATGGCCCCCTGTCATATCAAACACCTCGAGAACAAAACCCATTCATCCATTCACGCCGTGTGGCCATATCTCGCGAACCTCGCACTGCTTTGATGATGCCAGCAGACAAACCTGCAAGGTCTACGAGAAGCGGTCAAGATCGAATTATGTGTTCGGATGGCTCATTAGCCCTCAGATGGAACATTTAAGTGGGGCCCACATTGAAATTTCTAGCGGTGTAATACCTAGGCCATTACGCCAAAAAGACCAGTAAATCAAGTGAAATAGGGCCGGTTAAGCATGACCTGAGAGGGATGAAACCTCACTTAAGTGACCGGTCCACTGTGGCAATAGGTCACCATTAAAACATAACAAGAGGGTTTTGACCGATCCATACTGAAGGTTACCCTAAGTAATTTAGAAACCCTCTAACCCCAGCTTCAATTTACTGAAGTTCCATCAGGTTGTGGAATTTTTCTTTGCATCTACCAATTGCATTTGTTGAAAGTTTCTAAAACCTTTTCAACAAATCTATTATGTGTATATTCTAAAATCATTATATTCCTTATAGTCCTTCTAGTCCACATCACTTTGTTTTTTGAAGAAACTATTACCATATATTTCTTATTTATGTTCTAAATTGGATACATGTTTATAAGTTTAATATTACAATTAATAATATTAATTTTGGCAAGACATTAAAAGATTTTGTTGATTTTAAAAATATATGCATCCCAATGTAAAAATGCCAACAATGGAAGCAATGATTGTAACACATAATTTTTGATGTAGTATCCAATTCAAAGGATGATGTTACAATTTAGGGTTATGATTGGGTATTTAATTAGGGTTAGGATTTAGTGTTCGGGTTAGTGTTAGGTTTAGAGTTAGGGTTAGGGTTAGGAAAATAATGTTAGGATTAGGGTTAGATTAGGGTTTATGTTTTATGGTTAGGGTTAGATTTAGAGTTTTGGTTATGGTTGGGATTAGATATGAAATTAGGGTTAGGGTTTAGTATTACAATTAGGGATTATAGTATTAGGGTTATATCTAGAATGAAGTTTTAGGGTTATTGTAATTATGATTAAGGGTTGTTTTTATATTTGGCTTAGAGTTGGGGTTAGGATTAGGGCCAGGGATAGGGCTAGGGTTAAGTTTAGGGATAGGTTTAGGGTTATTAGAGTGAATGCAACTAATTAATAAAATAAATAATATTTAGGGTTAGGTAATTAGGGTTAGGGTTGGGGTTAGAGTTTTGGTTGTGGTTAGGGTTATAAAGATAGGATAAAGGTGAGGGTTAGGGTCAAGGTTAAGGTTTCGAGAGAAAGGGTTAGGTTATGATTTGGATTACCCTAAACTCTAACCATAACCATAAACCTAATCCCAAACCTAACCCTAAAGAAAACACATAACCTAACCCTAATTGTAGTGTTTGAGGCTAGGCTCAAACACTATATAACCTAACCCTATATAACCTAACACATAACCTAGCACTAGAAAAAATTCTTCTCCCAAACAATCTCCTCTACTTCTATTCATGCCTACTAGAGTTGCAACATTCAACATTGGTGCTTCAACCATTCATTCAAAGCTAAGAATTTGAAAGCAGTGTTCATTTGTAATATAATTAATCATTTAACAATATTATAATTATTATTAATCTAATACAATATTAATATTATTAATAATATACCAATAATATTAATAATCTAATATAATTACTATTAATCTATATATAGATTATATATAATCTTAATATATCAAATATATCATTATAATTCATATAATGTAATATAATATTGTTATATAATATATTAATATTATAACATTACTATTAATCAAAGTGCTTTAATATTTATGTCGATTTTTAGTACATTATATGACAGGTTACTAAAGCGGCTCTGAGATGCACGTGCTCAAAATCGACGGTGATGTTATAATCTTGATGAAAAGTTGCTTGACAGTTATGTTCAAGTGCTGGTGACTTCTCAAACACAAGAAGATGTGATTTTGGCCCTATTAGGAGAAGATTTAAAAGTTGATTCTAGAGCTGAGAAAAATTATCATATTAAATTATGAAGCCCCTTTCTTTGGCAAGGAGATTCCATGTGTGTTCAAAAATTCTTGTTGCACACATTTCCATTACTCATGTTGCTAAGAACCTTGCAAATCCTCATATTTGAAGATTGAAAAAATCCAAAGGTATATTTTATGGCCTCCCTTTAGCCAAGGAAAATGGTTTCACAAAGTATCCTAGGAGTTTTATTATTTCCCTCATGACTATAATAGGCTTGGCTTACTTTATATTCACTACTCTAAATGGCACCATAATAGGCTTTGCTTGCTTTATATTCACTACTCTAAATGGCGCCATAATTTTTTTAAATTTAATTAACGTACTCTAAAACCTAACTAAAGCAGGTTGTAGCTTGTCAAATTGGAAAAGTGAAAGGTCAATACAAGTGCTGAGGAAGACTTTGGAGGAGTGAAAACAAGGTCAATACTAGCGCCGATGAAGAGTTTGGAGCTAAAACAAGGTCAATACCAGCGTCGACGACCAGGTTGAGGGCACTCAGGGAAAATCGATGACCAAGGGACAATGAGTACTATAATTTTGGCACCCCCATTTTCTTTAACCTGCAATTTTCATGCCTAGTTTCCAAAGATCTTCTCACACATTGGCCCCCCCATTCTTGTAAAATGGTATAAGATAAGACAGAAAAAATAAAATAGCTTTGTCTTTCACATTTTTATAGTGATTACTAGAGGGACATAGACCAATTCTTCATAATAGATGAATTTGATCATACTTTTCCAATGATGCAATAGTTCAACTTTGGGGTGTATCATTTAGGCAACAATTCAACTTTGGGGTTCACCATTTAGGCAATGACGGATCCCTACTATAGTTTGTGTCTTATATTGTATTGAAATAGTTATTCCCACAACTTGTGTGGGACACCATACATTTGTAATTATCAATAAAAGACATTTGTGAAAATTTTGTGCAATCTTTCTCTTGTATACATTTGCATAATGAACTGCAATTCATTTGATAATACTTTTGTGTATATGAATGGAACTTAGTGGAATTGAATGTGTACCTTTATCTTTATTTTTGCAAAAACTATCCCAACTTTACTTGATTGAGTTAGAAGCTAAATTAGGTAAAAGAATTCGTGACATCTTCTATATGTTTGCCTACTAAACATCCTCACCAGTTGCCTAAACTTATCCATTGGGCATGGTGTCGACTCTTGGAACTTGACAAGACTTGAGAAATAGTCTTGCATAATGTTGTAACTCATCCAAAATAGTGCATAATGTTGGCATTTTTTACAAGCAAAGTAGAACCTACAGAAGCTTCTATGAGCTTGCCATACTCAATTTTAAAAGTCCTAAAGGCACTGTGCCAACTTAACGAGAAAAATGCAACAAAACTATTATCTCTCCTACACTTTAGACTCTGTAAGATCCAGGAGGGTATCCCTAAAATATATTGTCATTCATGATGAGAATGATTTTCTCATATGTGGATAAACAACAGATAAATTCCAGTCTAAGTTTAAACAAGATAATCCTTTAAGAAATTGGCTATTTCTTAGGAGAATTCAGCTCTTATTTAACAAGGAATTGAAATAACACCTAAGTGTGTTTTTATGAAATATTCGAGTGAAATTGCCTGAAGCTATAACAAAAAATACAAGAACAATAAGCAGTCAGAGTACCAATGCCATATCCTAAAGCATGGAGTCAAACTAGAAACTGAACTACAGGGTAACTTTCATCTAGAGCATCTATGATCTGTATGTAAGGCATTACCATCCATTCATCAATACATGAATCTATTACTCTTTAGCAAATCCTATGTGCTAATTTGCATGAACTTATTGAATAATAGAAGCATTTAATAGGTCGATTGAACCAGAGCTATAGTCGAACATAATCCATAGGAAATGACAAATTAAATTTAATGAACATCATCTTTGATAGAATTTTCATTAAAAATTCATGCAAATTATTACAATAGGAGAGAAAATAGACTCAAAAAAATCACAAGATTTGCATAAGTATGCTCCAAAACCCCATGATTTACTAAGTTCCCAAACAGACTCAAAGCTTCAAAAAACTGGACATATTATTTTCTCTCTCTCTACTTGATTCTTGTCTTACGTATATTAAGTAATTTCAATAGACCTATTCCTCGGCCTAGAATTCCCTTTTTATAAAAACAAGGGAGCAAACAAGCTTTAGGCCGGAGGATACACATGTCCATTTTTTACTAGACCGCTAATTCCTAATCAATTATATTTACATCATTTGCTTGGTAAGAGAAGAAAAGCTTAAAACAAAATGATGATTAATTTGTTACAGAGGAAAGGAAAGAGTGGTTCCAAGTATTGATTCCCTGACACCAAAGCATCTTTTAACCGCTCCATGTGCTGATTTTATTTACACAATTTGTACTTGAATCCGGGAAGAGAATGCATTTCAAAATATAATACCGTAGGCCAGACCTGTATTTTACATGACTAAATTGCAGCTTTCATCCCCATTATTTATAATTTAAGTTCATCAATAAACATCTTTTTCCATGACTCAAAATCTTCCTCCGACGGCCAATTGAAAGCCACCACCCGGTCCACCATTTTTCGATAAGGTACATACTTTATCATTAATGACATGGCTATCTTGTCAAAATTCTCCAAGAAACTAATGACAAGTGATAACTTCTCTAAAGTGTTCTCCAACATGCGAATATCATCATTTTTGCATATCTCATGAGTTTGGGTGGTCATTATATTATTCATTTGCTCCTTCCATGTCTACAAAGGCTTGACACTATCCTGACTATGCAAAATATGAGGTAGTGGAGTCAAATATTTTCCATCATAAATATCCTTCAGTACTTTGATTTTGGACTCCATAGGAGCAGCAGACCCCTGGAATATTTGCTCAACAATAGTCTTAACAAATTGATATGTTGTCATGACTGTAGGATACTTATTCCCATGCTCCTTTGCTCCAACTTGCATAAATTTCAATTTTTCCATTCTAGGGCCCCATCTATTTAGCAAAGGGATAGCCAATTCTCTGTCCCTTGGAAACAATTCAAGTGCTTGCAGCATCAAGGCATAATTTGCATGAACACCATTCAACTTACTCTGGACTCGTTTATGTAGATGCCTTAACACAGTATCAACAATTTCTGAATTATTCCTTCCTGTTGCATCCCGAATTTACTTTACCATCTCCTTATATTCTTCAATCTACTAGAGTAACTTTTCCATAGAAGGATCTTCGCTCGAGGTGCTGGCCTTCTCAACCGCAATAGGCACTTGTCCCATATTATATGGGACCATAGCCCAAGATTGAACCTGTGCAGGAGGTTGGGGTTGATCAATTGGTGGGTCAACAATAATTTGGCTAGAGCTAACCTGCTTTTGGGATCTCAAGATTTCCATTTGTTGCCTTAATAAGGCCATTTTTGTTTCCAATTCCGCCACCCTTTGCTGACTCTTATTATGCTCAATAATAATGTCATTATACTGGTTCCTCGGAGTATCTCAGTTTTTAGTTAAATCCTCCACGGTTGCCCTAGTAAATTTGGCAACATTCACAACCATGTCAACAGCCTCCAAGGCAGGGGTATCAACAACTCTCTTCACAATGAAATGACCACTAAAATCGGATGTTTCAACGATAATAGGTTTTTGAGACCCTGTAGCTAGTGACCATATTGCCAGAGAATCCCACTCTTCACTGAAAGTTGATCATTTAAGTGCTAATGCCGCCTCCTCCTCTGTTGTGAGAAGTGGTTTATTTTCCTTTCTTAATGTATCAAATACTGCATCATTAGCAATATCCCATTCAGGGAGTAGCAATATCCCACACTTTTGAACCAATGTTCTGCCCTGTTTTGGTGTGATTTCCTTAAACCTCTCCTTCAATTGTACTCTGACCTTTGACTGAATTACTTGCTTTGGAAGCTTTGGGTGCAAACTTCTCTCATGTGCTACCTGCTCAGTATAAGATGAGAGATGATCTCTCCATACAAAATATTCAAAAGCACGGGTATGGATGAAAGAGTCATCCATCATGAATTCTTTGCAGGCTTCCATTCTCAAATCATCACTATTTGTAATTCCTTTAATCTCATCCTTCCCTAATCTTAGGGTGATGGCTCCTGAGCTCATTGCAATGTTAGTTAGATCTAGTGGCATTTCTGGATTTATTTCATCCATAGTTACAATAATATCCTCCTCATCATTACCTTTCTGGCCAACATCCCCCATACTATCAGTTCTAGGCCTCTTTGGGGATGATGTGCTAATTTGTTCTGAACTCTTTGGAGGAGAATCCAGATCAATAATACCAGATATTGATTTCCTTAGGACGGATGATGCACCACTCATCGTAACTTCCTTTGTCCTATTTCTCTTCCTTCTTGAAAACACTTTTATTTTCCCTTGAGGCTGGTAGGTAGGCCTTTCTTTGATTCTTATCTCAGGGTGCTGCTCAGTAACATGTGACTTTCCCTTTCCTTCTACAATCCTTTCCTCCTTCAATACTCCTACTATGCTCTCAAAATTATCAAGAACATAGATTGCCCTGCTGAGCTCATCTTTAGCATCAGGTACAGGACCAAAACCAGGTATTTTCTCCTATTTACTTCTTACCATTTTTGAATAGGCAATGTACATTGCCTTTCTCTCATCCTATAAGTCCTCATCAAAAATATTCTTAATGATATCTTCAGGATAGTAGAAATTGTGAACAAAGGTTCCAGTCTGATGTCTAGCCTTCATTTGGGAGATAAAACCCTCAGGATCATAATTCCTAGGGCGTATAGTTTTCAATCTATATGGCTTGAGTAACAAGTGTAAATTTCTCCACCCTCCCTTTATCATAACAAAATCTGCAAAAGTTGTGTATTCAGGGAAAAAGGATCCTTTCTTGTGTTCAGTAGGCAAATGGAAATCTTGAGATGCTCCCAATTGCCGCATAATCTCTACAAAACCAAGTCTGAGAGGAACTTCTTTAGGTAGGACAGATAGGATGGCATTGGTGCCAAAGACCTTGAAGATTGTAGTATTGTGATTGGGGATACTATCACCCTAATTGTGGGTTAGATTCAGCTCAAGCCTCCTCTCCATAGGTCTTAGAAAGTCATGAATTTCTTTTGGAATCCTGGGTGGATTAACAACTAAAGCCTTCCTTAACTTAGATCCAAAAATATTATGAAAGGTGACATAATCAAACTTATGATCATGTTTGTCTAAGACCCTAGTCCAATATTGGACAGGCATTTGAATATCTCCTTCCATCTTCCTCAACTCCATATCTTTTTCAAATACCTTCTAACCCCTATATAAAAACATATGAATCAACAGTGAAAACCATCTGAATTTTACCCAATTCTTTCCCAGCTTCAAAGCTGCTAAGCCAGAATCTATGTTCTCTACAAGGTAAGTGGCAAATTCATATACCACATTATAACGAGGGTGTTGGAGGTTGACAACCATATACATTATCTCTATAAGCATAGTCTTCTTCAGGTCAATCCCCAAAACTTGACATAGTGCATAGATGGTCTTCTTGAAATGAGGGGTGAAGTAGTCTACCGGGAAAGGTTCAGGCTCATTCTTGCCAATAACAACATTTTTCTGATTCTTCCCTCTTCTCGACACAACCAAATGGGGTATCAAAGGGATGTCCTTATCAAAACCTTAGTGTTTCTGTATTCTTCCCTGAAGACCTCCAATTTGATGGGAATCATATCCTGGCTCCATTCATGTTAGCCAAAAATATCTGCAATTTCCTCTCTAGTTACTTTAATCATAGGCTTGCCAAGATGTGTTCTGACAATTCGAGTCACAGGATTGTACCTTGCAGCAATATCTTTTAATAAGTCTACATCTTCATAGACATTCGGTACCACCAGCTTACCCAAGTCCAATCTCCATGGATTACACAAAGGAACATGCAAATTTCTATTTCCAAACCAATTGGAAAAGAGCTACCAACCAGTGTACGAAAATTTGGCATCATGGATTGTACACTGTTTTTCCATTAAACCTTCATGAATCATGGTTCCATAGAACAATATCCTTCCTTCTCGCTTCTTGCTCGTAGAAGGTTTCAATAGATCAATAATATCTTGTGAGTAACCCCTAGGCATAGCCTCGGGACCAACAGTTCGTGCCTTGGATGCCATATATTTTAAACAAAAGGGGATTTGAACTAGGGTTTTCTTAAAGAAAAACAAACAATTACACCCTATTCTCGACTGCCGTTACAAAAAAATAAAATTATATGCACACAAATCACTAGCAATGACCTATATAAGCTATAATAGCCAATTCACTTAACAATTCACCAGGAATCGAAAAGGACACAATCGCCAATTATTCAATAGGCAACACTAATATATTCTGAAATTACAAAAGAAGGCATTCGTATCACTTACTGTTTATTTTACAGAGCGTCAACTGTCGCAATAATGGAGAACTAAGATAATAGCTACTTTTCTAAACACCGAGGAATTCTTATAAACCAAAATGTAACACTGAAATAGCAATCCACTAGCTATTTAGCATTTAATTACGTAGGCCGAGTCAAACTTGACCATTACTATTCGCTCGCGCGAGATAGAACAACTATAGTACAACACAAGTTTGTTTGAAAACACGCTGTTGATCAAAGATATAGTTGGCCAGACAGACGGTCCAGATTTGGTCAACAACAGTTTGAAAATGACACATCCTCCTTCCAGTCAGCAAGTGAGCAAGAATATTTCACATTAGGTACCACATCAGCATGGAACGGGTCCCACCTCATTCGTTAATCGATAACACCGGCGCCCACACATCAACACATCACGTACCTCGCAGCATTATTGAAACTAAAGTTTTAATTGCGTGAGGTCAGCGAGGGACGGCCTAGATGCATCAAATAGTACATAGCTGTCAGCATCATCACCCGTCCATCAGTTAGCACTCAAAAACTAGCCCCACCAAGTTACACAATAGGTGGTAGCATCTCGCAAGCCTCACAACATTTTCTATGACACAAGCACAAACCTTGCGAGGCGTGCGATGAACAGTCAAGATCGCAGTTCCTGCATCCGTCGGCTAATACAAATCTGCACATGCGAAATAGTTACTTTAAAGAAAGGGGGCCACTAGGCAAACGAGGAAATAACCCATGGGGCCAAAAAATAATTCAAAGGCTATGTTGTAAAGGTTAATAGGCCGAAAACCACAAGGATGCATAAGTCAAAATGCAAAACCGAAAGGATAGGTAAAAGGGGCCAGTGAAGTGATGGCCAAAAGGGATAAAACATGACTTAAGTGATTGAGTACTACTGATAGCAAGTCAACGGCCAGAAAGAAAAAACCCCCAAATACCAGACCAGTAGAAAAATAACGAAGATAAAACCACCCCAAAGGGAAGGAAAATAAAAGCTCCACCACATAACACCTACCAACCTTATTCAACCTACCAAATGACTCAGAACAAACTAATTGTGCAAACAAAACTTATTCACTTAAAACAAAAACTATCCTAACCTAGACTAACTAAGGAAAGGAATACCTAAATAAAACCATTAACTGGTTCATTAAAGTAGCTACCCTTTCTTTGTAACTTGTAATGCTCCATATGTTTGTGAGCATCAAAGAGGAAATGAAGAAATGATACATGTTTAACCAACTATTGCAATGCCTCATAAATGGAGAAAACAAATCCACAAATCCACTTACCATTCATGTTATCTTAAAATGGATAGGATAGTAGGATAGAGTCCTCATGCTTGGGTGCAATAATTATTTGTGATGCATTGCTAGTTTCCATCCTAGTTAGATGCCTGATAGGACATCCCCTTGAAAGCTTTAGATTGGTTTTTCCTTTTTCCTCTTTTGGTGTGATCATATCCTTCATCTTACTCTTATGGTGCTCTTGTGGTACAAGAAATTGATTTGGAACTTCATGGTTTTCTTCTTCTTTCAAAGAACCCAATAAGGTTGAAATAATATTATCATGACTGCATTCTTCAAACCTTTCTACCTTTTTTATGGATGTCCTGTTTCATGGCTAAGTTTAGACAAGCGAGAAGACAATTTGAATGGTTAGAAATAACATCATTACCTTCACCTTACATGATAAATTTCCATGTTGATTCCTCATCAATGGTCAATGGACCATCCTCTTCCATTAAGATAGCTAATAACTCATCAAAGCTATCAGCTCTTGGAAGGCTCTTAGGAATAGCTAGTCCAAGCTCAAGATCCTCATTAGTACACTCCAAATCAGGATTTTCTTCTTCAATGAGTGAAGGTAAATGTTCAAACAATGTAGTGGCCTCTTCCAACAAACTTTCATTTGTTATACCAACCTTAAGCTCTTTTGTACAGTAGAAAGGAAGTTCCTCCAAATAGCTAAGATCTTGCAAATCAACTTCATGATAAGTTTATGGACTTGAGAGAATAGACTCCTCATCAAGACCATATTCTTCCTCTTGATCCATGTTTGATTTTTCCTCTTTAACCAGAAACTCATCGAATTGTTTGATATCTTCTTGTTGCTTCGAATCTTCATCCTGCACAACAAAACAAGACAACTCATCAAATGGGAAGATCAACTCTTCCTTCTAACCCATCCAGTTTCCTTGTACCTTGATTTCCAACTAATCACCCTCGACTTCTACTTGAAAAAGTTTAGATTTTTCATTATTCACACCATTCATAGGCTTATAAATAATAGATATCTCTTTTGCCTCCTCATAACTGACCTCACAAGTTCTTTCCACTTGAGGAAGATCCTTAATCAGTTTTGAGTCTTGAATTGAAAACAAAAACTCTTGTTTCACTACTAGCTCGACCTCCTCCTATTTGAAATGATCGAGCAACTCCTCAAAAGCTTTAGGGAGTGTTGATAGATGATTGGATAGTATAGGAGGCTTTGGTAACTCTTGAGGAAGAGAAGAAGTGATTTTCTTGAAGCTTGGGATTGTTAACACATGCTCTTCCAACTTAACAATTTCATCATAGTTGTCCATGTTAGATTCAACTGGTAAGGGGATTTGAAAGGGCTTCTCTTGGTTATGAATCAACTATTGGTTTGAAGAAAAACTTTCAAAACTTGGAATTTTAATTGACTTAGATTCTACAACACTTTCCTCTTCTTGGTTGCATGCATTTGGACTACTAAAACCAACTGATATGTAATTAGAGTCACCATGGTGTTGTTTATATTGCCTTCAAAGGCTAATAATACTGAGTAAAACACCAAATCTCTTAGTATTTTGATGAGAAGTTCATCATACTAGTCCCACCAAGCATGCCAATAACTATTATCTCTCAATATTGTACCCCTCCTAAGTTGCAGAACTTAACATATTGGTGAAATATGGGAATTTTCTAGGTTGTGGGTTAACTAGAGTAGAAAAGAACCTCCAGAGTAAGTTGGGTCTTATGGTAGTCACCTAAAACTACTTGTTGGGAAAAGGGTAAGGAGGAAACATGAAATAAAACTAACTCCTAGCATGATGCACCAAATATTAAGGATTTGTAATGTTGTTTTGACACACAATGTGATCAATAAAACTCACTGCAATATACATAACACAGTTTTGACATGTTTTGCATAAGTATTTCATAGATAGGCTTTGAATTTTATGGAAAAACTCAAGTGGAACAACAAATGACCTTCCTAGAGGCTCGAATGTTTGACTTCACAATTGAATCCTACATAGAACTGGTAGAACACAAACTACGACCTGCACAAACATGCACTTTTGTATAAAGGCTATGAGAAACTAGAATAGAACCAAGGATAAACATTATCATCACAAGGAAATATCAATAATTTCATGTTATCTCACAACATCCAGTATTGAGAAGCAAAAATAGCTTGCTTTTATTGATTGAAAGGTAAAAATACAGCTGAGTACAAGTCTGTGAAAATGAGTTACAATGCTATCTTTTTCTCTAAAGCTCCAAAAATGAGCTACAATACTTGCTAAAAGAAGAAAGAACTAACTCCAAACTATCATTTGAAGTTACTTTATGCTTGCAAAGATGCTGCACAAAGACGTTAAGTAGATTTTATTTGTGATGGACACATTTGGACGGTAGTAACAATAACTTACAATCTATCAAGACTTGATTACCTTATAACCTGTCAATTTCTAGCAATGAAATGATAAATTAATCACAATGTCACCTTTGGATCACATCACCATGAAAGAACTTTATCCAACATCCTTATGAGTGCAGGAACCAAAAAATAGGTATTTGTCAGATTTCTCTTCCTCAAGCGAGGGAAATTCAAGAAGAGAAGAGGAAAGCGAGACATGTAGTAGGTCTAAAAGAGGGAGGTCAACTAGAGGTCAAAAGATTAGAAGAAAATTTCGTAAACGCATGGAATTTTTTCTTACTGAAGGGGGGTCATGTTCTTATGATGATGAGAGCATAGGTGACATCGAGGTGCCCTTGAGGTACAAACATCTACGAAAACAATGGGTACTCAAGGAACTTCCTCCAATAAACACTGATCTTTGTGTCAATGAGAGGATATATCGCATAGCACCATCGTCATTACATGGTTTGGGCCTATTTTGCATGGACGGCATAAAAGTCTATTATGACAAAGTTACTGAGCTGATGGAGTATGTTGGAACTTGTTACAGTTACAAAGATTGGATGCAGCTGGTTCGATATACACGAAGTATGTGTAGGTATGCACTATCAACAAATTATATACAACTAAAAGATAAGGATCAAAATAAAGGAGTGGCTAGGTACATTGACGGGAGGCCAAAAGCATCAGGGAATAGTGTAGGGTTTATAAATAGTACATGACCTGGGTCAACAAATAAGCAACCCAATTGTATATTCGAGGCGCGAGAGGGAAACCGTGTATTCGTATGTGCGATAAAATCAATAATTACAGGGGAAGAGTTGCTAATTGATTACAATTTGAATCACTTAGATACAAACACAATTACTATGGGGGTGGTATGTACTATATATATACCATTTTACCCAACCTCCAATTAATGACTCCAATATACCATTTTATTATTATGTTTTTTTTCGTAAGTCTATTAGTTTCATTTCGGTAATGTTTTTTATATTTAATTTTTGTCATAGCGGGACATTGATCATATGAGGAAGGATCTAGCCCAGAGCACAAATCGTGATCCATCTTCAGGCACTTCTATCCGACAAGTTTACATCATTGTAATTGTACAAATTAGATACGAGCAAAATGTTTTATTATTATATTTTTTTCATGAGTTTATTGGGTTAATTTTGATAATGTTTTTAATATTCTTGTTGTAGTTGGCTGATCGGGGAAAGGCACCAACAGTACAAGAGAGCATCCATATGGAGGTGCACTCTCTATTATGTGATGATGACATCACATTTTCCACAAACCCTGTGGATATGATTAGGAAGGCCCAAAAAAAATGCAATCAAGAAATCCTTTAGTTGGTATTCGTAGTGCCTCAAACAGATGAGATAAGAGAAAGGGTTAAAATATTGTCTAAGAGAGCACAAAACTTGGAAGTAAGCTATCATGAAATCTTTAATTATAACATAAGCTCATTCATGGTTTTATATTTTGTACTCTTTTATGTCATGAACTAAAATATGTGTTGTTTTTACAGGATTATTTGCGTCCTTATGATCATGTTGCTGGTCGTGATCAAGGTACTGCAAGTGTTTCCCGGGAAGTAGGGGACGGTACAAGTGTCAATCCTGATCTTCCTGCACATACAACACATCATCTGACCCCATCATTTGTGCCTATATTGTCATCTAAAATGTCGGAAACACATACCATGTAGGCATTCGATAGTCCACCCTCTGGCAGCGAACACATGCCACTACATGTGTCAGTACCTGTGAATGCAAAGGCCACTACTACTGGTGATGTTTTAGCAGCATTTCCTGGATCTTCCCATATTACTAGTACAAGAACATTTCCGGTCACATTTTTGGTGACTAAGGATTTCCTTCCCATAAAGATAGAGAAGGTCCCATGTACTTTAAAATGTTTTAATTATTATTATTATTTTTTTAAGTAAGTGCTAACAGTGGGGATAGCGCCCTATTATATTGATTTACAAAATGGCAATATTTTCCTACATTATAATTATAGGAAATGATGTTTTTTATAAACATCTAAGTGATATTTCATTGGAGCTCTTCGGGCCCACCATACGTACATGGTGGAATGCCCAAAATCAAGATTTAAAAGATGAGCTCATTAACCGTTTAGTTGTGTTGTTCGGTGATAAAACATTCAACCGAACCAAGGTCCTTAAGAAAGTTAGTACCTATCTAAAGTATGTGAGGGACCAATATAGGTCACATTTAGAGAAGAACAAAAAGTATGAGCATCCCCCATGATTTCGGAAAGGGAGTGGAAGGACTTGGTGTCGGATGGAAAGGAGAAGGCTAAAAAGAAGAAAGGAAAGATACTACCAGGCCAAGGAAGGTATGTAATACTATCAACAATTTAATTATATACTGATTGATCTTTCTTTTTACATAATCTAACGTATTTCAAATTTTTCATAAGCTGCCTGACACGTCAAAGGCAACAAAGGCAAGACTAGAAAAACACGAGCAACACAAACTTGGTTCTAGTGGTTATATGAAAGTAGCCACATGATTTGTAAGTATCAATAAATGAAATATTGCATCCAAATAATAAATTGCAAACAATTTTGGTTTTATCACATCATAGAAGCAAAATTCATGATCGCATGCAAAAATGCAGGGCTTTGATTTCAACAAAGTGCCCACACAAGAGGACCTAAAGATTGCCTTCGACCAAGGCTATGGAGCCCTGACTGAATAGCTAAGAGTCTGGACTAGGCAAACACAATCTTCCACTGCATCCAACATGCAAATAAATAAACTCAATAAAGTTGATTTCAAATTGAATACTTGTGCAACCTATTCAATATTAATTTCCACCATAATAATGTGCCTATTTGTTTTACATAGATAAGCAATGATAATCCTGCACATGACATTGGAATGCAGCCTAGTGAGGGTGGAGCGCAACCTACCGATGAAGGCCATGGTGTGCATCTCGGTACTAGATGTATTCATGTGCTGTACAAAACGTAGTATGGATTAATACAATTAAACATCTTTAATTGCATTTAGTGTATTAATGAATGTAACGTTTTGTGTTTCAACTTTAGAGCATGTAGAGCATGATCAACATGTTGAGCATGATCAGGCTAGAAAAGATCAGGAACATGATGTGGCTCCATCAGGTAAGCATGACCACTCTAATGTTCTTTTAAACATTTTTAATTGCAATTGGTGTATTAATTAATGTAATCTTTCATGTTTCAACTCTAGATCAGGATTTAGAGGGTGTTCAACATGTTGAGCATGAGGCTATAAGACAATATCAGAAACATGATGTGGCCCAATTAGGTAAAGAGCACCACTCTGATGTTCTTTTAATTAATGAAATACGTGTAACAATAATAATAAAACATATCAATTTAACATTTCTTTGCTATTGCAGTAGACCCCCCCCTTTGCAGTCGCGTCCACGTGGTTGTGAGTACACAACTAGGCGTACATTAAGATCACAAGCAGAGCTCAGAACAACTCAAGGGGGGACAAATGATTTTGAAAACAATACTCCACTTCAACTTTTTTTAGCTGCAAAAAAGAAAAAAAAAAAGTGATTGTAATCATATTATGACAGCCATAGTTTTTATAATATGTAAAAACTGAAAAAATGAAATATGTTAATGAATGAATCTAAATATGTTAATGAAAAAATGTTATATGTTAATGAATGAATGCTATATGTTATTAATGGATGAATGAATGAATATTATATGTTATTAATGGATGAATGAATGATTAATGTTATATGATTGGGTATGGGGAATTGAGAGTGATGTGAGGGGGGGGGGGGCGAGGGCCAAATGAGCTTCCACCTTCATGTGGTTGGCCCTATTAAGTAAAAATTATTAAACTACTCTCAAAACAAAGAGAAGCTCAAAAAGGTAAGCAATGCACTTTTCAATATAAAAAATGCATCGTTTGAAGCATCAAACCAATCTGCAAAGATGAAAGAAAGTGCTAACTTTTCACTATGAACATTGTGTTGTGTGTGGATTTGGTTTCAAAGCTCTCTTGATGGAGATGGCTTGTATGATAGCCAAGAAAATAGTTATCATTATTGCTGCTACAAAAAGGCCTTATATCGCTGTAATAGTCTTGATCTTTCAACAAATAGGTTTTTTTTTTAAAAAGCACTTTCTCGTCGAATTTATGACTAACCACAAAAATGTTCGACGAATTTGCAATGTATCCAACAAATTTTCGCCGTAATGACTTGCCTATTTCTTCACTCGTTCGCCGAACTTCTGTCGCTATTTCAATCTAAACTATGTCACCAAGACTCCTACCGATGTAATCTTATCAGTGTCATGTAGCTGCTCAGGTAGACCTTCAGAACTTACTCCGATGATATATGTCTTGTCGATATGCTTCCCTTGATGAGACAATATGTGTATCTCGCCGATGAAAAATTATCGCTGAGACAAAAAACCAGTCCTCCCAATATATCTTCTCAGGCAATTTTGATCGCTGTAATAGTCTTCATCTTTCACCGATATGCCTACATTTCAACGAATAGGTTTTTTTTTTAAAAAGTGCACTTTCTCGTCGATTTTATGACGAACCTCAAAAAGTGTCTGACGAATTTGTAATGTATCCGATGAAGTTTTGCCGTAATGACTTGCCTATTTCGTCGCTTGTTCGATGAAATTCTATCGCTATTTCAATCTAAATTATGTCGCCAAGACTCATGCCGAAGTTAGCTTATCGGCGTCATATACCTGCTCGGGTAGACATTCAAAACTTACTTCGATGATATGTGTCTTGCCGATATGCTTCCCTCAGTGAGACAATATGTGTATCTCATCGATGAAAATTTATTGTTGAGACAAAAAACCAGTCTTCCTGATATATCTTCTCAGGCAATTTTGATTGCTGTAATAGTCTTGATCTTTCAACGAATAGGTTTTTTTTTAAAAAGTGCACTTTCTCGTAAAATATACGACGAACCGCAAAAACGTCCGACGAAGATTCACCGTAATGACTTGCCTATTTCATCGCTCGTTCGATGAACTTCTATCGCTATTTCAATCTAAATTATGTCACCAAGACTCATGCCGAAGTAAGCTTATCGACATCATATAGCTGCTCGGGTAGACATTCAGAACTTACTCCGATGATATATGTCTTGCCGATATGCTTCCCTCGATGAGACAATATGTGTATCTCGACGATGAAAAGTTATCGCTGAGACAAAAAACCAGTCCTCCCGATATATCTTCTCAAGAAATTTTGATCCCTGTAATAGTTTTGATCTTTCAATGAATAGGTTTTTAAAAATAAAGTGCACTTTCTCGTCGAATATACGACGAACCGCAAAAACGTCTGACGAATTTGCAATCTATCCAATGAAGTTTCGCCGTAATGACTTGCCTATTTCATCGCTCGTTCAACGAACTTCTATTTCTATTTCAATCTAAATTATGTCTCCAAGACTCCTGCCAATGTAATCTGATTAGCGTCATATAGCTGCTTGGGTAGACCTTCAGAACTTACTCTGATAATATATGTCTTGCCGATATGCTTCCCTCGTGCTTTGTTGACGAGACAAGATGTGTATCTCGACGATGAAAAGTTATCGCTGAGACAAATATCCAGTCCTCCTGAAATATCTTCTCAGGCAATTTTGGTCGCTATAACAATATTGATCTCTCAATGATATTACCAATATGTCGAATTTGTGTCGTAATGGCGACGGACTTATGTTGTTAATCCGGCGGTTTGGCAAAGGTATGCCTCTCGTCATCTGGGCACTGTTCGTCGCACGATCGACAAAGTTGGCATCGCGGTTCCGATGAGCGTGCGTCATGAGGTTGACGTTTTGCAGCCCGTCGAGATGTAGATGAAATTTGAGCGACGACGCTGACTTCTGTTAATCGTCGGTCGGCCGACAATGTATCATCGAGATTCCAAGAAAAGGCCGTCAAAAATTGGGGTCAAATCCTATAGTGTAAACAGAGTAGTACTCTGTCTTTATCTTCTTGTATTCAAATTGGGTTTGTTTTCCAATGAGGCATTTGTAGCCATTGAGGCTTGTTTTGCCAATGAGGAATTTGTAGCCAACGAGGCTTGTGTTACGAGTGAGGCATTTGTAAGCCAGTGAGGCATTTTTGATAAGCTAGTGAGGCAATTTTTGAGTGGTTTTTCTACCCCATGAGGGTTTTCCACTCTTGAAATTTATTGTCTTGTTTTCAGTTATTTTGTGATTTACTTATCATTCATGTATGAGCATTTTGTATTGATTAATGTTCAGTATTCAGATTCTTACATTGATGAAGCATGCCAAATTGATTAAGTATTGTTAGTACCATTAATTTTGTTTACAAACTTGTTAAAGTTTTGAAATCTACAACACTGATTCACCCCCCTCTCAGTGTTGTCTATAGTCCAATAGTTATGCCTATCAGTATAATAACTCAAGCATGACTAGCTATTGCAAAAATATATAATAGTTTAGAATAAGAATAAACAACGATCCTTGTCATAGATCCATAACTTAAAGTACTTAAGGGAAATTGTGCTTGAGTAATACATAAGCTTCAAAACAATTTATAGTCACAAATTGCAATCTCATGTGATGACCATGTTATATATTAACTGATATAGTAGCTTCCAAAAGCAATGTTAATACTCATTTAATTATTTTACTAATTTCTTATGAATTGATTATTTTTATTATTTATAGAATCCTAATCTTAGTATAACAAATCCTTCTTACTAGAAAATATTGCATCTTGTTTCAGAAGATTAAAACTAACAAGTAATATAGAATTTCTCCCTTTTTCATCCTTTTAAGGATATTGTCCATCTCAGAAATGTTGAACATTAAAGAAAAGTTTGAAAAAAAAAGTTGCATGCACTTTGTGTGTAGTAATATATGAATGGATTATTTATACACAGCTGTATTATTTTATATGCAATGAATAAGAATGACTGAATTGAAATAAAATAATCATGAAAATGCAAACTGTAACACTGACCTCAACAATCTTGAGTGAACTAATAGATCAAATTAGAAAGTATGCTAATACAATTCCATATTATCAACATTTAGTTTTAAATAGAATCCAAATAAAATAGTTGATCTAACTGATTTCAGTTCTGATACATGTTCGTGTGCATCTTAAACTTTCCACTCCAAACATAGAGCTTATACGTCAAGAAAGACAATACAACAGTCATGTTCATAAATTCCAGATAGACTGATACAAACCACTCAATTAACTGAGATAGCCAATGCATCCGAAATAGAAAGAAAAAAAAAGCAGGAGCCTAACCTTTACAGAAATGAATTTCATATTTGAAAATCTTTCATGAGCAGTATCAAACATGGCTTCATCCTCCATATGTCTCTCACGCCATTCCTCTCACAAGTAACTGCACCACAATCCTTGTATAAAATAAAAAATGATATTTATTACATTCAACAAAGTTGTAAAAAAATCAGACATACATCATTCTATAAAATAAGCCTCCCATTTTGAAAGAACTGTGAACTCAAAAGCATAGATATATTCTTGATCAATACAATCTATCTTACACATCAAAAAAATGTATAGATCTGTTCATTTTAAATAATCATGTAAACATTTTCAGCATTAAGTTATATTGAAAAGTGGTGTATATTATCCTCAATAATTGATGAATGCAATAATAATTTTCCTGAATTGCAAAAAACTCAACTTAGTTCAAAATAAAGCAATACTTCTATCAGTCAATAGTCTTAGTTACAAATTTGAGAAGAGAAATCCACTGTGAATACATTTCCATAGTGGGAACAAAGAACAAAAGAGAACCTAGGTTTTCACTAACTGAAGATTTGTGATCATATGAATAAAAGTAAGTTACTTTCATTTAGAGTTATAAAACAAGTTACATATATAGCAAGAACCCAATTTGTGAATATGCATGCAAATATCAAAGAAATGTGATATCATGATTAAAGCATATGTTCAAAATGGGTTTTTATGAAAATTCCTTAGAAAAATTTAAGCAAATGCAATGCGTGGGTGTAAAGCCCAAATCCTCAACCTTTAATATATTCACAGTAAATGAAATTAAATTCTAAAAATGCTAAAAAGGTGTTCTAATCTGATCAAATTAAATTATATTTATAACCACACCTTCCAACTACCAGAAATAAACATATCTAGTCAACAATTTTCCCTTTCCTTTCTCAATAGCTCTACCCTTGGCTTTCCTCTCTAGAAGAGCCTTTCTATCCTTATTTATCTTCAAATTTGTCACCACAACCTTGGATGGGTGGACACCAACATTTACAGTTGCACCCGGGCACCAATATATGAGAATTTGAAAACCAAAAATAATATGTAGTATAAAGTTAACTTATACCCAATGCATGCCAGTAGTGTATATTTAAATCTCCAAACAATAGCATCAACAAAAAATTCTAGTGCTTCCTCGCCATTGAATTTCTCTCAAGTGATGCATTCAATATGGGTGACCCATTTCCTTCAATAAACTTTAACCACCTTCCCCTCCCTTCCCTTGAATGTCCCTCTTACAACCTGAACTTCATCATCCTTTCTAATTGGCATAGAACGAACCTGAAAAACATTGGTAACATTGGAGACAAAAAATCAAATAATTGAAACCTTTGTTTTATAGGATACAAGTTGAAAGGTTAAAAATTCTAAAAACCAAAGAAAATAATTACACACTGACATAGTGTTTAAACAAAAAGAAACATGTTGGCATAGTGTTGAATGCAATTGGCAAGTGTCAAGCCAAATTCTGGCATCCTACTTGCCCATGCCAAAATGTGGAAGCATATACAAGAAACATGAGTTGTTTAACACAATTCCTCAAAGAGAAAGAGATCTTCATCTCTTTTTTTAGGCTCTGAAATCCTATAAACAACATAAAATGGATTTTCTTAAAATGCTTTCCAAACTTTCAAGTAAATGCTATTGACAGGTGTGAATCCAAACTCTGCAACTTTTTTCAACATCTTGCCTACCCATCACTTTGGAACAAGGATCCAAGAAAATCTATGTAGGTAGCTTTGATTTGATTGATTCATCCATGTTAGAATATGATTAAAAATATTTGCAAACATGCCTAATAGTAAATAACAACAATTTACATACCTGGATTTGAGTGAACAGTAAAATGCTCCAGCATCAAGTGCCCATTCAAATAATGTATATACTCAAGAGAGGTAGTGATTGTCTGTTAATCAATATCAAGCCACGAAGCCACCTCTACCCTGCAAGGTTGGAAAACTATCACTTATTTTGCACCACCTGAATTATTTACGTAAGATTTTGGGAGAATTTCCTATCTTTTTACCATGAACTAAAGAGGCTTGTACTTTTAAGTTAAGCTTTTTGATTAACCACTTGAATATCCCTAATTAAATGTAGAGATACATTTTTATTTACATTTAAAAAACCATGTCTTTGATTATCCCTTCTTAGTATCTTACTTGAGATGTATATTGATTTGTTTTTCCATAGTTTTATAAAATCATATCTTGCTGCAAACTAGTCTCAACTTAACAAAAAATTCATCAAACCCTCATTGACAGAACTTTATCTCAGAACTAAACATAAAAATACATCAAAATTAGACATATAACACAATAAAGAGTGAAGGAAATATTCAATACTAATCTTCAAACCTGAAATGCCATATTGTGTGAAACAGGTGCCCATTCTTCTACAATTTTTTTTTCCAAAGATTCAACATCAGTGTTTGGTGACACACGAATGTCAAAACCCGCTTTCAGGATGCTTGCACCAAACAAAAAATTCCATTCACCACCTATGCCAACATATACTCTGCCTTTGCAAGCATCCTTCCTATGTGAAAATGGGAGCTTTGGAACAAGGTATGGACATCCATAAAAGAAATGTGCACCAGTAGAAAATACTGTTGTATACTAAACTGTGTAGGGTAAAAGATGTTGTAATGTCAAAAACTAAATGTGCACATTATTAGGAACTTTCCGGTAATTTTCATTTTAATAAACATACTCTAAAACCATTGCTCTAAACCTTATTTTTAGGTTGAGCTCGCCAAATTGGAGAAGTGAGAGGAAACGAATAGTAACAGGAAAAGTAGCACAAAATGGTGAAAAGCAACCAAGAAAATAGCAAAAAATGATGAACGTTTAAGATTTGTTTAATCATAAAAAATTAATATAATATATATAATATATTATATATATTTAATATAATAGTAATAAGATTAAATTATATAAAATATAATTATATTTAATAGTATATATAGGTTATATTATTATTATATATTGTATTCTATAATAAAAAAATATTAAATATAAATATAAAATTATTATAATTAATAATTAATATATAAAGAATTTGATAGTTTAGTTGATCTTTGGAGAGATTAGGAAAAAGAAAGAGAGGTTGAGAGGGAGACAATTCTATATAGAGAGAGGAATATATACTAACACTTGCACCTAAAGGAGGTTCAAGGATTGTGCCGATAGAAAATTATATGTATGTTAATATGTTAGAGAGTATGTGTTTGTGCATGGATGTGTTACAAATTCTAGTTGCATGTGGCTATCTTAAAAAATTAATAATAAGTGTTAAATAATGGAATGAAATAAATTTAGACAAATCTAGATTAGGGCTTCCTAACATACTTCATGCTCTTGGGCTTAGCTGTGGTGAAGTTAGGGCTCCCTAAAATGCTTCCTCTTTGACCCCATCATGTTGGAATATGGGAATGACACTATTGATTATTGATTGCTTAAATGATCCATTCAAATGGATTGAAATAATTGATAATATATATGTATTATTTAAATGAAAGTGTCTGCAAGATAGCCCTCAAAATGCAATTGGATTGTTTAAATCATATTTTTATTAGTGAAATTGACCACGATTTCTCTTTGATACATTTGACATGCTAACACAATAGGAAAATCAAACTGGCTTCAAATCATAGTTAAAAACATTAATGATTCATTAACATAATGAGTAACAAAAGTTAAAGAATGTAAATGTTAATTTTTTTTATAAAATATGTGAAGGCCTTAAGAGTGCACCAAGAGGCAATGCCTTGGACCGCACAATAGGTACTTTTGGTGCTCCAAGCAACCTAGGTGACCAAATGGCCTGCTTAGGTAGGGGTTCCATGAGGGGGGCTTAAGCTTTATGGATTATGATCAAATTTGAAAGAAAAAAAATAGAGGAGTAATAGTCATTTATTTAGTCTTTTTTATTTGTTTGATATTAGTCATTTATTTAGTCATTTCATTGTGATTTTACCCAATGACCAAATTAGTCATTTATTTGCCAAATTCTACTAGTGTTAGTCACGTAACTAAAATTTTTAGTCACGTAGTCATTTATTTGCCAAATTCTACTAGTGATACCACGTCCCATTCTTGAAAATACTCTCAATGCATACGCCCCAACCTACAGGAAACTACTAACCTCTCCCATCAAGAAAAACTAGTCCTGAAACCAAACCACATAGGACAAGTGAAACAAAGTTTGTATTACCAGAAAAATCAGACAGATCAATCTCTTACTACTGTACATCCAAGTTTCTAACACCTAACACATGTCGAATGGTGTGGGTATCACATCAAACATCATATGTAACAAGCTTTCCATTCCATGAATAGGAAGGTAGATTATCCTCCACACATCCTTGAGGGTAACAGTCACCTCTCCTCTAGGAAAATGAAACGAGGATGTCTCTGAATCCCATCGCTCCACGAGTGTGGTCATCATCTTTGTGTGAGTCTAGATGGGAGGCATTTAATAGATATAATGAATCCAAATTCATCCAGAAAGTCTCACTCTAGAACACTAAAATAGGAAATCAAGTCGAATATGTCCCTAGGTCATCTCTTTGTCAGCTGTTGTGGTTTGAGGACCACCTACAATCATTTTAACCCACACTGTTATGGTTTTTCTATGAACGTGTAAAGAAACACAAAATGACACAAAACACAATGAAAAATGACACTTAGGATGACAAATAAGAAAATGTGAGTAGGGTTTAAATAAAACAAAAGCACATGCAAAGGTTTAGAGCAATTGCATGAATCAAATGCAAGGGTTTAAGTCAAGAACATAGTTTTAGAGAAAATGCTACTTGCAAATGTAAGGATCTATAACAACTACAAATGAAAAAAATGAAAATGAAAGGATTCAAAGAAAGTGCACAAGTTTAGAGAAAATGCTAAAGGAAAATGCAATAGTTTAAGGAAAATGCAAGGGTTTAGAGCAGATGCTCAAAAAATAGCAAACAAAAGTGAGGTTTTATAGCGAGGGAAAGGTTTCAGAGCAAGGGCAAGAAAATAAAATGCAAAGGTTTATAGAAAGGGTGAGGTTCTTTAGCAAGTGTGAGGAAATAGTGAAAACAATAAACAAATGCAAGGTTTTAGACAAAAAAAGCGAGGTTTTAGAGCAAGTGTATGAATCAGATGCAAGGGTTTAATTCAAAAGTGAGCTTTTATAGCAAGGGTGAGGGTTTAAAGGTCAAATGTTAGCTTCTGACCTAGCAAATTCAAGAAAAATGATGAAGATGCTCTAAAATCACCAAAACTTTGAATTTGACTCAAGAAACTTTGTACACATAATACGAGAACATAACAACACAAAAATGAGAAGTGACAAGGTATGTACTGGGTCACCAATGGCTACGGGTCATCCAAACTCCTAAACCAAGTTAGAATGATGTGTGGCCCCTTGAATCCTCAACATTACTCCTCGACAACTGATAGAAAGGGAAATAAAAAGAAAAGAATTAGTTGTAAGATCAAAGCACAACTAAGCCAATTCGAAGCCTAATTTCACCTAGTAAACCCTAATTTTTAATAAGGGAACCTTGTTACTTTCAAATTAAAAGCTCCCAAAAACATCAGAATGAGAAACGAAGGACCTATGGACCTAATTCTTCATCCTAAACACATCAGAACTAAAATAGAACAGGGTGATGAACCTGACTTCAAAGTCAAATTTTTTGGCCAACCTCTCGAGGGGGTAGCATAGAGTCCTACCATCATTCCACTAAATGCCAAGGCATGGTGGGGCATAAAGTTTTTCAAAAAAACTTGATCTTAAAAACAAAATCTTTGAAACAAAGCAACCAATACTTTGTATCAAAGAGGGGCAAAATATAGACATGTAAAATTGACCTAACACCTATCACACACCCTAAACAACATCAAACAACATCCCACAACATCTCAGAAACATCCTGCAATGTCCCACATCTCATAAACATCCCACAACATCCTGCAACATCTCATAAACATCTTGCAATGTCCCGCAACATCCCACAAACATCCTATAACATATCAAAACATCTCAACAACATCCAAAACACTAATTTCCTCTATTAATTGAATAAAAAACATTATTTAATTAAACTTTTTCATCATTTCTAAAAACTTAAATAAATTACATTTATTCAATGAAGTCTTAATCTCACTTATTTCATCCTGATTGATTAAATAACATCAAATATTTAATTAAACATCACTAAAACACCTTATTCCCCTAAGTTAATTGAATTATTAAATAATAATAATT
The DNA here is from genome assembly GCA_007115665.2 of Sequoiadendron giganteum. Lineage (NCBI taxonomy): Eukaryota > Viridiplantae > Streptophyta > Pinopsida > Cupressales > Cupressaceae > Sequoiadendron > Sequoiadendron giganteum. Next base: position 505,004,785 of record CM021109.1, read on the forward strand.
TAATTAACACACTTTCCCTCTAAACATTTGAATAAATTAAATCAAACTATTCAAATCATTATCAAAAATCAAATCAAACTAATGAAACTCTGTTTGCAAAATTCAAACTTGATTTGCACTTCAACTCCAAAAAGGAATTAATTAATTAAATCGATTAATCAATTTTCCTCACCCACTTTCTAATTGAGAAAATTATGATTTTTGACTAATCAATCTAATTTTCTAACTAAGCCATCAATTTCTTGACTGATAAATCTAAATCCTAACTAATCAATCTAATTCCTGACTAGCCAATCTATTCCTCAATCACATAAATTTTGCAATCAAATTTGTACAATCTATTCATGTCTATTTCCTCTCAACACCTTTCGATCGTTGATCTTGATCCAACATTGTTGAATCCCGATCATCCACTTTGAATCTCATTTTCTATATAACAAACCTCTTTCCTCACAAAAAGGACAAGATAATCAAGATACCTTATGCAATGAGGTACTATCGAGATCACCATTGATAGAGCTTCAACCTTTCTTTGATTAACCAACACATGATCATTCATCATAGCTTTGCACATGAACTATGGAGGCTTCGTAGTGATACGAACAATCCAACATCAAGCGAACACACTCTGATATGAGATGGGTAACAATTTTGTTTTTAAATTCATTTGTTTATGTATTGCATTCAGGGTAAGAGCAAGAAGATGAGTCCATGAAACGTGGAAGTTTTTGCCTTTGGCAAAAAAATGAAATCGGCTTGCAAAAAATGGGATCCTGATTTTCATAAACGAGATCTCGTTTAGGTTTAGGATCCTGAGCCTAAATTCAAAAAAGGATCCTATTTTTTAAAAAATGGGATCCCGTTTTTAATAGGGTCTTGAACTGACGCATGCAAAATGGGATCCCAGTTTGTAAAAAGTGGGATCCCATTTTTTAATAATCGAGATCCTGTTTTGAGATGGTATTTATTTAAAAAAAAAGAAAAACTCATTTCATTTTGCAGCATGGGATCCTGAATTTTTCTGGTGGACAGCGAGAGTTGAACGAACTCCTGGTATGCCACCATCAAAAATTTTGTTGTTTTTCATTTTTTTTTAAAAATTTTAATACAATAATGTGTGTGTGTGTGTTTTTATTCAATTTATTCACCGTATTTTGCATTTTATTTCTTTGTAAAGTATAAATGAGTATTTATAGAATTAGATGAAAAAATGCAATGAACCCTTGAAAATTTTGAATAGAAAGCAAAAAATCAACCTAAATTGAACTTGGAAACAAAAAAATTGCATTGACAAAACCCTAAATTGAAATTAAATAAAAAAAATTGCATTTGAATTTAATCCTAATTGTTTTGAAACCCTAAGTTCAAATCAAACAAAAAAAAAAGATTTGAAAACCCTAGGTTCGAATCAAACAAAAAAATTGCATTAAAAACCCTATATTGAATTCAATAATTTTTTTTTGCTAAAACCCTAAATTGAAATCAAAGAAATCATTTTGCATTTGAAAACCCTGATATCGAGCTAAAGAATATTTGATAATTGAAAAAAAATATCGGCGTTGCTTAAATGTTTTAAATTTTATTTGCATTGTATGGAGAATTTACAATTTGTTAAACTTTACTTTCAATGTTAAATTAAAATTAGATTAGAAAACAATATGTTAAAGAATAGTTACAATTCATAAATTATCAATGTTTGTTTACAAATTTAGTTAGCAAATTCATAAATCCAAGTGTACAATCCATTATTTTCAACTGTCACTTAATTAGATAATATTAAATGCATTCATTTTTATTTTATGTTTTGATCTATCTTAGTCATGCCTTGTTTCCATTTCTTGTTTGCATGTGTTGTATCTTGTCTTTCGACAATATTAACTCTCATTCTAGTCAATTAATTGTTAATTAGGCTTCTAGTTTCTATTCTAAAATCTCAATTTGCACTAGTCACCTAGACACTAAAAGAATCTAAATATTTTTATTTTCCAAATTATTTTCTAGGTTCTTTCAATTCCAAACAATCAAAAATAAAATAAGATAATTCAACATTAAAACTAATTTTATTATACATTTTATATCATAAAATTCATTTAAGTGGGAAATATTAATGAGAAAAATGTTAAATAAAATAATCTTATATTCAAAATTAATAAAATATCAAGTTAAAATATACATTAAACTCAATCTTAATAATACACAATTATGTGTTTCTATTATGGAAATAGTCAATCTATTCATAAAATAAAAAATATTCATAAACTAGTCAGTCTATTACCCTAAACCGTAAACCGATGTCTTAAGGGGATCAAATAAGTTCTAAAAATTTGGTGAAGTTGCTAAAGGCAACCAAATTTAACAATTTAATAAGATTACATGCAATATTATAATATGAATGAGATTTCATGATCTAGGTTGGTCAACCAAAACAAGAGCTATCTCAATCAACTGTTCCACAAGAAAATTTTGTTCACTAACTTGCAAGTCCATTATTTGAAGGGCCACCCAAAATTCACCCTAAGTTCCCTAAACCCTAAGCCCTAAAGCATTCATTTTATCCTAGGACCTTAAAATGAAATTTGGTTGCCTTAGGAAACTCCACCAAATTTTATTCCCTTAAGCCATGTCATTTTATCCTAGGACCTTACTACATAGATCCCCTTAAAAGCCATCCTATTACCTTAAACTCTAAACTCTAAACCCTAAAGCCATCATTTTTTCCTAGGCCCTTGATGAAATTTGGTTTCCTTGGGCAACTTCACCAAATTTTATTCACTTAAGCCATGTCATTTTTTCCTAGGATCTCAGTAGACATAGATCTCCTTAAGTCATCCTATCACCCTAAACCGTAAACTGATGTCTTAAGGGTTCCTAATATGACATTTCTTAAGGGGATCAAATAAGTTCTGAAAATTTGGTGAAGTTGCCCAAGGCAACCAAATTTAACAATTTAATAAGATTACATGCAATATTATAATACGAATGAGATTCCATGATCTAGGTTGGTCAGTCGAAACAAGAGCTATCTCAATCAATTATTCCACAAGAAAATGTTGTTCACTAACTTGCAAGTCCATTATTCTAAGGGCCAGGTCCAAACTTCACCATAAGTTCCCTAAACCCTAAACACTAAAGCATTCATTTTATCCTAGGACCTTAAAATGAAATTTGGTTGCCTTAGGAAACTCCACCAAATTTAATTCCCTTAAGCCATGTCATTTTTTCCTAGGACCTTACTACATAGATCCCCTTAAGCCGTCCTATTACCATAAATCCTAAACTCTAATCTCTAACCCCTAAACACTAAAGCCATCATTTTTTCCTAGGCCCTTAATGAAATTTGGTTGTCTTGGGAAACTTCACCAAATTTTATTCACTTGATCCATGTCATTTTGTCCTAGGACCTCACTATACATAGATCCCCTTAAGCCATACTATCACCCTAAATCATAAAACGATGTCTTAAGGGGTCCTAATATGACATTTCTTAAGGGGGATCAAATAAGTTCTGAAAACTTGGTGAAGTTGCCCAAGGAAACCAAATTTTAAAATAATATAAGATCATGCAAGATTATAATATGAATTAGATTTCATGATCTAGGTTGATCGATTTACGATTTAGGGTGATAGTATGGCTAAAGGGGATCTATCTCTAGTAAGGTCTTAGGACAAAATGACATGGCTCAAGTGAATAAAATTTGGTGAAATTTCCTAGGACCTTAATGAAATTTGGTTGCCTTGGGAATATTCACCAAATTTTATTCACTTAAGCCATGTCATTTTGTACTAGGACCTTACTACATAGATCCCCTTAAGCCATACTTCAGGATGTCTTAAGGGGGATCAAATAAGTTTTTAAAATTTGGTGAAGTTGCACAAGGCAACCAAATTTAACCATAATATTTAAGATCATGCAAGAATATAATATGAATGAGATTTCATGATCTAGGTTGATCGATTTATGGTTTAGGGTGATAGGATGGCTTAAGGGGATCTATCTCTAGTAAGGTCCTAGGACAAAATGACATGGCTCAAGTGAATAAAATTTGGTAAAGTTTCCTAGGACCCCTAATAAAATTTGGTTGCCTTGCAAATCTTCACCAAATTGTATTCACTTAAGCCATTTCATTTTGTACTAGGACCTTACTACATAGATCCCATTAAGACATCCTATTACCCTAAAACCTAAATCCTAAACTCTAAACTGTAAACCCTAAATCATTCATAAATTGTTCTATATTAATTTAGTTAATTGTTTTTTCATTCAAGTAACATTCCTTAGGCATAAATGAGGCTTACACATTTTATCATTTGTATTCAATTATGCCATTTATATTGAATGGTTTAAGGGTGTTTCCTAAACATGTATCTTACATTTTGAAATTAAAAATCTAATGCAAGTTCACTTATATCTTAGAGATCACATTGATCGATTCAATAATATTTGTAATCCACCTCCATGCCATCCATCTCGACCACCTTCACCTCCACCTCCACCAACTCCACCTCATAACCCCCCACCTTCACCACTTGAAATCGATGCTGCTCACTTGCAAGCACGAATCAATGCCAATGTTAGAACCATCCAAGATCAAATCAACATTATTTAAAATGAAGAATGTATTACAGCACCTGTGAGGATGTTTACATCTAGGATGAAAACCGTTGTTGATGTTGTTAGGGCTATGGATGGGATCTTAGATGAGCATCAACAATGGCTAGAGGAGTGGATAACTTCTGATTTTGAAAAGGAAAACACAAAGAAATGAAGAGGTGCAATTGAGAGCCACAACAATTTCTAAATTAAGACAATGATCTTATAGTTATGAATTTGGTTTGATGGATATTTTGGCCGATGAATTTATTATTTTGGTTCGATGGGTATTTTTAGTGACGTGAATTTATGATTTTGGTTCTAGATGGATATTTTTAGTGACATGAATTTATGAATCTGGTCAAATTTATGAACTTATAATGATGAATTTATAATAGTATATATTAAATATGACTATCTACTAGATTAGGATTTCTCCTATTGGAAAAATGTAATATATATATATGCATTAGACATAAAATGAGATTTTTGTGAATGTTTCAAGTTTATTTTTTAGTATGTACATGTATTAAAATTGCATAGTTCTAGATCTTAAATTTTGATATTTGTATGTATGTACATGGTTTAGTTGAATGATGTGTACATGCAAATTATGCATCGTATTTTTTATTTTAAATGTATGTACATGTTAAATTTTGAATTTTGTATGCACATGATCAAGTTCAATCAATGTATATGTACTTGTAATTTTGTAAGTTTGTATGCTAGTTTTCTATAATTTAATGCAGGTGCACTTATATCTGATATCATGGATCAATTTAACATTGACGATATCCTCAATCCACCACCTTAGCCATCTCCACCTCCCCCTCCACCCCCTCAACCTAATATCCCACCTCCAACACCCATTGCATTTGATGAGGCTCGCTTGCTAGAACACATAAATGATCAAGTTGCATCCATTTAGAATCAAATCAATGCTATGCAGAATCAAGCATTGATTCCTCCACATGTTAGACATTTTGCATCTGCAATGCAAAACATTGTGGATGCCATAGGACAATTGATTCTAATCTAGATAGGCATTGATGAGAGACAGAAAGTAGATGAGACAATATTATGCAAATAGTCTCTCCTATAAATAAATTTTAGACCTTTAAATAACAAAAGCCCACCTAGCCCCTTACTTTCTTGACCCTGTTACTCGGTAGCCCATTCCTCCCAATAAATATAGAATACCCATGAGGTGGTGTATACATCCACAAATGAGTGTACATTTTTGGGATTGATGGTATATGGTTTTTGACAATCCACCACACACTAATTGGGAGGTCCCATTGTATTTTTTGAGGAAATTATATGTAGAGTTTGTTATGGGGAAAAAGCCCAACTATTTTAATTTTAAATCATTTTAGGGTGTTGTTGGCGACATGCCACAATAGAGGTTAGGGGAAAGGGTTGATCCCCAACACCCAGTGCATGTGCAACCCCTTGTTGTTGCTCCTAGTCCTCCCATTCCCACACCTGTGCATCAACGTACAGTGGTCTCGACATTAGGATCTCTTAGTATGCTCATAGGAGACCTTGATCAATATGCTTCTATTATAGCGAGTAGGGAGCATAGAGATGATGATGATGGAGGAGTGTTCTATGGAGTTGGTCCAAGTACCACTCCAAGAGTGTCGAGGTTCCCACATGTGTGTACTAGTTGCCATCAATTATGTTATGGACCCGATCAGGCCACACCTAGTTTGGGTGGATGTGGAGATTCTAGTGGTTCATTTGGTCACCTCAGTTCATTTGTAGAATTTCTCACAATAGACTGTCACCCTGAGGACACTACGAAATAGGTATAAATATGCATCTACATGTTGATTTTATAAGAATTTTAATGAATACATATCAATGAAATTTTGCAATAAATTTTAACAATCAAACTATTTGGTGTACAGATGACACTCACGATGGGGCAATCATTTGCTCCATGAGTACATACATCGAGACCAGTCCTAGTCGGCAACCCTTTTGGGGTATTTTGATTTCAATTTTCTAAATTATATATGAAATGATTTTTAACTTGATTTTTAAATTTATAATTCAATCATGAACATATGTTTAAAATATTTATGTCGATTTAGGGGAGTCAATCGACTTCCATGTTGATTCCACCCGAGGGGTTGTCGAGCACTCCTCCACTATCGAGCCTCGTAGATTAGGGGCAGGTACAATTCTATTGTAAATTGTTTAACTTACATTAGTATACTTACAATTATGAATTTTGAATTCATTATATATGGGTAAACCCATAATAGTGGTGTACAATTTTTATGAGGAAGGAAATTTGTAAAAATGCTCACACATTCGAAATTTCATATTTTTAAGGGTTCGTTCGAACTAGGGGGTTTGCACGAATCCAAAAGAGGGGTTCGGTCGAACCCCCTTTTGTATGGTGGGTTCACTCAAACCCTATGATGCCACGTTTCTTCATAGAAATGAATGGAAAATTCAAAAAAAATGGGGGTTCGAGCGAACCCCCCTTTTTTGCCCTTCTCCCCCTCTTCCACCAAATTTTAGTAGATTTTTTCCCTTTGAAGCTCAAGTTGAGGATGAAAATTGAGGAGACTTCACAAACCTCACTGGAAGATGGTAGTCCTTAGAACAAGCTATCCAACAAATTAAATTTTAATATGTTTTGGTTTTATTATGTATGTGTTTTTTTAGTTTTATTAAACATAGGTTTTTCACTGAAAATCAAGCTCTTTGTTTTGCACATGTGGAAAAATAGGAGATTATCAAAATAAATTTTTAAAAAATATGTTAAGGTTGGGTATTAATGTCCTTGATCCATTAAAAAAGAAAATGAATTTTGATTCATACAAAAAAAGTTATGTTGTATACAATTCGCCTATGTCTGAATTGCAATTGGTTTGACTTTGAAACTTAATTAAGGAAAAAATATTCAATAAAAGACTATGAGACCAAATGAAAGTGCTAGATATCGTAGTTACAAATCTAAATTTGAAAAAAATAGAATTTTATCCTTCATACAAAAAAAGTTATGTTGTATACGGTGAGCGTCATTTTTTAAAAATGTTGTTTTCTGAAAAAAACCAATTTTCGTGGGAGATGGAAAAAAAAATGCAATCTGATTCCAAAATTTTTGAAAAAAATATTTTTAGAATCTACAGAAAAAATGTGATGAGACTCTAGTTTACATCATCTTCAAATTCCTCACGGTTTAGCCACTATAGGTTCTCGAATATGAAGATTTAGTTAAAAATAATAATTGCAGTGTCCAATTTGGCCAAAAATTGTAAACCACTATTGTGGGATCACCCATATATCAAATGTGCATGTACACTTGTAAATATTATAAGTGTTAAAAATGTCTACATGTATGTCTAGGTTGATACAACAATAAGAATGGGCATTGGGAAAACATTAGATGTTACGGCTACTTGTGAGGCCTTTGATTTTTAGGTTGTTTAATAAAATTTCTACACAAAATATGCATTTACTTGAATATATATATTTTAACCTAATTCAAGTATACACATGCTTTAAATTTGATCTTGTAGGACTTTGTTAGTGCAATTTTCTGCCATGACCCAGTTATGATTACACCTCCAGGAGGACATGCAAAGCAGGCTCCAGATATCATGGTAATTTAAATTTTTTGTTATATATTTAAAGTCAATTACAAATTATATATTCCGAATAACTTTAATTTTAAATTTTAAATTGAATATATATATAATATGAGTTAATACATGTTTTAAATTCTTTTTCTTTTATCTAGCAAGAGACACATCTTGTAGTTGAGCATGTACAAACAGGTCCTAGAGAAGAGGGTGCACAACCTCAAAATACGATACAATGAAAATATGATAAATTATAAATTAAATCGAATTAAATCATTTTTAATTGTAGACTTACATCTAGTTTCAATTTTCTTTATCTTGTTTATGTAGATTGATTCAGATAATTTAGAGGTTGGTTCAGGTGCACTAGAGCATCCAAACCTAGATATGATGGTAATTTAATTTTATGATGAATTATAAATTAAATTGTCATTAAATAATTTTCATTGTCTTACATCTGATTTCATCTTTCTCTTGTACAGAGTGTTTCAAGTCATCCTCATAGTCCAGACGGTGTGAAGAGGTCTCTTGATTATAGAGACGATAGACGATAGTATGACCTAAACATGATTTTTTGGGTTATATTGATTATTTCATGGACTACATATTTGGTTTCTTATGTATCATGTTGGACTTTATTGCATGGGTCGAGTACTTTGTTGGAATTTATTTCATGGGTTGTACTTTGATGGACTTTATTTCATGCACTAAATATATTATAGATGATGGACTTTATTATTGTTTAATTTTAATTTACACATGTACTTTTATGCATTTATGTTCATAGTCAAGACATTAGTACATAGGGTCCATTTTTGTGAAATTAAATATAAATATGAAATTAAATTTGACATTAATAGGACATTTTAATATTTTCACTTTACAAATTTAGTGATCCATGTACATGATATACATGACATGTACATTCAATAATTAGCAATAATTGGTCAATGAACTTATTCAATTCATGTCCTAATGGGATGTCTTAAGGGGTCCTGATAGGATGTCTTAAGGGGACCTAATAGGATGTCTTAAGGGGTCATAATACATAGGTTACATCTAATAAAATAAGAAAATAATAATAATCTACAAACAAAAGAAATCCGTTTATATATCACAAAGGATGAAATTTTAAGAAATAAACAATAACATACAAGATTAGAGAACAAAAGCATTAATAAATTCTATAAAATAAACACAATTTACAGGTTGTCTTAAGGGGATGTCTTAAGGGGTCCTAATACGATGTCTTAAAGGGATCAAAGAAGAGTTTAATATAGGACAATCAATGTGGTCTACATGATGTAGAATTTCCTTAAAAACTAAAAGATATATTAGTCCATCAACCATTTTGTTGGATTTTAATCAAGCATGTTTATGTTCATGGATATCTAGTTCAAGAATAAGTCCATAGTGATAGGGTAGTAGATATTTCTCACTTGATAATAATTAGTTTTCCCTTATTTCTATGATGAATAGTGCTCTAGATTTATCCTAACAATTAAATGATGAAATGAAACACCTAAAAAATTGTTTAAAAATATTCCATAATAGAACTTGATCTAAGTGAACATTTGTTATGGCAATTCATAAGTTCAATGCATTTTTATTAACAACCTATCTAAATAGATTGATTTAGATAAATTATTGCAAGCATATTCCAAAATAAATCTATATGGGTTAATGGTGTAGGGAACTCATCTCCTATGCTTTAGGTCCTATGGTTTATGGTTTATTGTTTGTAGGGTTCATGAGATGCTTAGAATAACAAATCTATATGGGTTAATGGCTTAGGGATCATCTCATAGGCTTTAGGTCCTATGGGTTAATGGCTTAGGGCTCATCTCGTAGGCTTTAGGTCCTATGGTTTATGGCTTAGGGTTTCTAGGGTTTTTTAGGGTTCATCTCCTAGGCTTTAGGTCCTATGGTTTAGATATCATCTCGTAGGCTTTAGGTCCTATGATTTATGGTTTATGGTTTCTATAAACTAAACACAAATACCAATGAAAATGCAACGAGTTTTTCTAAAAAACTTGTTCTATATGTATACACCATATTTCCTAGTTCTTTTACAAGCTAGATCAAAACAAATAATAGCTCATCACACACTAATTTATAAGTTGTCAAAACAAATAATAGAATCCAACACTAATTTATAAGTCATCAAAACAAATAATAGCATCCAACACTAATTTATAAGTTGTCAAAACAAATAATAGCATCCAACACTAATTTATAGGTTATCTTAAGGGGTATGTACAAACAAAAGAAATCCATTTATATACCACAAATGATGAAATTTTAAGAAATAAAAAATACCATACAAGATTAGAGAACAAAACCATTAATAAATTCTATAAACAATAGCATCCAACACTAATTTATAAGCCGTCAAAATAAATAATAGCATCCAATACTAATTTATAAGTTGTCAAAACGAATACTAGCATCCAACACTAACTTATAGGTTGTTTTAAGGGGATGTCTTAAGGGGTATGTACATGTATTTGTAATTTTTATAAAATGTTTAATTATGTAAGTATGCATGTATATATATGTCATCTCAAAACAATTATTACAAAATTTGGATATGCCATCTCAAGAACATCTAAAACTCATGCTCGGAACGTAGCAGGTCTTCATGCCTCCTAATATCAAAAAGGTACAAGCAATATAAATGAAATCATCAAAACATACATATTTTAATTTATATAAAACTATATATATGTACACAACTCAAGCACCTACATTTAAAATTATTCCACACATGTGTTTAGGTTGAATCTAGGCATCCTCTCCTTTTTGTTTCAAAGTATGATCTATCAATGCAATGATGGCATAAGGATACAAAAAAGGATAATAAATCAATTTTAACTATTAATGTACATGAAATATCATTATATAATCAAAACATGTATTAAATATAATTTAACTAATAATTACCTATTTTTACCAAGTATTCCATGTTGTCTAGGTTGAATCTACATGGACTAGATTCTTTTTGTGATTATGGCTTAAGGATCTATAAAAGGATAATTTAAATCAATTTCAACTAATAACACACTTGACCAATATTGAAACATGTATTTAATCTATTTAAAAGGAAAATATAAAACTAAAACTATATTTACCTATATTATTTATTCCATTGTACCATTTGCATCCTCTCTTTTTTGCAATGCATCTATGATTGTCTCATGCTCTTCCATAGAAATTTTCCATAGCACTTTATTTGTAGGTCCTCCACGATACCAATCTAGTATTATATTTGTTGCCACCACCAAATGTGAATAGTGTATAATATTTTTATGCATTTCATAATCTTCAAATGCAGGTAGACCATTCTTCCTTGTCAGGTATTTTCATAGCCAAGTGCCAACAACCACCAGCGATCCTTTTGGAAAACATGAAAACCATCATCAAATAAGTTCTCAAAATTTTCTTAAGGGGATCAAAGGCTTGTTCTAAAAATTTTCTTAAGGGGATCAAAAAATTGTTATCAAAATTTGCTTAAGGGGATGTCTTAAAAGGATCACCGTACCTGTTGGATAATGATAGCCATCATCATATTCTTGAGGTGTTATTAACATATGTTTAGTCTCCACACAATGAGCCAACCAATATTTTATTTCCTCTTCATTCCCCTCAGGTACAACAACAAAATACACATGTCCTGCAAAAAAAATTTGATTTAATAATGCACACATATCCATATAAATAATTTAGTATTACAAAATAACTTAATAAAGTGAAATAAGATGAATTAAATTACCTTCTTGTACAAGGTCTAAAACATAATCATAGTCTTCAGATGCAAACACTTGATCATTTTCTTCAATAGTTATTTCATATTGATTGTGTGCTTGTGTAGGTGTCAATGATCTTTGCTCCCATTATTGAACCCATTCTATATTTTCACATGCTCCTCAATCTCCTAAGATACAAAACTAAAAATAACATGCAAGCTCCCTTGTCTAGATAGTCCATGTGGGTATGCGCAAGATCATGATGGGCCAAAAAGTGGTGATATGTAAGTGATATGATGGCCCATGTGGCTAATGAATTTTTTTTTACCCAAAATTGATGAAACAAAAAGTGTTTTTAAAGGAGATTCTCAGCTTTCCACCAAAATAAATTATGCTTTACTTTGAATTTAATAAATAATTATTATTCATTTTCTATTCAAATTATATGACTAAAGTCCTGATTAATAGGTTGATTGAAAAACATCTATAGCTTTCAAACAATATCACATTTTTTGAATCCAAAACATAAGCCACATTCTATGCTTCGTATACTATAGGATTAAAAGAAAAATTGAACTTCATGAAGCTTTGACCAAGTTAAGGTGGTCAGACATACGAGTTTTTATATTTTAAAAAAGTTGCAATAAAAAAATTAGAATTAATGAAACCTTTGTTGGAAATGATTTTCTTCAAGAAATATTGTGTTCTTGGTTGTAAATAATCATTTTAGAATTTATAATAAAAAATGGTGCTCGTCGGCGAACAGAAGTAGGAGCGAAAATCCACAGCAAGCCCTAAGAAAACATGGAGCAACTTGGTAATGGAGGAAGAGATTGGGAAGAAGAAAACAAATGAAGATATCCCCTAGAACGCTGGTCACATCCCATAGTGGGTATTTGAAAATGGAAATTGGGTAGATAAATGCAACCCATCTCAATACCAGTCGGGAAATTCATCGAAGGGAATATACAACCACAAAAGAAACTAGTTCAGCAATCCCAATTGGATTATGCACCAAAACATCAGTCAAGTGAAATCATCAGAAGCTTAGTGGTGTGGGTGGTTTTGGGAAAATGGTCAACAGGAAAAAACCCTCAGACCAGAATTGGTGCAGCGAAGGAAAAAATAACTTGGTGCAAACCAGCAAAATTTGGAAAAGCAAGAACCCGGGGAACCCTATTATGCTCAACAATGGCAAAAAACATCAACATTCGGGGGATCTTCCAAGGGGGATAAACCAGAGAGAGAAGGAACTGTTCAACCGGAAAGCCAATAGGAGGGGCATGCAAAATAAACCAATTGTAAGCCATGGGCTTCGTCCCTGGGGAAGCAAACTCTTTCACTTGCCATTGGAAATAATTGAACGAAGAGTAGATTGTTTAATGGAGAAAGCTATGTTTTCCAAATGGATGAGACATGGGTGCGTAAGTGAGGAGATCAAAGATTGGTGGAAAAACAAATTTAAAAAGAAGGTAAGCATAAGCCAACTTCCAAACTCCTTTTTCCTCATAGAATTTAGCGATCAAGATTTAAAATTCAAAATAGTAAATGGAAAACCCTTGTTCATGAATGGCCATAGATTTCACTGCCTGAATTGGAGGGTTAATTTTGATCCCTAGAATTACAAGATAAACCAAATTCCCATCTGGAAAAAGCTAATTGACTTGCCTTCAGAATTCTAGAACTTAGATGTCTTAATTCGTATTGGAGATTCCCTAGGGGTGTGCCTAGGTGTAAATGAGGAATTCATAAATGGAGTAGAAGGAGCTATAGCAGGAATTTTGGTGGAAATAGATGAAGGGGTTGGGATCTACAAAAATTTGGAATCTAGCAACAGGAAATTGAATCATGGGTAGGTTATGAGTATAGAAAATGTCTCTTTAGAGAATCCTACACAAAGGGTCCCTCAAATGGTGGAAAGCTCTCAACCAAAGAGAATAGACCTGCACAAATCTAAACCCCCATGACCCTAGCTCCACATCAGTAGAAGAAATATTTAAGGAGTCCAACTTGAGCATAGAGCATCAATCATTAGGGGAAGTGAGGCTAATTCCCTAGGACCTTGAAACACCAGTCAAGGAGTCCCTAGTTGAGGAACCCAACAACACAGAGTTAGCTCTCAATGCCCTAATTGAAGGGGCCCGAGATCTTCAAAAATACATAAAAATCCAATTAGGGAAACTGACCAAAGAAGTAGGGTCTCTAGAACCTAAACCCCAATCACTTGATGGGATAGTGAAAGAACTGGTTCAAGTAGCCCCAATCTCACTTATCTTTTCTCCACAAGAAAATGAAGATGCAATTTCCCACTCAGAAGATGAGGTTAGCTACCTTCACTCAGAGGAAGAATTGGATCCCTGGGAAGAAACTGAGGTACGAGAATTGCTAGAGATAAGGCAATTAGAACAATTAGAATCCTAGATAAAATCCCCAAACTTTAAGAAAAAATCCAATAGAGGCAGGTTGTCAAACAAAGCCAAGCTGATAATAGTAGGTAATGCCTCAGGTTAACAAAAAATCCTAGTTGTGAAGGAAAACATCCTTCCCAGAGTAGAATGAGGATAATATTGTGGTATGTTAGGGGCATTAATGCCCCTGAAAAATGGCGCATGGTCAAGCACCAAATAGACCAATCAAAAGTGGACATTGTGCTCATTCAGGAAACAAAATGGATCAAGGAAGAAAGTCAAAGGAGACTGGATTTCTGGAGGCAATGGAAAGGTCATTTCAAAGATGCGATAGGTGCCTCATGTGGACTTGGAATCCTGTGGAACCCCCTATCAATAGAAGGTTTAGTGGAGAAAGAGGAAAATAACTAGCAACTTTTCAAGTTCAAAGACTTAAAGAAGAACACCTCTTTATTTTGTGTCAACATATATGGACCAATAGCCACAACAACAAAGAGACAAGTCTGGGACAAAATAACAAGTGAACGGGAAATTAGAAATGGAGAGTTGGGAATACTAGCTAGAGGCTTCAATGCAACCTTGAACAATGAGGAGAAACAGGGTGGCTTGGGGAGGATAAGTACCATCTAGAAGGATTTCCAGGAATTCATAGATAACAACCATCCAAAAGATATGAACACCAAAAATGGAACATTCAGATGGTCCAATAGGAGGAAATAATTTACCAATATTGTAGAACGGCTAAATAGATTCCTCCTCTGGGGAGATTGGGGTGACTTGGCAACCACTCTAGAAGCCCAAATTCTGCCACTGTCAGGATCAGATCATTTCCCCATTTCTCTTACCCTTGGACATGATGAACCACCCCTAGGGAGCCCCTTCAAATTTGAAAATATGTGGCTAAGAGATGAGCAGCTACCAAAACTAATTGATCAATGGTGGAATAAATCCAGATTTGGGGACAACACCAACCTTTTTAAAATAAACTCAAAGAATGGAATACATCACACTTCAAAACTATATTTCAGGACAAGATAAGAGTGGAGCAGGAAATTAGAACGCTGAATGAACATGTCATAGAAAATGGAATGGATGCAGAGGACTTTGAAAATGAAAAATCCCTGAAGAAGGAACTCACAGAACTATTAAAAAATGAAGAATGCTTCTCGCGAAAAAAATCAAGGGAATCTTGGATGAAAGAAGGAGATAGGAATACCAAATTCTTCCACAAGTCAGCAATTGCCAAAAAAAATAGGAACAAAATTTCAGAAATTAAAAAGGCAAATGGTGAAGTGGTACAATCCACTACAGAGGTTAAAAAGGAAGCGATCAATTTCTTTGAAGAGTTGTTAAATAAGGACCACCCTAAAAACAGGTATCTAGAGACAAGCTACTGAGTGCTATACCATCATTAATCAATGAAGATCAAAACCGTCATTTATTTCAAAAGATCCCCTTGGAAGAAGTCAGAAAAAAAATCTTTTAGATGAACCTAGACAAAGCTCCAGGGCCAGATAGTTTCCCTGCTAGCTTCTTTCAGAAGTTCTGGCACATAGTGGGTGAGGATCTAGGAGTAGCAGTAGAGGAATCAAGGAAAAATGTCAATGCTAGGAGCAATGAACCACACCTTCCTAGCCTTAATCCACCCAAAAAAGGATCCACAATCTATGAGTGATTTCAGGCCAATCGCCCTATGCAATACAATGTATAAAGTGGTCACCAAAATAATAGCGAACAGACTCAAATTCGTTTTGGACAAAATAAATTTAGAAGAACAAAGTGGCTTCGCTCCAGGCAGGTCAAGAGTGGAAGAAATAATCATAGCCCATGAAACCATCCATTCTGCAAGGAAAACCATAAAGGCCTACATGATATTAAAACTAGATATTCTCAAAGCTTATGATTTGGTTGATAGACAATTCCTTCTAGAAGTCCTCAAAAAATTTGGTTTTGGGACAAACTGGATCAACTGGGTCAAAAGTTGCATCTCCACAGATAAATTCTCAGTACTTGTGAATGGCTCGACCCACGGTTTTTTCTCATCCTCAAAAGGACTGAGGTAAGGTGACCCCCTCTCCCCTTTCCTGTTTATAATCATGAAAACATTTATGGGAAGAGGAATTCAAAATCTAGTCAGGGAAGACAAATGGAAAGGCATCCAAGTAGCAAAAGGATTGGAGCCAGTGTTTCATCTCCAATTTGCAGATGACACAATCTTAATGGGGGAAGCAAGTAGAAGGGAGGTAGGGATTATCAAAAACTTCTTAGATGAATACTCCAGGGCTTCAGGACAAAGCATCAAATGGGGAAAATCAGAGATCTCTTCCTTCTTAACACTCAACTTAGCATGCAAAGGATTTTAGCTAGAATTTTGAACCTAAAAGTGGCCTCCCTCCTAGGGCGATTCTTGGGAATGCCCCTATTTGCAGGAATCAATAAAAATTGATACTGGAAAAACCTAGTTAATAGCTACAAAGCCAGAATGAGAACTTGGAAAGGAAAATGCCTATCCTTAGTAGGAAGACTACTAATAGTCAAGATAGTCCTGTCAGCCATCCCAGTATATTCAATGTCCTGCCTAAAACTTCCCAAAGCAGTGGAAGATGATCTCAACTAGATCTTCAGGAGATTTCTCTTGTCTGGGACAAGAGATCACAACAAATTCCCCCTATTAGCCTGGGACAAGGTCTGTAGGCCCCAAGATGCTGGGGGAGCAGGGCTAAGATAGTTGGCAATAATGAACCAGGCCATGGGATCCAAACTGACTTAGGATATCCATACTAAAGGGGATCATAAATGGGTCAAAATCCTAAGGAGAAAATACCTAGACTCAGATGCCCAGACCAAAATTCTAACCACATCCAACCCCCCAAGAGGCTCAGCTATCTAGATCTTCATCCTAGACAATAGAGATATAATTTCCCAACATGTGATCTAGGAAATCAATAATGGTGAAAGTGCATCCTTCTAGAATGACTCTTGGTGTGGGAAACCCCCCATAGGCAGCACCCTCGATCTAGAAGCAATAAAGGAGGAAACTATTAGATTATGGGGGGTCAAAGTGGCAAATTTTGGTTAGAAAATATATAATCAAGGTGCCAGCACCTAGTGTTGGAAGGAAATTCAGACCCTCAATGCCCCCCAAGATCAGAAAGATAGCCTATCAAAAATCTTCAAAGACAGATTCTTCATCCCATCTATTGGTCCTAACATGATTTGATGGTGCATATCTCCTATAGGCTCCTATCAGGTGAGGCTTGGCTACAAGTTGAAGGAGCTAGCAATGAAAAACCAAGAGTGGCCCTACAAATTGTTCTGGGGTAGTAAATGCCTTCCCAAGGTAGGATTCTTTGCTTGGTTGGCAGTCCAAGGAAGAATCCTCACAATGGATAGGCTAGCCACCTTCGGCATACAAGGCCCGGGAAGATGCATTTTATGCAAAGCCAATGAGGAAACATAAAACCATCTCCTCCTACACTGCCCTCTATCTAATGAATGCTGGAACATAGTAAAGAATAAACTAGCCCTTCAATGCCCCATTCCAACAGACCTATCCTCATGGTTCAAAATGTGGCCACAAAAAATCTGCAAAACAATGTTTGGGGGAATTTGGCAGACCATCCCATCCTTGGTACTTTGGGAAATATGGAAGGAAAGAAATAGGAGAATCTTCCAGAACAAGGAACTAAACAAAGATAGATTGTGGGATAAAATCAAAAAGGAAATAGTAGTAGTAAATGAAGATGCTCGGACCAACTCTTCTAACTAGAGAATCTTCACAAATTGGGACGATTGCTTAATTAAAAAAGTTTAGTGGCCTAAAACCATTGCTATTGTCTGGAAACGGGTCAACCAAGCCAACAAAAATCAATAGGGCGGAGGTAACTTGCAGGCCCTAGAGCTAGGATGGATCAAAATAAATTTTGATGGGGTGGCTTGTGGTAACCCAGGCACATGAGGCACAGGCTGTGTTGCAAGGGATTCCCAAGGCATTCGTTTAGCAGAACAATCCCTGCACCTAGGTGTCTGCACAAATAGTGAAGCTGAGTTCAGGGCAGCATCACAAGGCTTGTAGTTGGGAATTGACTTGGGTGTGCAAAAATTTCATTTGGAAGGGGACTCGCTGATAACAATCAACACAATCAGTCGTGGCATCACCCCTAAGTGGAAATTAAACCATCTTCTTCAGCATATCAAGGACTTAACCATCAAATTCAAAGCCTTCAAAATCAACCATGTCTACAGAGAAGGTAACAACATGGTTGATGAGTTGGAAAAAATGGCATCCAAGCTCACCACGTAGGCTCCATTAAGTTGTGGCGCCAAAAAACTTTTCGGTGCCGCAAAACCCAAAGGAAGACAACCAAAAACACACTTAGTTGTAAGGATGACCTCTAGGTCTTTTCAGAAGTGATAGGGCCATCAGTGGTATGTGAAGAGAAGGCAACCCGATCAAGTCCCAAGGCATTAGGCAGATTGAGCGGATCTCAAACTTACCTAACATTAATTCATGACCGGTACTCTAGTGAAGCACCAACAAGATCACACAAGCCTTTTGACTCATCCTTAAGGAAATAATCATGAAGTTTTATGGTCGTTTGTTAGTTAATATACCACTCGGGGTCATGCATTCTCAAAAAAGCAAGTGTGGTTTTCTCCAGAAGCTTGAAGAACTTGTCTGTTGAGAAATGGAGACACTGTTGGCCCTGGATACTGACAAGCAACAACAAGCTTTTCGAGAGGAAATAACAGACAAAAGGCTCAGTGGGTTATTGTCTTGCTCCCATTCGGTTATGCTTTGGGAAACCAAGAAGGTGTTGGGCCCTGAATTCCTTAAAGTATACCATAGGTTCAGGAGAAACGCAAAAATCCCATCCATGTTTCTTGCGATCAACCTTCACATGGGTGTCCTGAAATCTTTAGTAAAGAAGCTAACCCAGATGGTGTTCGTCCATGCATGGCTGGGAGATAT
Organism: Sequoiadendron giganteum; assembly: GCA_007115665.2. Classification (NCBI taxonomy): domain Eukaryota; kingdom Viridiplantae; phylum Streptophyta; class Pinopsida; order Cupressales; family Cupressaceae; genus Sequoiadendron; species Sequoiadendron giganteum. The sequence continues at coordinate 505,024,104 of CM021109.1, forward strand.
CGATGGGGCTTTAGACAATGTTGATGAAAACAATCTCATCCTTATGCCCCAGCACTACAACACGTTGAGCATACACGGTCTGGAGGTGATGAAATTCCCACTGATAAGGACTGTCGACCTGGAAGGCTTCAAAAAAATGTGGGGCGAGCGAGACCAGAGCATCACCTTTCTTCTCAGGGCGGCAAAGTTAACCACCAACCAACCCCAAGGATGGGCCTTGAGGTATGTGAAGAATGAAGGGCTTGAAGCAATCCTACCATCTAGGGATGCCACCGTCTGGGACTTTGGCACCAGAGAAGAATGGGTTCCAATGGATGATAGAGACCCTGAGGAAAAGGCTCTTGGACCAACACACCAGAAGTATAAAGTTGACTGCCCAGTGGTCGCAAACTACTTAGCATATACAAAATGAGTGGTTTCAGAAGATTCTGAGGATGATGCTCCTGAGGAAAATGATGAAGATTGAAGATGCTCAGGCCTTTGTTATTTTCCAGTTTGTAGTAAGGGTTTATAGCTCTAGTGAGTCCCGAGTGCTTATTAGTATAGCCTGTATGTATTCAGGTTTTTTTTGTCTTATGCAAAAATGGAATAGTCAACTAGGTAGTCTTTTCAGTAGTCAATAGGCTTTTGGCCATTTTTAAACTGGGCCTTCAGTTATTCCCTGTCATAATCTACAAACTTGTAATTTTTTGATAATGAATATATGGTGCTGCCCCTCTGCAACAGTTTAACTAGCAAAAAAAATATCATATTTAATTATTTACTTGGAAAAAATTATAAAAAAATATGCATTGCATCGGGACATGAGTCCTCTACTTATATCTAAAATATTATATAAAAATATTATCATTTTATTATGGTTAGGGTGGTCATGCAGACACCTACTTCTTATTTATTCCCTAAAATTTAAGTACTACTACATTGAAATTTCAAATTTTCACCAAATAGATTTAAAAAAATAAATAAACCTAGTAGTTTAGAAACTACATTCAATTTTCTACAGATTCTATTTTTGCATATTTTTGAAATAATATAGGTAAATTATTCAAATTTTTATGTCAAGTTGCCTAACTCTGATTTTCTAAATTTTCATCACCACATAAAGGCCTGTTTTTTCCATGATGGTCCTACACATACCCATGTGCTTGCTGTCGAACTCCTAAATGAATTCCATTTAGTAGATCCACTGATTGTCTCATAGTCAACTCTAGGTACAATTTTCTCTTCTTCAACCAACCAAAAGAATCAATGAACTATAGAGTACTCACTTGAACCAGGTGCATATAATCTTGTATTGCACCAATCGACAATGCCATGTGCATCTTTAAATTTTATTGCATCCTCAAATTTTAATTGTTCTCTAGCAAGAATTATTTTGACACACGCACCAACTCCATCATGCTCTCCTTTACCATGCCCAGCTTCAAAAAAAACTCCATCTATGTTGGACATTAAGTTCCTTGTGAACCCTACTTAACTAATAGAACATTCGAGCATTCTTGAATTGTCTCGTATAATTATCTGACCATATGAGGTGTTCTATCATTTGGATTCCTCTTTCTCTTAAATTTCTATAAAATATACTAAAACAGTATTGAACAAACTCTGACGAGTGTAACCGGTTGTCACTCAAATAAAAATGATACTCCCTCAAAACTTTTTTATCATCCTCAGTGCTATCATCTACATGTCTATAAAAAATATGGACAAACATAACTACTTGCACTGAATTATAATACTTTGATTGAATTTCCTCTTGCGAAGCTAGAGTATAATTTTCTGCGAAATCAACCACTGAAAGTATACAACCAATTGGAAATGTGTTTCTACATGTGTGAAATTGGCCATCAAGCCATCGAGCATGTTGAGAACGCATGGCATATTTTGGCATAATATTATTCTTAAATTCTAATACGAATGCATGTACAGTAACTTTTCTATAACTAAATCACAACGCTTTTGTTGGGAAATCTTCCTCAACTTTTTGGCTTGAAATCCCTTGAAGACTTGGCATTTTCTCTTCACTCCTGGCCTTTACTACTTTACCATGAGGAATAATTAATAGAGGCATGGTTGCATGATTTATAGCTTTACTGCGAGCCTCTGTTGTTTGGTCTGCAGTTGGGCGGTGTTACCACCATACCACGACAGTCTCCTCACTATTCGGTGGTTGTGCAGTGAAGGCTCGATGGTTTGGTGTAGCGGTTGGTGTAGCGGTTACCTCCTTACCATGGGGGGCACTCAGAGAAGGCATGGTGGCATGGTGAAACCATGGTGGTTGGTGCAGGCGGTTACCTCCTTACTGCTAGAGGCTTTACTCTGCCTCATGGTTGGGTGATGGCACCAGCATATTGCGGCGGGCTTCACGTCGACTGGCAGTTACGTGATGGCTTACCGCTACACTACGGAGGTCTTTCAGCTTGAGCACGGTAGCACAGTGGAGATGGTGGACAACTGTAGAGGCTTACAGCTATACTACGGAGGCATGTTCTTTAAGCTGTGGTGGCACAATTGACGATGATAGTTTGGCAAGCAGGTTGTCACCACTGTACCACGGATGTCTTCCTGCTAGGGCACGGTAGTGTGGTGTATACTGCCTCACCATGAGCATAAGATGGATGGCGAGCGGTGGCATGGTAGAAGGGGCTTGAGGTTCTTTTGACTATTTGGGTGATGGTCAAAGTAGTGGATGAATAATGTGATGACACATGGCATGACGATATTCATTGATTTTACATCGCTATTGTAAATCAACGTTGATTGGCTGAAAGTCTTATTTTCTAATTATGATATATTTGCATTAAATGAATGATCTGATTTAGGAGGTTGATAGAGTGAAGTCTTTGTATCCCAATTTAATGTTGGGCGGCTTGATGTGTGTTGCATTACGGTGCACGTTATCAAAGAATGATGGAAGGCTTGTCGGCGGGGTAATTAAATATGCCCTAATGGTTGTTGATTGATATGAAGATTGTGAGGTCGATTGGTGAAGTGTCAAGATGATCTAATCTTGCAGTGAGAGTGTAAGAGCGGTATGCTAAGGCATTGTAACCGTGAACACTGAGTGACACTGAACCGAGAAGATGTGAACCTGAGAGGCAGTGAGGCTGGCTGAACGAGTGGGCTGGTAAAATGAAATGAATCTGCACTATATGTCGTGTGAGGAAATTGTAACAGTGCGAGGATTATGTATGATTGTGTTGCCTGTATTCTCCAGATGGACAAGATGTAAACTTCTAAAGAGCATAGCTCTGAGATTGTATTGTAACTATTTTGTTGTTGATTAATACAATTGAGCTGAGTGTTTTGGAGGGTGAATTTTTTTACCCGAAAGGGTTTTCCCCATGTAAATCTATGTGTCCATAATTTTTTCTTTCATGTTGTTTGATTTTATATTTTGAATCTATTCCTATGTTGAATCTATTATTTATATTCATGTACTTTTCTCGAAATGATTAATGGGGGATTCACTGTGCCTGTTTATGCTTTATGGCATAGCAGTTTATGTCTTTGAGGTGATTTGGAAATTAAAGTCACTAAGACAATGTTGTTCTTAGATGTTTCATTCTAAGTTGACAGGTCTCATCCCCAACAAGTGGTATCAAAGCTGGTTAAGGGTGGTCAAGGTTTGTTCATGGTACCAACAAGTGGTATCAGAGCCTTCTTCTGGATGCTGGTTCTGGGTATTTCTCTTGTGAATATTTCTTAGCTTGGCAAGCTTGAGGAAATCTGGAGGAATCGGCTGATGTTTGATCCTTTGATGAGTGAAAGTCCTTTCTCTTTTGAGTCAACACACAACATGAAATACACTAGAGAATATTGGAGTTGATTATATTGTGACGATGTGGTTTGAGGCTCCTAGTTGGTAGCAAATGATCTTGATGCAAGGGGTGTGATTTTATTCTCATGGTTGTGTTGCAGTAAAGCGTGGTTCATACTGGGTGTCTATGTGAGAGGCTCCCTGGTAGTATGGAGTTTCTTAGGTTGTTTCTCAGCCATGGAGTATTGTGCTTGTGTTGGGTATTTCGACTTAGCACTGAAGGCAGTTTCTTTGTTGCCCTGATTGCATGAAGGCTATGAAGTTGACCTGGGTGGTCTGAAACTTCTGAATAGCCTGGCTCTCTCATATTCTTGTGCATGGTGGTGGTTTTGGAATTGGTCTGAAATGGGCTTGGAGTTCCTATTTACCTATATCGTGTACTAGAGCATGTTTCAGTTTCATGTTCTTTGACTCTGAAGACTCTTGGGTCGTCCAGATGTGTAGTGGATATGGACATGCATGGGTGTTTTATAAACACTATGGTTTTGCAAAGTTTTGCACGGTCAAGGAAAACTTGTGATCTTGTGGAGCTATTGTTAAGCTATTTTCTAGACCTTGGCCTTTGGGATGTGATTGTATGAGTTATTTGTAGTTCGACATGGTTTTGAGGAGGTGTGATGTCTTCTCTGCATGGGAGCATTGGTATGTGATTTTTCACTCAGTATTTTTGTGGTGTTGTGCTAGTTTCCTAGACTATGGTGCTTGAGTTGTGGATGTGATTGGCAAATCGGATCTGTTTTTTGATTTGGTGTTTGAGTCAAGTTTTCTACATTGTTGTTCTCTTTGAGATCTCAGTTTTGCAGTTTTATTTGCGATGATGGGTTTGCACTATTGTTGTGATTAATCTTCAAGTTATGCAGTTGGTGGATTAGCTACCTATTGGCTACAATGAGATAACTTGGAATGGACAATCTATATCCAGGGAGGTTGCTTCAGTGGTGGTGTAGATCTATTAGCTGGCCTTGTTTGTGGTCACTTGTGCATTGGCATAGATGCTTTGAGATGAGAGGATGGATGGAGTTGAGTACCTGAATAGCTGGTTATGGGGACTCGTAGCATGTGTATCAAGATGTCATGGAGAGCTTGGTACACTTTATAGTGTAAGTTTTTTTTGACAGTGATGGTGTGGTCTGTGTGGTTTGGAGATTTTGGTGTGGTTTGGCTTTGTTGTCAAATGGACATGTTGTCGATTGTACCTGGAGGTTTTTTAGATCAACAGATGTTTGGTCATGATTCTTGGAAAGCTCGGTATCATAGTTCAGTGGGAGCTTTAGCAATGATAATGGATTCATCACTTGGTGGTGAATGACCTTCTTTGGTGTTGCAGATGTTTCTAGGAGGGACTCTTAGATCTTGTTGTTGCAGAAGAGTTCTTTCGCATTTGTAGGGACACTATTTGAAGATGTAAAACATCTTGAAACCATGGAGTATGTTTGTAGTCTTTGGGTCAGATTTTGGTAGTGCTTGATAGGTGATGTTGGTTTAGAGCTTGTTTATTTTATGTCATGGTATACTCTTGCTTGTGCATTAGAGTTTTGGCATGTTGCATTGCTCTTGAGACCATAGCTTGTTCACTTGAAGCATGGTATCACCTAAGGGGGATGTGTAGATCATGGTGTCATGATAACTTTTTTTTTCCTAGGTTTGGAGCTTTGACAGTGGTTTGGGGTTTATCTATGTTTTGAGTACTTTGTTTCATATGCTTGAGAACTTCATGTTAAGTGTAGTAATGCAGATTGGATTTAGCATGAGATGATAGGTTGTTGGTGCTCATGGATACATGGAAAATAAGACGAGGTTGTTGTGCTGCTTACATTTGAAATTTTGAGTAGCCTACACCTTGGTTGAATGCGAGTTCAATAGAGACCAGTGAGGATATTTATTTTGGATGAGTCATGGTGGCTTGTATATCTTGGAGGAGCATCTTTTTCCTCTTGGTCTACTCGGTAGTGAAGTTTATTTGAAAGGTATTTACCCATTATATCTTTCAGATATGTGATATACTTTATCTTTCATAGATATGAATCTTGAGTTGTTGTTTTAAGATTTTGGAGGATTCATAGTGAAAGGTGGATAGCATAGTTTATCTCCTTGTGCTTTTGAGGATTGGTAGGAGATAGGTATATAGGTTAGTTTGATCTTATTTGAGAGGCTTACATCCATGATTTCTTAAGTTGAACGGTTGGGTTTTGTTATGGATTTTCCTTTGGGATGTGAAGAAGATCATTCTTGACACAATTGGCACTTAGAAGTGTGTGTAGAAGGATACTACATGTTGTGATTTGCAGTTTCTCTATAATCTAGTTTTTCTTCCTATATGTTCAATCTCATATGACTTTAGATGTGAGATGTCTATGTGGATCCATGATGCTCACTAGTTTGTGGTCATGTGTTGTCACTTGGGTGAAGACATGGAGGTTCATGTGCCTCTTTCTTCTGTCAAAGGTGGAGAACTTGGAAGAACTCTGGAAGATTGTTGAGAGAAATGTTTCTTGCAGCAGGTGGTTGTAGGTTGTGCATATCAATGTGGTAGTCCCTCGATATTACATGGTTACATTTTTCTATGTGCTGGAATTGCTGGATTTGTTATGCCGTTAATATTTCAGATTTGGCATTACCCATGCAGTGAGAGTACCTGTATGTGTTTGGTCTTCTTTGACTAGTTGGCACATGATGCTTGTATCTGTGATTGATGGGTTGGCTATGTTGCTGGCTCGAGTTTACTAATGAGAATACCTAGAAGGTATGAGTGGTTGGATGAAATAGCATGAGATGTGGATGCTATTTTTTAGTCGCGTGAGTTTGATCAGTTGGATGGTTGTAGTTAGTTTTCTAGCTAAAGTTCTAGCTAATGGTTTGTCTTGTTTCTGGAGAAAGTCTTCATCACTTTTTTTGCGTTTGAGAGCTTTGAAGTTGTTGTTGTGGTTCCTTTTCCATCTGTAGGATCTAATGCTTGTGTTCTTGAGAGTAATGCATATATGCCTTGGCTCATTCCTTTTTCCTGTGGTGGATGGTTGGAGTTGTTGCTTGAGCTAGTGGACATATTGGATGTCGTTGCAGATGTCTTGGTTGGAGCATGAAAGCATTCTATTGGCCCTTATGTTCAAGTTTGGAGGAAGCCAATAAGTCTTCATCAATTGGGAGATTGCTGGTAAATCTGCCTCAACTTTTTGGCTTGAAATCCCTTGAAGACTTGGCATTTTCTCTTCAATCCTAGCCTTTATCGCTTTACCACAGGGAATAGTTAATAGAGGCACGATTGTGCAGTTTACCGATTTACCACGAGCCTCTGTTGTTTGGTCCACGATTGGGCGGTGTTACCACCATACTGCGGTGGTCTCCTGACTGTTCAACGGTTGTGCGGTGAAGGCTCAATGGTCTGGTGTAGCAGCTACCTCCTTACCATAGGGCTCGCTCGGAGAAGGCGCGGTGGCATGGTGAAACCGTGGTGGTCAGCGCAGGCGGTTACCTCCTTACCATTGGAGGCTTTACTCTGCCTCATGGTTGGGCAGTGGCATTGCCATACTACAGTAGGCTTCACATTGACTGGCAGTTACATGGTGGCTTATCGCTACACCACGAAGGTCTTTCAGCTTGAGCTCGGTAGCACAGTGGAGATGGGAAACAACTACAGAGGCTTGTTCTTTAAGCCACGATGGCATGGTTGATGGTGACGGTTTGGCAAGTGGGTTGTCACCACTATACCACAGGTGTCTTCCTGCTAGGGTTCGAAAGTGCAGTGTATACTGCCTCCCCATGAGCGTAAGATGGATGGCGAGCGGTGGAACGATAAAAGGGACTCAAGGTTCTATTGACTATTTGGGCGATGGTCAAAGCGGTGGACAAATAATGTGATGATACGTGGCATGATGATATCCATTGATTTTACATCGCTTTTGTAAATCAACGCTGATTGGATGAAAGTCTTATTTTCTAATTGCAATATATTTGCATTAAATGAATGATCTGATTTGGTAGGTTGACAAAGTGAAGTCTCTTTATCCTGATTTAATGATGGGTGGCTCGATGTGTGCTGCATTGCGATGCATGTTATCAGAGAATGATGGAAGGCTTGTTGATGGGGTAATTAAATATGCCTTGATGGTTGTTGATTGATATGAAGACTGTGAGGTCAATCAGCGAAGTGTCAAGATGATCTGATCTTGTAGTGAGAGTGTAAGAGCGGTATGCTAAGGCATTGTAATTGTGAACACTGAGTGACACTGAACTAAGAAGATGTGAACCTAAGAGGCCATGAGGTTGTGCTGGCCAAAAGGCTGGATGAACGAGTGTGATGGTAAAATAAAATGAATCTGCACTATATGTCGTGTGAGGACATTGTAACAGTGTGAGGATTTTGTATGACTATGTTGCCTATATTCTCCAGATGGACAAGATGTAAAATTCTGAAGAGTATAGCTCTGAGATTATATTGTAACTATTTTGTTGCTGATTAATACAATTGAGCTGAGTGTTTTGGAGGGTGGGGTTTTTTACCCGAAAGGGTTTTCCCCACGTAAATCTGTGTGTCCATAAGTTTATCTTTCATGTTGTTCGATTATGTATTCTTAATCTATGTCTATGTTGAATCTGTTATTTGTATGCATGTACTTTTCTCGAAATGATTAATGGGGGATTCACTGTGCCTATTTTTGCTTTATGGCATAGTAGTTTGTGTCTTTGAGGTGATTTAGAAATTAAGGTCACTAAGACACTGTTGTTCTTAGATTTTTCATTCTAAGTTGACAGGTTTCATCCCCAACAACTTTCCAAATTTCCATCTTTTAGAGAATAATTAACATTCTTAAATCTTTTAACATCAATTATTTTTTTTTCAAAATCATTATCAACACTTTCATGCATGCAAACTCTGAAGAATGAAAGATTTCCACAACTAGTGCATTGTCTAGAAATACAAGAACTTGAATAAAATAATTTTTCATTAGATCTTTCACAAAATAAACTTGATATAAACTCCCTTACTGTTTCAGGTGGCATATTGATACCACATTCCTGCATAATCATGATAGTGTGCAAAGTACAATGTATATATTGAAAAAACATCATAAAAATAATGAAATTAAACATGTGTTGTACAACAAAAAGATATTCGTTCTTTATTAATTTTTACATACCATGGTTTACATTTTTCAAAAGACCTTTGGCTTATTTTAATATTACCAGGAAACACTAAATCACCATAATTTTTTTAATCAAATTCAGTTTGTGTTGTATCTAATAGGTGTTTCAGATGAGGACTGTGAACTTTGGACCCCACCCTTAATTTTAAAACATCTCTAGCATTAGATGATACCATAGTATTATCTTGCCAATATTTTCCAATCAAAGATTTAATTTCAACATTCAATTTCATATTAGACCTTGGGAGTCGACCACTAAAACTCCAACATTGGTTAATAAGATCATTTTCTATAATTTCTCTTCTTTTTGCCGCTCTTAGCAATGTTTTAGGATGCATTTTTAAAAATTCACTAATATTGCTTACCATTATTTTATTCATTTAAGCTGATTTATTAACTATAACAATTGTTATAGCTCTTCTTGCTACATTCTTATCTTTAGACCTACTATTTTTTCCAATAGACTAAATAGCACTAGCAATACTAGACATAGCATGTTTTACTGATTGATCCTTTCTTCTTTGTTTAACAAAAATGCCTAACTTTTTATTATTTTTCTCATTTTTCGCATTCTCATTAATTGCATCATTAGTTGACATTGAACTGGAAGTTTCTTACGATAAAAAATTGATTGTATAATCTATTAGCATGTGTTCTTATTTGTCTCTCAGTTTTTTTATAAGTAAGATTATCCAAAACATCACTTTCAATTTAAAAAAATAAAATATTCAAAACTATTTTCATTTTCATTTTCATTCTCATCTTCATTTTTATTTTCATTTTAATTTTAATTTTCATTCTCATCTTCATTTTCATTTTCATTTTCATTTTCATTTTCAACAACAAATCGGTTTTCATTTACATTTCCATTAAGAGGATTTTCATTTTCATTTTCAACAAAGAAACGGTTTTCATTTTCATTTTCAATAAAACTATTATCATTTTCATTTTCATCAAGAGGATTTTCATTTTTCATTTTCCACAAAAAAATGGTCTTCATTTTCATTTTCAATAAAAGTATTTTCATTTTCAATAAAACTATTATCATTTTCATTTTCATCAAGAGGATTTTCATTTTTCATTTTCCACAAAAAAATGGTTTTCATTTTCATTTTCAATAAAAGTATTTTCATTTTCATTTTCAACAACAATTTGACTCAAATCTTTAACTCTATGAATATTATCAATATCGACATTGTAATATCTAGCCTCTTGTAAATCTCTAATAAACAAAATTTCCATGAGTCTCAAAGGTGGATTTGAAGATGGACCTAGACTTGTTCCTATTGAAAAATTCTCCATAGCATTGGAAGGGATATTTGAAGACATACAAGGAGTAGTTTGTACATTCATATTAGTTTCCACATTCACTTCTTGCAAGTTTGCATCGTCTACATCCATGGTCTCCTCAATGTTTTAATCTTCAATATTTGTGGAATTGGATGCTTCACCATCATTCATTGATCGAATTCTCATTCTTATTTCTCTTTGTCTTTGTTTCTCGTTCTCTCTCTTTGCTTGAATTTCTTCAGGGGTTAATACCTTCCTATATTTCCTCTTATTCCAACATTGTGATCCCATGATTAATTTTTTTTTAAGTATACACAAATGAATGTCAAAAACTTGATTCTTTCTTCAACTTGTTCCTCCTTTAAACAAGTAGCAATTGTTTGAACAAATTTCCTCTTCCTCCTTTAAATAACTAGCAATTGAACAAATTTCCTCTTCCTCTTTCAAACAAGTAACAATTGAACAAGAATCCTCTTCCTCCTTCAAACAAGTATCAATTAAAAAAAATACCTCTTCATCCTTCAAACAAGTAGCAATTGCTCAAAATTTGTCTTCCTCCTCCAAACAAGTAGCTCAATCAAACAAAATTTCACATCCTCTTTTGAAACATTTATAGGAATTCAACAAAATTACTCTTCCTTCTTCAAACAAGTAGCTTAATTAAACAAAAAAATTCATCCTTCTTTGAAATAAAATAGGAATTCAAAATTTTTTATCTTCCTCCTTTCAAAACAAATAGCCATTCAACAAAAATTTCTTCCTCCTTGAAACAAATAGCAATTCAAAAAAACTATTTTCTCACAGCGTCCCAATGATGCCTCCTTTCAAAATTGAAAAAAAAACCAACTTGAAGAGCTTCAACAAGACAAAAGTTCATAGAAAATAGGGAATATGTCGTAGCTGACCATACAAAATGATTCTTAGACCCGACATACCCCTTTTTGATAGTAAATTTAAAAATAACAGTAAAAAAGAACTTAAGATCTTGTTTAATAAATGGGATCCCGATTTATAAAAATCAAGATCATGTTTACTAAAGGGATCCCGAGTTAAATAAATTAGGATCTTGTTTATTAAATGGGATCCCGTTTCATTTTCCAACGACCCCTCCATTTAATTTTCAACGGGTGAATTATAAACGAGATCCCATTTTTTAAAATTTCAAATTTAGGTCGGGTTTTTGCTTTGTTAACAGGTTTGGGGATCCAAACCTAAGCCTTGGACTTGGTTTGACCTGCAAGTTGAAGGTCCTAGCAATGTCACAAAAAAATACTGACTTTGGGCATACGTCTGAAGGCTTTCTTTGCAAAGTTTTTCGACAAAATTATAACCCATTATAGATTTGACAATGTAGATTCCAAATATGTAATGTTTTTTACAATTGGATTATTTTTTTAATTTTTCATTTAATTTTTTATTAAATGAGCCCATAAACTTGAATTATCAGTGTTTTTTAGTATTTTAATAACTTTTTATCAACATAACATTTTTACGAACGGATTGCACGAAAGCATACTTTAGACAATTCTTTTCAATTTAAAAAAAAATAAAAAATCATAAGTTTAGGTCATCTTATGTGTGACATACACGATGATTTTTTAAAGCACCAAATATGGCCAAAAAAAAATATTCAATAAAAAAATACAAAAAATATGGAAAGCGTGCTTCAGTGAATTACAAATATTCTCCAAAAAGGATTTAGAAAAATATGATTATTTAGGTCAAAATATGGATGACGTACATGTGCATGGTATGGTAAAAGAAAATGACTTCTAAATAGTGGTTTTTAGAAATGCCTATTGAAAGTCAATTTGTATCATCTAGGTATTGAAATAGATTACATATTTGGAAACTAGACTCTGATTACTACATTTTATGATTAGTGACTTTTTTCAAAATTCCATCTCTAAGTGCTTCAAATTTTAAAGTCAAATGTGTTGAAGTCTTAAAATCAGGGAAAACACTTCCACTAAATGGCCAAAAAGTGGACTCAACTTCTTGCCAGCACCCTTCACATGTTCTTGAATTTAGTAATCTTAATTGTTCATTTCGTAAGTGTAGGATTAAATATAGATTAGTGTGTTTGATCTTAGATTAGATTCTGATTTCAAGCATGTTTATCTTGTTTGCATCTATTATTTTCCCCTCACACACTAGTAACAATAGAACTTTGTTGGAATATGTGAGGAAGGAGCCATAGAGCATGTTGATCTTGATGCAAGAAAGTGTTAGCTATCCTTTAACTTGCATAGGATGTTTTGATTATGCCAAATGGAACCCCAATCACACATAAGGACCTTAGTTGCCCCAATAATAATATATAGAAAAAGCACAAATAAAAATCAACCAAAAGAAACATCATGATCCATCATCGCCGAGCTCTAATTGAACATGTGTTTATCATCGAGTAGCATAGGAACATGACATAAGATAAATCGGATAAAAATACTAGATTTAATTAGACCAAATGAGTCAAAAAACATTTAGATAGATTATTTTCCACTAATAAGTGTTTGATATGATTCAAAATATTGTGTCTAATTGAAGGAGTGAAACATCTCGTATAAGATTCTTGATTTGGTTCTAATAATACAACAACCTAGAAGAAAAATGGTTTTTGATAAAGATAGGTAACATTGAGAGATACATAGATAATTGATCATGCAGGTTGAAGGCTTGTTTGGTAGTTTTATATATTATTCCATGACTTGTTAAGCTTCATTTTTGTAATATGTTCAATTTGTGTTTTACCAACATGTCAGTTCTTGATAAGGGATAATTTTATTATGGAAAATGGATTGTGACAGGTGATAATATTATTATGTAATGTAGATTGTGATAGGTGATAGTGATAGTATCCTCTAATACCATGTCAAATATCCTTATGAAAATATAGGTCTAGGATTGTTGTACTGTAAATAAAATATGAAGGGATGGTTACCTCCTATTCTATCTAGGCCATTCAATTAAGTCCTAAGAACCCTAATTGGATTGACTAACAACCTCACAAGGTGAGTCAATTCACAATTAGGACTTAGGAAGGCGTTCTTTTCAGCTTTAAGGGGTTCACCACCAAGCAAATGCTTGGAAAACACAATGTGATATGCAAAATGACCTAAAATAAGCTAAATGAGAGATGCAAATACTGAAAATATGCAACACCAAGTTAGGGTATGTGCACTTGGGCAGTTTGGAGATGTAATAAGGATTTTGGAAATGCAAAGAAGCTGCCAAAATATGTCTTGGAGGACTAAGACGCCCAAGATGGTGTATTAGTCCTGCTGCTGTTTTTCAGGGCAAATACAAAATCTTTAGATGTTAGAACCAAATCTGAAAGAATCTCTGAAAGATATGCTAGGGAGGACTAAGACACCCAAGGTGGCATATTAGTCTCACTCTGAATTTTTGAAAAGTTTGAATGTGGTTCTGAGCTCCCAAGTCTGCACTTGCTTCCTCTCATATCTTAGGTTCTGAAAATTTTGAATCTAACCTATAGGTGTGTTTCTGTGAAGATGACAACTTTGGTAATGCAACTTTTGTAACTTTTCAATCTTGCACTCCAAATGATCTTCAAGTTTCAACCTAGATATGCAAACACAAACATATAAGAGAGGGAAAACTTGTTGATTGTTAGTGAATGGGGGTTTTCCTTGGTCAAACCCTTTGTTCGTAATTAAACCTTGAGACGCGCTAATGAAATCAATGGATAGGAGGAGAGTGGTGGAAAATCACCTACCACAAAGATAGGGCCTAACCTCCCATGAATGAAGGGAAAGACTCCTTCAACATGGAGTGATAACAAAGACTAAACTACCTTGACACCTAAGTAGGCTTAAGTAAGCCAAGTGTACACCTATGTGTACACCAACACCCACCCTTAAGCATAGCTTAGGTGGGTATAAAAAGGATGGGTCCCAACTACTAGGCCATGTTAGGTACCCATGTACAAACAACTTTCTCAAAAAATGGAGAAAAGGAGAAAACCCAGTGGGAATAAAACTCCTCTCCAAAAGAGAAAGGAAACAAAAAAAGGTACAAGTGAAAGAAGAAGAAAGATAGAAGGAGGTCTCAAGACCCCCCAAGAAGTACTTCTATCACAAAAGTAAAAGAGATATTCCCCCCATAGGATAGAAAGAGAGAGACTAGAGAGCCCCCCCATAAGATGATGGATCTTGCATGTTTGAGTGATGCTCGATGAAGAACGCTGAAAGTGATCTAGAAAAGTCGAACAACATGTCTTCCTTGTGGAAGAAGGAAAACTGCAGAAAGGTGCATAATATCTTCCCAAGTGAGAAGAACATAAGTCTCTAAATGTTGCACATAATTCGAAGACTACAATGAAATCTCTTGAAGCTGTAGTGAAGCAATTGGTTGAATCATTACCAACTTTGTAAAATGGAACTCACTAAACAAGTTTGATATGCCTGCCAAGTAGTCATCCCAATCTACTACATCAGTATCACATATGTATTTATCTTGTTGTCCTAAATCATGAGAAACCAAGGATGTTGGAACACTCAAAGCTAATGAAGTAGGAGATGAAGAAGATATATTATCAGTAGGTGTGGGAACCAATGAGGAGGATACAACTCCAAGATTTAAACAACCAAACCAAGTCTCCTTCTGAAGATTGAAGGTATCAGAGTCATCTATACTCATGCCATTATCAAAGTTGGAAGAACCAAAGAAAGAAAAAGAATACACTCTAGAACCATGATCAAAATGTCCTATAGCAATGATGGCTTTACTTTGCAAATCTCTTATAATCATTGAAGTGGTTGTGAACTTAACTATTTTCCCTGAGCTAGTATGTGTGATCTGATAAATGGAAAGGAGATTGGTGGATAAAGATGGAACATAAAGTACATCATGAAATTTCCCTTCACCAAAATCAATGGATCCTTTTCCATAAGCTTTCACATACGCGTTATTCCCCATAAGAATTGGAGGGAATGAACAAGGCTCAAATGTAGAAAACAACTCCTTAGAGGCAACCATGTGGTGTGAAGCCCTTGAATCAAGAAGCCACTTATGTGAAGTATGATGTGTTGAAGCAAGAAGTACCATACCTTTACCTTTCTTTGATTTATTTGATGATGTTGGTGATGTTGATGCAACATTAGATGAGCCACTTGCCTTAAGTTTGGACAATTCAAGTTGAGTTTGTTTAAGTAGATTCTTTAATCTTGATCCTTTTTGAAGCATTGGCTTTCTTCATGTCCAAGCGTTTTACAATAAGTACAAGTAGGCCTTTCCTTAAAACTTTTCCCTTTTGAGGAGGAAAATGGATTCTCAGATTTGGTGTCTTTAACATGATCCTTAGGTTGTTTGTGTGACTTAGATGGAGAAACCTTTTGTTCATTTGTAATAAGAGCCTTTGGTTGAGATGTCTTCATTGTACCCATTTGAATTAGTTTGTCTTGCTCCTTTGAAAGAGAAACAACAAAATCAGTAAGAGAAGGCATAGTGAAGCGTGTACCAAGAGCATCCTTTGTTGCATGAAAAGTTGACACAAATACTGAATACATAGGACCTAACTTTGACAAGACACTTAGAATCAATTGATCGTCTTGTTTTTCAATCCCACATTGTTTGAGTTGAAACTTTAGCAAATGCAGCTTAGTGAAAAAATCCTGAATTGTGTTAAAGTCTTGTGGATTAAGACTTATTAGTTCATTCTCCAGTTAATGCCCTCTCATTACATCTTGTTTGCCAAATTTTTTTTCTAATGTAGTCCATACTTCATTAGATGTAGTGGTGGAAGCAATGTGAAAGAGAAGGTCGGATGAAAGAGACATACACAATGTACCATAGGCTTCATCATTTTGATTAAACCATTTACGTTTTTCTGCAGCACCTATTGGTTCAGGTTCCAAACCCAAAGTGACCCGATGCAATCCTAGTTTCTTGAGTTTTATTTCCATTGATTGCTTCCATTCATGGTAGTTAAATGGAGTTAGAATTAGATCCATTTTGTGAAAAAACAAACACAAGACAACCACCCTTGATTAGTTTTTGACCCCCACTTTGTTTTGGCACTTTATAGTTTTAATGCATGAGCAAGATGTGAAAAAAAATGGGTTAGTTTGGCACTTTATGTGAGTGCGATTGAACCCACTTGACTTTACAAAAAAGGTGCTGCCAGAGCTTTAAGAAAAACTTAAATCAGAGGATACACAACTCCAATGGCGCTGGTCAATACATCTTAAAAAAAAAAAACTCTTGAGAAACCTTAAAGACTTCATCTTCTCATGCAACTGAGACAGTAGATCTGATGTTACAAATAGATCACCCCCTCCTACAAAGAATAAACAACAGTTAGAGGCCTGATTGCGTGGTAGATTGAGCTCCCATGGGAAACCTTGCTGCCAGCGTGGGAGGACCACGTCTAATCCCTGCACGAGGGTGTGATCCAAGGCCCGCGCGAGGGTGAGCGTGAAGGAGATGATCCTCACTTCTGCACAATGCGGACATAAAGACTTCTCACGCCTGCGCACAGGTTTGAACCCTGCTGTCGATGCCAAGAGGGATTGGAATTTTTGCGCCTACAAATGTAAGGGCTTGTAAACAGCAACACGTGCCTCCAAACAGTCGATGAAGCCTCTAACGACAAAGGATGGGGCCTCCAAACAAAATCGCTGCTTCCAAATGGCCTTACAAGTACATCCACAAAAGAACCGTCGATGTGAAGATTTGGGTGAGCCCTTGTAAGGTATCGGTCGAAGCTGCCAACCACGCCACACAGATCTGCTAATCACGCCTCACAGATTAGAGGGCACCACAAATTTGAAACGTCGGAGGAGGAGGTCATGCAATGAAATAGTTTATCTAAAGGCCTGCACTTTCTCCACCTAAAGCTCTGATACCATGAAGGTTTTTAGGATCAAAGAGATATTTGCAAGCACATGAACAATTCCATCAAATTGTATTCAACTTAGAAGATTGATTAAAAGATCAATCTTAAATAGAAAGTACAAGGAAATCAAGATCCACAATCAGTGGATAGGAGGAGAGTGTGGCAAATCACCTACCACAAAGATAGGGCCTAACCTCTCATGAATGAAGGGAAAGACTCCTTCAACATGGAGTGATAACAAAGACTAAACTACCTTGACACTTAAGTAGGCTTAAGTAAGCCAAGTGTACACCTATGTGTACACCAACAACTATAATGAACAAATTTTTATAATTGAATATTTTATTATGTTTTGGTTTGTGAAATTTCGATACACCAATAAATTAAAACTGTATAAATTAAGGTATGAGAATTGTAACATATAATTGATTAATCAATATAGATATAAATGATTAAATAATTTTAGTTACAATATTATATGCTAATAATGAACTACTTATAATAATTGCGCTCGATAAAAGTATATAGATATACAGTCGGATTGCCATGTAGATGGCGATCTTTTAATTTTATATGGCTTGTGTCTGATTAGTGAAGAATTGCGTTACTTTGTTGGTTCTCTCCTGAACTTGTGGAATGTTGTATGATCCATGATTTTTGTTGAGGAAGTTCTTGTACCACATGGCAGAAAGCTTCGGAATTCGTTTTTGAGTGGCGTAATCAACATAGTAAAGTCCAAAGCGTTTAGTGTAGCCGTATAACCATTCGAAATTGTCCAGAATCGACCACACATAGTAACCTCTTACGTCTGCTCCTTTTCTGCAAATAACAACAGCCAACCATTTCATTCAATAAAATATCAAGGAAAAGTAAGTGAGTCGAGCTGAAACTGTTTTGAGAGCGTATTATACATACCGTATTGCGGCTGCCAAATAGGTCAGATAGCTTTCCATTTGATTGATTCTTCGATCATCATTCAAAGCATCTGCCACTGGGGCCGCCGGATGATTTTGTTGACCATAACCTGTGTTCATTTCCACTGTTATTAGAACTAATAGGTGTCGGTTATCGATGTTAGTGGAACAAGTATATCTATGCACTCACCGTTTTCTGTGATGATAATTACAGGATTGTTATATCTTTCTTTCACGTACATCACAATTTTTTCCATTCCATATGGCACAACAAAGGATCCCGCCACGCCCGTCTGCCATGCAATTGAATTCCAAAATGATAATCATTTTAGATGAAAATTAATTAAAGATTTAATATTAAAAGTTGAAAAGAAGACATACCGGCTCGCCTATAGGAACTCCGTCTCTCTCACCTGCAAGGGAGTCCATGTTGAATAAGAATAGTCGTCAAATAAAATTTTCTAGTGGAATTAAGCTCTATGATTTACAGAATTACCTTACCAGTTATATAGACTAAGGCATCTGGACAATACTCTATTTTCAAACAAAGCGAGAAGAGGCAGTCCTTGGCATACAATGTTGTGTAATGGTTAATGCCGATAAAATCATATGAACCCTTTACTTTTCCTGACATTTCTGTGAGGAAAGTAGGCAGACGCCGCCCCAACATTCGCCGCATTTCAGGAGGATAATCCCCATAAATAATAGGGTCCAAAAACCTGCACAACCCATTAATGCAGCAATCAATATAACAGACTCTGATCCATGTAAATAAAATTTATTAAAATCGTGCAAGTTTATACTGGACAGAATGCAATGTAGTCGAATGCAAACATGACTAAAGTTTAAGCCGGACCATTCTTACCAGGCCGCGTCGAATGCCAACAATCTCTCGACTGCAGATCTGTCATCTGGTATGCTCCTCAGAGGCTCGTACCATTCAGCGCAGATCACTATACCAATAGACCCTCCCTGCTTGCTCTGCAAATTTATGTGATTTATAATTATTGTCCACGTTCAGATTGTATTAATATGCATCAGAAGATCTGGTATGAATTGTGCATCGAGCACCCTCTAAAGATATTTAACTTCTAACCTGATATTTTGTTCTATAGACATCAACCGCCGCTGCATGTGATAATATAACATTATGAGCAGCAATGTAGGGTTCGGTTTTTGAATTTCCATCAGTACAATTTCCAAACGGCCAAGAACACCGAGAAGGGGGATAAGTTCCTGTAAGATAACCCTCCTGGACAAATATATTCGGCTCATTGAATGTTGCCCAGTATTTCACTCTGTCTCCGAATGCTGCAAAGCAAACGTCTGCAAATGCTTTGAAGTCCTTGCTGCAACGTTCTCATACTAGATTACGATACACAAAAAGAAAAATTAGCTGTTACAGAAATCGACGAACAGATATAGGTTACAACTTACACTACGTTGGAACTCAACCAGCCCCCATATGAATCTTCTAATTGCTGTGGAATATCATAATGATTCAAGGTCACTAATGGTTCAATTCCTGCAACAACCATAAATATAGTGAAACTCGTTAGAGAATTTAGCCACTTTTAAATCTAGTCTACAAAAACTTCTGTTCACAATAAAAATTGACTCAATGGTAGATCACTCAGCCTACACATACAAACTCTTACTGGTCCATAAATATACCAAAATCAGAAACATTTTTAAATAAAAAGCTTGAACACAGCCACAAACCTTTTGACAGTAAAGTGTCGATGATATTATTATAAAACTTAATTCCCTTCGCGTTGACAGTTTCTCTTCCAGCTTTATCACAAATTGCATAGACAAATGAATAACAGGAATTGTAAGCGCTCTAAATGAAGTTATTGTAAGGACATGGCTAATAAATATACCTGGAAGAATGCGAGACCAGGATATGGAGAAGCGATAGGAGTCCACCCCGAGGGAACTCATCAAGTCAATATCTTCCTGTATTGCACAATCGTTTTCATTAATTATAAAGCTATGATATTAAAAACAGATAGATCAATTAGATAACTATGTGACAAGTACCTTGTAACGATGATACTGATCATCAGCCACATCTCCATTACTTCCGTCAGCAATATCTCCTGCGCCATAAATTGTAACCATTGATAATTTCAAATCAAGGAAAATAAGGAAAATCAAACAATAAAACTGATAAACGCTTATCCGATTAAACCTGGATGAGTGTGCGTAAAAACATCCCAATTGTTTAGACCCTTTCCGTCTTCGAGATACGCACCTTCCACCTGCAATCGCAAGGTTAATTCCATAATTTTCAAAAATCCTATTAAGCAACAGTTCAATGAAGGAAAAGCAAACCTGATAGGAAGAAGAGGCAGTTCCAAAGATAAATCCAGGCGGAAAACTGCTTCTATCAATCTCTACTTCTCCTAAAACTGTACCCACCATTATCATAATTGCAAGTATTGCTTTCGACATACTTGCCTTTCCCTTCATGACAGACATTAGACGAAACAAGCGCAAACTTACTTAAACATTGCAAGTACGTTACCTGCGGACAAGTTTGTAAACCACATCACATCAAGGCCTAAATGGAGACAACGCTATATTTCCTGCTTTAGTTCAACTTTATATATATAATATTATGGCAACTATTTGTCTTCTTCCGTTTACGATTCATTTTATAACGACTTGTAGTGGATACACCAAATATGGTAGGTTGATAATGTTTGGAATACCTAAAACATTATAAATATTGGGAAAATATTTATAATTAATGTTTACACTTACTCTCTAGTTACTTGGGGAACACTTAATGTGTTAAGTTTTTTTATTTAATAAATATTGTTAAATTTTGCATTTATTTATTATTGTAATTAATTTGTAAATATGTGTCATATGGGGAATGTATATTCATTTGGGAAGAATCCCATGATTCTTTCTAGTATCACATTATACCACTTGAATCATATAGTTAAATGTGAGCTTATAGTTTCAATATCTTAATATTATCATAGCATATATTTGATTGGGCTTAAACAACACACACTAAGCATTGAGTTAGGTGGTTGTTTTGTATGGGTCCCTCAATTGTTTTATCTTTTTAAGTTTTTGTTTCAACTATTCTTTTTCATAGTCATGAGGATATTGTTTTCCAACTGCCATCCCAATATATAATATACTTAATCTATTTATTATTTATTAAATTATATTTAATATTATATAATATATTTTATAATTAATAAAATATTATTACGAATTTTTAAAAATATGGCTTAAATAATATTGATTATTAATTATAAATAATATATTATTAATAATTGGACAAAGAAATAAAAGATATGATCGACGAAACTTGGGTGTAGGCAATACAGGAGGAGGAGCATGACCTCTTTGCAAAAGACTTGGCTGAGCCAGAATTGGAAGGACAGGAACCCATATCAGATTCAAATTAAAAGTAAATCATTCAGGGGAAAAGGTTTATATTGAAACCTAGATGAGGTTGCAAATCCTGAAGGGATGGAAAAATTAGGAATACACACAACTAAACCTCTTAGAATGAATCATGATTGTAGGAACAACAAAAGGAGAGGCAAAACTCTGAACATTGAGAAGTTAAAGGTGGATGGGAAAGCAATGGGACAAAAGAAACTCGAGGATATGTTAAAAGTGGGGAAGGGCATACCCCTTCCTGAAGGACAATGCAAATCTTAATTTGGAATGTTAGGGGCTTAAACACCCCTAGCAAAAAATGCCTAGTGAAGCACCAATTGATGTCGTCCCATGTTGATATGTGTATACTACAAGAAACCAAACTGGATCAAGCAGAGGTGGAAGGTTGGGAAGCAAAGTTGAGAGCATGGAAGATGTTATGTGTTGGAGCTTAAGGACATTCTAGGGGATTCATTACCTAATGGAAACCACAAAAAGTGATGGTGGAAGTAGTGGCAGAAGGGGCGCATTAGATGATATGTAAAGTGACTTGTTTCACTTCAAACCTAAGTTTCTTTCTTATCAACGTGTATAGACCAAACTTTTGTATTCAAAAGAAGGTGGTTTGGAGTGAATTGGAAATAGTGTGCAATAACTTGAACACCGACTTTGGAGTACTAGGGGGTGATTTCAATGCTATTTTACATTTTGAGGACAAAAGTGGAGGGGCCAACAAGAGGCTTCAAGCATAAGAGGAATTTGTGGAGTTTGTGGTAAGAAACTCTCTTGTTGAAATCCCTACAACTAGTAGAGTGTTCACTTGGCCAAATAGGAGGCGGGGTTTGAACGCAATTTTGAAAAAACTGGATAGATTCTTCTTTCTAGGGGACATCAGTGAATTCTCTTATTCCTTGCAAAGCAAAATTCTTAACCTATCTGGTTCGGACCACTTATCAGTGCTTCTAGAAATTAAGGTGGAAAGCAAGCCAAGGTGTTGCCCCTTCAAATTTGAGAGCATGTGGTTCAAAGACCCCAAATTTATGGGGCTTGTTGATACATGGTGGAATGAATCAAATGATGAAGGCTCCAAAATGTATAGAATGTGCTCCAAGCTCAAATGGGTCAAATCAAAAATAAAGGAGTGGAACTAGACTAGCTTCAAGAATATTTTTGAAGAGAAGAAAAAGATTGAAGAGGAACTGAGCAACCTCAATTCAGAATTCATGGAAAATGGTATGGATACTTGTAGCTTTCTAAAAGAGAAGGAATAGCTGTGAAAATTAGAAGACATTCTCTCAAAAGAACAAATGTTTTGGAGATAAAAGTCAAGGGAAACCTGGTTGAAAGAGGGTGATAGTAATACAAATTTCTTCCACACAACAACCAAAATAAGAAGAGAAGTAAACAAAACTGCTTTGATCACTATGGAGGATGGTAGTAAGTTGGAGTTGGGCTCAGAGATAGCAAGGGATACTGTACTCTTCTTCCAAAAATTATTAAATGATTGGGGAGGATCCAACCTCCATCCCCAGCAAAGTATATTAGAAATCATTCAAAAATTGGTGACTCAGCAACACAATGATACACTGACTAGGACCTTTGAGGAGGATGAAATAAAGCAATCACTCTTCTAGTTATACTCGGAGAAAGTTTTGGGGTGAGAAGGTTTTCATGCAGTCTTCTTTCAACAATGTTGGGACATTGTGGGAAGAGATCTATTTGAAGCAATTGAGGACTCAAGGGAATTGGGTAGGGTCCTAAAAGAGCTCAATAATACATTCATTTCTCTAGTTCCAAAAAAGGATAAGCCATAAAAGCTAGAGGAATATAGGCCGATATCGTTGTGCAATACAACCTATAAGGTAATGGAAAAATCAATTGCTAACAAGATGAAGGAAATTATCCCATTGATAATATTGAAAGAGAAAATAGGGTTTTTGCCTAGCAAGTTCATATTGTGCGACTTAATCATTGCATAAGAAGCAATACATTCGGTTGAATAAACAAAGAAGGCATCCATGATGCTTAAATTAGATGTTAAGAAAGTATATGACAAAGTCAATTGGTGATTCATGTGTAAGTTTTTGGAAGAATTTAGCTTCAAACATAATTGGATTGAATGGATATTTAACTGGATATCTTGCTCAAGGTATTTGGTTCTAATAAATGGCATGCCAAAATGGTTCTTTAGGGCATCCAGGGGCCTCAAGAAAGGGGATCCTCTTTCCCCCTTTCTCTTTATTACTATGGTTAAGGACTTGGGTAGATCGGTGTCCTTAGCCATGATTTAAAAAGGACTAAAAGGGATAGTGATAAAAAATGGAGTGGAGTCAGTGACTCATCGACAGTTTACAGATGACACTATGCTTCTTGAGGTGGCTAATGCATGAGAGGCCAGAATTTTTAAGGGTCTATTAGAAAACTACTCTTGAGCTTCGGTTCAAGAGGTGAGTTTACAAAAGTCAAATTTGTTTCTTTTTTCACACTAGGCCAATAGTGGAAGCCCAAATTTTACATATTTTGGGATTCAAAAAAGGGAATCTTCCATGCAAGTACTTAGGACTATCCTTGGCCTTGGGCTTGCAAAAAAACAAGTTGTGAGAGCAATTAATCTCAAAGGTGGCTAACAAACTCACCTAATGGAAAAGAAAATGGCTCTCTTGGGCTGGAAGGTTAACAATGATAAGAGTTTTCTTGGCCATGATTCCCATTTATATGAAGTCTTTCTTACCATTGCCTCAAGATACTTGTAGCAAATTAAATAAATGCATGCAGGATTGTTTCTGGAGAGGCATTGGAGAACAATTTTTTTCTTTAATTAACTAGGAGAAGGTATGTAAACCCAAGGAGTTCGATGGGGTTGATGTTAAAGAATGACATTAAAAAATAAAGCATTAGGAGTGAAGTTGGCCTAGAATATCTATGCTAATCAAGATCTGAAGTGGGTGAAGATAGTGAATCAAAAATATCTAGGAGGAAAGAACACTAGCATCTTTACGACCACAACACAACCAAAATGTTCCAGGATATGAAATTTTATCTACAGTTGTAGATCGATAGTGGGAGACTACCTGACATGGGACATTCACAATGGAAACATAATGTTGTTCTAGGGAGACTCTTGGGGTGGACACCAAAAATTAGCAGACAGGGAAAAATTAGGTAGAATCATGGAAGTCTCAAAACATACATGGGGTAGTCAAGTGAGTGACTATTTTACAGTTGATATAATTGGAGGAGAATGGTTCCTCGATGGAAGGAAGTAAGCACCCTTGGCATGGGTAATGAGGATGTGGCAATATTTGAGGAAGTGCTAAGAATTTTCATAGTTTTCCCAAGAACTTGTAATAACAAGCTGAGATGGTGTGACTCACCAACAGGTGTGTATAACTCAAAGGAAGGATACAAAATTTTGTTCAAAGAATATGAATCAGAAGCTAAGATCCTAAGGAATCTTTGCTGGGACAAATGTTGTTTACCTAAAGTGGGAATCTTCACTTGTTTTGCAATGCAAGGGAGAGCTCTCATAGTGGATAAGTTTAAGAAGATGGGTTACAATGGTCCATCAAGATGTGTTTTATGCAAACTCTTAGAGGAAACTGGGAATCATATTTTCCTAACATGTCCATTTGCCTCAAATTTCTAGCAATGGCTTTATGGCAAGCTCCAATGGATGACGGTACTCCCAAGTGATTTCTTGAGTTTACTGAAAGGTCACCAACACCTCGAAAAAATTTGGCGTATGCAAAAATGTGGAGGGTGTGTCCCTCCATAATGGTTTGAGAAATCTGGAAGGAGCAGAATCACAAAATCTTCATGGATAAGGAATTGAAGGTTCCTACATTCCTCAATAAGGTAGAAGCTAATATAGTGGAAGTGGTTAATGTGAGGGTAACAGGGGCTGGTAGGAAGAAGGTATATTTTTCCAGCTAGGATGCAACAATGAGAAGAAATTTGGGCAGCCTCAGGGTGTTGGAGGTCGTGGACAGTGATGGGGCCTCTTTGAAAACTATAAGGGAAAATGTTAAGTGGTGTCCTCCTAAAAACAGATGGTTCAAAGTCAACTTTGATCGAGATTCAAAAGGTAATCCTGGGTGTTCGGGCGCTGGGTGTATAATTAGAGACTAAGATGGGTGAATTGTTGGGAGGATAGCCTCCCCCCTCTCAGTAGGAATGAACAATATGGATGAGTTGGTTGTGGCCTCAATAGGAATTAAACTTTGTGTAGAGCTTAATTTGCCCAAGATAGTGGTGGAAGGGGATTCAACAATAATAGTTAATGCATTGCGCATAAAGACAATGGAAAATTAGAAGCTAGAAGGCTTGCTCATGACAATAGTCAGAATGCTTAAATTTTTTGAATAATTCGCAGTAAACCACACATACAGGGAAGGTAATCAAGAAGCAAACAAATTGTCAAAGCTAGGGGTTGGTGAGGTAGCCTTAAGGAGAATCTGGTATAAGATGATTGGGTGGTTGGGTGGACCCCTTTAGCCATCATGGCAGGGAGAGGCATCGTTAGCATAGCACCGATGAGGTCCTGTAGGTTGCCATCATTGGGATGGGCATACTGCGAC
Source organism: Sequoiadendron giganteum (assembly GCA_007115665.2). Lineage (NCBI taxonomy): Eukaryota > Viridiplantae > Streptophyta > Pinopsida > Cupressales > Cupressaceae > Sequoiadendron > Sequoiadendron giganteum. The sequence goes on from CM021109.1 coordinate 505,050,113, forward strand.
CAAAGGACATGACTCTTCTCAAGAAGCTGGATGTGGTACTGGAATACTTTCCATTTTTTCTTGACTTGAAAGGAATGCCTTTAATATACCATAGGCAATTGGTGGTAAAGGTTTCTTGCTTTCTAAAAAATGTTTTGGGTATGGAAGCGGTGAATGATTTTGATTGGTTTGCTTATCTTGAAGGTTACACAAAGGCTCAGGGTTTCTAGTGCTCTACTATGGATGGTATTTTCTTTCTGGGGCATCGTGGCTAAAAATTTAAGTGTAAATTCAAGTATAGTTGGTATGTGCATATGTATGTGATTAGAATAATAGTATAGACATCATTGTTAAGTATCCAGGATGATTTTTTGGAGGTCATACATAGAATAATCTGTAACGTAAGCCCAATGGGCATGATGTAATCTTTTTCTAGATTAATATAATAATCTTACCTATCAAAAAAATATATATTATATTTTTAGTATTCATTTATTAATATTTTTTTAAAATTATTATATAGAATAATTTATTCATATTATATATTATATTATCATTAATAATTAACATTATTTAATATTATAAAATATATTCAATAATTATTTAATGTTAAAATATTATTAATTATTAATTATAAATAATATATTATTTATAATATTTAATATATTTAATATTAATTTAATAATATATTTATAAATTATTATATATAATAGTATATTAATATATTAATATTAAATATATTATATTATCACTAATATATTAACATTATTTAATGCTTATATTGGCATGGTCTGTTGGTTTAATGGTGGCATTGTTGTTCTTGCCACCGAGGTTCAAACCTTGTTGGGATGGTATTGTTGAATGGTTATATTTTAGTTCATAGCTCCGGTTCAAAAGCATTTACCCCTTGAATAAAAAAAAGCATTATTTAATATTATATAATATATTTAATAATTATTTAATGTTATTTAGTTAAATATATTATTAATACTAAGTAAATATAATTTGAATAATAAACAGTCAGACTAACATTTTGAACTCAAACATTATTACTTCTCCAAAAGGATATAGGAGAACATATGTGACGAGTGGAGGAAGCACCCCATAGGTGGCACCACAAACTATGGATCCCATAAAAATGCAAAAGGGGGAGAATGGGGAGGATTGGAAAGAACTAGAAAATAGGAAAAATAAAATAAAGAAATAATTGAATAGGATTAGGTCATGGGCAGAATGGAACTTAGAATGAATAGATGAGCTTGTACCTTTCTTATGCATTATTGCATGTGGGCGATGGCTGGCCATTTATGTATTTTTTCAATTTTAATCAATAAACTTACTCTTACGAAACAAAAAAATATATAATTTGAATAAAATTAATTATAATGATAAATACAATATTAAATATTAATAATATATAATATTAATTTTTAATATATTTATATGATGATATATAAATAATTTTAATGCTAAAATTTTATCATTGTTAAATAATTGTGTCGAAGGCATTCCATATATGAACCTAATTGGATGACTTTATTGATTGACGATTGAGAATGTGTTAGCATGATACAAGACTTTTGAAAAAGGTTCAACCATTTAATGAACCTAATATAAAATAAATAGCAATGATAAATTAAGAAAGAAAGCAAAAAATTAGATATTCTTTGAATGATTTAACAATTTAAAAGTAGGCTTTTTATTTTAAAAACAAAGAAAAAAATTTGATAAGATTCAAATGAAAAATAGAACCATGTTTTATTAATATTTTAATTCTAATAATATTCTCTATTTTTTGCTTTTAAAATGATTTTACAATTTAAAAGTAGGCTTTTGATTTAAAAACAAAGAGAAGAAAAGAAATTGATAATATTGAAATAAAAAATAGAATTATACTTCATTAATATTTCAATTCTAATAAATTTAAAATTAGTTTTACTTTTTTATTTAATTATTCATTAACTTAATAAGTTTATTATTTATTGTTATTGTTATTGTTATTTTTATTAATATTTATATTTTAATGTATTTTGACTTTGCATTTAGTTTATTCTATTTCAATATTTAATTTAGACTTAAGTTTTAAATCTATTTTAATTATTTATGTCTTCTTTTAGAATTACAAAAAATAATTAATAGTTATTAGAATTATTTTAATTTATAATTAATTATCTTATTAAAATTTAATTATTTTAGAATAATTATATTTTTGAATTTTATTTAAATTTATATAATAAAATAAACTTAAAACTTAAAATCTAAATTAAAAATATAGAGAGAGAGAAACTAACTTTTGATCAGTTCTCTTGTGCCAACAATCCAACGACAACATGTGTCCCTAGGGAGTTAAGCTCAAGGTTCATTTGATTAAGGATATAATAATTCCCACTTCACAACATGATTTTCCTTTTACTCTTACCATCAAACCAAAGGAAGTTCTTGATCTTCTTTCGTATTTCATTGACTTGATAACTACTAAAGAACTAGACTGAGGCAAAGTAAATACTATAAGAGGATATAATTTTCTGACAAACTTGGATCTTACCTGCAAGAGACAAGTACTGCCTATTCCACCCATCAATTATTTTGTCAATTTTGGTTTTAATCCATAGCGACATCTATTATAGATTAGGGTTGATAGAAAAAGGTATCCTTAGGTACCTTAATTTCTTATGGGGACCTCCCCATTGGAACCCATATTTCTTGATCCAATTAGGTGGGGATTCATCCAACCCAAAATTATAGAATTAGCATTGGATACAGGTATGTGCAGGATCATCATGAAAAAAACAGGCCCTTAAGTGGCAATAAAATTCAGAAAATCAGAGTTAGGCAACTTGACGTAAAAATTTGAATAAGTTATCTATATTATTTCAAAAATATGTAAGAATAGAATCTATAGTAAATTGAATGTAGTTTCTAAACTACAAGGGTTTTTTTTTTTTTCAATCAATTTGGTGAAAATTTGAAATTTCAATGCAGTAGTACTTAAATTTTAGGGAAAAAATAAGAAGTAGTTGTCTGTCTGACCACCCTAACCACAATAAAATGATAATATTTTTTTATAAGATTTTAGATATAAGTAGGAGACTCATGTCCCGATGTGATGCATATTTGTTTGTAATTTTTTTCCAAGTAAATAATTAATTATGAATTTTTTATTACAACTCTTAAAAAATATAAAAACTCGTATGTTTGACCACCTTAACCTGGTCAAAACTTCATGAAATTCATTTTTTTATTTTAATCCTATATTATGTGAAGCATATAATGTGTCACATGTTTTGGATTCAAAAAATGTGATACCGTTTGAAAGCTATAGATTTTTTTCAATCAGCCTATCCATCAGGACTTTAGTCATAATTCAAATAGAAAATGAATAATAATTATTTATGAAATTCAAAGAAAAACATAATTTATATTGGTGGAAAGCTGAGAATCTCATTTAAAAACCCTTTTTGTTTCATCAATTTCGGGTAAAAAAAAAAGTCGTCAACCACATGGGCCACCATATCACTTAGATATCACCACTTTTTGGCCCACCATGATCCTGTGCATGCCCATACCTTTTCTCCTAATGCCAAGTAGAAGAGGTTTAGATTTTGTATCCGATTTTCCATGTTTCTTTCATCCAACTTCAAAAAGATTGCAGTGTCATCTATAAATTGGATGTTTAGTACTTCATTTTTATCTAGGAGTTTTAGGCCCCTAATTCTAGGTGAGATATTAGATTCGCTCAATAGATAATGAATAGTGTCAGATGTAATAACAAAAAGGGTTGGTGCTAAGGGGCAACCTTGCCTGATGGATCTCTCATGAATGATTTCCTCTGAAACAGATCCATTTACCCCAATTTGAGCAGAGGCATCCCTTAGCAAAGTGTCCACCATATTGCAAAAGGCATTGGGGAATCCAAAGGCCTCACTTGTGTAGTTATTAAAAATGCCACTCAACTCAGTCATAGGCCTTTTTAAAGTCTAGGAGAATTATGGTAGAATTCTATTTTGAGTACCTTACCCATTCCATGGCCTCCCAAATTATGATCAAATCTTCCAAGATGTACCTTCCTTTGGTGAAGCCAATGAGTGTTATTTATAAACTTGGGAAGGATGTTTACTGGCCTCAAGGTAATTACTTCTGCCAAATCTTGTGGGACACATTCAATAGTGAGATAGGTCTCCAATTCCTCAACAAAATTTTGTTCCCCTTCTAGGAGCAGCTTAATAATACCTTTGTTAATGTTCCTACCCAAGGAGCCCCTATTTAGGACTTCCTGGTAAACTTGGATCAACTCATCTCAAATTCAATCTACAAATGTTTTTTAGAAATCTATAGGTAAACTATCACTTCCTAGGGATTTGTCATTACTCATAGAATGAATAGCCTTTTTGATTTCCTCTTTAGTGATTCCCTTAGGCTATTTTTTTGCATCCTCCTCAAAGATTTTCTTGGGAATTATTTTCTTGACATAGGCTCTAGCATTTTGATTTTACTCCCTCCCACCTTCAAATGAGAAGAAATTCTTGAAAAAAAAGATAATTTCCTTAGAATATATTTTTGGGATGTGTAGAGATTTCCTTCATCCCAGATTTGATCAATTTTCCCCTTGACACTTTTTTCCTTTAAGATATCTAAAGAAGAATTTGGTGCCCTTGTCCCCACAATTTAGACAGCTTAATTTTTCCCTTACTTTAAGACCCTAGATTTTCTAAACTTGAAGCTTTCTAAAGATATTCTTAGCAAGATCTAGCTCCTTGAATAATTCCTCATCCCTTGGATCCATATGGACCTTGAATTCAGCTACAAATAACTTCTCTTGGAGTTCATTTTCCTCTCTTCTTTTGTCTAAGGCCCTTTTCTAACCAATGGTTTCAAACAATTTCTTCAACCCATTTACGTTATTCTCCCATATCTTAATGGAATTTAGGTCCTTTAACATCCATTTGTTTATTCCCTTAATTGTAAAAATGGTTTCCTTGCAGTCACTATCTTTTAGGAGACAAGTCTTGAGCATAAAACCTATTTTCTTAATTATTCCATTGCTTGTGGTTACAATATACCTGATAGGGTGATGGTCAAAGAAGGTGAAGGGATATACATTCACCTGGTGACCTTCATTATTAAGCACAAAATTGAAGAAATCTTTATTGGCATAAAATCTATCCAATCTATATAATAGATTCTTTTCTAGCCATTTTGGGCATTGCACCAAGTATACTGAATCTCCTTGTCTTCTTTCTTTCCCCCTTCCAGAGCGTTAATCAAATTGAGCTTGGGTTTGATACTTTGTTGGAAGAATATCTTCCATTTCCTTTGCCAACCCATCTCCAACCCTCCCTAATTATCATCAACATGTTCAACCATTTTTGAAGTCTCCACCTAAGACCCAAGGTATGTTAGGTAGGTTGGAGAGCCATTACTAAAGTCTAATTATGTACCTATGCTTATTAGGAGCATATATAAAAAAAAATCCAAACCTGTCCTCATCCTTCTCGAATACAATCCACGCTGCCCTGTTGTAGGGAGAGGTGTCATGGTTTGCCACATATCGGGCCCAATATTTGTATATGAGGATGGAAAGACCCCCTCTCCCTCTTTCATGATTAGTGGAGAAACAAGAAGAATTGTTCCATATGAATCTTAGATTAGTATCTAGAGTGAACCTAGTTGCCTTGGTTTCTTGTAGGAGGACAAAATAGTTTTTCTTTTCCTAGTTAAGAAACCTTCTTATAATGTATTTTATGTCAAGGGGACTCAAGTTCCCTGAAATTTTAGGAAATGCGGCTAAGATTCATTTTTAACAGCGTTTGGGGAGGTTTCCTTATCACATTTGAAGTGCTCAAAGAACTTTGTTATTCTTCCATCAATCTCAAGTATTTTAGAGGTAGGAATCTGGATTACAACACTTGTTTTCTTCCTTTTCTTTTTGGCTATTTGCACAAATTGCTTGCCCATAATTTGAACTTTACTACTTTTCCTTGGCCTTCTCAAGCCAACATGAGGTTTAGGATTTTGTTCTTGTTTCACTTCAATGATAATCTCATTATCAAGGCACCCATGACCCTTTCTCGAATCTAGAAAAGTTTTATGAGTTGATATTTCTTTTTCATCACCTTTACCTTTTCTAGCTCTAGTTTTACATTCATTTTTTTTCCCTCTAAGTTCATGGTTATTTTCGAGTTCATCTTGGGAGCAGCCTTGTCCCTTGATTTAAGATAGGAGATTTTACTATTTTGAGGGGATTGGTTCTTATTACAACTCTTTGGGGTCACAATCACATTGTTCATGTACACATGTAAATTGACATTATGCATTTAAATATGATCAATTAATATCATTTCTACTACTAATCAATTAATTAAGTTTATTTGATTAATTCACTTCCTACTCACTAATGTTCATCAAATTTAATTAAATAAATCAAATTATTTAATCAAATCCCTAAAGTCCTCTCATCTGATTTAATAAATCAAATTTGTTTGAATCAAATGTCAAATCCCATAATTCCTCCAAGTTGATTAATTCTAGATTAATTAACTCCTAACCCTCATTACCCATTCTCTAGATTTTGACTCAACCTTGGTCAAACTAAACCCTTGATTAACCAACCCACTTGCACATGAAAATAGTTTCTTTTAATTAACTAATTACCTCATTTATCCTCTCAAAAGAATATTTTAGGGAATATTCCTTCATTAACTCCCTTTATTTGAGTATCTTACCCAAAAAATCTCACCCACATTCATTAACTCCTCTTACATCCTCATTTATGCTTCTTACATCCTCTCACATTCTCAACCATATGCATTTATTTATCTTTCATCCTCCTTTCCTCTTGCACATTCCCCAAAATGTGTTCCACCTTCATTCAATAGATTTGAGACAAGTTTCCCAATCTCATTAGCTCTCTTTTAGTCCCAAATTCATCCCATCTCTCCATTCTTCAACTCTTCAACCTATAAATATTAGCCAATTCTACTTGAAATCCATCCACAATCTTAACATTTCTACTATAGCCACTTTTTATCTCCATCACTTGCATCTTTGCATCTTCATCATTGGAATCTTATCAAGGGGGTGGGAAAGGGCACCCTTTTCACATCAAAGGAGCACCACTCCCACTATGAGATAGGTTTGCACATGTTTTTATTTGCATGCTTTTATTTAAATTCTTTGATATTAAGTATCTTGTTTGGCATATTTAGCATGATTCAATATCTCATAGGGAGGATTTTGTTTGCTTTGTTTAAAATGGGTTAAATATGCTAATATTTGTTCTTGAACAAATGCAAAAAAAACCTCTACATAATGGCACTAGAAGGAGGGCCACAAGCTCATGTTTATTTAAAAAATCTCACCATCTCACCATCCAACTGTTGGATGTTGTGGTTGTGTTGTTGATATGTGGTTGTCATTGATGTCAACACTATTAGCATTGGTGCCTTGAAGATTGTATATGTCAAGGATATTGAGAAAATTATAATAAATATGTTGCAGGCAGTGTTTGAAGCTGTGAAGATCAGAGTGGTGGAAAGTTCAATAAGATGATATTCTAAATACATGCATTAAAAGTTTTGTTTTTGAGCCTATCTAGTATATTGTCCAAAAATTTTAGAGGTGTGCATCAATATTGGAGAAAGTTATGAGTTTTTGAGTTCCTACAATTATTATGTTACTGTAGTAGGTGTTTCTAGAAGAGGAGAATGCAATTCTAGTAAATTGAGTTGTTGTGTATGCTCCTAAGATGTTCAGTGACATTTCTAGATCATGCTCTATTATTCTGGTACATTTGCATTGATCGATGTGTTCAAGTTTTCATGTTCTTGGCCGACATGATGGTGGTAGCGTGTTGTAGATCCTTGTCGATTAATTTTTGAATTCTTGCCATGTTTGAGGATGTTAATTTAGGTCTTCATTATGATGTGATCGACTTAAGTTGGTGCACATTAAGAATTGTTCATGAATTGGTCTGACAATTTGTAATTTATTTATTCTTTATTTTTGGTCGACAAAGTTGTTGATGTAAATTCATGTAGCGGATATATAAGAGTGTTTGTTTCCTCATTTTGGAGTATGCTCTTTGAATGAATAAAAATTATGTGCAAGATATGTGCGAATAAAGATTAGATCAATTTAATGTAGCGCAGAGTGTGAAGAAGTGTGAGCAAAGTTTGAAGAAGTGTTTTTGTGCCTAACCAGAACTGTCATCAGGGTTTTGAAGAAGCTGATATCCCAGTTCAAATTCATCAGATGGATTTAATCTGATTGTTCTATGTAAGGCAATGAGCATTCCCTTCTGAGTAGTGAGCTCTAGGCAGTGTGCTTGAATTTATGTGCATTCCTTATTTATTTCTATTATACTTTTAACAGGGTATAATTATGGATTAACCTCCATCGAGGATTTTCCCCTAATAGGGTTTCCATGCAAAAATCTTGTTGTTGTGCATTTCTGACGTGTTTTTTATTCTTTCTTTCACTGTTAATTATCAGATCTGAGATTAAAGGTTGATAAAGTAATATAAGCTTTAAATTTTGTAACAATTGATTCACCCCCCCCTCTCAGTTGTTTATCCTTGTTTTTCAAACAATTGGTATCAGAGTAGGTTCATCTGAAGAAGTTTAATAGCTTGAGGTGATCCGAGATGGCATCATCGATAGTCCCATATTCGATGGTACAAATTACTCTCTATGGAAGGTTAAAATGGAGTGTCATTTGAAGTGCATTGGTGAACCTTTCTGGAAGATTACAAAGAATAGATATAATATTCCTCAGAATGGTCCCACTACTCCTGATGAGATCAAAGAATTTGAAACTAATATCAGGGCTATAGAAGCATTATTGAGTGCTTTGAAAGATTCAGATATGACAAATGTGATAGGTCTGAAGACAGCACATGAGATCTAGAAGAAGTTGGAAACATTGTATGAAGGAGATGCACAAGTGAAAGTTGCTAAGCTACTAATTCTAAAAGGCAAGTGGGAAAACATGAAGATGAGTGAAGATGAAAAAATTGTTGCTTTCATGCATAAAGTAAATGAACTAGTGATGGGTATTAGATGTGCTAGTGGAATTTTGGAAAAAGATGAGATTGTGGCTAAAGTGCTCAAATTAGTGCCTACTTCTTACAAAAAAAAAGCCCATTCTATTGAAGAGCTCAAGATATTAACAAATGTGTTAAGAGAATGCTGATTGGAAAACGTGTTGCCTTTGAGTTGAGTGAATTTGGTGAGTCTACTCGTAAAATAGAATATGAATTTAAAGCTACTATATCTAGAAAAAGCCAAAAGAGATGATTAGAGAGAAAGTTCTAGAAATACATTCAAATATGAAGATGAGATGAAACAGATTGAACATGAAGAAAGAGATCTAGAAGAGTTGGAAGCATTGATTGTGAAAAGAAAAGCTAGAGGACAAGGTAAGTACAAAGGAAAGCTACCTATTAAATGTTTCTCTTGGAGTAAGATAGGTCATTTTGCATCAAGGTGTCTTGAAAGAGTTTCTAAGTACAGACCTGATAAGTCTAGATTTCAAAAGAAATATTATTATGTTGAAGGAGGTGTTATGGATGATGAATCTTATAAAGAAAATGGAAATGAATATGGATGGGTATTCATTGCTATCAAGTAAAAAGGTCCAATGTCCACTAAATCTGCTAATAATCGAAACATTGAGAAATCTCTTGCAACCAGAATTGATGAAAAGGATGAGTGAGTGATCGACAACGGATGCTCACATCATATGACTGGTGACAAAAGCAAGTTTATAAGCTTGGAGAAGTATGATGGTGGTGTTGTAAGATTTGGAGATAACAATGTTGGTGTGATTTGTAGCAGAGACACTATTTATCTTGGTGGTAAATATAATACTGATGATGTCCTATATGTTGAAGGATTGAAGCACAATTTTTTGAGTGTTGGATAGATGGTCAACAAGGGATACAATCTTTAGTTCAAAGATGGAAAATGTAGGATTTTGGGAAGCTCTAGAAATGTAATTGCTTCAGGTACAAAGACAAGAGGTAATATTTTTCGCCTAAGTGCTACTAGTGAAAGTTTTTAATTGCTCAAGTTGATGTAAGTTGGTTATGGTATAGGAGGCTATGTCATGTGAATTTTGATAACATTGTCAAAGTAAGCTCCACACAAGCAGTCAGAGATCTACCTAAGTTATTAAAGCCTACTAACACCATATGCAAGGAATGTAAGATGGGAAAGCAAACTAGAATTTATTTTCAGAGAAAACATCATTCTAATGGAGTATTGGAGTTTGTACATACTAATCAATGTGGTCCATCCAGAATTAGAAGTCTACAAGGAGAAAGGTACTTTATGTTGCTTATTGATGATTACTCTTGGATGATATGGGTTGCTTTCTTGTGAGAAAAACATGAGGCATTAGAGAAGTTCAAATTTTTCAAAGCTATGGAAGAGAATGAGATAGGTCTAAAGGTTAAATGCTTAAGATCAGACATAGGTGATGAATTCACTTATCTAGAGTTCAATTCATTTTTTGAAGAGGATGGAATCAAAAGACAATTATCTTCTCCCCAAACTCCTCAACAAAACATATTTGTTGAGAGAAAGAATAGAACAATTTTAGATGCTGCCAAAACTATAATGTTGGAAGGTAATGTTCCTCATATCTACTGGAGAGAAGTTGTAAGCATTGCTGTATATACTATCAACTAGGTAAATGTCAATGGTAATTCTGGTAAGACTCCTTTTGAGTTATGGTTTGGTCATAAGCCTACTATTCAGTATTTCAAAATATTTGGAAGTAGATTCTATATTAAGAGAGATGTAGATATTGGCAAGTTTTATGCTAGAAGTGATGAAGGAATCTTTCTAGGTTATTCTACTAAGAGAAAAGCTTACCAGTGCTACAATATAAGATTGAACAAAATGGTCAAAACTGAAAATGTTAGAGTTGATGAGGATACTGATAGATCATCCAGATATTGTGGATATGATTTAGATGATCAACATGATTATACAGATAAAGGAAAGACTACTCAGATACATAATCAAGTTCAAATTATTTTGGTGAATCAAGAGAATCATGAAGCAGAAGCTAGTGGAAGTACAAAAGAGAAAATAGAAGAACTAGAAGTTAGAGAGAATCCAAAAGTCCCAAGGTATGTAAATCTAAAACATTCTGAAAGTCAGATTATGGGAGATAAGAACAAAGGTGTGTAGACCAGAAGGAAAATTGCAGAAGAGTATTGTTTGATTTCCAAGACTGAACCTAGCAATCCCAATGAAGCATGCAAAGATGAATATTGGATGGAAGCAATGAAGGAAGATCTGATGCAGATAGAGAAAAATGATACATGGATTCTTGTTCTAAGACCTCAGGACAAAAATGTGATTGGAACCAAATGGGTCTTTCAGAATAAGTTTAATGAACAAGGTGAAGTGGTTAGAAATAAAGCAAGACTGGTACATTTAAAGGGTACTCACAGATGGAAGGTGGGTAAGTGCACCAATTTGTGACACAATTTTGGCTCTTAAGATGCCACATTTTTTCTAAAATCAGCAAAATCTAATTTGCACGAGAAAATGAAGATAGTTACGCTCAAAATTTCAAGATGCGGAAAGAACAAAAGTTGAAGTGCTCCGAGTCTAGTTTCTAAGCTACTATTTTTTTTTTAAATTAATGAAGATTAAGGGTCTCAAAAAGGGGGGGGTGTCAAAAACAGGTCCTTTTTAAAATAAAAAAATAGCATAGCGCCTGAGGGCTCCCCCCTTTTTGATTAACTTTTTTTTAGAATTTCAAAAATCCCAACAATAAGAAATTAGCTAACACCATGTAGTTTATCCTCCTTCTTTCGGATAATTTTTTTAATGAATATATAATATTTTATGAATTTTCAAAGTGGACACATCCTGAAAAACTGAAATTTGAGCATGCTCCCCCCCAAATTTTTTGCAAACTAATCAAAAATTGTTTTTTTTTTCATCATGTGTAGAATGGAGTCCAGTTTCAAAAAATTTAATTTGTTTCACATTCCGATGAACGTGTAAAAATATATCCTAAACCTAGCACATGTTGGTTTTTGACCAAAAATGAAGGCATTTACAATAGAAGCCATGGATCAAAACCTTAACTAAATCAAAATGAAAAAATAATTATATATTTAGATAGCTAAGAGAGAGGTTAACATTATCACGATTTTTTATAAACTTTCTTTGAAAGACGTACAAATGAGACAGGGAGCACAGAGGAAAATATGAGAAAATTTGGAAAATCCTATTAAATAACACGTCCAAAGTAGGGCATTTGGCGAGTGTCAAATGGCCTGCTTTGCATAGAACTAGAATTTCCCCTCTTTGGTGAATAACTTTGATAATGCTTAGAGTGCACAGTTTATGATCGTAGATGGATAGTTGAGTTTTTACCTTTCATACCTTCCCTAGCTCGTTACCGTAACTGGATAACTCTTTATCCCTCTGAAGTCTCTATCTCTTAGGTCTCACTCCCTCCCACATGACCTAGACTACTCTATCAGTCCAATCGCCTCTATCAGGTCTATTTCCCTCCCACATAGGTGTACCCAGGATAAATTCGGCCCATCCCTTTACGGATGGATCTTTACCGGAAAGAAAGACGCCGGAGCCGACGCCGGAGGACCGGATCCCCGACCGCCCGACGAAGACCGGAAGAGCCCGACCGGAGACGACGATCGCCGACCGGAGCCGATCGACCGACGCCCGACGAAACGCCCGATCGACCCGGACGGACGACCCCGACCCGACGGACGGACGGATCCGGACCGGACCCTGACCCGACGTGGACGCCCGACCCTGACTCGGACCGGACCCCGGACCTGACCATCTTGACGGCCCGATCCTGATCTTTGACCACGCCCGAATCCTCTGACGAGCCCTGATCTGAGTCTTGAAACATGATGAAGAGGAAACGATGACTGAGGAAAGAGGAAGGAGGAAAGAGGAGAGTGGAATGGAGTGAGGAATGGAGAGTGGAATGGATGAGGAAGATGGATGGAATGGAGAGAAGGAGGAAGGAGAGAGAGGAGAGGGAGGATGGAGGAAGGAAACATGGAGAAGATTGAGAAAGGAGGAGAGTGGAAGGAAGAGAAGACTGGATGAGAGGAGAGGAATGGAGGAGAGAGAGTGGAGGAGATTGAGTGAGGGAGGGATGGAGAAGGGAGTGGATGGAAAGGAGGAGGAGGAGGGAGGAGAGAGGGAGAGAGAGGGAGGGCGAGAGAAAGGGAGAGGGAGAGAGAGAGGGAGGGAGAGAGAGAGAGGAAGAAGGTTCTGAGAGAGGGAGAGAGAATTAGGGGGGAAGGGAGAGGGGAAGAGGAGGAGAGAGAGAGAGAGAG
>CM021109.1:505066515-505164293 GCA_007115665.2 Sequoiadendron giganteum
ATAGGGGTTGAGGGATTACGGATTAAGGGTTGAGGGTTGAGGAATTAAGAGGGTATGGGGGTTGAGGGATTAGGGTTTAAGGGTTGAGGGTTGAGGGTTGATGGTTGAGGGATTAAGACGGTATGGGGGTTGAGGGTGTAGGGTTTAAGGGTTAAGTGTTGAGGGTTGAGGGATTTAGAGGGTATAGGGGTTGAGGGATTAGGGTTAAGGGTTGAGGGTTGACAGGGTATAGGGGTTGAGGTATTAGGCCTCACTTATCTCACAATCCCTCTCTTTCATGCCTCACTTACCTCCCACCCTACTTTCTTAGGTCTCTCCTTCCCACCCCCTCTCCCACTTTGACTCCCTCTCCTTTTCTTAGGTGTCTCCCTCCCAGCCTCTCTCCCTCTCTCTCTCTTAGGTTTCTCCCTCCCATGCCCTCTCTCTCCCCCCTCTCTCTCTCTCAATTCTCTCCCTTTCACCCCCCTCTCTCTCTCTCCCAATCCCTCTCTCTCACTCCCTCTATCTCTCTCCCACTTTGTGTCTCTCCCTTTCTCTAAAGTCTCTCCTTTTTAGAGGAACATATTTGGTGAGTGGAAAATTGGTTTTACCTTGAAACGGTAAAAATAAGGGTTGACCCTGTGATTCAGGCCCACATTCTCCTGTATTTGTCTAGTTCAGTGCTTTATCCGAGTCATAAATGCATTTTTTTTCTTTTGCAGTTGACATCATATTGTACCAATCTATGCTTGATCCTTCACCTTTTTACCACCATTCTGGATGGTAGACAATGTAGAAGAAGACATTTTGAAGTTTCTACATCATTTTACATTATCTAAGGTAATATATTCATTTTGGTATATTGAAATGTTTGTATTTAGTATATTTGTTTTTTTTTGACAATATAAACTAAATTTCCTTAATAATTTTATTAATCATAACAATTGGACTTAGAATTCAACATTGAATTAGATGGGATTGGCAAAAAAAGGTTCAATTTTTATGAGTTTGAAGAACAAAAAAAATAAAAACATGACATTTACTTAACATAAATTTACTTATGAATTCTATTTGCATTGCTTATAGTAGTCCATTTCCAGCATGGCTAGTGGAATTCACTTTATTTCATTCTTTTTTCAACTAATTTGAAAAAAAAAAAAAATCATCTAATTTGGAAAACCTAATAGCTTTCTTCAATGTTAATGCAAGTGTCCATTAATTTTTTTGTTCCATAAAAAATTCAGCTTCATCACATGTGCTTGAATTCAAGTGAGTTGGCATAGTTGAGAATTCTTATTGTCTTTCTAAGTTACCTCATTTCCAAAGAAATAGTGAATAATTATAAGATATGGCATCACAAACCCTTCTTTGAATACATATTCTTCATGACTTTGTTGATAATCAAAAATTTGGTTTTCAGAAAAATAAACACAAGAGTCTCTAGTTTTCCTTTAGGTGGCAACAATTTATACCCTAGGTTTGTGATTCTCATTGATTTTCTATATTGAATGGTTTCCAACCCTCTCTGCATCAATATAAGGGTTCTTACAATAAGCAAAACACCAGACATTTCAAAATCACCTTTTCGTGCATGTCCTTCCATGTATTGAAAATGATGATCTCTAGGGCTGCATAAGCTTTCCCATACTTCCTTTACTCATCATATATGCATTTCCATGTGAAACTGCCCTACAACAATATTTCTAAGGCATTTAAACTAGAAAGCAATGAGTGTGGACATTGCAATACCCCTTTTGATGATGGAAATTAAATGTAGAAGTGTGAGAACTGACATTAACTTCTTTGTGGTCTTCCATTTGTAAGCTTGTAGCACATTTGACTTCCATGAAAGCTCGAAAAACTAGTAGAAGAGACCTAAAAGGTAACAAAACCCTAACGTCTCAACTTAGTCTTTATTAAATTCAATCATAACAAAAAATTCCTACTCATGCATGTGAATTTGACTCATTCAAGGCATTAGAGACTAACCTCTTACAAATTTTAAAAGAAAAGGTTGTTTTGACCCTAAAGGATTGAGCATAGACTAACAATTGTGATTGTTCGGATCTACCAATTCATCCCCCCTCTCAGTTGATTGTGTTCCCTTCACCCTTGGCCTTCCCATTATTATCATAACTTTGAAAAAAAATATCAAAAACTACTCCAAGTGCCTAACAATGATATTGCCTCACATTCATCAACCTACATTGATCCATCCACTTTAGCCTCATCATCCACCTCACATAAATCCTTTCCAAATATCAAGGTCCAAATACGAGACAAGACAAGGGTTGTAGAGACTATGGTCTTAAAGGGTATTTTTATGTAGGAAAACTCCCATCTTCTCCTAAGACATATGGAAAACCATAACACATAGAAAAAAGCCTCTTCTATCATCAAATTTGAACCCGTGGTTTTCTCCAAGTGGGGAGAGCTAAACAAAGAGGTTATAGATGAAGACATCTCCAAATTGTTGTACCAATATGAGAAAGAGAAAGAAACCCTACCAAAAGATCAATGTGGTAAGGGTTTCCAAGTCATTAAGAACATGGGGGATTCACATGACATGGTAGCCTTGGTCTACATCAACAAGGAATAAGGTAACCCATTTTTCTAGACAAATGACAAAAATATCAAGGGCTTGGGTATGGTTCATTATACGTTACTCCTAACATCGAGAGTACCCCTAAAATCATATTGCTTAGGGTTGACAAGGTAGGGGTAGTGTATGCCTCATAGAAATCGATGCAACCTAGGTCATCTCTAACATACCTTAGGGTATGGCATTCAACAAAACAACTACTATGGTTCAACCGACTCGATCCCTTAAGGGTACAAAGTCCAAAAGGGAAACAATATTTGATAGGGTATTAATCATAAACCGTGGTGATTAAAAAATATTTGTCTGAACCTATGAGATCACGTTAAACCCCTCTACAATAACCTCTCTCGGTTATTGCTATCTCAGAGGCATTTTCCTGTGGTGGTGAATTTTCACTCAGGAAAAGAGTTGTCAAATGCAAGTCTAACCCAAAAGCCACAAAATAAAATATTATATTCATCTAAAGACTATCTAACCTCATTTACAAAACCTTCTGATGGACTTTCAAATACCCTAACCAACTGTTAGCAGTGATCATTCTTGAAATCTTGAATGGTCCCTCTATCTGAACATCTAGGGTTTCTTCAATCTGTGTTATCTCTTGATGATTTGATATGTTGCTGCTATCTTTTTCCAATTAATTATCATATTCCATCACTTCACTCCTTTTCAGTATCAAATATACTCCTTTGAGTTTATTGGCATAGTCCCTTTTGATCTCTACCTATTAGACATTGTCCTTGCCCTTATATTCTCTTTTTGACACAACTATCACTATTGTTCAAATTATCAAAGCATACTCCCTTAGCAGTATTTTGTTCATTTGGAACAACTAAATCCTTGACTTGTCTAGTATTTTTGTAATCTCAAGTTTTGGGACACAAAATTCTTCATAGTGACCTAAAATTCTTAAAGTTGAAATCTGTTAGAAACCCTAGATCAGACATGCAAACCTAAACACCTTCCACACAAGAGAAAACATTAAAAAAGCAGAGCTTTGCATGTCAATGTGCAAAATAATATTATTCAGGAATTCAATATTACAATGAGATGATTTGCTTTATAAAAGCAAAGTATGCAACCCTAATGTTGACCTAAAATTAGCTCAACCTAAGTAAAGTTATGCAAGTGTATTTAAATATTAATTATACTAACACCCCCCCATAAGTGCAACTTAGGGAGACTAAATAAGCATGCACCTAAAACTAAGATGAATGCAAGAAAGCATGAATGGGTCGCGGCAACTAGGCCTGATCAGGTACCCATGTACAAATGCAATAATGAGGTAGAGAAAGAAAACCCAGTGGGACAATCCCCCCTACAATGGGATGACTACTGCAAAGAAGCACTGGAAGAACACTGTAGAGTAACACTGGAACCGCAATCTGACAAGCAAGGAAAGATATTTCTATCTACAAGAAACCATATCGGAATCATCATAATGTGATAGTAGACCCAATGCCACGGAACACTCGAAAACACCAAACTGGAACAACCTTGGAACCATAGAGCAACAATAGATGATATGATGATGACAAAATCTGGAAGCCGTGAATCTCAATACCAATGCCCAACTAAGGCTGAAACTCTTCCATGGGAAAAAGTACCATACAGACTCAAGAACAATAACCACAAATTTAGTGGCCCTCAAACTGAGATGGATCCGATGCGGATCACTAACCATAGGCTCTCAATCTAAAGCATGAACCAAAATGAATCTAGTATGTGTCAAGCTAAGAAAAACATATGGCCAAAAGAAACTAAGACACTAGATTACAACCCATGTGAGTTTCCATCAAAACATGATGAAGATTATTATGCAAGAAACCCCCCTAATGGAACTTTATATCAGTTTGTTTATTACAATCCCCAATAACTGCAAAAGGAGAGAATGCCTAATATGCATAAACAAAAAATGAAAATAGACCTCAGATCTGTGTAGAGGACTGAACCAGCTTTCCAATGCAACAAGAATGGCGAAAAAAGGATCACCGAGTCAAAAGATATGCCCTACGGAGTGAAAAACAGAACATCTGAGTTCAAGGACCTGCAAAATAAATCTGGAGAAAAATATAGAAAAACTAAAATGTTGAATAGATTGGCGCCCGAATTAGCTTTCCAACGGTATCTCGTTTGCAAAAAATAGACACCGTACGCAAAAGTTATGCCCGATTTTGTAAAAGTGCTCCAGAATGGCCTATAAGGCCTGCAAGCAGCCTAGGGGGCTAAAAAAAAATCTCGGCCCCTGGTCCTGCATGCGACCAGGGGGCTGGGGCGGAGCCCCTAGTTCTCCATACAATCGGTGGAGGTGCTAAGGACCGGTCGGGGGCTGGGCGCATAGCGTCCGGTCCCCCATGTGACCGCGGCTGATGCAGTGGGAGCCTGCGGGGGTTGGTCCGGCCGGCGGAGCTGGGTGGGGGAGCCACCGGCGGCGGTGGCTGCCCGGTGGCCACTCGGCGGCGGGGCCGAATGAACTGGAGGAGCCAGCACGGATCCTGAAAACTTTATTTTTTTAATTTTTTTTCAAAAATCGTGCCTTGGGAAGCGTGCTGGGGAGGCCGTATGGCCTCTCTGGTAAAAAAATGTTGCCTTCCAGTTCAACTTCGCCAAAATCGATGAAACGAAGGGCGATCTTAGGGTTTTTGGCCCCTGCGAATGCAATGGTGACCTCTGTTTCTGCTCAAAATGCTCCAAAAAAATGGCGACCTCTAGAGCTTCCAAAAAATCACCAACCATGAAACCCTCACAGATCTGGCAAATGATGGCCAAAATCTGCAAAATAAAAGCCAAACCTGACTTTTTTCAGCGCTCTGAATCCAATGGAAAGCCCGATCTGATCCAAAACACTGCATAGATGCACTCAAGGCATGAAATCCTCGAGGAACCCTGAACAAACTCTGTAATGAATTTCTCCAAAATTTGAGAAGGGGCTGCATGTCAAGGCTCTGATACCATGTTAGAAACCCTAGATCAGACATGCAAACCTAAACACCTTCCACACAAGAGAAAAACAGAAAAAGCAAAGCTTTGCATGTCAATGTGCAAAATAATATTATTCAGGAATTCAATATTACAATGAGATGATTTGCTTTATAAAAGCAAAGTATGCAACCCTAATGTTGACCTAAAATTAGCTCAACCTAAGTAAAGTTATGCAAGTGTAATTAAATATTAATTACACTAAAAAAATCCTCAACTTTCTTACTTGACATTCCCAAATCAGTGAAAGAAAACAAGGCATTTGAAATTTTATCAACTCTAAGCTCTATATGGTATCCTTTTATCTTTTTTATTGATTTTCTCTATCAATGTATATATGCCCTCTTTAAAATATTTGGAAATCAATACTATTAGCAACATAAGCATGGTGGTTGTGGTATCTCCTTATAAAAGATATAAGGGTTCTTACAATAAGCAAAACACTAGACCTATCAAAATCACCTCTTCGTGCATGTCCTTGCATGCACTGAAAATGATGATCTCCGGGGCTGCATAAGCTTTCCCATACTTCCTTTACTCATCATATATGCATTTCCACATGAAACTGGCCTACAACAATATTTATAAGGCATTTAAACTAGAAAGCAATGAGTGTGGACATTGCAATACCCCTTTTGATGATGGAAATTAAATGTAGAAGTGTGAGAACTGACATTAACTTTTTTGTAGTATTCCATTTGAAAGCTTGTAGCACATTTGACTGCCATGAAAGATCAAAAAACTGGTAGAAGAGACCTAAAAGGTAACAAAAATCTAATGTCTCAACTCAATCTTTATTAAATTCAATCATAACAAAACAACCTACTCATGCATGTGAATTTGACTCTTTAAAGGAATTAGATACTAGCCTCTTACAAATTTTAAAAGAAAAGGTTGTTTTGACCCTAAAGGATTGAACATAGACTAACAATTGTAATTGTTTGGATCTACCAATTCATCCCCCATCTTAGTTGATTGTGTGCCCTTCACCATTGGCCTTTCCATTATTATCATAACTTTGAAGAAAAATATCAAAAACTACTCCAAGTTCCTAACAATGATATTGCCTCACATTCATCATCCTATATTGATCCATCCACTTTAGCCTCATCATCCACCTCACATAAATCCTTTCCAAACATCAAGGTCCAAATACAAGACAAGACAAGGGTTGTAGAGACTATGGTCTTAAAGCGTATTTTTATGTAGGACAACTCCCATCTTCTCCTAAGACATGGAAAACAATAACACAAAGAAAAAAGCCTCTTCTATCATCAAATTTGAAACCCATGGTTTTCTCCAAGTGGGGAGAGCTAAACAAAGAGGTTATAGATGAAGACATCTCCAAATTGTTGTACCAATATGAGAAAGAGAAAGCAACCCTACCAAAAGATCAATGTGGTAAGGGTTTCCAAGTCATTAAGAACATGGGGGATTCACATGACATGGTAGCCTTGGTCTACATCAACAAGGAATAAGATAACCCATTTTTCTAGACAAATGACAAAAATATCAAGGGCTTGGGTATGGTTCATTATACGTTACTTCTAACATTGAGAGTACCCCTAAAATCATATTTCTTAGGGTTGACAAGGTAGGGGCAGCATATGCCTAATAGAAATCGATGCAACCTAGGTCGTCTCTAACATACCTTAGGGTATGACATTCAACAAAAAAGCTACTATGGTTCAACCGACTCGATCCATTAAGGGTGCAAAGTGCAAAAGGGAAACAATATTTGACAGGGTATTACTCATAAGCTATGGTGATTATGAAATCTCTGTCTGAACCTACGAGATCTCAGAGGCATTTTCCTATGGTGGAAAATTTTCACTCGGGGAAAGAGTTGTCAAATGCAAGTAGTTGAAAGTTGCAAACTGGTGTAACTTTTGTTCTACAGCTCGTGTGACCAAAAAAAATGTTCCAATGCATCCAGGTGGGTACTTTTATGCTAGGCGTGGTCCTCTTTCGCACCCAAACACGCGGAATCGCTTTGAGCTACGTTCAACCGGATCGATCCCTTAAGGGTCCAAAGTTCAAAATGGCTGTGAACTTCAACATGTTATTACTCGAACACTGTTATATGTAGAAACTTCTTGTATGATCCTATGGGATCATGTTGGGCCCCTCTACAATAACCTCTCTCAATTTTTGCTATCTCGAAGGTATTTGTCTGTGCTGGTGAATTTTCACTTGGGGAAAAACTTGTCAAATGCAAGTAGTTGAAAATTCCAAAGTGGTGCAACTTTCATTCTATAGCTCGTGTGACCAAATGAACTATTCCAATGCATCTGGGTCGGTACATTTACATTAGGCTTGGTCCTCTTTCACACCCAAACACTCGGAATTGCTCTGAGCTACGTTCAACCAGATCAATCCCTTAAGGGTCTAAAGTGCAAAATGGCTGCGAACTTCAGCATGCTATTACTCGAAAACCATGATGCTTAGAAACTTCTAGTTTGATCTTATAGAATCAAATTGGGCCCCTCTACAATAACCTCTCCTGGTTTTTTCTATCTTGGAGGCATTTTCCTATGCTGGCGAATTTTCAGTCGGGGAAAAAGTTGTCAAATGTAAGTAGTTGAAAGTTGCAAAGTGGTACAACTTTCATTCTACAGCTCATGTGACCAAATGTATTGTTCCAACATGTCCGAGTGGGTACTTTTACACTAGGAATGGTCCTCTTTCACACTTAAACATGCGGAATCGCTTCGAGCTACGTTCAACCAGATCGATCCCTTAAGGGTCTAGAGTGCAAAATGGCTACGAAATTCAGCATGCTATTACTCAAACACCCTGACACTTAGAAAATTATCATCTAATCCTACGAGATCACATTGGGCCCATATACAATAACCTCGCTTGGTTTTTTCTATCTCATAGGCATTTTCCTGTGCTGGCGAATTTTCACTCGAGGAAAAAGTTGTCAAATGCAAGTAGTTGAAAGTTGCAAAGTGGTGCAACTTTCGTTCTGTAGCTCGTGTGACCAAATGAACTATTCCAACACATCTGGGTGGGTACGTTTATGTTACGCATGGTCCTCTTTCGCACCCAAACACACGGAATCGCTTCGAGCTACGTGTAAGCAGAATGATCCCTTAAGGGTCCAAAGTGCAAAATGGCTGCGAACTTCGGCATGCTATTACTCGGACATCGTGATGCTTAGAAATTTATCGTCTAATCTTATAGGATCATGTTGGGCCCCTCTATAATAACCTCACTCGGTTTTTTCTATCTCAAAGGCATTTTCATGTGCTAGCGAATTTTCACTCAAGGAAAAAGTTGTCAAATGCAAGTAGTTGAAAGTTGCAAAGTGGTGCAACTTTCATTCTGCAGCTCGTGTGACCAAATGAATTGTTCCAACGCATTCAAGTGGGTACTTCTACACTAGGATTGGTCCTCTTTCACACCCAAACACATGGAATTGCTCTGAGCTACGTTCAACCGGATCGATCCCTTAAGGGTCCAAAGTGCAAAATTGCTGCGAACTTCAGCATGCTATTACTCGGACACCATGATGCTTCAAAAATTCTCGTCTGATCTTATGGGATCACATTGGGCCCCTCTACAATAACCTCTCTCAGTTTTTTCTATCTTGGAGGCATTTTCCTGTGCTGGAAAATTTTCACTCGGGGAAAAAGTTGTCAAATGCAAGTAGTTGAAAGTTGTAAAGTGGAGCAAATTTTGTTCTACAACTCATGTGACCAAACGGATTATTCCAATGCATCTGGGTAGGTATGTTTATGCTAGGCATGGTACTCTTTCACACAAACATGGAATCGCTCTTAGCTACGTTCAACCAGATCGATCCCTTAAGGGTCCAAAGTGCAAAATGGCTACGAGCTTTAGCATGCTATTACTCGAACACCGTGATGCTTAGAAAATTATCGTCTTATCCTATGGGATCATGTTGGTCCCCTCTACAATAACCTTGCTCGGTTTTTTTATCTTTGAGGCTTTTTCCTATGGTGGTGAATTTTCACTCAAGGAAAAAATTGTCAAATGCAAGTAGTTGAAAGTTGCAAAGTGGTGCAACTTTCATTCTGCAGCTCGTGTGACCAAATGAATTGTTCCAATGCGTCCGAATAGGTATGTTTACGCTAGGCATGGTCCTCTTTCACATCCAAATATGCAAAATCATTCCGAGCTACGTTCAACCAGATCAATCCCTTAAGGGTCCAAAGTGCAAAACTAAGGTAAAACTTGATGTTCCTAAGTATGGTGGTAGTTTAAATGATGAAGAACCAATGGATTGGATTTTTGCAATTGAGAACCATTTTGAATGGGATGAGGTTCCTGAAGAACAAAGGGTCAAGATTGCAAAAACTAAGTTGCAGGGTCATGCTTTGGTATGGTGGGATTACTTTCAATCTGAGAGGAGGAAGCAAGGAAAGTCTAAAATCACATCATGGGATAAGATGATATCAAAACTCAAAGGTAAATTCTTACCCAAGGATCATCAAGTTTAGTTGTTTAAGAGGTTGCAAAATTTAAGACAAAGGGAGATGGATATTAAGTCTTATACTAAGGATTTTTATAAATTGAGTTTAAGATCTGGTCATCATGAGAATGAAGATGAAAAGATTGCTAGATATATTGGTGGTTTAAGGTTAAACATACAAGATGAATTGGTTTGTGTGAAAGTCTTATGGTGGGCACCATAGAATGTCATTTTCTTGTAGATGTGAGAGTAAAGAAAGAAAGGTTTGTAATTACAGAGATAGATAACACTGATAAAACAGTGAAGAAACATGGTGGCAGTGTGTTGGGACTCATGATAGGGGTACAAGGACAACTTGTTGTTAAATGGATAAAATGATGAGTTTTGGAGATTTCAATGAACCTAACTTGGAGATTGTTTTCAAATTGCCATTGTATGAATGTTTAGAGTCTATGTAGGGCCTTGGTGGAGATTTGTTGTTATTTTGCAAGATTAAAGGTTTGAAAACCTTGAGGGTGAGTTGATGCCTATTAGGCTGAATCATTATGAAGAAGAGTTCTTTAACTGAGAATTGACATTTCCATTGTTGTGAGTCTTCTCCACCTTGGCTTTGCATCAAAGCACAACTAAATTTATCATTTCAAAGCAATTTTTTTGATGCATTTTTTCAAGCAGTTCACTGCCTTGTCTATGATATTGCTTATTATTATGCTTTTGATATATTTTTTCGAAGAATCCATAGCTTGTTCAAAATCACTTGTTTTAGGATTTTAGCCATAGTAGCAAGGCAGTGAACTATTTGAGAAGATGCTTTGGTAGACATGTATGAAATATGTGGTAGCATAGACAAGGTAGTGAATTGTTTGAAAAAATGCCTGAAAGAAATGCAGTCTCATGGTGATTATTGTCATTGCATTCCATCACCATGATACCACATTTATTTGAGGAATTTTTTAAAATAGTTCACTACCTTTTCTATGGCCTTCCATCACCATGAAACCACATTTATTTGAGGCATTTTTTCAAACAATTCAGTGCCTTGTCTATGCTATTGCTTACTATTATGCTTTGATAGATTTTTTCCAAGCATCTAGAGCTTGTTCGAAAGCACCTGTTTTAGGCTTTTAGCCATAGCAGCAAGGCAATGAACTATTTGATGAAATGCTCTAGTAGATATGTATGAAAAATGTCATACCATAGACAAGGCAGCGAACTATTTGAAAAGATGCCTCAAAGAAATGCATTCTCATAGTGATGGAATGCCATGACAGTCCATCACCATTGGCATTCATCATGGAATTCCATCACCATGAGACCGCATTTATTTGAGACATATTTTCAAACAATTCACTGCCTTGTCTATGGCTTGTCATGGCATTCCATCACCATGAGACCACTTTTCTTTGAGGAATTTTTTCAAAAAGTTCAATGGCTTGTCTATGCTATTACATACTATTATGCTTTGATATATTTTTTCCAAGCATCCATAGCTTGTTCGAAAGCATCTATTTTAGGTTTTTAGCCATAGCAAGAAGGCAATGAACTATTTGATAAAATACTTTGGTAGACATATACGAAAAATGTCCTAGCATAGACAAGGGAATGAAATATTTGAAAAAATGCCTCAAAGAAATGTGGTCTCATGGAGTGCCATGACAAGCTAAAGCAATTGGCAGCTACTCCTAGTTATTAGTTATGCAATATGAAGTAATTGCATAACTGCTTAGGTTGACTTTGTGAAAAGCTATATTGTAATTGAAATTTTGTCATCTGTCAGCATCAAGTTATTCGTTATGCAATGTGAAGTGATGCTTTGAGTTTGAAATATGTGCAATGCAATGTAATCAATGACATCAATATAAACTACAAAAATCCATTTTTACAATTCATTAGTTAAAATATTTATTGAATTTTCTCTCTATATCTCTATATGCTATGGAAATACCTTGCAATTATATTTAAAATGCTTAATAGGCCAGTTAGGTGGTATTTTCAAAATCAAGTTGTAAATGAATGGTAATTAAGAGAAAAATTGGCAAATTGCCATCTTAGAAGTCTAACAAAGGGTGGTTATGGTGGTTGATCGGCTCAAGGGGTAGTTGGAAGGTGGTATCAAGATATATTGCTATAATACCCTGAGTTGAGGGTTGATTTTGTTCAGTTTCTAATAAAAAATTTTAAAAAAATTGAAAATATTGATCATTGGTTTTCTTTGTTTTCCTGAATTTTCTTTTCCTTGCACAGGCCCATACAAGTATATCCTAACTTGAAGCTTTGGATACTTGATTTCATATGTTTTTACTCTCTTTTCATCTTTTCTGAAGGTTTAAATCCACCGTTGGTGTGTGTGGGATCAGCAAACCTGGTTATTGCTCTATTTTCTATGTTAGGGGTTTTGAGGGCAACACCATGACACATTAGCCAATCCACCTACTATTCTGACCCTATTGCTCAGTGGATTGGCCTGTACCATGATTATTTTTGTGTATGAATACTTTGGAGGTCGAGAGAATGCATAAACTTAGTGGGGTGTGAAGTTCTAATGTTGTTCAG
Source organism: Sequoiadendron giganteum (assembly GCA_007115665.2). NCBI lineage: Eukaryota > Viridiplantae > Streptophyta > Pinopsida > Cupressales > Cupressaceae > Sequoiadendron > Sequoiadendron giganteum. The sequence continues at coordinate 505,079,070 of CM021109.1, forward strand.
GGGTGTTTCCATCATGAAAGTAAGGAACTCAAGTAGTGGATCTGAGAAATACTAAAAGAAATGGGATTGTGAGTGTCTTTTAAGTCAGGGAAGAGGTATTGTGGGGTGTTTGGACCTTTGGAAGGATTGGGGGAGGTTTGGAGTTATGAGTTTCTTTAAAACCCTTATTTTTGTGAAGGTTTAGGATGGTTTGTGAGTAGAGGAATAGAACAAGTTCTTGGGGCCCTTAAAATGGGAGAATCCTGAGTTTGGTGAGAATCCCTAAGACTATTTCAAGTTTCCTTGGTTTGGAGGTGAGTTTGTGAGGGGGTTCCTTTGGGAATCAGGCCTAATTATGAAGCCTAGAGCGAGGGAGGTGTATTGAAAGTTCATGTTGGTCCAAAAGAGTTACTATTGGTTTTGGCATATGTTGTGTAACCCTGAAAAGGGTATCGTAATCTACCTTTAAATGGTCAAGTGTTTTGGAAAGGTTCGGAGAAATTAGGCTTGGACTGGGTTTTGAGTTTGGTGTAGGAGCACCTACACCACATCATCAATTTTTTTTTGTTTGAATACATCAATAGGGAACTTTTAGTGTCTTTAGGTTTATTTTGTCTAATAAGCTTTGAAAGATCAAGCATAATGCAAATAAAGGGTGTTTTGTGTCTTAGAAGTCAATTAGAAATCATATAAGCTGTAAAATGCTGACAAAGCAACTTTAACACAAACAAATTTAATTAAGGGACCAAAAAATCCCAAGGTTGGTTATGGGCGTTGGGGAGAATATGGTTGTTGTAAAATGCTTTAAAAATCCTTACCAAGGCTTGAATGAGAGAGTGAAATAATTTTTGTAACAATTTTACACAATAAACACCACAGTTTTGAGCAATTTTCTAGAAAAATATTATTTTCTTGATCTTTTTTAGTGTTGTACGAGCACATACAGGCTCTTCATGGTCTAATAATTTTAGAGGATGTGTCTATATTTTTTATAATTCATTTCTTTTTTATTTGGTGTCTTAACTCTTTGTTTGTAGAGATAACCAACACAAACAGTGACTATCCCAATGTTGCTGAATCAAGGGTTTGAGGGGAAATTTGTGATGTAACAATCAATCCACCTGTTGTTTTATACTTTATCTCAATGGATTGATTGAATTTTTTTTACAATAAGTGTGTAAACTCATTTTGGAATAAGGAGTCATAATTATGTGGCATTTTTGTGACTGTTCTAAGACTGAATAGGGGTTTTCCAACATGGAAGTGAGGAACCAAAGAGAGGTTTTTAAGAATTAATTCCTGTAAGGGCTATGTGAGGGTCTAATGAGTCTATGTAGAAGTATTTTGAGGTGTTTGGGGCTTTGGAAGTGTTGAGAGAGGTCTGGAGTTGTATGTTTCTTTAAAACCCTTGATTTTGTGAAGGTTTAGGAGGGTTTCTTGGGACAGTGAGTTAGAGGCTCTGTAGACACAAAATAATGACAAATTTTGAGGTTTAGCACCATGACCTAAGACTATCCAAGGCATTTGGGTAGATACCTAAAGTTGGAAGGGTGGTCCCTTTGGAAAAAAGGGCTAATTGTGAAGCCAAAATTGAAGTAGGTGTGCTAAAAGTCTATGTCGGTCCAAAAGAGTGACCACTGATTCTTTGGATTATGTTGTGTAGCCCTAAAAGGGGTATCTCAATCCATATTGTAATTGTCTAGTGTTTTGGAAAGGTTGGGAGAAATCTAGCTAAAACTGAGTTTTGAGTACTACAAGAGTAACCAGTCACAAATGTGAGTTTTGGAAACCTTGATGAATCTAACTTAGGGATTGTTCTTAATTGATTCAATTGTCATTGTATGAATGTTGATGGTATTTGTAGGGCCTTGGTGGAGTCTTGTTGTTCATTTACAAGGTTGAGGAGTTGAAACCCTTGAGGGTGGGTTGATGCCTATTAGGCTGAATCATTATGAAGAAGAGTTCTTGATTGAGAATTGACATTTCCATTGTTGTGAGTCTTCTCCACCTTGGCTTTGTATCAGAGTTACAAGGGTGGATTGTTGGGTAAGGTGTTGAATGAAGATTTTGGTTTGATCGGGCTTTGAGGTTGTGTAGATTGCTCAAAATAGGTTGTATTAATCTTGTTAGGACCCCCTTGAAGGTAGGTTGTCAGACTGATTGGGTTTGAGCCTCCTTGCCTCTACATCGGTGAGGCACAAGTAATTGAAGAATTCCAAAGGATACAAACCACCATGAATGGAGCTTATGTATACAATACGCTTTAGATGGGGCTTATTAAGCATTCAACAGTAATTAATTAAGCATTAGATGTAAAAAAAATCCATGCCTATAACATTCAAGCATACAACTTACACGATATGCATGATAACATCATTCAAGAATGGTAGTAGAAAAATAAGAGTTTCTTTAATCAAAAATCCAAAAGGCTATACAATGATATATATTGATAAAAGTATATAAATATATCCAAAAAAACCATATAGGCTTAGTACAAAGGAGCCATTTTGACATAAAATATCATATATATATATATATATATCAATAGTACAAAACATATGTTCCAAAATGTCACATAGGCATACAAAAAACAACACTAATGCATAGTCATTTCCCTCTAGGGGAAGGAAATAGATCCCATGTTGCCTTGAAAATTCCAATGGATGGAGTGACTGTTGCTTGTCTTGTCTTTCGAACACGCCCGCTACTCCTCCTCTCTTCACTCTGGACCTTCAACTGATACAATTAAAAGTAAAGATGTTAAAACATAGAAATTGAATTATGGAATGGCATATAACAAAATATAATCACTTACCACATACATATAGTCATCATGCACATTTAAAGCATCACCATGTCCACAATCTGGAGTCACAACCACCTGTAGCAACCATGATGATATAAATTAAACTACATAAAATTATTGTGAAAATTTTCTATAATAGACCATAAAAGAGAAAATATAATGTCAAATCGACTAATCTATTCCATACCTCTCTCAATGGATCAGAACTGGCTATTGATGTAGCAACTCCATGGTCCATCGTGCCACAAACATCACCAAGGCTATCTCTTGTCAACAACAGCAAATGAAACAATATCTCAGGTATCATGTTGATATAGGAGAACATAATGTGACACAATCAAGGAATACTTGAATGCAATGTTTGTGTTTCTCATCATTTTTTTAGATTTGTATATATGCAAAATTATGAAAACTAGCTAACATAGATTTGCAACACCATTAATGAATAAAGGCTACTTGAGTGTACGTTGTTTGAGGATATGAGTCACGAGGTGTGGAGGAAGAAGGTGCACCAGGAAACTATTTGAAATCCGAAGCATGTTATGAGACAAACATTCAAATATAACATTCAACTGTTCAAATGCAATAATAATATCTTTAATACTAGTTGCATACCTATGGAGTCATCATCGAGAATGTATAAGGGTCTGTAGGAATATAGCATCCCTCATGAACAGTGTGACCTTGAAATTTCATCATATCAAAATTATACTAATTTAGTTATTCTTAAATTTCAAAATATATTTTAATAAACAACAATAAAATAACTTGCTAAATTTTACCTGAGTGTTAATGCCGAATGTATCATTCAGAATATCATCTATGAAAGCCATCGCCTCTGCAACTAATGTAGGCTATGTAGCTGCATCACGAGCACCCTGATAATCATACGTGCAAACAACACCACAAGCGCCACAATGGTGGGGTGGAGCTTAGGGCCTACACGTCTCCTCCACCCCAGGCTCTACTAGAGGACTCGCACACTGTAAAATGGTCTGGGTGAGTGAGCCAATCGACTTCATCGTGTCCACCTCTACACTATCCTTAACAATGGAAGAAACAATGACATGCTCCACCATGGGTCTACCTAAGGCTCTTGGTGCCAATTATGGATTACGTCGTGCAACAAGTCTATCATGTGTGGAGCTGCCACCTCTACCCTGAAAATCTAAGATGTCAAAATAGTTTGGAATTTTATTGAGGACAAACTCGTAATAAAGTTTCCTCAAAAATTATTGCAGCACATCATGGTTAGTGCATGGAGATTGGTCAAATACCATCCACCACCACTCCCAATTTTTTTTTTTAATTAAATCATGGTGGCACCAATGGATGGGGAACCTCCTACATGCATGGGACAAAGGTTCATTGGTTTTTGGGTCTTTAAATAGGGCACACAACTCAGCTTTGCTAATTTTTAGTTTTTTGACATCTACATATGACAAACCATTAGCATAAAATTGACTCATCTCATCTCTCTTAGTTGACCAAAAATTCATTTGCTCGCTCATTTCTCCTACATGAGTTAAAATTGACTTCAATGATTCAACAATCCCTCTCCTATAAGGGTGGGTTTCGGCATGCTCAGTTAATCTTGCAATTAATTGTTGAATGCCTCTTTTATTGTTTTCAATTTGATTTTGAATATTTTCTTGTGTTCCTTGAGGATGCCTATGAATTGATGGAGGGGTTTTGGGTTGTTCTTGTATATGAGGCTCTTGATGAGGGGGTGATTGTGAATTCTCAATGTTTTGAGGTAGAGATTCATTCCCTGAGAATTAGAACAAAGTTTGATCATAAAAATTTATTTAAAGTTGCATTCCAAATCAAATTGGAAATAAATAGAATAAAAATACAGACCTCTTTGCAATCTTCAACCTCTCCGACATGTTGGTGGCATCCTTGTGGAAAATGGCAAGCTAAGGATGCAAACAATGGAAGAGATTTGGCGAGCGTGAGCTGCAAACCTAAAATCTTCCTCCTCAAGCTGTGGGTTGAAGACAAAATGAGGGTTCCAAACCCGATTTTTTTTTTATGTCTAAAAAGACATTTGGCGCACGCCAAATGTCTTTGTAGCCATTTGGTGTTCGCCAAAGGGCTTATTTTGGGGTTTTTTTGATCATTTTTTCAATTTGGCACTTAAATTGTGTCACAGATTGGTGCATCTCCCCAGGTATTGATTTTGAAGAAACCATTGCCCCTATTGCTAGAATTGAAGCTGTAAGGTTGTTTCTTGCTTATGCTACTTTCAAGAATTACAAAGTCTATCAAATGGATGTGAAGTAAACATTTTTGAATGGTGAGTTAGAAGAAGAATTTTATGTTGAGCAATCAGATGGATTTCAACGGAATGATGAAAAAGACATGATTTTTCGGTTGAAGAAAGCACTGTATGGACTTAAGCAATCCCCTAGAGCCTAGTATGCTAAATTGGATAAATACTTGTTGAAGCTTGGATTCAATAAAGGTACTACTGACAACAACCTGTATTTCAAGGTGGATCAAGATAAAGAGTTGATTATTGAAGTCTTTGTTGATGACATTATTTTTGAAGATGATGATGACTTATGCATGAAGTTTGTTGATGAAATGAAAAGTGAATTTGAGATGTCAATCATAGGAGAGTTGAAATTCTTTTTAAGATTGCAAATTACTCAGTTAGATGATGGAATCTTTATATCTCAATCCAAATATGTAAGAGAGCTACTAAATTTTTTTTGCATGGAAGATTCAAAACCTGTAGGCACACCCATGATAACTAGATGCAAGCTAACACAGAATGATGATTATCTTAAGGCTAATCAAAAAAGGTACAAGTCAATGATTGGTGGATTGCTATACTTGAATTGAACTAGACCAAACATCATGAATGTTGTATGCATGGTTGCTAGATATCAAGATGATCCAAAGGAATCACATGTGACTGCAATAAAGAGAATTTTAAATACTTGAAAGGAACAGTTGATTTTGGTCTATGGTATCCTAAGGATGGTGATCTAACTATGAGTGCCTTTATAGATGTAGATTGGGTAGGAGATGTGGATGATAGGAAAATTACAAGTGGTGGTGCATTCTTATTGGGGAAGAAGCTAGTGTCCTGGCTAAGTAAAAAGTAGAATTCCATTTCCTTATATACTGGTGAGGCATAATATATTGTTGCTTCAAACAATTGTACTTAAGTAATATGGATGAAACAGATGCTGAGAGATATCAGAATTGAGTATGATGAGCCTATTGCTATATCTTGTTACAATTCAAGTGCCATAAATATTTCCAAGAATCTAGTGCTACATTCAAAGACAAAACACATATCTATCAAGTATCACTTTTTGAGAGACAAAGTGAATGATAAAGAAGTTAGATTGGAATATGTGCCCACTAAGGAACAAATTGCAGATATCTTCACTAAACTATTGCCTAAGGATAATTTTGAGTATCTCAAAGGAAAGTTAGGGGTGATTTACCCTCCTAATCTGAACTAAGATGCAAGTCTTTGCATCAATTCGTGCACTTACAATCAGATCTTGTTTCAAATTGATGTTATGGTGGTTGCTACTTAGGGGGAGTAGTCAGATGATTCAGATATGTGGTTCAGAGGTTGTGTACCTTTTCGATTGATGTCAAAGGGGGAGAAGACTGGTGTGAAAAACCTTTGAGGAAGAAAAGGGGAAAAGAGTAATGTAAGGAGGAGAAGAATAGTTGGAGAAGAGCTAGTTGTTTTGATGGTATTTTTCACATCATGTGTTGCCATCAATGCCAAAGGGGGAGATTGTTGGATGTTGTGGTTGTGTTGCTAATATGTGGTTTTCATTGATGTCAACACTATTAGTATTGGTGCCTTGAAGACTGTATATGACAAGGATATTGAGAGAATTATAATAAATATGTTGCAGGCAATCTATGAAGTTGTGAAGATCAAAGTGGTGGAAAGTTTAGTAAGTTGATATTCTAAAGTCACTGATTAAAGGGTTTTTTGTTGAGCCTATCTAGTATATTTTTTAGAAGTTTCAGAGGTGTGCATCAAGGTTGGAGAAAGTTATGAGTTTTTGATTTCCTACAGTTATTATGTTACTGTAGTAGGTGTTTCTGGAAGAAGAGAATATAATTATGGTAAATTGAGTTGTTGTGTATGCTCTTGAGAAGTTCAGTGATGTTTCTAGATTGTTCTTTATCAATGTGGTATGTTCGCGTTGATTGGTATGTTCGTGATCGAAGATTTTTCCTTTGTGTGTTCAAGTTTTCATGTTCTTGGCCGACATGATGGTTGTAGCGTGTTGCGGATCCTTGTGGATTAATTTTTGAATGCTTGGCATGTTCAAGGATGTTTATTTATGTCTTCATTATGATGTAACTAACTTAGGTTGGTGCACATTGAGATTTGTTCATGAATTGGGCTGACAGTTTGTAATTTATTTATTCTTTATATTTGGCCGATAGAGTTGTTGATGTAAATTCATGTAGCGGATATATAAGAGCAACTTTTTCCTCATTTTGGAGTATGCTCGCTGAATGAATGTGAAGTGTGTGCAAGATATGTGCGAATAAAGATCAGATCATACTAGTGTAGAGCAGAGTGTGAAGAATTTTTTTTGTGCCCAACCAGGATTGTCATCAGGTTTTTAAAGAAGCTAGTTTCTTATTTCAACCTCATGAGATGGATTTAATCTAATTTTTTTATGTAAGTCAGTGAGCCTTCCCTTCTAAGCAGTGAGCTCTAGGAAGTGTGTCTGAATGCATGTGCATTCCTTATTCATTTCTATTATACTTTTAACAAGGTATAATTGTGGATTAACCTCCACCATGGTTTTTCCCCTAACAGGGTTTCCACGCAAAAATCATGGTGTTGTGTGTTTCTGATGTGTTATTGATTCTTGCTTTCATTGTTAATTATCAAATCTAAGATTAAAGGTTGATAAAGTAAGATAAGTTTTAAATTTTGTAACAACTAATTTACACCCCCCCCCACTTTCAGTTGTCTATCCTTGTTTTTCCAACACTAACATGTCGCTTGTGTTCCAAATTTTGTATGAATTGAATATAAATATACAGTCTTTGCTTTTGTTCAATCCTCAATTAATACATCTTTTGTTTCTGGTCATATCGATAGGAATATAAATTATTTTGCTTCTCTTAAAGACATTAAAATCTGAGAATATTTATTGATGCTTACTATCAAAATAGAAGTCTTATGTTATAAACAATCTGAATTCTATAGGATAATTTGTATATTTTCTAGTCTTACGTGTCAATAACTTCGTTTCTAACCAGGAAAATGCATTTTGGTGAGATATTATGCATAAATGATATAAGGTTCGAACCACAAATTTTTTGGTGCTCTCCCTTAAGTTGGACCTATGATTGCCATTGTAGGAGGACGACCACCACCCACTCAAGACCTCAATCGGAATTTCCCATGAAGGCAACCTCGATGCACTCTTTAAAGTGGTCTCTTCCTTCTCCAAATAGAAGATTAATTTCACCGCTCAGAACCTCCTTCGCTACGTATGCAAAGTCTATTAGAAGCATGTTTTATTGCTATTTATGAATTTGTGAAGCTCATGTTTTTTGTTGTTAATAGAGACCCCAGTTTTTGCAAAATTTGGCATGATGTCAGTAGAATGCATGCTAAGAAAGTTGTGAAACTTTCCTTTACACCTGCCATTTTGCATTTTTCTTTAAAGTTTCTAAACCTCAGATTCACTAAATCTATTTTGTGCATATCCTGCAAACATTGCAGTCTAGAAGATCGCATCTCTTGAGCCATTCTATAAATTATTTCATGTGCCTTGTCTATACTGTCACATTTGCATACATGTTACCAGATATTTTTTTTTAACAATGCACCATTCACTCAATGTGAAGAATTCAAACATTCCATGTGGGCCATTCTAGAGGAAGCAAAATGTGCATTTCCCAATCCTAGATCTATGCATGTATCTCACATGTGTACATTGCTTGTGTAAGCCTACAAATGTTTCTTGTGATACAAGATGTCTCTACTTTATTCATTAAAAAAAACCAAAAACCAAGGAGATAACATATCCAATTTGTTTGAGACATATCTTGGAATTTGACCAGGTGGAAGAAGAGTAAGTACACTAGCTTTTTCTTTTACTATTGTGGTGCCTTTACTAAATGCTCTTTATGTTTATCAGGCCTTTCAAAAAAATTCAAATTTCTTTGCTTTGAATAGATGTAACAACCCTATCTTTGCATTGATTAGCCAAATATTTATGTCCTAGTTGTATCACATAATTTATGTTAGATAGTCATTAATCATGTTTTTATCATTTGTATGTGCCTTCTAAACTGCTAAAACATTTGTATGCTTACAAAATTCCTTTTGTAAAATCTATGAAATGACAAGTGAGCCACCTTTTGGCAATTCTGAAGTGAATGGCAAGAGTAGCATTTATGAGGAGAGCAATTTATTTTTTAGTTTGGTGGTGAATCATAAATCAAGCTTAAATATGACTTGAATAACTATATTTGTAGGTTGAAAGTGGGTTTAGGAGGAAAATGTTTAACAAGTTATTTTTGCAGTAATTGTTGAACTAATTTTTTATCTCTCAAACACTTATTTTCAAGGATTGTTTTCTTTTCTTGAAAAGTTTAGAAATTCATTATGTTTGAAACTGTATTCATTATGTTAAGTTATTATTGATTCCTTGAAATGAATCCTATTTGTCATAGCTTTGTGATGTTTGCAAGGGAGGGGGTTTTCATAAAGAATTGGTGGCATTGGAATTGGGCATTGGAATCGAGGAACCACAAGTAGATTTGAGTTGAAGAATTGAGCATTGAAAAAAAAAAGCCTATGGCATGCAGTGCTACTTTTGTTTCCTATTTTAGGACAACTTGCTTCTTTTTTGGGTTTAAAATTAACCATTGATTTGATCTTTTCAGCTTGGTTAAAATTGAACTTAGAAGCATACTAGACTTTGATTTTGGGCTAAAATTGAACAAGAAACTTCACACTTGGTTTTTGGTGCTTAAAACGAACTCACCGTTGCTTTGGGGTTTAAAATGAACAAGTGCTTGAATTGTGTTATTTTGTCTTTGGTGCATTTTTAGTGCATATCCTATCCCCTTGCACTTGATGTGATCTTGGGTGCAAGAGAAACACTCAAAATGTATTTTATTGCTTTGAGTCACCTTTAAGAGAGGTCTTACTATGAGACACACCCCACAATGGGAAACTCATAGGAAAGTTCTTGCAAGCACGTTTATCGATGGGCTATACCAAAGGGTGTAAAATTGTGAGAAATTAGCATCAATCCATGCCAACAATAGACTGCACCTAATCCCACATCTTAAGTGGAATGGGAATGGTTGAAGAGCCTTAAGTGGCCAAGAGGGTGAGTGTTGGTTCTAGTGTTCATGGTTTGTTATCATTAATAACCTTGTTTGTAGTAACCAACCAGTCCATCCAACGAGTTTATCAAAGTGGTGCATTGGAACTTAGCTTCTAAGAAGTTACTTGCCATGTCCGATCTTGGTTAAATTATAGAGGTTAAGACTTCATTCTTAACATACCTTTGTAGTTTTTCCTTGGTTGCATGTAAAATCATCTCTTCTACTATGAACGGCATGAGGCAAGCCCACCAAGAAAAACCTACCAATTGAGCTAGGATGTTATATTTCTTGTGAGTCAATTTGAAAACACATTGCTTGGATCTAAAACATTGAAAAAAAACATTAAACAAATCATCAAAACTTCAAACCCTTTGGAAAGAGAAATTATTCTTGAAAAATCCGAAATAATACTACTGGTTCCTAAGGATTTTATCCTTAGAGGCTTTTAAATATTTGGGTCCATATCTAAATTTTTTCTCTCCAAATTAAACCTAGGGAAACTATGGCTTTGACCCTTTGATTTTCACATAATGAACCTTGTCGAATGAAAAAGATTTAAGACATAGACATTCATTTTAAAATTTAAGCAAGAATTAATGATGTGGTAAAAAGAATCCATTTAACCAAGATAAAATACAATTGGACCCCACATATGTGTTTGTTCTAATGATTTCCCGCAAAGTTAAAATTTTGAAACCAAAATTCATTAGTCGTAACAAGCATCTTAGTCCAAAGGCTCTTAAGAAACATCTTTTGGAACTTCACGAAACTAGAGATAGATTGGTTTACAACTTTTACAAACGTGCTTCAAGAGATAATCCAAACTTGTATTCATTCTATTATTGTCAAAATTTGGGTCTTTTCCAACATTTTGAGTTTCTCACATAGGGTTGAAAGTTTTAGAAGTATAACATGTTCTTCAATAACTTGGTCTTGTAAACAAAGTCTCTCTAAGTTAATTTAGGATTAAAAAATCAACACCCTCATCCATCCCAAACATCAATCAAATCCCACCTTGCAAACAAGTTTTAGAACTTTCGAAAAAATCATTCATATTAGACTTTTGATAAATCCTTCAATCAAAATCAAAATCACTTTGTTTGGAAAAGTGTGTGTGGATGAATCCTTCCTCACCCATTTAGTTAAATTATCACCTTTGTGGACAAGTTTACCCCAAGATAACATCTAACATCTTGGGATCTATAAGTCCATTATCCAAATCAAACCAAATACAAATCAAAATCCAAAAATCCTAAAGTATATTATTTCTCCAAAGTTCTCAAAAATTTCAAACATCCATATCATTCATCCTTCATTTTTCACACCATCATCATTTGGTGGACTTGAATATCCTAGATTTTCTTTTTGTACTTAAATTTTTGACCAACCGAAGGAGTTAGAGGTTCACCTCCTATACTCCTAAAAATTTATCCTAATTTAATGATCCAAACAAGATCACAACACAAGAAGATCATGGAGAAAAAGAAAGAAACATCCACTTTAAGTGATTTGAGTCAAACTACATCAAAATTCAACCCTAGGATATCCATCAACCTTCCAATTGATCCCCCTCAAATACCTCAAAATCCTCAAGAGGTAGGTTGCCAAGTGGAGGATGTCACCAAAAAATTCCAAGGGATGACCCAAGATGAAATAATTGAGCTAGTCCAAAATCCTAAAACACACAAGATTGTCAACACAGTCATGAGGCTCAATCCCACATAATACATGTTGGCATTAGCAAAGGAAGGGGCTAAACTCCCTTCTTATTTTTATGTGAGCACTATTGTTGAAAAACCTCTTGGGAACATGCCACTTGTATCATTCATTCCTTCATTCCCAAATGTCATCCAACCTATCATATAATTATACAACCAACATCATCTCATGTTCCTAGTCAACCCATTCATCACCAAGGGAAGTTCATTACTCCAAGCTCTTCAAACACATCCACTTGTCAACAACCAAAAATTGGACACAAACATGATCTTGGGTATGCCTAGCACTGTCCCATAAGATCCAAAACATCCATATGTTCCACTCATTTTCCATGATACCAAAAATCTCTCCACTTTATCCGCAACATCAACATGCCCTCTTGATACACAAGGCTCTCTCCCCATGACATCAGAAGGACAAGTGGATTTATTTGGTCAAATGGGAGCTTTTAATGAATCATCCTCACTTTTTTAAGGGAACACACCTACAATCTTCCCATGATTTCCTATTTTGACATCAACATCCACACCAATCCAAGGTTTAGGGAAACCCCCTTTATTCAACATACCAATCCAAATCCAATCAAATTAGATCAATCCTCCAAGAATAAATCATATCACCACATCCATCATACCAAATCCTTTGATCATGCCACCGATATTGCAGCACCAAGTGGCACCAATCCAAATCTCTTAACAAATTATCCTGGCATCATCTATAACACCCCAAAAATCTCAAAACATGGTCTCCCAAGGACCAAGCACATCAACCATACCATCTACCTCACAACCCCTTTTCATCACTCAATAAATACCACAACAACCACCTCAACAAAATCTTTCCACCTCATCTCACACCATTCCACAAAATCCCCCACCCCCACCACCAAATCCAAATATGGAAAATCAATACAGTATCACATTACAAGTAGCCCAACAAGCGTACCAAAAGGTGCTTCAAAAATTCCAAGCTCAACAAGCTACACAAAAATCACAGGCACAACAAGTCGCACAACGAGAAGAATAGGCCACACAACAAGCTCAAGTAAGAAAATCTACCCAAGCACAAGCACAAGCTTTGATACAACAACAACAACAACAACAACAAGAAGCTACATAGAATGCACAAGCCACACAAGCCACACAAGCCACACAAGCTACACAAGATGCACAAGTTGCATAAGCTTCTCAACAAGCTCAAGCTCAAGCACAAGCTCAATACCAAGCGTAGATGTAATACCCCTCCGTTTTTCCTTCTGGTTGGATAGTGTGTCGTTGTGTGGTTATGTTGTTGATGTGTTTCTGGATTTTCAAATGCCTTGTTATGTGTGTTTTTTGTTAGTACCTTGATTATGGTACTCGACTACTTTTGATCACTTCCTGTAAAGCAATGTGAATGTGATGTTTTGATGAGGTGGTATTGATTTTCATGTTATCATTATGGCATGCTTTGGATTAGCATAGTGGATAATTGAATTAGTGATGTTTATGCTTTTGATCATATTAATGATGTTAGATTCGTCAGTTAGTAATATTGTAGAGGTGAAGGGGATGGGATTGCATCACTTGCTTGCGAGCACCCTGCGATTCCAAGATTTCCTCTTCATGGTGTGTTTTAATTATGACATATATATGCACGTGGATGTACTCTTTGTTCACAGGTTGACAAATACAGGACATTGACTCCAACTGGGTTCATAGGTTTGAGTGTGTCCAATGCCCAACGATATTCGATTGGGAGATAGTAGCTAGGATTTTCATGCCAAGTCATCACCCTAGTCCTAGTATGTTGTTAGGTGTTTGTTGGGTTGTGTTGCTTTGAATTTTGTTCCCGCTCTTCATTATTTAATTTCAAGTTAGAAAAAGGTAATTAAATGTTTTTTTTCGTATCTAAGTTATTGATTAAATTAATTTGGTTTTTTATGTCGGAAGATGTCATTTAAGTAATTAATTAATTTAATTTAATTAATAAAATGATTTAATCTTGGATTAGCTTCATTTTATTGAATTAATTAAATTAATTAAATTGAATTAAGTTACTTGGTGGAATTGATTGATATTTTAATTGGAAATTGGAATTAAAATTGAAAATAAAAGAAAATGATTTAAATTGCAATTTTAGAAGTTTGAATTCAAAAATTTGAAATTAGAGATATTTCCTATTTCTGTTTTCTGAAATTTATGAGGGTGGTTGCACTGATATTTTGGAGATATTTTTGGAATTTTTTTATTATCGAAATTATCTTCTCAATTTTGGATTATGAGAGATTTGGAAAATTGAAAATAGAGGGAGGAAGACTTGTTGCATTTTTTTGTGGGTTTTTGGATTGAAGCTTAAAGAATATGAGGAGCTAAAGTGGAAATCAAGGCACTATCAGGATCTTCTCAAACTCTTGCATACCAAGTTCATATTATTTAATTGTTTTTGAATTTAAAAAGCTTAATGCTTGTTTTGAAATTGTTGTTTGCAAAACTCATTGGTTGGAAACCCAAATGAATTATGTTAAAAAAACTAGAAAATAGAAAACCCATGTTGAAATATGAGTTGTTTGCAAAAATCTCTTCTTAAAAAAAAAAAAAAATTCTTCAAAATAATCAATGAGGTTTTGACTGGAAATGGTCTTTTAGATTTTTATTTCCTCAATTATTTATACAGTTTCCTTGTGAATATATATATATATATATATATATATATATATATATTTCATAATATTTTGGGTTGCGAAATAAAAAACCCTATTTTTATTATATGAAATCAGATTTTTGTATGGGGGGAAAAATCCGCAGGAAATTTTTCAAAAGAAATAAAATATTAAAAAAAATGTTTTTGTTGGGGGGGTTGGGGGCTCACCCCCACTGCACCTCCCATGGGAGGAGAGAGGGGGGAGTCACACTTAGCGTGACCCCCCACAAACCCTTGTCGCGGCTGGCTTCGCCCACTATGGTGGGATGACTGTGGAAACACAGCCGCCACCCATAGTGGTGGGTTCGGTTGTGTTTACACAACCGCGCCCACCACTATGGGGAGGTCGGTTGTGTTTACACGGTTATCCGCCTAGTGGGAGCTGACCACCACTGCCCACAGCAAAAGAAAACTGCAACCATAGAAATCCGCGTGCCCAACCCTAACTCTGTACATGCGGCCCGAGAGCGGGGTGTTGACCCTTTTTATAATAATTTTAATATTATAATTTCATAATATTAAAATATAATTAATATTTTAATATTATATTTTTATAAATATTAATAGATTATTATATACTTTGCTAAATAAGTTTTATAATATAATATGGAATATTATATTATATAGTTTTAAAACATTAATATATATATATATAGATTGCTTTAATATATATATATATATATATATATGTATATATATTTATTGTGTAAATTTATATTAAAATGATGTTTATTCAAGGCATGTTTTAATTTTAATTGAGGGAGTTAAATATTTGATTAGATGATGCATGATTTAAATTTAATTGTGAAATTTAAATTGATGTGCAAAAGTCCAATTATTGTTTTGATTTAAATATAATTGAAAAATTTAAAATATTGGTCTTATAGTCAAATTATTGTTGTTATTTTTAAACAATAGATTTGAAAAGGGCAAATGTTCGATTTGTGATTAATGTGTTATAACGAAATTAATTATAATGATTTAGTTTGCAAGGACAAATGGTTATTTATTTTAAAATGAAATGTTCTGAGCTATAGATGAAAATGCTATTTTATTATTTAAAGGCAATTAGAAAATTAAATGTTTGGGTTACATTTCGTCCTTATCTTAACAAGACGTTAAATTAAGTTTATTTTAATGTGAAAAATTGTTGAATGATAATGAGGAAATGGATTTAGAATATCCAAAGGTAGTTCCTTCCAGTTGCCTTCAGTGAACTTTTCCTTCGTGCTCTTGTTTTGGGGAATGGAGATATAGAGTTTAATAAGTATTCCAGATGGGGTTTTCAGTTCTATGGGTTGTCGTTTTGTGTTGTCAACCTATTGTGAGTTCCTTGGGTAGTGCATGGTGTCTAGTCAGTATTAACCTGGTTTTCACGAATGGGGATGTTTGTACCTCCTTGGTTTAGGAGTGGATTATGGGATCCACGTCTCCTTGTAAGGAGTGACCTTGTTATGTAACTTGTTGCCTCCAGTGTTGGAGTGAGTTTCATTTTATGTCACCTCCTGTGAAAGGCGTGGTCGTGCTATCTTGTTGTTGCACCTTGGTACCCTTAATGTTTGTAAGGTTTGTGTGTTGTCAAGTAGAAGAGTGGCTTCCATAGGGGCCAAAGGTCGGAAGAGGTAAGATTAGGTAACCTTCAGAAGTTGTTTAATCAAGTGATAACTAAAACAATACTTAGAAGATTAGGACTAACTTCTCACTAATCAAGATAAGTTAGCCTCACTCATAGACACAAGGGCTCGTTTAGACTTGGGATGAGTGGGAAGGCCTGGGAGGCAAGGTCATCTATCTTGTCTATATGAAAGGTATTTGATTTTGCATTAGTAAGTATGAGGGCTGGGGATCGGTTTGAGGCCACCATCTTGACGATTCGTAGTGGGTAACTCATGATGAGCTGTGTGATGACACTCTGTCTAGGACAACCGTTGGTATTTGATTTCGCATTAGTAAGTATGAGGGTCGAGAATTAGTTGAGGCCAACATCTTGATGATCCACAATGGGTAAAATATGACGAACTGTGTGATCATAGTTGGTACTTGTTTATTGTGGGTATGATTTCTATAACATATCTGATGTGACCATAGTTGGTATTCAATTATTATGTGTATGGTTCTCTTAACATACTTGATCTGCTTTATATCTAGAAGCAATGTGACCATGTAGAGTTGTACTTGTGTTGTACTTGCATGGTATTTGAGTTGCACTTGTGTGGCTCATGTGTTTGGTTGTGTTAGTTGGTTCAATTATATTTTGGCCTATGTCTAGAGGTGTTGGTCTTGGCTAGGATTCCTTGTTACTATTTCCTAGCATGAGGGGTGGGCCTTTGGGTTCCACTTGGTTGGGTGGCATGCACCTAAATCCATTGGGCTATCTTCTTGTTCATGTGGACGAGACTTCCAATTGGAGAGCTCGTTGGTTTCAGTATTAGTTCTTGCTTTATTGCATTTCAGTTGATCTTGTATTATTTTACCCCTCAGTTGTTATCGAAGTGGAAGTTGTAATTGTATTTATGTTTATTGAACTTAACTCATTCAGGGAATGAGAGTTGTAATCTTATTGTTTAATGAATGGATTAATGAAATTTGAAGTTATCTCTTATGCTTTGATGTATGTTATCTTATTTGGAATGTATGAGTTTAAATTATTAAGTAAATGAATGGCATGGTTTAAGTTCATGTTCTTAGTTGAGGTTCTATATAACCTCTATCTCGTAACCTTAGAGGTTGTTGGCATTAGTTAGAGAACTTGCTTATTAATTATACTTTAACAAAAAAAAATTAGCCTGTTTAAGTAGTTGTTTGCAACTTCCTCTAGGGTTGCGTGGTGGGGCGTTTCAGTAGAAAGCCCAAGTATAATCCTTGTTACAACAACAAGCCTCTCAACAAGTCTTGCAACAACATCAACCGCAATAAGAATCCCAACAACAGGCACAACAACAAGACCAACAACAAATGTTGTTGGCACAACAACAACTACAACCATACCAACAAGCATTGCTCGCACATCAAAACTTACAACAACCTTTCACGAACACACATCCAAATTCCTTAAATACAAACACACAAACCATCCCACCCATCACTTAAGAAACCATACCACCATCTCAAAACACATTCATCCTAGCACCTAATCCACAAACTGATTTTTTTGTGCACAAGTTAAATTTCTCTTGCAACAAATACTGGACATACAATCAAGAAAGATAAAGAAATCACAAGGTAATTTGTGCCCCTATCCATTTGACATAAGCATTGCAATGGTTCCATTTCCACTAGACATTGAAATACCAAAGTTTGATAAATACCAAGGAGCTGGAAATCCTGAAGATCACATTAGGGAATTCCATGTACACTGTATGGATGTCTCATATGATGATTCTTATTTAATGCGACTCTTCACTCAGAGCCTGGCTGGTCCAACAATGGAATGGTTCTCTCACCTTCCCCTAGGAATTAAAAATTTTGGACAAATTCATTGAAAATTATTCATTTAACTTAGGTGTGGAGGTGAGCTTGGAAGAATTGTCCAATCTAAAACAAGCCAAAGGAGAAAAATTCATAGCCTTCTTGCAATGATGGAGATCCAAGGCCAACAAGAGAAAATGGTCCATGCTAGAAGAACAACAAATCAAGACTATCATCTTAAACCTTGAAGGGACCTTGTCCTTTCATTTCAAAATGTAATGCACAACAACGTATGACCAATTGATTCCCAAAGTGCTCAACATCGAAAGAGCTCTTATAACACAAGGGGGCACACCCACATACGAAGATAATCGACCATCCACAAGTTACCATGACAAACCTCACACATGGGCTAAGAACAAGAACATCACCAATGATGGTGTCGTTGATGCAAAAAAAAATATTAGTGCTCCAAGGCCAAATGTGCAACAACAAACTTAACAACCGCAAAACAACACCCAAAACACTCTACAAAATAACACATCACAACAACAACCCAACAATCACACTATCAACAACCTAAATGCTCAAGGGGGACCACCCCCAAAGAAAAAGTATCCCCCTAAATAAAAATAAACACCACTTGGGGAACCAATCAAATCAGTCATGCAACAGTTGGTACAAGCAAATCTCATGAAAATACTTGTTTACGAAAATTACCAAGAGCCTCAAAGTAAACCACCATTGTATAATGAGAAGCACCTCTGCAATTTTCATAAAATAAAGGGACGTACAACAACCAACTGCATGCAACTTAAACACCTAACCCAGGATCTCATTGATGATAAGGCCATAACCATTGAACAACCTGTCGGGAATCAAGATCTTAAAACATACACGAATCTGATGCCAAATCACAATAAAGGGATCAACAACGGTAAAGGATAGAGCTATAAAAAATTAAGCCACATCTATGACCATGTTGTTGCATCCTTGGATGAGTGGGTAATAGTTGCCAATATCAAAGGATCTAGAGTTGAGTGTGGAGTCACCATACATAGCAATAGGAATACCATCCCAGGACCTTCACAACCATCCAAGGCACCTGCCATGAATTCAAAATCAATCCCTAATGGTTACAATGTCTTAGATCAACTGAAAAATACCCCCGACCAAATCTCTATCATGGATTTGCTAAAAATCTATCCCGCACATAGGGATATCCCAGAGAAGGAATTGGATGCATCCTCCATTCCCATAGACCTTGATGCAGACTAGTTTCAATCTATGGTCAGACATATCACTACACCTCATCTACTCACTTTCTTCGAACATGATCACCCAACCCAACCATCTCACAACTGTGCACTCCATCTTGAAGTCGTAGTACACAAGAACAAAGTTAAAAGAGTCTTAGTGGATGGAGGTGTAGGTTTAAATATTTTGACATTGAAGTTGGTAAGAAATATGGGATTCTCAGAAGATGTCATCAAAAAGGGAAAAAGGTATCACAATCAAATCTAATGATGATCAAGAACGGGTGTCCCAAGGCACCATTCAACTCCCCATTCAAGTGGGACCAACAATTATTGAAACTACTTGCCATGTTCTTGACCTTCAACTTCCCTATAATATTCTCCTGGGGCACCTATGGATCCATGGGATACAGGCTATTGCATCCATATTCCATCAATGTGTCAAATTTCCCTATCAAAACCAAGAAGTCACCATCCATGGTGATCTTGAACCTTTTTATTATTACAAAAATTTGGAGGCCAAGTATTATAAGATTCCTTTAGTCTTAAAAAATGATGAGGGACCCACATATCCTTATATTGACCCATCCACCTTAGCCTCCACTTCTAAGAAAAAGACACCCTCCATTCCGGACATCCCAGATATTAAGGTTATTATCCAAGATAATGGATGTGGAGATTATAAAATGAAAAAGAGCGCCTTTGTGGTAGGAGAGTTACCTCAATCTCCTAGATCTCATGGAAAACCACAATCGATTGACACAATATCTCAAACCTTCAAAGAAAACCCTACCACCTTCAAAAGGTGGGGAGACCTAAGTAAAGAGGTGGTAGATGAGAAAGATGTATCAAGCCTATTATATCAAGATGAAAGGCCCTTGCTAGTGTAGACACATAAAAATGACTTGGGCCTCCGAAGGAATTTTCTCTATGTCAAACGTCCTCCTCACATAATTAAATCATTTGAATATCTCCTAATGTCATATTAACTTCTAACTATTCCTCCATGATTATTTAAATAAATAAATTACATAAATATTTATTTAAATATGTCACTAATCAATCCTTATTCCTAAGTACCATTTACTAACACAATTTCCATCCCACAAATAAATAATTAAAATAATTATTTATTGCCTTCTATTTTATTCTCATTTATGACATTAAACCATTATTTCCCAAAAGTCAACTTTCCTCCATAAATTAAATAATTTATATTATTCCAACTACCTATTTTTCTCCACCATTGATTTAAATGTTTTCAATTAAATCTCAACCCTTCATTTCAAAGCTTGCCCTAACTTTGACCTAATGTTGCCCTAACCTTAATGCTCCTTATCACATTGAATCCTAGTCATTGATCTTAGGGATTTACCAACTTCTAATCCTGGCCATCCATTCTCAAATTGGAATTCTTTAAAAGACACTCTCTCAAACCATTTTACACATACACAAACTTATTTTCAGAAATTCACACATACCATGCTTGAGAACTTGACTACTCGAGCACTCACATTACTTCAATATTTTGCTTGTCTAAGGCATAGGTGATAGTTTCACTTCAAATCTGAGGGCAATTATACCATTTCCAGCAAGATGGAGAAGGCCAATGGAGATCAATCAATGGAAGCATGAAAACCAGGTGACTTTTTTTCATGTTTTTATGTTTCTTATTTTCTATTGTGCTCTATTGTTGATTGAGATTTAGTTTTATTCTTATTTGCAGCTAACTTGAAAAACTTTTTCTCGATTACATTTGGTGAACCCGATAGCTTTGAATATTTCTGTTTTGAAATTTATTTAGAAGCTTATTTCATCGTAGAGATCTGTTTACTTTTCTATGCTGATAATAAACGTTTTTGAATACATGCCCAGCCAAAATAAAGCACTATTTGTCATTGTGGATATTTTTTGTGTTTGTGATACATCAAACAACGGGAAACTCTTATCTTCTTTATAAACTGTGGCATGGTCGTTGTCAATGAACAGTGGTTGCAATAGCTTTTCCACCAATTATTTTGATACTCCATGCGGTAGGGGAGGCGGTAATTCACCTTCTCAGTGTTAATTGTATCCAAAATTGCTTGAAGAAAAGTTTACCGTGAGGCAGAAGACTGCACTCATTAATTCTCCAGCCGACAGATAAGTAGGACCCCTCAGCGCCGCCCCCATCCGTCCATGCCATTCACATTGAAAATATTTCACCTGCTCATCATAAATAGATCAGTTAGCAAATTTAATGTGCATTTAACTATCAATCTACTCAGCGTGCCATTGGTTTTCACCCCTCTAAAAAATCTTTTCCTGGGTATTGACGTCTCACTTCTTCAATTTGATGTGCTACAGCCTTAACACTAGAGTTGCTTTTTGTTGCCCTCCCCAGCGCTATTGGTTTTTTGCTACTCAAAATTCTTCTTCACTGTGCATTTTTTTTTTTTGCATTATTGAAAACTTTGGCAACTCCGACAGTATTGAAAAACTTTGGCATTATGTTGTTGCTCTGTGAGGGCGTTGGCAACATCAAGCACACATTTACAACAGTCAACTTGCATCTCATCTCCTCATCTGAGTTGTGTTTATGCTGGCCAAACTCTATCTTCTTCTCATGAAAGCCATGCTTTGAGGGCTTGCTGCGTAGGGCACTCGTAAATCTGTTTACTTTAGCTTTTAATTTAAGCTTTAACTTCATATTTTAATTTTTAGTCTAATTTCGATTTTACTTTTGATTAATAAAGTTTAAGATTAACATTACTTTAGATTACTTTAGAAATTTATATTTTGGTTTTAGTAAGATTTAGATTTAGATTTTTAGCTTTTTTAAATTTAGTTAGATTTTAGATTTTTTTTAATTTAGTTTAATTTAGTTTCTAATTTTACCTTAACATTGGCAATTAGCTTAAATTTTTAGATTAGTTTGATTTTGAATTAGAATTAGATTAGTTTCAAATTTTTAGATTTTTATTTTTTATTTTTAATGGAGATTAGTTTAATTTTAGATTTTAGATTTTTTTAGATTTTTAGATTAATTAATTTAGAATTAGATTAATTTCAAATTTTAAGATTTTTTTTTTAGATTTTTAGATTAATTAACTTAGAATTAGATTAATTTCAAATTTTAAGATTTTTTTAGATTTTTTAGATTAATTAATTTAGAATTAGATTAATCTTAAATTTTAAGATTTTTAGATTAATTTAATATTTTTTTTAGATTTCTATATTAATGTTAGATTTTTAAATTTTTTTTCTAGATTTTTAGATTTTAGATTTTTTAATTTAATACACTTTTTATTTTTTCTTAATTTTAGTTTTTATTCTTATTAGATTAATTTAGATTGAGCTTAAATTTAGTTTACATTTAGATTTTATAATTTAATTTAGACTAAATAAATTTCTTTTTAGTTTAAATTAATGATCGCTCAGATTGATTTTAATAGTTAACGTAGACCTAGATTAATTTTGTCAGTTTAATATTTAGATTAGTTTTAATTAGATAGTCTTAATTTAAATTAGATTCATTTTTGGGATTAACATAGTTAGGTTTAGATTAAAAATTAATTTTGTTGATTATATTATGCCATTTTCTCTTTTAGTTTAATTTATGGTTTCATGGCTAATCTTTGACTTCTTTTTTTGCAGGTTTGAATGATCAAGATTTGAACATTCAACTTTCGCTTGTCAAAGCTTGGTGGTCAAAACTACTAATTGTGCTTTGTAGGGCTCTGGCTTTACTTTGCTTTATCTTGAGTGCCTTTTTCACATAGAATGATTAGTCAGCCTAAAAAGAACTTGAGTGTTTGATTTGACATCATAAGAGGATTTAAAATTTATTAGTGCTTGCATCATCTTGTGGTTTGCATTTTGTTTCTAGGTGCGTATTCTCTTCTCTCGCACCATTTGGCAATTTTGAGAATCATAAACACCTTTAGACATTTTGTACAACCACACACACATTTGGATTTTGGAATTAAAATGAACAATCTTGCGAGTGTGAGTTGAAAGCTTTGTGTATGCACTCTCCTCGCGCCTTAGAGTGATCTTGGATGACCAAAAATAATTTTTTCAAATTCGCTTTTGTTTACCTTTAGAGGGGCCTACCTCGAAAGAGGGAACGACTCCAACCAATTTTTCATTCAGGCCGATATATAAAAAGATAAGACTAATCTTTCAAGTCCTCATCATGGTATGTAGGCATTAGTCGTGTAGTGCCATTCAAAAGACCATACCTACATTTTCTTTTAAAGGTATAAGAGCCCCTAGTAGAGTGATTAAAGCCTTAAGTTGCTTGCTAGACACTCGTGAGGTGCCATGTCCCTGAGTATTCACTAGAACCCTCTTGTTCTTAGAAGCCTCACCTTTCAGTTGTTGCTTGGTATAGTGTTGGGTACAATATCATGTTCGAAGATACTCACTACTAACTCCCTTAAGTAGAGATAGAAAATTCCTCTTTGGGGAATTTGAAGTTGGTGAGCTTGAGAAGTGAGTGCACTGCAAGGGCGAGCATGTGCCACCAAAATTATAAGCTATCCGCTCTCGAGAAGGACAAGTGTTCATCACTAATTCGGGGTATTTCGGTGAGCTATACCAAGTATACAATCCCTTTCCAATTAGGTTGTGGAAACTGTTTTCAAAGTTTTTGTCAAGATCAAACTCAAAAAGACATTTTGTTTGCTTATGTTATATGTGTGTTTATTTCAAACAACCAAGCAAACAAACCTTGCACTTGAAAATTGTAACACTTCACAACATTAAACCACGCAATAGTTTCAAACCAATAAGTCAAAATCGAGTCAAACTCTTGAGATCCATTTTTAGACCAATTTCTTGTTGTGATTCTTGTTTCAAACCAAAAACTTGCCCAATTCACCTTACACATCATTTCCATTATTAGGTCACCATTTTAGGTACCTTAGCATCCTCATTACTTGCATACCACAACATCACATTTTGTTACCTTTTT
Organism: Sequoiadendron giganteum; assembly: GCA_007115665.2. Lineage (NCBI taxonomy): Eukaryota > Viridiplantae > Streptophyta > Pinopsida > Cupressales > Cupressaceae > Sequoiadendron > Sequoiadendron giganteum. The sequence goes on from CM021109.1 coordinate 505,103,233, forward strand.
CAAACTTTTAGGCTTGACACATTGTGGATTTTAGGAGATAAAAACCATCTCTCCCTTGGCACAAATCATTGCTTCAAAAAATGATTTTCATTTGACCAAGTCACTTTTTAACTTAGTCCTTTGTCATTTTGGTGATAATTTCCTACTCACAAGTCTAGTTGGGAAACTCACCTTGTCACTCTTTTCACTTGTCCTAGAAAATGGCCATTTGACAATCTTAGTTTAAAAATTGGTTTACCCTTGGATAGTTAGTGATCTTGTTCTTACATCTTTCAAAAGTGTTTAAGCCCTCAAGTTCAATATAGGTATCCATCACCTAGTAGTCCTTATACCATAAAAATTTAGACCTAGAACAACATTATCATACAATTTAGACTTCATAACATCCCATGTTATTATTACCCCTTTTAGTCTTGTTGCATACATCTGTCATCCCTAAAATATCAAAAATACCAAAAAAATAGTTGCATTACACATCCTAGGTAGACCTAAGGCAAGATGGGTTCTCATCCAAGGATCTCAACCAAACACAAACACAATGTCACAAGGTCCTCATATCAATACAACCACCTTACAAGGACAAACCATGAATGCTCCACATAGTCAAAATACAAACGCATGGTTATAATCCTTTTCAACAAGGACAAGGATAACAAATGACACAACCTACCATATCATATGGCTACACACAAGGAATCCTTTTTGGTAACAAAAATATACAAAGACAACCCGCCCAGCCAATGCAACATAACTTAATGACTTCTCACATTCCAACTTACACATCACACATCCATACTCATGGAAACAATCAAAATCCACAACATATGCACAACGTTCCAAACCAAAACATGTCATTGCAACCAAACATGGGACCGAACAACATGAATCTGGGACCTCATAACAATGTTTCCAACAATACCATAATAGATGCACTAACTGCCCAGTTGGCTACCTTACAAAAGCAAGTGGAAGGGATGCTTGTGTCAAACAAGAAGACATACTCATCACATGATCTACATCCTTATCCTTATGACACTATCATATGCATGCCTCCTTTCCCTCTTGGATATGTCATCCCTACCTTCACTAAGTATAAGGGAAAGAGAAATCCTCTTGAGCACATATGAAAATTCACCACTTCTTGTGTGGATGTCACATACAACCACTCCTACCTTTTGAGACTCTTCCCTAGAAGTATTATAGGTCTTGCACTAGTACCTAAAGGGTCTATAAAGTCATGGGATGACCTCGCTAATAAATTTGTAGAGAATTATGCTTATAACATCGAAAATGATGTCACAATTGCTACCTTATGCCACTTGACACAAGATGAGGAGAATCCTTTATTGATTTCTTCCAACAGTGGAACACTATGGTGAGTTGATGTCTTGTCGAGATTCCTAAAAAACAAAAAGTGGACATGTTCATAGAAAACCTCAAGTCAAAGCTAAAACACCCTTTACAAGTACACTATTGTGCCACATTTGTAGACTTGGTTGAGAAAGGCATGACACTTGAAAATGTCCTAATCGCCCAAGGTTAACTTACACATGGAAACAAGAATATCCACAAGCATGAGACCTCTAACGATAAAATCAAGTTTTGGTCCCGCAATAAGAATGTCACACATGATGGAGTCATAGACACAAAAGTTGTGAATCAAACAGGTTCCACATTGACTCTCAAAGCACCCAACGCAAACAAAAATACACCATATGTGTCCAACCAAGCAGCTAACATGGTCCAAAATGCTTAAGAACGAGGACCCCCAAGACAACCAAGGCCATACCCATGGAGACAATACACTCCTTTACCAAAACCAATTGAATATGTTTTCAAGAATCTATTAGAATCACATGTCATACAACTTCAAGAACCTAAACCATACAACCCAGGATAGTTCAAACCATCTTGGTGGGATGACAACTCCTTTTGTGATTACCACCGCATCAAAGGGCATAAGACCTCATCATTCCGTCAACTGAAGAACATAATCCAAGACCTAATTTAAAATGGTACTATAGAGGTTGAAGGACAACAACAAAATTCTAATCAAGACCATACAATCTTCAAGAATCCACTACAAGACCATGGTTTGGGAAAGCCCTCCAAATTAGGTCGACAAATAGACAATCAGGCCAATTATACCAGGAATACCTTTGATTACTTTATATGGTCCTTCTTCAAAGAAGTCATGGTATAAAGCTCAATATAATCTTGTTGAACAATTGGGAAAGACACCTACGCATATCTCCATCCTCAAGTTGTTACACCTATCACCTAAACACAAAGCTATCCTTGATAAGACTTTGAAAAAAACCTTTGTTCCTACTGACTTGGATGTGAACTGATTTGAAACCATGGATGGACACTTGTCCAATTCAATCCATGTCTCCTTTTTCTGACAAAGACTACTCTACACAAAATTCTAGCCATAACGACCCATTGCACCTTGAAGTATTTGTCCATCAACACAAGGTTAGACGAGTCTTGGTAGATGGCGGAGTTGGACTAAACATTTGCACTTTAAAATTGGTCAAGGCGTTGGGCTATTCTGAAGCATGTGTAGACACAACCAAAAGTATTGTAATCAAGGCCTATGATGATGAAGAACGCTCTTCGAAGGGTGTTATCACACTCCCTATCAAAGTGGGGCCCACAGTTATGGACACCACATTCCAAGTCTTGGATCTTGAACTCCCATATAACCTTCTCCTTGGTAGACCTTGGATTCACGCAATGAAAGCTATGTCTTCCACCTATCATCAATGCTTGAAATTTCCATATAATGGTACTGAAGTTACAATTATTGGTGATCTCGATCCCTTCCAATATTGCACCAATTTAAGGGGGGTTCCTAAACTCCATGTGCCTATCAATCCAGAGGCTTCTACATTCACTATCGTATCCACTTCATCCACTTGTGTTGATCCCTCTACCCTCATTAAATCATCCACATCAGAAACCCCATCTGTTGACCCCAAAATCAAGATCCAAGACAAAGGTTGTGGCAAGTATAAAATGAATACTTCCTATTGCATCACAAAGCTACCTAAGTCTCCCAAGTCTTATGGTAGGCCTTGTTTCAAGATGGAACCCAAAGTTGTCTTTAAAGTTCCTCCCACCACCACCTTCACAAAATGGGGAGAGGTAAACAAAGAAGACATTGATGATACAACTTGGATTTACGAAGACGAGGAAGATCTACCACCACTACCAACAAAACAATATGGAAAGGTTTTACACACATGAAACAAATGGGTTATGATGGAATCACTAGACTTGATATACATAAAAATGAAATGGGAGAACCCTTGATGCCTCTTAAGTGGCTAAAGAACTTAGAGTTAGGCTTCATACCAATTAAGATTGGCACTCCAAGTACTAAGGTGCTTACAATTAAGGATGTGAGTGTTTTGGAAGATGTTGAGACATCTGAGGATCCTATCTACATCTATTATGATGACACTGACTCTAATGAATATAAGTGGGATTCCTACACCACAAGTGACTATGAGCTTGATCATGTCTTTCAAGAATTTGGCATACCCCACCCATCCTTTACCAACCTCATGGATATCAATATTCGTGTTGACTCCTTTTATGCACCTGACCCACTGAAGACCACAAATGGAAGAGCATGAATTAAATCCTTTTGGGACCTTGATAATACCTCTGTCTTTACCCAATCAACTACTTCCCCATCCTTCACTAATATCAATGATGGCTTCTCCCTTGTTTACCCACAATTGATCACTTGGGACCAACAAGATCCACCTACCTTGGACATATTTGAAAATGATGGGGCCATTGCTGAATTTATGGGACTACAAGAGGGCATTCCACATGGGGACCATAAGCTTGGATTCACTATAGATCTTGAAGCTACAACATATTTTGGTGAGACTGTCCAACCCTCTGGTCACAAAAATGAAAAAAATAAAATAAAAAAATGAACGGTCTTTAGGTGAAAATCGCAAGGCGCCTTCCGACCAAGAAAAAGTACTATGTATCCGAGGGTGAAAACCTCTTTGAGGCACCCGAGGATGGAGGGTTGGAATTTCTCCCTATCAATCCAGAGAGATCCCTGATGTTGATCGAAGATGTAATGGAAGTCAACCTCGCAACTGCAAATAATCCTAAGACTGTTCTCTTTGGAGAATTCCTAGCAGAAGAGGAAAAATAGGAATTTCAAGCCTTTTTCACAAAACACCAAATCAATTTTTCTTGGTCTTATGCTAACAGGGTTGGACCCGAAGTTGGTTTTGCATCTACCATTGCATCCCAACAAAAAGACGATCAAATAAAAGCTTAGAAAAATGCACCCTCAAATATCTATGTTGGTCAAAGTTGAACTCAAGAAATTATTGGATGTTGGTTTCATAAGACCTATTAACTATGCAGATTGGATCTCAAACCTTGTACCAATGACCAAACCAAATGGCCAAATCCATATCTTCATATATTTTTGAGACTTAAACAAAGCATGTCCAAAGGATAACTTCCCACTCCTGAATATAGACATTATAGTAGACCTAACGACTGGCAACAAGATGTTGTCCCTCATGGATGGCTTCTCGGGGTATAATCAGATTTGTATTGCTCTTGAAGACCAACACAAGACAATATTCACTTACCCATGGGGTACATATTGCTGGAATGTTATGCCCTTTGGACTGAAAAATGTACGCACAACCTATCAGAGAGCTATGACCACCATATTTCATGATCTCATGCACACATTAATGGAAGACTATGTTGATGATCTTCTAGAAAAATCCTTGACACATGGTGATCACTTAAGAGTCCTAGACAAGATTTTCAATTGGCTAGAAGAATACAAGGTCCGCCTAAATCCCAAGAAATGTGTCTTTGGCATGACATCAGGAAATCTTTTGGGATACATTATTTCCCGTCAAGGCATTGAAGTAGACCTAGCAAAACTCAAAGAAATATTAGACATGCCTCCACCTAAAGGAATCAGTCAACTTCAAAAATTGCAGGGCTGACTCCACTTCTTTAGGCACTTCATTACATAACTTGCAGATAAATTTCAACCTTCTCAGTACTTGTTACGCAAGGGAGTTCCTTTCATTTGGACAGACAAGTGTGAGGAAAATTTTCAGTAGATCAAGGAGTATCTCTTGATGCCTCTTGTCTTGATGCCACCTATTGATGGAAAAACCCTAATTTTGTACATCTTAGCCACTATAGCTACATTAGGGGCATTGTTGACTCAAAATGACCATGAGGAAAAGGAATGTACAATTTATTACATTAGCCACACTTTGGTGGGGTACGAGCTTAACTACAGTCTAATTGAACGTACTTATCTTACAGTGGTTTTCGCCACTCAAAAATTGAGACACTACATGTTAAACCATCAAACTAAGCTTGTGGAAAAAATAGATCCCTTGAAATATCTACTCAGTAGGGTGGTATTAACAAGACGATTAGCTAAATGGGTCATGATACTCAATGAATACGACATTCAATATGTGGAACGTAAGGAAATAAAAGGACAAGTCATTGTTGATCAATTGGTAGACGCACCCACACAAGTTGATCACCCTTTGGTTACAGACTTTCCTGATGAGTCCATATTCACACTAGACACAGGAGTAACATGGAAATTGTATTTTCATGGCTCGCATACTAATCATGGATCAGGTGCAGGTATATTATTTGTTACCCCTCAAGGTGATGCAATCCCTAAATCTTTCAGGATAGCCTTCTCATGCACAAATAACATTATAGAGTATGAAGCCTTGTTGACTAGATTACACATGGCAATAAAATTGAAAATCAAAAGTCTATAGGTCTTTGGCGATTCACAATTGGTCATTCAACAGGTCAATAATAAATATGATACTAAGGATGAGAAATTGACCCCATACAAAAGAATGGTTGATAGTTTTAGGCAATACTTTGCAAAGATCTCCTTTTTCCAAGTACCATGTGTTCAAAATAAAGCAGCAAATGCCATAGCCACTATTGGGTCTCTTTTGGATATTTCTAACATGTCACAGTATGAGTTCTTATTGGAACAACTGTTGGTCCCTGCCTTTCATGTCCCTAAGTTCGAGATGGTAAGTGAGCTTGTTGGCCCCAATTCCCCCTGGTACCAAGATATGTATGATTACTTACATTCCCAGACCCTACCACCTGATTTTTCCAACAATCAATATAAGTCCTTCATCCGTAAAGTCGCTCGTTATGCCATCATCAATGATACCTTATATAGACGTATCTTTGACACCACCTTACTCAGATGTCTCAACACTAATGAAGATTAAACTACCTTACACAAAGTACATGAAGGTATATGCGGATCCCATTCTAGTGGTCTGACCCTAGCCAAAAAGATCATGCAACTGTGTTACTACTAGCCTACAATGGAGTAGGATTCCTATCACTTTGTGCAAAAATTTTGATAGTGCCAGATACATAGTGACCTCATTCATGCACCTGCGTAGGAGTTGCAACCTATCACTTCACTGTGGCCCTTCACCCAATGGGGACTTGACCTCATAGGAAAAATTCATCCAACCTCATCAAATGGCCATAAGTTCATCATCACCGCCACCGAATACTTCATGAAATAGGTTGAAGCCATCCCTATGACATACATTACAGGTAAACAAATCTCCAAATTCATCCTCAATTACATCATATGTCGATATGGTGTCCCCCAAACCATCATCATTGACAATGGTCATCCCTTCAAAAATTAGGATGTTCATGAGTTATGTGAGAAATTCCACATTCAACACTACTTTTTTACGCCATATTACTCACAAGGAAGTGACCAAGCTAAGACATCCAACAAGAAAATAATCAAAGTTCTTAAAACTATTTTCAATGACACTAGTCATGATTGGCACATTCAACTTAACCCCACCCTATGGGTGTATCACACAAGCATACACACTCCCACCGGTGCCACTCCATTTTCCCTGGTCTTCGATTTGGAGGCTATCCTTCCTATCAAGGTCAAAGTAACCTCCCTATGGGTCTCCATGAAAGGGCTTATTGATGATGAGGAATATCGTATATCTCGGTTGCATGAGTTAGAATTGCTTGATGAACACACGTAGAGGGCCTTGAATCATCTACAGGCATATCAAAATCACATTTACCGCAGAGACAACAAATAGGTTTTGATTAGAAACTTTGCCATCAGTGACTTAGTGTTGATGGAGAATCTAAAAATTCAAGCACAACGTGAGACACCTGGAAAATTTGAGCCCAAGTGGCTGGGTCCATATGTCATAACATCTTTTGGTTCTAGTGCTTATCATTTGTCCACACTTGAAGGGGAATCTTTTTCTAAGCCTATCAACAACTTGCACCTGCACAAGTTCTATACATAGCTTCAAAGAGCCATGCTAAAACCATTAAAATACAAAAAAAATTAAAAAATAGTTACCTTGATGAAAACCTGGCAAATAGGCATCTTGGTGACAACAAAAAAAATATCAAAAAAATAATGAAAATAGTAAAGAGAAATAAAACCGTCCAATAATGAAAACCATTTCGGTGGCACTTTGGATAAGTAACATGGTGAAAACCTAGAAAACAAGCATCATGCGTAGTCAGACTCTACTTTGTCATATACTATCACTCTACCTATTCTTCCACCCTCATTCGTCACAATGCCTTTACCTCCCATCATCTCCCATTTGACACCTATCATAAGGTCCAGTCATCTTTATCATGACTTTCAAGCAGTTGTTGTATTGTGTCCTTTCTCCTCCATCTTCTATCCATAATAAACCCGTGTCCCATCCCATCCCTAATGGTTAGTCCTAGACTTGGTTGGGGGCAATTTCTTAACACCTGGTTTCATTGGATTCTACATTGGTCATTGGAAGTTCAAATTCCCAACAAAAAAATAAAAATCAAATATTCCCTAAAAGACAAAAAATCAAATATTCTCAAAATGACAAAAAAATAAAAACATTTCAAAAAGACCAAAAAAATCATAAAAACTCCAAAAATCCAAAAAAATCAAAACATGTCAAAAATACAAAAACATCCAAATAACTTTCAAAATCCCAAAAATAGAGTCAGATTCAGTCAAGTCAATCTTTGTCATTGTTGAACTACATTGCCTCTACGAATGGATGTAGGTAAGGCCATCTGTCGATGTGCCCCCGAGGCATTAGGTCAGGTCCTATAGGTATTGTCAAATAAAATCATGATTTCAGTCCTTTGTTATTGCATCAAAGTCAAGAGTCATGTCAAACTACGAGGTCTCTGAGTGCAAGAAATAGGAAAGGCCATCAGTCAATGAGCCCCCGAGGCCACCTAGGTCAATCCTTTAGGGTTCGTCGTGTCAATCCAATAAGTCAGATAGTCAAACTTGGACACAAGACAATCATCAAAATGTTAACATTCAAATCATGGACCAATCGACAGCATAGTCCAATCAGTCCTTAGGCCACAATTAGTCAAATTTCCAAAACAATGTCAACCTAGTCACTTTATGGTCCCCTTCAAGATGCATCTTTCTTGGAATTGGACCCCGTCCAAACGTCATTTGCCTTTTTAGGATGTCTTTCCTAATGAAAATCTCTGTGACAATGTCATTTTCCTTTTCAGGATGTGTCTTTCCTGACAATAGGCTCTATCACACAGTCATTGGCCTTTTCAGGATGTGTCCTTCCTAATGATAGGCATCACCAAACTGTCAAAACTGTTAGACTATCACATCATCAAACTGTCAAACCGTTAAGAAATCAACCTTTGACAAACAAATATTGGCAAACATATTGAATGGTTGTTAATTTTTCTAGTTAATTTTTTCTTATCTTTATATTGTTTTGTCTCTTGATCATGTTACTAGCTACCTTGAGGATGTCCCATGAAGGATTTAGAGGTTCGATGATGTCGCATGACCTATTTTTCCTTGTTGGTTGTCTTTGGTTTGTCTTGAAAAAAACATTGGGGCAACTTATCCCTTCGTGTGAGTTAGGACATTCCTTGTCTGCGACTGTCTTTTTTTCACAAGTGGATGACCTTGGACACCATGGTCTATGTCATATCTTGGTGTTTTTTCTCTATTTTTCACATTTTACCGCTCAATGATGATTATGCAACACTTATTATGTTATTTGGCCAGATATTGAAGTATTTATTTTTCGTTCTAACACCCATGTCTTTCGTGCTAACATTTCTTCTATTCCTTCATCCTCTAGTCTTCTCATCCATTTCAAGAGCACACTTGTGTTCTTTGAACCCACCTATCTTGTCGAGGGAGCATAGCACTACCTCCTTGTCATCCTTCCTCTCCCTGCATTCATAATGGGGCATATTTTTTATTTGTTTTCTTTGACACAATGTGATAAACTACATTATGTGAAGGAGGGGCAAAATGTAGACACATAAAAATTACCTGGGCATCCAAAGGAATTTTTTCTATGTCAAACGTCCTCCTCACATAATTAAATCATTTGAATAATTCCTAATCTCATATTAACTTCTAACTATTCCTCCATGATTATTTAAATAAATAAATTACATTTATTTATTTAAATATGTCACTAATCAATCTTTATTCCTAAGTACCATTTACTAACATTGCCATTTATTCTTCAATTAAATAAACTTATTCATTCAACCCACTTTTTATCCCACAAATAAATAATCAAAATAATTATTTATTGCCTTCTATTTTATTCCCATTTATGACATTAAACCATTATTTCCCAAAAGTTAACTTTCTTCCATAAATTAAATAATTTATATTATTCCAACTACCTATTTTTCTCCACCATTGATTTAAATGCTTTCAATTAGATCGCAACCCTTCATTTCAAAGTTTCCCCAAACTTTTACCTAATGTTGCCCTAACCCTAATTCTCCTCATCATGCATTGAATCCTAGTCATTGATCTTAGGGCTTTACCAACTTCTAATCCTGGCCATCCATTCTCAAATTGGAATTATTTAAAAAAAACTCTCTCAAATCATTTTACACACACACAAACTTATTTTCAGAAATTCACACATAGCATGATTAAGAACTTGACTGCTTGAGCACTCACATTACTTCAATATTTTTCTTGTCTAAGGAATAGGTGATAATTGCACTTCAAATTTGAGGGCAATTATACCATTTCCAACAAAGATGGAGAAGGCCAATGGAGATCAATTAATGGAAGCATGAAAACCAGGTGACTTTGTTTCATGTTTTTATGGTTCTTGCTTTCCATTGTGCTCTATTGTTGATTGGGATTTAGCTTTATGCTGACTTGTAACTAACTTGAAATTTTTTTCTTGATTACAACTAGATCTCCCCATGGAAGAAAGTAACAAAGAGTTCTAGTTAATGCTTGGCATGTGCTACAACAAAAATTGGAGGCTTGGGGAAAATGATAATGGTTGGCTTGAACCTATCATTATTGAGAAGTGTTTTAAGAATCTTGTCCTTGGATGTACCCCTCAAAATATAACCATACTTGGCAAAGCTACTAAGGTTAAAACAGTCAAAGCTCATCCTTAGTTACCGATACCCACTCGTCTTCCCATAGACAACTATACATTCCATATAACCAACGTATGTGAAAAAGATCCCATCTTCGAATTGCCCATGTGTTATTTGAGGACTCCTCCCTTTTTATGATCACAACCATGTCTTTTGATTCAAGTAACTAAACCACTGAACTAAATCTTGCTAACCCCCAAATAATAGACTGTGACCAATGAGGACCACCGATCTTAGACACGTTTGAAAATAATGAGGCTCTCTCATAATTCATGGGACTCAGGGATACTCTACCATATGAAGATCACAAAGAAAGGTTTTATATTGAGCTAGAAACACATGCATACAATGGGGAAATGATTGAATCTCTTAGTCATAAAATATAAAATCTAAGAATAACATGTAGATCTTTAAATGAAAACCACATTGTGGCACTTTTTGATCCAAAAATAATAAAAAGAAAGGATGTATTTGATGGTGAAAACCTCTCTTAGGTGCCAAAGGATGAGGGATTCAATCTTCCCCTTAGTGCCATCCATCAAGAAAAATCAGCAGTACTGGCAGAAAAATGCAACCCAGTCAATCTAGGAACTAAAGAGACACCACAGATCACTTTCTACGCAGAGTCACTTTTGACAGAGGAAGAAGAAATTCTAGCTACATTTCTAAAAGAAAGGAAAGTATATTTTGCATGGACCTATGCTGACATGCTAGGTCTTGATCCATAGGTGGTGGTCCATCATCTAGTTGTCTATCTAGAGGCAAAACCAGTAAGACAAAAATTAAGATGCACCCACATATCACATTATTGGTCAAACTTGAGTTGTAGATACTCCTTAATGTTCGTTTCATATGACCCATTGATTATCCTGAATGGGTTTCCAACCATGTAACTATTTCTAAGCCCACTAGGGGCATCCAAATTTGCATCAACTTCAAGGACCTGAACAAAGCATACCCTAAGAATGATTTCCCTTTTCCCAACATAGACATGATTATAGATTTAACAGGATGACACGATATACTATCATTGATGGACTGGTTTTCAGGGTATAATCAGATTATGATAGAAAATGATGATCAACATAAAACAACCTTCACCTATCCTTGGGGCTTCTACTATTGGAACATGATTCCAGTTGGGTTAAAGAACATTGCAGCTACATACCAAAGAGCTATGACTCTAATTTTTCATGAATGATCCAAAAATCTATAGAAGACTACGTGGACAACATACTAGCCAAATCAGAAAGCTTCAAGACCACATAGCCTGGCACTAGGCTCTATCTTTGACAAACTGGAAGAATATAAGGTAAGCCTAAATCTTAAGAAATGTGTATTTGGTGTCACATCAGGAAAACTCCTAGGGCATATTGTATCAATGAGGGGAATCGAGATATACCTTGCAAAGGTCAAAGCAATCCTTGAAATGGAGGCACCACAAAAATTGAAGTAGTTAAGGGGATTGTAGGGAAGGCTCCAATCCATTCATAGATTCATATCACATTTAGCAGACAAAGCCATCCCATATTCTCATCTACTCCACAAGGGGGTAGCATACAAGTGGGACGAGAAATGTGATTAGGAATTCAATAAAATAAAAGAATGCTTGCTAACACTGCCAGTCCTCATGCCACTGATCTCGAACAAACCATTGATCCTATACATATCAGCTATAGTGGTAGCCCTTGGTGCTCTTTAAGCACAACATGATGAAACAGGGGAATAGAGAGTCATTTACTATATCAGCAGAACCTTGGTGGGATATGAGCTAAACTACACATTCATCAAGAAATCTTGTTTTGCAGTAGTGTTTGCCTCACAAAAATTCAAACACTACATGCTTGCTCATCAAATAAAGCTCATCGCCAAGATAATCCCTCTAAAATGTTTGCTCTCTAAAGCAACGCTCATAGGATAAATGGCTAAATGGGTCATGATATTGACAAAATATGAAATTGAATATGTAGAACAAAAGGCTATCAAAGGACATGTAATTGCAGATCAATTAGATGAGGCACTTATACATTCAAAGAATCCATTGGTGTCAGAGTTCCTCAATGAATCAATTTTCAATATCAGTGTAGAAGATCATTGGAATAATCTATTTCGACAGGTCATATACACAGCATGGGTCAAGATAAGGAATCTTCTTCATCACACCACAAGGAGATTGCATGCCATAGTCATATAGGCTATCTTTCCCATGTACCAATAATATTGTAGAGTATGAGGCTTTAGTCATAGGACTTCAAATTGTAGTACAATGGAAAATCATGGCACTCAAGGTCTATGGAGACTGATAATTGATTATAAACCAGGTCAATGATGAATACCAAACAAAGGATGACAGAATTACCCCATACAAGAAGTTGGTGGAGGATCTCAAGGAATTCTTCATCGACATCACATTTGAGTAGATACCGAAGGTAAACAACAAAGCAACAAACGCCATGGCTATGATCAGATCATTGTTGCATATCCCATGAAATGTCCCTAAATAATAATTCTTGGTAGAGCAGCTTCTCGTACCAGCTTTCAAGGTGGGTATGTGCAAGATCATGATGGGCCAAAAAGTGGCAATATGTAAGTGATATGATGGCCCATGTGGCTGACAGCTTTTTTTAACCCAAAACTGATGAAACAACAAGGGTTTTTAAAGGAGATTCTTATCTTTCCGCCAATATAAATTATGCTTTACTTTGAATTTAATAAATATTTATTATTCATTTTCTATTTGAATTTTAAATTCCTGATTGATAGGGTGATTGAAAACCATCTATAGCTTTCAAACGGTATCACATTTTTTGAATCTGAAACATGTGTCACATTCTATGCTTCGCATGCTATAGGTTTTAAAAATAAATTAAAAAAATTCATGAGTTTTGACCAAGTTAAGGTGGTCAAACATATGAGTTTTTATATTTTTGTAAAGTTGTAATAAAAAAATCATAATTAATTATTTACTTGGAAAAAAATTACAAAAAAATATGCATCACATCGAGACATGAGTCCTCTACTTATATCTAAAATCTTATAAAAAAATATTATCATTTTATTGTGGTTAGTGTGGTCAAACAGACACCTACTTCTTATTTTTTCCTTTAAATTTAAGTACTACTGCATTGAAATTTCAAATTTTCATCAAATAGATTTATTTTTTTGTAAATAAACCTAGTAGTTTAGAAACTACATTCAATTTTATATAGATTCTATTCTTACATATTTTTGAAATAATATAGATAACTTATTCAAATTTTTATGTCAAGTTGCCTAACTCTGATTTTCTGAATTTTCATCGCCACTTAAGGGCCTATTTTTTCCATTATGATCCTACACATACCCAGGTACTAGATTCTAAGTTCCTATGTGAAATCATTGGTCTCGATAATCCTTGGTATGATAACATATACACCTACCTAGAAATAGAAGTCATCACCCCAAACCTTAAAAGAACCTTTATCAAGAAATCTTGTTTTGTTATCTTAGGTGACACCCTGTATCGTAGAAGTATTGAAGGTGAAACAAATATAAAATGGGAAGAGGAAGGGGGTACCTTTTCCTCATATTCTATCTTATTCATTCAAATATGTCTTAAGAACCCTAATAGGATTGACTATCAACCTCTCAAGGTGAGTCAATGCACAATTAGGAGGACTTAGGAGGGGTTGCTCTTTTGGATTTAAGGGGTTCACCACCAAGAAAATGCTTGGAAAAGACAATATTTAAAAATACACTATGATATGCAAAACACTTAAAATGAGCTAAATGAAGCCTACAAATGTTGAAAATGAGTAACTCCAAGTTAGGGTATGTGTACCTGGAAAGCCTGAAGATGCAAGTAGGATTCTGGAAATGTAAGCAGACTACCAAAATATGCCTTAAAGGATTAAGATGCCCAAGATGATGTTGTAGTCCCGCTGTTCTTTTTTGGGGAAAACACAGAATCTTCAGATGTCGAAATAGAATCTCAAAGAATCTCTAAAAAAATGTGATGTGGAGGACTAAGACGTCCAAGATGGTGTTTTAGTCTGACTCTAAATTTTTGAAAAGTCTGAATGTGGTCCTAAGCTCCCAGATCTGCAATTACTTCCTCTCGGATCTCACATTCTGAAACAGTCAGATCTAACTTGTAGGTGAGTTTTCATGAAGATGACAACCTTGCAATGCAACTTTGATAGTTTTGCACTCCAAGTGATCTTCAAGTCTCCAACCTAGATCAAACCCTTGTAAAGGTTGCAAACTTTTGTGCAATGGCTGCAATGGATATGGATCTTGAATTGCTTGCTTGCATAGACCAAAACCCTACATCATAAATGTTAGCACAACAACACATAGGATGCAAGAATAGTATTTGACATGATGCTTCAATCTTGATGATGGCTCCAAATTCTTGATGAATTGCTCTTGAATGCTCTTGTGAACTCAATTATTCTATGATGAATGCTCTCACAAAAGACTTAGATTGCTTAGGATGAAAATGAATGAATGAACCTTTTATTTATACTTATCTATGCTTAATATCCCGAAATTTTATCACACCAAAGCGACATATGAATTCATTAAATGGAGGTTAAATCCCACCAAGATTTGAAATTAAATCTCGAAAATGACTTAATGAGGACTATGATGACCTAGGTGGCATCTTAGTCCCAAGTGATGAAACTTGGGGCACAGACACCAAATAGGGGCCCAAATAAGATACCTCAAAATTAGGGTCCTAGGACTTCGGGGGGATAAAGACGCCCTTAGTGGCATTTTAGTCTCGACCAGAAATTAGAGACACACCAATCAGAGTCGTTAGGAGATCACCTATGCATTGGAGAACATTCAGAGCTTGTATACCTTTTCCATTGATGTTAAAGGGGGAGAAGTGTAATGTGAAAAACCTTGTACAATCTAAGGGGGAGAAGTGTAGAAAAAAGGAGGAGAAGAGTATTGTGTGAAGAGTTAATTGTATTGATGGTATTTTTCACATCATGTTTTTCCATCAATGCCAAAGGGGGAGATTTTTGGATGTTGTGGTTGTGTTGTTGATATGTGGTTTTCATTGATGTCAACACT
Organism: Sequoiadendron giganteum; assembly: GCA_007115665.2. NCBI lineage: Eukaryota > Viridiplantae > Streptophyta > Pinopsida > Cupressales > Cupressaceae > Sequoiadendron > Sequoiadendron giganteum. The sequence continues at coordinate 505,118,785 of CM021109.1, forward strand.
ATTAGCATTGATAATTTTGAAGGTTGTATATTTTGAGGATATTGAGAAAATTAAAATATACATATTGCAGGCAGTCTATGAAGCTGTGAAGATCAGAATGATGGAAAGTTCTGCCCATTGATAATCAAAGGTTGCACATCAAAGGGTTTCTTTTTGAGCCTATCTAGTATGTTTTCTAGAAGTTTTAGTGGTACGTATAAAGATTGGAGCAAGTTATGAGTTTCTGAGTTCCTATAGTTATTTTGTTACTGTAGTAGGTGTTTCTGAAAGAAAAGAATGCAATTCTAAAAAATTGAGTTGTTGTGTATGCTATTGTGATGTTCACTGATGTTTCTAGATCGTTCTCTATCATTGTGGTGTATCCACATTGATCGGTGTTCTCGTGATCAAATATTTTCCTTTTTGTGCTCAGGGGTTTTCATGTTCTTGGTGAACATGATGGTGGTGGGTATGTGCAGGATCATGATGGGCCAAAAAGTGGTGATATGTAAGTGATATGATGGCCTATGTGGCTGACAACTTTTTTTTAACCCAAATTTGACGAAAGGAAAAGGATTTTTAAAGGAGATTCTTAGCTTTCCACCAATATAAATTATACTTTACTTTGAATTTAATAAATAATTATTATTCATTTTTTATTTGAATTACGACCAAAGTCCTGATTGATAGGTTGATTGAAAAACATCTATATCTTTCAAACAGTATCACATTTTTTGAATCTAAAACATGTGTCACATTTTATGCTTTGCATACTATATAATTAAAAAATAAATAAATAAATTTCATGAAGTTTTGACCAAGTTAAGGTGGTCAGACATACGATTTTTTATATTTTTTAGAAGTTGTAATAAAAAATTCATAATTCATTATTTACTTGGAAAAAAATTACAAAAAAAAATGCATCACATTAGACATTATTCCTCTACTTATATCTAAAATATTGTAAAAAAATATTATCATTTTATTGTGGTTAGGGTGGTCAGACAGACACCTACTTCTTATTTTTTCCCTAAAATTTAAGTAATACTGCATTGAAATTTCAAATTTTCACCAAATATATTTTTATTTTTTTAAAATAAACCTAGTATTTTAGAAACTAAATTCAATTTTCTACAAATTCTATTCTTACATATTTTTGAAATAATATAGATAACTTATTCATTTTTTTACGTCAAGTTACCTAACTCTGATTTTTTGAATTTTTATTGCCACTTAAGGGCCTATTGTTTCCATGATGATCTTGCACATACCCTAGTAGTGTGTTGTGGATCCTTATGGATTACTCTTTTATTGATTGGCATGTTCGAGGATGTTGATTTAGGTCCTCATTATGTTGTGACCGACCTAAGTTGGTGTGAATTGAGATTTGTTCATGAATTGGGTTGACAGTTGTAATTTACTCTTTATTTATGGCCGACAAAGTTGTTGATGTAAATTCATGTAGCATATATATAAGAGAGATTTTTTTTTCATTTTGAAGTGTGTGTGTGTGTGGTTTATGCTTGGTGAATGTATGTGAAATATGTGAATAAAGATTAGACCATTGTATTTCAAAGAAGAGTGTGAAGAAGATTGAGTAAAGTGTGAAGAAGTGTTTATGTGCCTAACCAGAACTGTCATAGGTTTGTGTAGAAGATAATTTCTTAGTTCAACCTCATCAGATGGATTTAATTTGATTATTGTATGTAAGGAAACGAGCCTTCCCTTTGAGCAGTGAGTTCTAGGCAGTGTGCCTGAATTCATGTGCATTCCTTACTCATTTTTCATTATACTTCTAACAAGGTATAATCTTGTGGACTAACATCCATCATGGTTTTTCCCCTAATAGGGTTTCCACGTATAAAATTTTTGGTGTTTGAATGTGTCTTTGATGTGTTGATTGATTTATGCTTTCACTGTTAATTATCATATCTAAGATTAAAGGTTGATTAAGGTTGAATAAGTTTAATTTCTGTAACAATTGATTAACCCCCCTCTCAGTTGTCTATCCTTATTTTGCCAATAGTTTAATCAAAATTATTTAGAGAGAAAATAATAGAGCATTGATGATTATATTTCATTTCTTATGCTTGTTGGATATTCTTGTAATATACCCTTAGTCATGCAAATTTTGTTTAGTGTGTAGGGAGGATGTTTTGGATACCTTGTTAACTATTACATTCCAAGAGGTTTTTGCTTTCTATGTTTTGGTCTGATATGTTCAAAATATTTTAAGTACATCCCAAAAAGGTTTTGTATGTTGCATGTTAAACCACCAAAAAGATATACAAGAAGGGAAAGAAGATTCCCCAATTAGGCCCTTAGGGTTTTTCACCTAGGAGCTTTGTTAGAAGAATGGCTCTCTTTCACACTAATGATGTTTTTTTGGTGAGTTCATTCAAATATAGGGGCTATGAAATGGGAGTTGTGTTGTGTGTGATAGGGTGTGTCTAAGTGTTTCAATGTAATGAAACAAACTAAACAATGAAATGTAAACTAATGAAAGTGCAAGACTATGTAAAATAAACTAAGATGACCTAAAATGTATGCAATCTAGAAAGAAACTGGAAGAGACAAAAATGGTGCACCTTGGAACTATAGGTTGAAGAAGAGGAGCTCTGGAATCTTTTGGAATGTGTAGGAAATATTCACTGGGACATTTATGCCAGAATGGGCGACCTAGTCCTCTTCTCAGGAAACTTTACCAGAACAAGTTTCTGGTAAAAGGGTATCTAGAAACCCAAGAACAACTTTTTAGGCCTAGTATAGGGACTAATTAGTTAATGATGGTGACCTATTCCTCCTGGAGCTTTCAAGAGTTTTGAGGTTGGAATTTGTAGATGCCCACTTGTACTTATGTTTCTAATAGAGACTATTGTCTGAATCTTCAGAAAATAACCTACAAGTTGTCTTTTAGCTCCTTCTAGGGTTTGTTGACTTGGAATGTTGTGAATCCAGAATGATAACACCTTTTCAACACTTTTCTCCTTGACTAATCTGCATACAAACCTGCAAAGCACACATGCAAAGAGAAGAAAAAGGTTATGTTTAGAGAATAGGGGTTTTCCTTAGTCAAACCCCATGATGGTAGGGTATGTGCAGGATCATCATGAAAAAAATAAGCCCTTAAGTGGCGAAAAATTTAGAAAAATCAGAGTTAAGCAACTTGACATAAAAATTTGAATAAGTTATCTATATTATTTCAAAAATATGTAAGAATAGAATTTGTAGCAAATTGAATTTAGTTTCTAAACTACTAGGTTAATTTTTATTTATTAAAATCTATTTGGTGAAAAAATGAAATTTCAATGCAGTGGCACTTAAATTTTAGGGAAAAAATAAGAAGTAGGTGTCTATCTGACCACCCTAACCACAGGAAAATGATAATATTTTTTTATAAGATTTTATATATAAGTAGAGGACTCATGTCTCGATGTGACGCATAATTTTTTGTAATTTTTTTCCAAGTAAATAATTAATTATGCTTTTTTTATTACAATTTTAAAAAAATATAAAAACTCATATGTCTAACCACCTTAACTTGGTCAAAACTTCATGAAATTCAATTTTTGTTTTTAATCCTATAGTATGCGAAGCATAGAATGTGACACATGTTTTGGATTCAAAAAATGTGATACCATTTGAAAGCTATAGATGTTTTTCAATCAGCCTATCAATCAGGACTTTAGTCGTAATTCAAATAGAAAATGAATAATAATTATTTATTAAATTCAAAGTAAAGCATAATTTATATTGGTGGATAGTTGAGAATCTCTTTTAAAAACCCTTTTCATTTCATTAATTTTGGGTTAAAAAAAAATCGTCAGCCACATACCCACCATATAGCCACTTTTTAGCCCATCATGATCCTACACATACCTGGTAATCAAACACAAATGAAATAGAAATGAAAGGGAAAGATGATTGAATGACAAGAAAATGTAAACACTCACCAAACCCTTGTTAAAGATGTTTACAAACATACAAGAACCAGCTCCAATGGATGTTGTTTGAAGTGCTTTGTGCTTGGATGCTTGTTGCTTGCTTGAGAAGATTGAGTTCTTGAGTGCTTGTGAAGATGAAGATGATGTTAGGGGGGTAAAATGAGGATGAAAACCCTTATTTATACATGTTATGACCTAATTTCCCAAAAATAACACATGATAGGTTGACCTTAGGGTTTTGGAGGCAAATTCCCATTACAATTTTGTTTTAATTTTGAATTTTATGCCAAAAGGGACTAGGTCACCCAAAGTGGTGATTTAGTCCACTTGGAAAAATTCAAGTGGTGGTCGGGAATTAACAGATGTTTAATTTTGTTTAATGGGCTTGTCTCCCAAAACACACTTAAGTTGGGCCTAAAATTAAGGGACCAATTTGTCATGAGAAAGGGTTGGATTAGTGATGACAAGCCTAGAAAAGTGTGAGGGTCAATTACAACACCTTACAACACTTTAGACTAAGGCTTGGAAAAGGGTTATTTAGGTGAATTATTGTAGAAAAGTCTTAGAAAAGTGAGGAAATGTGTTACAACACTTCACAACACCCTTGTAAGACTTTGTTAGGTATTTTTTGATTTGCAAGCATTCAAGGCCTAATGTGAATGTGTTGGCCACATTACAACATTAGATCAAAGCAAAACAAGACAAAAATCCAAGGGAAGAATCCCAAATGAGTGAAAAGTGTCAAGGCTACACTTTTTGGCGACACGGGTGTGAACAAGGATACTCCTATCTATTTGTCGAGTCAAATTCCATCTCACTAGATATAAGGTCATCCTGGTTGTTTATACCTTGATGCATTGTATCTATGTGTGTTATGAAACATAAGAAAAGTTATACTCTTTATATCCCCAATCTATTAAGCACTACATCATCATCATTCATCATCATATCTAATAAAGTCTTGATGACTCATAGACTTGTTGGAATTTTGCATCTTCTCAGAATCAAGGGTTGATCCCTCTCATTCTTCTATCCTCTTTCACACTAACATGCTATCATGACATTCACCAAAACATCAATTCATCCATCCTGCATTCGTAAAACATCAACATACTCATACATATCATCATAATAGGAAACATCATCCATCTCGCATGCATTACATCATCAATTGAGTTGTTTTAGATAGTATAGATTTGTTATTCTAAGCATCTTAAAAACATCTCATTTTCATCGTCATCATAATATAGATCTTCTAGTCTAAGCATCTCATAACATAACCATCCATACATCTATCTTGAACCTCTTTATCGCAAGATCGACCCTAAAAGTAAAAAAAATTGCCCGATCTCTCAAGGGGGCAGGATGTAATGCCCCACCGTGTGAACCCTAAAAGCAACAAACACTGCACAATTTTTTTTTTTGAAAGAGAAATATTCATAAGATGAATATGTATATGTACATTACATGAAAAGCCATTGTGTATTTACAAAATCATCTACATCCTCTGGGGTACACGTGGTGGCATTACTAAACATAAAACCCATACCAACCACATCGTTAAAGATAATGCCAAGAAGACAACAACAGATACACAATCACAAGATAAAATAATGGTATATGCAACCAACCATGAACAATAGGAAGTATAGGATACATCATTTTATTACAATTCAATTCATAGTTTAATATTACAATAGTGGAGCATATTTCCACAGATACAACATATCATGGATTCAACTGTACATTACATGATGCTTCCCTTATATCAACAAGAAGAGTAAATTGAGTACAAGAATGATACATAATTGGAGAATAAGGTACAAAATGTGGGATGGTATTCAACCAAGTGAAGCTTTGGAGACTGCATCCGCTTTTGCATCACAAACACAACCTGGGAACCCAATGGGGTGCATAGCACATTCCACCTGACCGCGTGGACCCGAAGGTCCACCCCTTGTGCTAGGAGATGACAATAAAGGATCCACATCCAAACAAGGTCAAGCATACAAGGCTAACATCAATACTGACATAAAGCAACATCAAACAAGTACATCAACACTTCCAGAGGCTGCCAAGCAAAGGAAAGTAAATGGGTACTATGGGAGAGTGTCATCGTATGGCTTTTCATGGATTATCAAGACAACCTATCACAAGGTGCCGCCTCCATCTATGGTTATCCTGACTGCCTATCTTAAGGCGCCGCTCCATAGGGTGACTCATACGGGATCTCTTACCTTTCGTGAGGACAAGGCAGTGATCTTACCGACCAGGTCCTCTCACTCCATCCTTAGTCTAAGAAAGCACTAACAATATGCTGAGGCACATAATTAATCTTGATTAAATGTTCACTACCCAAACCCACTAGTTCATTAATTAAATTATCACTTGCTTAGAAAACTCTTCCATGGGTTATCCTAACAGCCCCTTTGTGCGCCGGCCCCCATGAAGAGCCACCCTCCCCAATAGTTTTTGAAATAAGACTCATAACCACTAGGGGTGTACCAAACATAAAATCCACAAAATGAAAGCACATGCGAGGCATGAACCATCTCGCTCATAGTCATAACCAAAGGCAAGGGAGCTTATGGAACAAGGTACACCCACGAGAGCTCAAGAAAAAGAATACGATCCATGGAACTCAAAGGTCTAATCATGAGAAAATGCAACACACAACAAGTTTCCCTTTTCCTTTGGAAGCCTAACAACTTACACTCAAAACTTATCGAAAGGCTTATCCAAAGGAAGTGATTTAAACATTTACAGGTTCCCAACTCACCCAAAACATGACTATACATAAAGATCACCTCAATAACAAAATAAAACAAGAGGAAAATATAATCAATCAAGGAACTTCTAGCATTCATAAGAAATCAATTCCAAAAAGTACTTAGAATGTAAACATAATAATATCTATTCTGCGTAACCAACTACCTAATGAATCTACAAAACATATGAAGCTTTTATCTAAGAAGGTGGAAACATGAAAACAAAATATGAAATAATCTAGAAATACATTCCTTTGAATTTTGATCAATAACATACTTAGATTCACATAACTGAACTTACAAAGGATGTGTACCTTCATGTCTTTTATCAACTTGCCTTAGTAGCTAGTTCACAAAAAATGTCAATAATTGATGGTTAATAAAGAAGTACCATACAATTAATACCACTGAGAAAATTTATTTATTTTCCATTAGTAAAAGATAATTTGCTTATTTCCTTAAAATAATAATATTTGAGACAACCATAACACAATATTCTATTTAATTAACTTACATAATAATCTTACAAATTCAACTATCAAGATTATAAATACTAACAATAGTCACTTACAAATTAACAGAGAAGAATCCATACTAAGAAATAACTATGGTAATAATATTTTAAATTCTTAAACTACTTGAACATTTTGCTAATCAATTATAAATAATTATATGATATTATTCATCATTTATCTACAATTTATTCATTAACTATGTTTAGGCAATTCAACTTCACTTATCTTTAATTAAATTATCATTTTTAATTTTTTTACACTTAATTATAATTTTTATTTACTTTATTATTTTCTTAATTATTGGAACATAAATATTTATGTTTAGAATTATTACCTCTTTCTAAAATACTCCTTTTAAATCTAAATATCATAAATAAATAAGACTATTCTATTTCATACATGTGTCTAGTCTATTAAGATTTCCCTTAAAGGGGTAATAAGAGAAAAGTTTATCTAAAAAGGGGTGGAATATTATCTAACCCACTTTTCATCATTTGAGAACTTGTCTTTACCTAAAATCACATGAACCCCCATTTTTTGTGTCTTAGGAAGAATCAATGGAATGATGTTTTATTCCCCACTCTTTAGGCATTAAAATTCAGCGTGACTTTTAGGGCAAAAGAGAATGATTATTATTGTTTATTTATTTTAATAAGATGACCGTTACTCTTATGAAGGGAAAGGCATGCTAATCTAACCACTCCAAGATTCTCGTTCTAAGTACGAACAAGGCATGTGCACGGTATAAGATTTCCGCACTTACATGATAAAGGATAATGTGATATGGCTGTAAGATACGTTTAAATATGGGTTCCTTAATTTAGACATTAGACATTTCTCCCTTATCTAATTTTTTTTAACTCAATCAACATACTTAATATATTTCATAATATATAGATATGTGTATATAAATAATACAATATAACAGGTAGCTTATGTTATTACAAGATTAATAAGACAACTCACAATTAGAACTTAATAACCAAACACTTTTATTGCACAGCACGTATACATATAAATACATATATTTTCAGAACTCCATTTGACTATATGTTGTTTACAGCATAACCAAATGTAGAACAAATTCAATCATAATACAGATATAATTCAAAACCCCGCGCTATTTCACAGTAAAAGAAATTGGTTAGAAGAAAAAAAAAAAAAAATCAAATTGCCTATTGTTAAGCAGTCACAGATATTAAAAGAAACTCCTTCATAGTACAGCAACAGCAGCGAATACCTCTGAGTTCAAGCAATCGGCCAAAAGCAGCTGGGGCGACCAGAGTGAGTAGGGCGCACAGTTAATTGTTAGCTATAGAAAGATATAGCTTCAGCAAAATTAAGTAACTTATAGACAAAGCATCTGAAGATCTATGACATTTTCCTAACTATACATTCGTGTATCTTATAATCCACCTAATAATTCATTATGTTAATTTACAAATGACAGAAGGAAGCATTAATATTGTAAGAATTGTGTTCTATTATTTATAGATGACATAGGTAGATCTAGACATGACTATTTTCTTTCCCTGATAACATATAACTTATAAGTTGCATTGAATTCTATTCGTAGAGGGTAGCAGGTGTGAGAGGTTTAAAAGGGTAAGGGGATCGATGAAAGATAGAGGAATTAAAACGGTACCTGGATGTAAATTGGAGCATACCTACTACATATGTGAAAAACCACACTCAGGACACGACAGATCTATGCAAGGTTGGAGGAATTGGTTGGGCAGATGAAAACGACGGGGTATTTTACAGATTCAAGACAAATACACACTACTAATATATACTTAGCTGCGAAGAGTGAAGGATGTTGTAAAGTTAAAACCTAAATGTGCGCATTAATAGGATGGACAGTAATTTTCTTTTTAAAAAACATACTCTAAAAACTCTGTCAAAACCTTAATTTCAGGCTGCAGTTTCGCCAAATTGGAGAAGCGAAAGGTCATACCAGAGAGGAAGAGTTTGGAGGAGCGAAAATCGTAGCAGAATTTTTCCCGCATCACCTCTACCCTTGCCCCAAAATGGAAACTTCGCTGACAGAGTTTGTAGATGCAAATGCCCTAGCAGCCATGAGATGTTGTCATTGCAAGTGCCCTAGCAGCCATGTATGCAAAATGCCCAACGTAGACAAGGCACACGAGCTGTTTTTACAGCGTGCCTCAGAGAAATGTAGTCTCCTGGAAAATATGTCGTTACCCCAGCTAAATTATGTGGCCTCCTGCGTCCCCTTTTCCCCCGATGCCTGTTGGGATGTGAAGCCCAACAATCACATGACCGTTCATATTCTCCCAGCCTTGTATAAATATGTGGCTGATCATGTCATTTATATTGAGTTGATTGTGATTGATTAATACAGTGATTTCCTACTTGAGAGTGGACGTAGGCTATTGCAGAACCACTATAAATTGTGTCTCGTATATTGTTCATTGTTTTATGTGTTATTCTATTTTTTTGCTCGTTTTTAATATTTACAATTGGTATTAGAGCCGTTATGGATGCCACCAGGTGGTGGTGGATATTGCTATAATGATCCAGCTCGATTTGGGGACATTGGTTACTAGACGCCCAGATCTGGGGGATATGAAGCCACTTGAGATGAGAAACATGTTAAGGAGAAATTGAGGGAAACAACGGAAGCTATGCGTGAGAAGATGGAGCAACTTTGAGTAAAAGGAAGAGAAAGCACTGAGCAGGCCCAAGAGAAAACAAGTGAGACATTAGAGAGCAATAATAATGCGGTTTCAAAAAAAATTTTTGGGGCACCAAACACAAAAGATGGAATGATAGCAAAGGAGGATGTATACGTAGATTATGGATATGCCAACAATTAGGGCTCTTACAATGCCTGTCCAGCTGGGGGCCATGGTGGTCCTAGCCATGGAGGTGCGACTCCAAACTATAATGTAGAATTTCAGGGTGATGTGGTCCCATAATTGGGGAATGTGAACAGTAGTGGAAACAATAGAGATTTTGCATATGGAGGTAGGCAATTTTTAGATAGGCAAGTAATGAGTCCTCCATTGTATTCATACTGGGAGAAAAGACTGTTGCCTGCAAGTCTCATTGTCGGCGCCATTGCCAGGGCTAAGAAACAAGTTTTGGATGCGCCAGAGGATAAATTACAGCAAGCAAATTGCTTTGGGTTTCTCACCCAAGCCTCCACTTGCAGAATTGGTTCTCATAATGGCGAAGAGATTTACGCCCCCTTCAAGAGCCTCTTTCCCATGGTGGACTCTAATGATATTGTATTTGGGGGATGGGACATTAGCAACCTGAATTTGGTAGATGCCATGGCTCGAGCCAAGGTACTCGACATTGATCTCCAGAAGCAGCTACGAACCTACATGCAAGACATGATGCCTCTTCCTGGCATCTTTGATCTCAATTTTATAGCTGCAAACCAAGGTGAAAGGGAAAATCATATCATTAAGGGTACCAAGAAGCAATAGGTGCAGCAAATTGTTTAAGACATTAAGGAGTTCAAGGAAAAAATGAAGGTGGATAGAATAGTTGTTCTTTGGACCGCCAATACAGAACGATACAGCGACGTTGTGGTGGGGCTAAATGAGACAAAGGAGGCTCTATTGGCATTTTTGGAAAGGGACGAGCCTGAGATCATCGATCCTGCACTATTAACTGTCAATGATGATGCGTTTTGGGAAGAAGTGACTCCTATACAATTTGGAGCTGAGTTTGCACCTGGAAAAGTTGCAAGAAAAGATGTCTTTGCTTCTGATCGGATTTGGAGATGACTGATCCGAAGTGTTCATGAACAATATTTGGAAAATTTGAAAGCTTCAAGCCTAGTTGTGATGTGAAGACAAGATGGAAATGCAGGGGATGATGTGCAATGCATGGTTGTGCCAGTTGGACTTCACGGGGGAGATTGTTGGGATGTGAAGCCCAACGGTCACATGACCATTCATATTCTCCCAGCCTTGTATAAATATGTGGCTGATCATGTCATGTATATTGAGTTGATTGTGATTGATTAATACAGTGATTCCCTGCTTGAGAGTGGATGTAGGCTATTGCCGAACCACTATAAATTGTGTCTCGTATCTTGTTCATTTTTTTCTATGTTATTCTATTTTTCTGCTCATTTTTAATATTTACAATGTCAAGAAAAATAAAAGGCTTTTGTAACCCCCAACAAAAGAAATCGACAGGTGTAAAATCAATTTCCATGCCAGAAGACGTGTGCAGAATGCAAAAGCATAAACAAGACACATGATGCTAAGGCTACAAGGATTATGGATATGCACAAAACAAATATATATATATATATAATTCAAGTATTAGGTTAACTATCATATAAATGTTTTTATATTGAGCAAATATCGATGTGGAGAATTCGTTAGATTTGCAATATGTAAATGTCTCATAAATTAATAAGCAGATATACCTAAGCATTAAAGAAATATCCGTTTTAAGGGCATATGAGAAGTTCGGGTTTATTCTCTTAACAAGAACCAAAATCCCCCTTTTCTTGCATTTGAAAGATTATAGTCTCTTCTCTTTCACAAATAATCACAGCATAAAATACAAGTAAATTAATTAATTAAATTAAATTAAATATATATATATAACACACACACACATATATATATAATTGAGCTCATTTAATTATCTTATTTACTATTACTTATTTTATTTTATTTTAAAATATAATCTAGGCTATTTATTTATTTATTTTCTATTAGTTGTTCTTATTTAAATTTCCTAGGTTATTTATGCTTGAATATTGTTTGTTTATCTACATCATTTAAGAGATATAAATGATTGTATATATATTGATACTGTGTTGAATATTTGCTTTGTTTTGAAATACTAATCATGCTACTAATGGTGTATGTTGATATTTAAGCATTTGCAGATTTTCACCACCACAGATACCAATAATATATAAGATATACATAATATTAGGAACTAACACATGGTGTTATAAGGTCTATAATGCTATAAATGTGTATGGTAATAATATCAACATCACTTTCCCCACTCTAGTTACAAAAAGAAGGTAATCACAACATATAAAACATCCTAGATGTAATCTTTCTCCGTAGAGAATAATACTATGAGTTTAAAGGTACCAATTAATACAAGATAGGTTCAATATCCCAACTATAATGTAAGAGTATAGGAGTTCACAATAAATCTCAATAATTACCACAAGGGATTTCAAGGGTAAATCCAACAAATATTTACTAAGAGATACTAAAGTTTCATCATGAATCAACTAAATCATCTTAACTATAATTCATATAGGGTTTACTTCTCCCATTGTATTATTTTTTTATTAACATATTCATCTCAATAAAATAATAGTATAAACTATCAAATCATTATAACCTTCGAATTAATTCAATAGTTAATTCATAACTTTCTCTTAATAATTTAATTCAATACTTTAATCAAATCAATGTTACAATTATGAGCAACGTAACCCAAAAAAATACTTGAATGACAACAAAAACAAGACCTCACAAGCTACAAATAGACAATTTACTCACTCAACACGAAGAGCCAAAATCAGAGGGGTACTACACAGTGTATCAATGTACTTTCTGTTGGGGCATCCAAAAAATTAGGAAATTTTTGAACTTTTGATCTTGGCAACGTCGTTCTTTGAACCAACGCAACTAGTACATTGCTTCAAAGAGGGGGAAAATGTACACATGCAAATTGAAATTATGCATTTAAATCTGATCAATTAATATCATTTCTACTATTAATCAAGTAATTGAGTTTATTTGATTAATTCACTTCCTACTCACTAATGTTCATCAAATTTAATTTAATTAATCAAATTATTTAATCAAATCCCTAAAGTCCTCTCATCTGATTTAATAAATCTAATTTGTTTAAATCAAATGTCAAATCCCCTAATTCCTCCAAGTTGATTAATTCTAGATTAATTAACTCCTAACCCTCATCACCCATTATGTAGGTTTTGACTCAACCTTTCTCAAACTAAACCCCTAATTAACCAACCCACTTGCACATGAAAATAGAATCTTTTAATTAAATAATGACCTCATTTATCCTCTCAAAAGCATATTCTAGGGAATATTCCTTCATTAACTCCCTTTATTTGACTTTCTTACCCAAACAATTTCCCTCCAAAACATCTCACCCACATTCATTAACTTCTCTTACATCCTCATTTGTTCTTCTTAGATCCTCTCACATCCTCAACCATATGCATTTATTTCTCTTTCATCCTCCTTTCCTCTTGCACATTCCCCAAAATGTGCTCCACCTTAATCCAATAGATTTGAGACAAGTGTCCCAATCTTATTGGCTGTCTTTTAATCCCACGTTACTCTCATCTCTCCATTCTTCAACTCTTCAACCTATAAATAAAAGCCAATTCTGATTGAAATCCATCCACAATCTTAGCATTTCTACTATAGGAACTTTTTATCTCCATCACTTGCATCTTTGCATCTTCATCATTGGAAGCTTATCAAGGGGGTGGGAAAGGGCACCCTTTAAACATCAAAGGAGCACCACTCCCACTATGGGATATGTTTGCACATGTTTGTATATGCTTTTATTTAACTTCTTTGATATTTAGTGTCTTGTTTGGCATATTTAGCATGATTCAATATCTCGTAGGGAGGATTTTGTTTGCATTGTTTAAAATGGATTAAATATGATAATATTTTTTCTTGAGCAAATGGAGAAAAAAAACCTCTATAGTTCCCAATCATATTAAGGTATTTTTCCTCATTAGGGTCTAGCACATGGGTAGAGATGCTATTTTTATTTTGACTTTCTAGGGAACCTTCTCCTCAATTGAGATCATTTGTGTTGAATCCAACTAATCACATTGGATAGTCACCAACTTATCATTAACCTTCAAGGCCCCAGTGGAGCCCTGGATAGGTGTTTCCTTAGATAGGTTAGTCAAAATTTCCACACTTGTTGCTTCAGGCTTGGAGAGATTTAGTTGCTTGTACTTAGACCTTGGAGGTTAACAATCCTTTGGTTCCTAGCTTCAATCTCATACCAAGAGGGAGACCCTATTTTTCTCAACTAAATTAGCATTTTCTACTCTAGACAAGTTCAGTGTTGATTATCTATAGAGGTAGCATTAAAGATACTCCTCTTAATATGGAAATTAGAATCCTTAGGGGCCAAACTACCACTATCATTGTTTTTTATTTAGTTATTTGTCTCTATATTTTTCCTTATTTCTTTCATTAAAATTTGTTGAGCATTGAATTTTTGTTTGACCGATACACCTTTAGTAGAAGATGAAGGGTGGGGAGAATGGGATTTCGAGAAAGGACCAGAATTTGTATTCATAACTTTTATAGGGTCACCAAATGATATTTGCAGACACTCATCCTCCTCTTCAAGGAGACTAAAAGAATTAGTGGTTTCAATTTTATTGACATGCTTGCCAGAACTTAGAAGCTATCTTGGTCCCTCCCAACCACCTTCCTTTTTTTTCATTTTACACAATTCTAGAGAAGGGGTTTTAACACCCTCACTTTCATTACAAGATTCTCCAAAAAAAATTCCCAAGTTATACCCATTAGTATTTACTTCTTGAGAAAGAAGCCGCTCATCCACAAGCATCTAGATTTATTTGAATTTGTAACAGAATTTGTGTGCTTAGAAGTTCAAAATTTAATTGTTTATTGCTTTGCTTAGTAGAATTCCCCATCTTAGAGTTGTTGTTGAGATTGTCCCTATTTTTGGGCTTATGGTTGTTAAGATTTTTATTTATAATGGGTAATTTTTCTAAGTATGCCCTCTTTTTTGCATAGGTAATAGGCATTAATGCTTCCTAATATTTCCAGTGTGCATGACATATGAGCATCATCGTCATTAATTACCAAAACCTTAAAAATTTCAACACCAAGGTTCAGAGAAACCATCGCCCTTCCATCCATATGGGGGAGAGATTCTTTCACCTTGTCCACCCTTGTAACGCTACCAAGAGGAAAAGAATTTGGGGGATAAATAACTAGTATTTGAGGGGACATATTTAACAACCACCCACCTAGGACACAAAATTTGTAGAATTCCATCACCATTGGCTTTTGGAGACTAAGTCACAGCACGGAAGGTACACCCTTTGATGTTCTAGTAGGGTTTAGATAAGCCATTTTCTTACATTTTATGCTCTTTCGAAAAAACTATAAATAGGTCGTGTTGAATCAACCTACAAAAAATCAATTGTATTCCCATTTTTTTCCCAAACATTTGAAAACCAGCTGTCTAGATATCTTCTTACCAGAATTTTTGCAAGATCTAGGGCTGCCAAGAAAATGGTGACATCACATACTCTATATTTTTCATTACATATTGCTTTTTTTAATCCCGGGTTTGAAGTAACAAATTTTTTATGGCCCATAGAGGAGTGAATACCATTTTCTCCATTTGACCTGAGGTTCTGGTCGCTATCCATAGAGACCACAAAAAATCTAGCATCCATTCAAACCCTAGATTGCCCTTCCACCATAATTTCTTTGAAAGACTTGCTTTCACAAAGATCAATTTTGCCCAAATCTTCCCCATTTGTAGGGGTGTTGAGGGTGCCCATACCCTTGACCATCAATTCTTAAGAGGATTTGAGAGTGCAGTAAATAAATAGATCATATAATTAATTTACCGTAAGCCAGAGAAAACCATTCAAAGACCATGACACATTGAAAGGCAATTAATTGAAAAAAATTAAAGAACTACGGGGACACCCACAAATACACAAACCTCCATGGGGGAGGGATTGACCTCCCTCACCTAACCACTTGTAGGAGATTAAACCCTAACACTGCTCCCCTTTGCACTCCCCAAAAAAAATCCTATTTTTCTCTTCAAGTTTTCCTTATTGAGGTTCTCTAATATAAAATTAATTTGGATTATAAAGAGGCAATACTTACATTTTTAAAAAGTATAAGATGTAGGTGCCATTCCACTCAATCTATTTATAAGGAAAAGAACAATCACATTCACCAAACTTTATATGTAAGTAAAGAAGTGATAGGCATATATGACACATATTTTCATAAAATTGTTATATAAATAAAAATATTTATACTTTTAAATGTAACTTGTTCAAAACATTAAAAAATTATTTTCCATGCATATTGATTTGGTCAAAAGAATATAAAAATTATTTTTTTGAAACCTAGATAGCCAATGAAACTTAAAGTGTGAGAAAATTTAGATTTAAAAACTAATAAGTGTTTTGAAAGTTATAAGCATTATTTAAAAACATATCTAATAGATACTTAAACTTAGTGCATTAACAAAATATATAATAGTTACATATTAAATTTGTGATGAGGAATAACTTATATTTTTAGAATGTTGACAGTTTTCTCAAGAAACTTTTCATTTAGTTAAATTTGGTTATAAACTTTGTTAGCTTCAAGTCAAAAGTTTGAGGAAAATTATAGGATAACACTAAGCATGCAATTTTGAGAGTTTTAATCAATATTGGGGCTCCCACTTGCCTAAATCCAAGGTATTCCCAAGGTATTTTTGAAAGGAATCTAAAATTGAACTATAAGTGTAAGAAATTTTCTATCAAACAATTTTATTTTTAATTGTCATTATTTGTCCCATTAGTGTAATGTACTCAACTAGGTTCAACTGTCAACTACATATATTCAACACCTCTCTTTACTCGTTGGAATATTTTACTAGAAAAGAAGACCATAATTTCTCCTCTCACCTAATAGAGAAGATTCAAATAGTGTTTTTCCCATCGCTTGATTTTTCCTTACTCAAATATACATGTGGTGAACACTTTATCGAAGTTTCAAAGATCTCTTTCTATAGAAGACACTATTACATCATTAGGAAGAAACCATTCTACATGGATGATATCATGGTAGTGCAATTGTTGCCTAAGATCTTACTTTGTTATATTTTAATTGTCTCATCTTTTTAATCCATAATCTAGTATCAATTTTTAAATTTAGATCTCTATGTTATAACATCATAGTAATAAAAGCTAAAATTGCATTAAATCCAATGTAGGACATTATTCCATCTCATTCTCTCTTCAATCATACACAACTCAATAGTGTATACAAGACTCAAGTTGCATTGATTTTTATCAAATTCTCACCTTAAATAAATTTGACTTGAGTGTATTTCATTTCCTATGTTTTAGTGAATCCAAATGATTTTGTACCAATTAAATTTTTTCCTTAAGATATTGATCTTCTTCCATTATTTTTTTGATGTAATTTTATATTTTTTCATATTTACTTGAAGTATGAAATTGATGTGTTTTCTTATTACTTCTTTTCTATTCTAATTTACTTTATTGATTCAAATTTTAAGTGAGCCCCACATTTCTATATATTCATTAGTATAGATTCTATTTGATTATATCTATTTTCCTTATTATTTTATATTTTTTGTACATTTATATTTCCTTGATGATCTAAGAATAAGATTAATTGTATTGTCGTACACCTAATTCTAATGATATCATTAAGATGGGTTTTCCTTTATATCCCTTAGTGATGCGTTAAATATACCTATTGTAAACAACTAACCCATTATGGTCAAAATATTGATACTTTAAGGTAAATGTATCTATCGTAAATAACGACCACATTGTGCTAAAGGTAGGCAGTGATGGTGATTAAAAGTCTTCCCACTAAATTATTTCAGTAATCTACTAAACCACCAAGAAGATTTGTGAAACGAGACATCAAAAAAAACGAACAAATGAACGGTTTTATTTATTTGTTCATTTTGAAATGGGCTTGTAAATCATTTATCAACGCACGGATGCACAATGTTCTCCAACTACCCTTCAACGGTAAACACCACTGACTGCTTCAAATTCAGCTAAAGATGGATTTTATTTCTTCCTCCATTCAAATTGCTTGTTCGGTGCCCATGAACATCACAAAACGAATTTTGTCGTAACAATTTTAATTTCAAATTTTAACTAAGTCTTAAAGATAAGGTGTAACGACTTTAACTGTTGAAAAGTGAAGTTTTTAAGTAGAACCAGAATGGTCTGCCTCCCTCTTATCTTGCATTTTCTATGCCTGCCGTTGGATTCTTTCCATTATGATTACCTTGAACTTTCCAAAAACTAACTTGAACCGTCTTTTAGAACTTTGGTTTTGACGGTGGTGAATAGATCATACGTATTCGTATTACTATTTGTATTGAAAACTAATTCTTCTTTACAGTCATGTCCAACAAGGATTCATTCCGGAGGCTTTGTTATTATCTTATCCATATTTTCCTACCTTGTTCTCCTATAAAACAAAACCTAACAAGCTAACAATCCCATACCTTGCATATTCATTTCGCTTGCAAATTTAAGTTTTCGCTTGTTTCGTCTAATGTCTGTCATGAAGGGAAAGGCAAATATGTCGAAAGTAATACTTGCAATTATGATAATGGTGGGTACAGTTTTAGGAGAAGCAGAGATTGATAGAAGCAGTTTTCCGCCTGGATTTATCTTTGGAACCGCCTCTTCTTCCTATCAGGTTTGATTTAACTCCATTTAAGTTGTTGCTTAATAGAATTTTCAAAAATTATTGAATTAACCTTGCGTTTGCAGGTGGAAGGTGCGTATCTGGAAGACGGAAAGGGTCTAAACAATTGGGATGTTTTTACGCACACTCATCCAGGTTTGTTCGAATATGCGTTCATCAGTTTTATCACTTGATTTTCCTTATTTTCCTTGATTTCAAATTATATTAATGGTTACAATTTATGACGCAGAAAATATTGCTGACCGAAGTAATGGGGATGTAGCTGATGACCAGTATCATCGTTACAAGGTACTTGTCACATAATTATCCAAGTGTCGATCTTTCTGTTTTTTAATATCATAGCTTTATAATTAATGAAAACGGCGGTGCGACACAGGAGGATATTAATTTGATGACTTCCCTCGGGGTGGACTCCTATCGCTTCTCCATATCGTGGTCTCGCATTCTTCCAGGTATATTGATAAGCCATGTCCTTACAATAGCTTCATTTGGAGCGCTTACAATTCATGTTATTTCATTTGTCTATGCTATTTGTGATAAAGCTGGAAGAGGAGCTGTTAACTTGAAGGGAATAAGGTTTTACAATAACCTCATCGACACTCTACTGTCAAAGGGTATGTGGCTGTGTTCAAGCTTTATTTTAAAAAGTTTCTGCTTTTGGTATATATAATGGACCAGTAAGAGTTTTTATGTGCAGGCTGGGGGGACTAAATTCTCTAACGAGTTTCACTATATTTATTGTTGTTGCAGGAATTGAACCATTTGTGACCTTGAATCATTATGATTTTCCACAGCAATTAGAAGATTCATATGGGGGCTGGTTGAGTCCCCACATCATGTAAGTTGTAACCTATCTGTCTGCCGATTTTCCATAACAGATAATTTTTTGTTTTTGTGAGCTATATCGTAATCAAGTATTTGACGCTTGCAGCAAGGACTTCGAAGCATTTGCAGACATATGTTTCGCAGCTTTCGGAGACAGAGTGAAATACTGGGCAACATTCAATGAGCCGAATATATTTGTTCAGGGCGGTTATCTTACAGGAACTTATCCCCCTTCTCGGTGCTCTTGGCCGTTTGGGAATTGTACCGATGGCAATTCAAAAATCGAACCTTACATTGCTGCTCATAATGTTATATTATCACATGCAGCGGCGGTCGATATCTATAGAACAAAATATCAGGTTAGAAATCAAATTTGTTTAGAGATTCTTTGATGCACTGTTCATACCAGAACTTCTGATGCATTTATATACAATTTGAAATCGAGCAATAATTATAAATCACGTAAATTTGCAGAGCAAGCAGGGAGGGTCTATTGGTATAGTAATCTCGTCTACATGGTACGAGCCTCTGAGGAGTATACCAGATGACAGATCTGCCGTCGACAGATTGTTGGCATTCGACACGGCCTGGTAAGAAAGCGTCCGGCTTAAACTTCAAGCATGTTTGCGTTCGACTACATGTTACCTGTCCAGTGTAAACTTACGTGAGCTTAATAAACTGTATTGACATAGATCAGAGTCTGTTATTGATCATTGATTGGTTTTGCAGGTTTCTGGACCCTATTGTTTATGGGGATTATCCTCCTGAAATGCGGCAAATGTTAGGGAGGCGTCTGCCTACTTTTCCCAAAGAAGTGTCAGAGAAAGTGAAGGGCTCATACGATTTTATCGGCATTAACCATTACTCAACAGTGTATGCCAAGGACTGTCTCTTCTCGCTTTGTTTGAAAATACAGTATTGTCCAGATGCATTAGTCTATATAACTGGTAAGCCGACTCTGTAAATCATAGAGCTTAATTTTACTAGAAAACTTTTGATGACGAGGATTCTTATTCAACATTGACTCGCTTGCAGGTGAAAGAGACGGAGTTCCAATAGGCGAGCCGGTATGTATTCCTTTCAACTTTTACTCTTATCTCTGATTAATGTTCATTTATAATGATTATCATTTTGGAATTCAATGGCATGGCAGACGGGCATGGAGGGATCCTTTGTTGTGCCATTTGGCATGGAAAAGATTGTGATGTACGTGAAAGAAAGATATAACAACCCTGTAATTATCATCACAGAAAACGGTCAGTGTATGGAAGGATTTACTTGTTCCGTTAACTCTGATACTCAGACACGTATTTGTTATAATGGTGGAATTGCACACAGGTTATGGTCAACAAAGTCATCCGTCGGCCCCAGTGGCAGATGCTTTGAATGATGATCGAAGAATCAACCAAATGGAAAGCTATCTAACCTATTTGGCAGCCGCAATACGGTGTGTATAATGTCCCCCAATAACACCTTCCAATTGATTCAATACTTTTCCTTGATATTTTCTTGAATGAAATGGTTGGCTGTTGTTATTTGTAGAAAAGGAGCAGACGTAAGAGGTTACTATGTGTGGTCGATTCTGGACAATTTCGAGTGGCTGTATGGCTACACTAAACGCTTTGGCCTTTACTATGTTGATTATGCCACTCAGAAACGAATTCCAAAGCTCTCTGCCAAGTGGTACAAGAACTTCCTCAACAAAAATCAAGGATCACACAACATTCCACAAGTGAAGGGGAGAACCAACAAAGTGAAGCAACTCTTCTCTGTTCAGACACAAGCCATATAAAATGGAAAGATCACAAACAATCTCAACTTATCATACGTAATTCATTATTAGCATTCGTCGTTCACAATATTATTGTAATGAAAATTATTTATGTATATTTATTTTTTAAGGCATAATAATAAATATGAATTATTATTGTAAATGTAGCTACATTTTTTAAGGAGATTGCACTCGTAAACAGTTCTAGTCTTTGTTATAATATGTGGATTCTTTACATTAAATTGTATTGATATTAAAAAATTCAAACAAATCATTATACGAAAATTATAACAATTCATTTCCGTTGTTAAGTTTATTCGTTTTTTAAAAGGAGTTTTTATAACAAAGTGGTTGGGATTAAAAATAGAATGTTTCAAAAAACGTTTTTTTAATTAAGATAAATTTGTATTTGTATTGAAAGGAGGTGTAATGGTTATATCATCAAATAAATATACTTAAGTTAAAAAGTTAAAGAGAATGTTTTGATTAATATATTAGAAGATACATTATTTGTAGTTACCAATGTTTTAATGTTAAGTAATATTTAAGATATTATGTATTTAAATTTTATTTTTTGTATTGTTTTTGCAAGCTTATGTTTTATTTTATAGATTATGTCAATACTTACAAAAAATAGATGTCTGGAGGTACTATTTAATTTACAATTTTTAAATATACATGATATCTTATATGACATTTAAAATATGTTCATGTTATGTATTTATGTATAATAAATTGAAGGAAAATTTTTTAACAACTTCAATTTTATTTTGAATGCAATCTCCAATTTCCTTTAGTTTTGTAAAAACAACATATTATAATTATGATTTTAATTCAAAGAGTCTTTCAATCGATGAAACAAACTCATAACTTACTATTTGCAAACACTAAACCTAACCATTTAACTTACATCTATAGATATAGATATTTTTAACTACCCACTTTTACTTTTACTAAAATTAAATCACCTCAATAACAATTTAAAACCTTCCTCATTTATTTTAAAATAATGAGCGCATAGTTTTCTCATATATTTTATCTTTTAGTCATATATTAAATTAGAACATTGAACAACCAGACTATATACTACTTGTTTTCCTTCTAAATAATTTAAAATAGTGCATACAATGTCAAATATAAAAAATATATTTATTATAATCAAAATTATAAAAATAGAACTTACATTTAAAAGTTTAAAACATAATAAAAAATAATATTACAATAAGAATATTTGATACTATGCTAGATCTTGACAATCTTAATGACAACCATGGTAATAATCTTTTAAGGGGAGTGTTTAGTGATGTGAAGAGAAGAATGGACCATGTTCAACTAAGAAAAAGAAATGAAACAATTTTTAAAATCAGATAATATTTTGAAGCATGAGAACTTTTTAAAGATTAAATTATTTAGGCTTGAAATCCCACAAAGAAAAATTGTGACTGACTAGGTCATATTGATGAATAAAACTTTATTTAATGCAAAATCAAAATAATCTTATACAAAATAAGTCAAGAAAAAAATTATCAACTAGTTGCTTCTTCAATCACTTAATGAAAACAAAATCTAATTTTAATTTTTCTTAAGGTAATAGAATTGTGGAGAAATTATAATGATATACAAAACTCAATTAATTCTTGTCAACAATTCATGCAATTGAGGTAATGGAAAAGTGGTGCAATATATAATTTTTTTTTTTAGTTTTTAATTAGCATGGATTAGCATTTTTAAGAGTATTAATAAATATATTAGTCACAAGTACATGCAATGCTAGATAAACTATAATGGAAATTTAATTTTGTCCCTTGGTTTACAAATATTATAATATTTATTGTATTTATTTAATAGTTAAATATGATTTATGTTTGGAAAATTTGATTAAAATGTATTACTCATTTGTATTACATGCTCAAAGTTTTATATTTTGCAATGTTATTTTTATTGTAATAAGAAATTACCAAGTCAAAGAAAACTCAAGAAGGTTGTATTTGTATATCAAATAGATAGAACTAGAAAAAATACCTTATAAATGTATTGATTGCATGTTTAAAATTAGAGGCCTAGAATTGTTCAAAAATAATTGAATAATGTAACCTTCAAAAAGATCAATCAGAACTCTCTATGATTTGAAACCCCTTTATATACATTCTTGAGTGGTACTTGTCTTATGTATAGATGTAATTTAATATATCTATTGTATGAGTATGAACTAATAATTTGAATAAATTTATTTAAAATGAGTTAAGGAAGGCATAAAACATGTTTCTATCCAACCATTTGACAATATTGATTAGAATTGCATATGATTATTTAAACAATTCATTATGTTAATTGGAATTTAGATTGGTGATTCATGTTGTTCTATATTAACATAAAACTTGAAAAAAATGTCCATCTATGATGAAGAAATTCTTGGCCTTCATGGGGATTTCAAATGTTTGTCTATACCTATAGGTAGATGTGGGATGTGTCCATAATAATCTATTTTATTTTATATCTTTAAACAAATTGACAATGGAAATATTGAAATACATTCTACCAAAATGTGTAATTTGAGAATAATGTAAAGGTGATAATAAGTATATTTTTTGTTCTACATATTTTGGAGCTAAATCAACTACAATGGTATGTTGCAATGGCTAGGTGAATACTAGAGGTCTAGTTGTTTTCCTAATGATCGTTGATTCCTTTAGGCTAGAAGTTTCTAGTAAGGTCTCTTAAGACCCTTGAGAGAAAAAACTACCAACTTATGATGAAACATTTCTCAATGTTCATGAGGCCTATAAATGTTCCATCTATATATATACGTGGATATGGGGTCCCTCCAAAATAAGCTCTCTTAGTTTTCTCAAACTTGACAACATTTGACCATGGCAAGGACAAACATAGTATCATAAAATATGTCATTCAAGAGTAGTGTAAAGGTTCAAATATGATTATTTTTTGTTATACACATTTTGGGACTAAAATGACTATACCAACATGTTAGGGTAGGTGGGACAATGCTAGGGGATGACTCATTTTGTACCCCAAATGTTTCAATATAGTATTATAATGTTACACCTCATTTTTATTTACCAAATTACTTTTAACTTTACATTAAAATACAATGTTAAATGTGTGATGATGATACTTTGATATTTAAACATTATGATTAAATTGAATGCAATGAGATGTATTTTCACTTTAATGATTTATTGTTATTTATTTGATATTATGGATATATTATAATTGTTAACAACTAACTGCATAAATGTTTATTTAGGTGAAATGTAGGATAAATTTGTTTCCCTCCAGAGGGAGAGCGAGAGTATCACCCGAGAGAGGAGTATGGTCTACAAATTAATTCATATTGCTATCTGAGTTTACTTCCATCAACATAGGTCAATTTTAGACCATGTCGAGTCAATTTGAGTTCAGAGTCATTAGTTGTGTCATAAAAAGATGAAAAAGAAAAATAACTTTCTAACTATAAATATAACAAAGAAAGACTAAAGTTATTAGCAAATAAGTAATTAGATATTATGTTGATGTATGTGAGCTAGAAACCTCTAATTACCTCTAATTCCCTTAAATGAATATGTAGGAAAGGCCATGGCCAATTTGAATGAGTCCTTGAGGAATACATCTAGTTTTAGGAGGTTCTCATGATATATAGCTCTTTATTTCTCTTTTTAACTCATGTATAGTGGTTCATTTGTTAATATTAAAATTAAAATCATTTATTTATTAAAATAATATTGGCAACTAAATAATTATTTTACATATTGAAAATGAAAAATTTACTATAATATACATCTTAAATAAATCTATGTAAAATATTCCAAGAGATATCCTTCTTGAGGCACCTTTTCCACTTATAGTTATTTTTGAACCAATTTGTCATACATAAGTGAAATAAACACCTCAAAAAGGATATATATACACATATTTTACATATTTTTAGAAAAATATAATACTTACATTACATCCATACACTATTTATTAGAAACTAGGAGATCTAGGAGATAGAAATGCAAACACATGAACAAGCTGAAATTATATTAGTTGACCCATGAATAGAGAGCTCAAACCCTCGATATATAGTATGAGGATGAGAAACTACATAGCACAAGAATAGGCACACATGCCTTAAGAATAGGCACATGTGCCATAGAATGAGGAGAGGACTCCTCATCCTGCAGTGGTGGCGAGTTGCTCTCCTCTATGCAAGGGAGAGGTGTCAAGAGGGATTGGAGACCTCTCAAGACACCTTCAACAACTTGAAGCCTCATGGGGAATGAGTCAAGGGTTCACTCTAGCACCTAACTAGGCTTAAGTTAGCCTAACTAGGGTAGAATAAACTAACACCCCCCCTTAAGCATAGCTTAGGTGGGTATGAAGAAATGGGTCCTGAAAACTAGTAAGAAGAGGTACCCATGTACAAAGAAATATCTCTAAAAACTAGAGTAAGATAGAAAACCCAGTAGGAAAAAACTATCCTCCAAAAAGAGAGAAAAATAAGAGAAGACTAGAAAGCCCCCCCAAAAATGATCTAGCTGATGAAGTAGACTGCACCCCAAGAAGAGCTCATAGATGGATGAACTTGGTCTCAGTGAAAGGTTTAGTGAAGATTTCAACAACCTATGTTGAAGACTCGAAAACTACTAAGTCAATGACCTGACTATGAATAAGCTCTTTGATGTAATGCATGTGAATCTCAATGTGTTTGGTTCATTGATGTTGAACTAGATTCCTGCATATGTGAATAACACTCTAATGATCACAATGAATGACAGTTGGTTTCCTAAAAGGAATACCAAACTCTGCAAGAATACCCTATAGCCAAATAGCCTTTGTAGCTACATTAACAACCCCCCTGTACTCTGCCTATATAGATGGTAAATCAATAGCAGATTGCTTCTTTCTTGACCAACTGATAGGACCTGAACCAAGTGAGAAACTGTATCCTGAAGTTGACTTGCGATTCTCTAAATCACCAGCCCAATCTGAATTTGTGTAGCCAACAAGATCAATATATTTACTAGCTCTATAGTGAATCCCAAATCCAAGTGACCCCTGTAGGTAGTGAAGAATCCTCTTAGCTGCTTTCCAATGCCACACATGAGGTTCTTGCATAAATCTGGAAACCATGCCAACTACATATGAAATATCTTGCCTAGTATGAGTTAAGTATATTAGACTCCCAACAAGTTGGCGATATAAAGTGGCATCAACCAATGGTGAAGTACAAAAAGTCTCAAGTTTGACCCCTAATAAAAAGGATTTGGAGATGGCTTACAAGAAGTCATGTGAAATCGTGCCAACAAATCAAGAGTATACTTGGTTTGTGTAAGAGTGATTCCTGAATCAGATTGTATAATTTCAATGCCAACGAAATAATGCAAAATACCCAAGTTTGTCATATCAAATCTATCATGTATCGCTAACTTCATTGTTCCAATAACAGATGAAGAATTGCATGTGATCAAGAGATCATCTACTTATAAAACCAATATCAATTGCGAATCATCCTAATGGAATAGATATACATTAGAATCA
Organism: Sequoiadendron giganteum; assembly: GCA_007115665.2. Lineage (NCBI taxonomy): Eukaryota > Viridiplantae > Streptophyta > Pinopsida > Cupressales > Cupressaceae > Sequoiadendron > Sequoiadendron giganteum. The sequence continues at coordinate 505,145,629 of CM021109.1, forward strand.
GAATGGCATTGAGTGAAACCTAAAGCAAGAAAGAAGGAATCCATCTTGGCATACCAAGCTAGGAGATTGTTTGAAGCCATATAGGGATTTCCTAAGTCTCCATACTAAGGATGAATCCTGAACGTACCCCCGTGGTTGCTCCATGTAGATTTCCTCCTCTAGATCTCCATGAAGAAATGCACTCTTAACATCCATCTGATGTACTTCCCATCCATATGAAGTAGCAATAGAAAGTGTGAGTCTAACTAAATTCATTTTAGCAACAGGTGCAAAACCTATAACCTATAACTATAACTTGTGAAATACCTATAACTTGTGAAAAGCCTTTTGCAACTAATCATTCCTTATAATTATCAATTTACCCATCTGCTCCATACTTAGTTCGATATATCCATTTGCATCGAACTAGATTCCTTCCCTTAGGAAGTGAAGTCAAATCCCAAGTGTGATTTCTAAGTAATCAATTATATTCCTCATCCATAGCTCTATCCCACTCAAGTATGCCTAATGCCAATCTAAATATCAGTGGATTGAAAAATGAGGAAAAGTAGGCATGAGGCCCCCACTAAAAATTTGACTCAATGTGTTTGTAATCTGTTGAATCATGTGCTCTTAAATCTGCCATATCAAGTGAATGAGAATGAGGTGAATCAAGTTCAAATATGTCAACCTCCAATGGAATCCTAGAACTAGATGAGGATGAACCCTCATTACTTCCCTCACTATCATAGCTAGAAGAATCTATATCAAGAACCTGTTGTGAATGATCTGAATCATTAAGGTGTTGTGAGCCCAAGTTGGAAATGTTAAGTGTAGAGTCATTGGGACTCTCATCAAACTTAACACTTCTCTCAATGAACAAATCATGAGTAGTAGGGTGCAATAGATGATAAACCTTAACACCATCTGGATATCCAACAAAAATACAAGGTTTGGATTGAGGATACATAGCCTTGCATTTCTCCTTTGGAATGTGTGCCATTGTCGGAGACCCAAAAACTTTAAATGATCAACTAATGGTTTTGTTCCTTTCCAAGCTTCAAAAGGTATTATTCCTTTCAATGCTCTATGAGGTACCCTACTTTGAATATAACATGCATAGTTGATAGCTTCTACCCAGAATTTAGGTGCAATCTCTTTATAATGAATCATGCAATTAGCCATTTCTTTTAGTGACTAGTTCTTGAGTTCTGCTACTCCATTTTGTTGGGGAGTGTAAGGAAATGTATGTTGCAATTCAATCCCCTCTGATGTGCACAACTGCTCAAACCTATTTTTAACATACTCACACCCATTATCTATCCTTAGTATTTTGATTGATTTCTCAAATTGCTTTTCAACTAAGGCTCTGAAATCTTCAAAGCATTCAAAGACTTCATATTTTTTCCTAATGTAGAAAACCCAAGTGTATCTCTAGAGAAGTCATCAAGAAATGTAAGAACATATCTTGCCTTAGTGAAGGATGGGTGTGGAAATGGTCCTGAAACATCACTATGAACAAGTTCTAAGACTTGTGATGCCCTCCATGCTTTGCCTTTGTCAAACTTCTCTTCTAGATGCTTGCCTAGTGCACAACCTTCACAAAGCCCCTTAGAAAATTTGACATTTAACAATCCTATTAACATGTTTTTTTGATAGAGTTGCTTGACATAGCGATAGTTTAAGTGGCCAAATTGCTCATGCCAAAGCTTGCTAGTGTCATCAAAATGAGTGAGCAAATCTTTTGGAGGAGGACTATGAGAAAAACTAGAAAACCTGTATACAATCTCAATTGATGATATGCTTTTCTTGTAGCTATCAAATTGTTGCTATTCAATTCCTTGATTTCAACTGCATTTAAAGAAAATTCAACTGTCATTCCTTTTCCTAGACGAGTGATTTTATACACATAAAGAATATTATTTGATAGTGAAGGTACACTTAGAAATTTTTCAAATGTTCCACCTTCAACTTCAATAAACCCTCTTTCTTTAACCAATGTTGGAGTATCATCAGCTAAGGTGATTGAATACATGCCACATGATTCCATAGATGAGAACTCAACTTGTGATGATCTCATATGATGAGTAGCACCTGAATCTATAATCCAAGATGGTGATGAGGATGAAGTAGCACCTAAAGATTTTCCCTTTGCCTTCTCTTTTTCCTTTGAATTATCCTGATTTGATGAAGATGTGTTTAATGAATCTGGAACCCCTATGCTATTTTTCTTTAGAAGATGAGAAATTTGATCAATTTGTTTCTTCATACACTGATGTTCTTCATGATTAGTCTTTTTACAATAGGCACATTTAGGTAACTCTTTCTTAGGTTTATTTTGCTTAGAGTTGCCTTCATTTTTATCATATTTTTTGTCAAATTTGATGTCTTTCTTGTGATCCTTGTCCTTCTGATTTTTTTGTTTCTTACCCTTCGAAGATTGATCTTTCTCATTTCCTACAATAAGTGCTTGATATTTACTAGTCTTCAAGTTTCCCATTTGTATTAACTTATCTTAATCCCTTGTTAGATCAATAATGAAATCATCAAGAGAGGGCATAGCCCATGAAGTTCCAAGAGCTCTCTTTGTAGAGTAGAAAGTAGATACAAAAATAGAGTATTCAAGACCTAACTTAGACAAAATTGATAGTATTAACTGGTCATCCTTCTTATCAATAATACATTCTTTAAGTTGCAACCTTAAGGACTTGAACTTAGTAAAAAAGTCTTTAAGAGAAGTAAATTTTCTTGGACTTAATGCTATGAGCTCATTTTCTAGCTCATGACCCCTAAATTCATCTATCTTGCCAAATAGCTTATCAAGACCTACTAAATTTCATTGGGTGTTTTCAAGGACTGAATATGAAATAGTAATTCAGGTGATACATTAAGACATAAGAAACCAAAAGCTTGATCTATTTTGTTAAACCATTTCTCCTTATCCTTTCCAGTAGTAGGTTCTTTTTTTGTATTCATTACTACCCTATACAAGCCTCTATTCATGAGTGAAATTGAAATTTGTGTTTTCCAGTCATGATAATTAAAAGGTGTTAGAGATTGAATAGTTATATTAGAATCCATTTTGCCTTAGTTTCTTTGATGAGTGTTGAAAGAAATAGAAGTAGATGTGCTTGTAGAATTGAGACTCAAAAACACAATAGCGATCCTCCAAGAATTGTCACAAAAACACACAAGAGACCCCCCTCTATTATTTCGATAATGCTACCATGCTATGTTTATGTGAAAAAATAAAAGCAAAATACTGAATTGACTGATTCAAAAGGTTGAAGTGGGCGCTATGGTAGATTTTGACTGGGTCAAGGAAATGAAGGAGAAAATTCGTTACCAAGTCTTCTCAAGGCCATCTTAGGGTTGTTGCGCTGGATGTAGAGGCATGGTGTAGAAAATATGCTCAAATGTCACAAACCCTCAAATATTGACCATAGCTACAATATTTCCCATGATAGAGGCAAATCATGCAAGGCACAAGCAAATTGCAAATGGATGCCCCTGAACATATTGAATCGAACCATGGATTTTTTGCACCCCTCTTTACCAACGTGGCCGAGTTATACCAAGTTTGTTGATCTACAACAAGATATGCACCTCTCCAAACTAAATCATGCACACCCACAAATTCAATGTTGCTCCCACTCATGAATGCTTGTTGTGAGAGTCATTTTATGCATCAGTTGTGAGCTATGTATGTGGCTTTGAAATCATAGGTCAAAGTCTTCAAACCCTCTTATGTGGGAATGATGCAATCTCTTTGTCTCGCCTATCCAACAAACACAACTGAAGGTTGCAAACACAAGTGCAATTTTCATAGAAAAATGTGCCTCTACAAATTGTGTAGGTTGAGTAGACAAATATTCATGTAGGCTGAGCAACCAAATCTGCAACAAGAGCCCATAGGTCAAACAAGATAAAATCATGCCTCAATACCTTCGTTGCTTGCTTCTATAATGGTGGCATGGAGGGTAGATGAAACTATCCAACGCTTGAGACTCAAGACGGCATCCCAAGGCTCTGATGAATCAAGGCATCCAGATCAAAATTGACAAGGGTGGGGTCGATTCCCTCTAAAAATAATAATATTGTTCACCTTAAGACCTGCAAGTATCTCCAATCTTAGCTCTGATACCATATTAGAAACTAGGATATCTAGGAGATAGAAATGGAAACACATGAACAAGCTGAAATTGTATCAGCTGACCCATGAATAGAGAGCTCAAACCCTCAATATATAGTATGAGGATGAGCAACTACATAGCACAAGAATAGACACATGTGCCATGGAATGAGGAGAGGACTCCTCATCCTATAGTGGTGGCGAGTTGCTCTCCTCTATGCAAGGGAGAGGTGTCAAGAGGGATTAGACACCTCTCAGGACACCCTCAATAACCTTGACACCTAATGGCCTGGAATGTGTAGACATGCAAAATTGTAATCATGCATCTAATCTGGATTCACTAATTCCATATCATCCTTAAAACATCCCTTCATTATCATTTTCCCTCTTTAATTAAATAAACTATCTTTTATTTAATTAATCTCCTAAGTTATCTCTTTAATTAAATAAATAAAGTTTATTTAATTAATTTTATAAATTCATCCTATTAAATTAAATAAATCAATCTTTATTTGATTTAGTCTAACATCATCCTTTTTTATTAAATAAATTAAATCTTTATTTAATTAAAACTAAAATCATTTGCTTCTCATTTTGACTTATTTTAATCCTGAAATCTAAGTCAAAAGTCAGAATCACGTAATCTTTTATTAAATTAATCAAATCTTGATTAATTTAATCCTAATCCTCTTTTCTCTAGATTTTGCAACTTGTATAGATAAATCGATTTATTTGATTTATTATTTCATCTAGTTTCATTCAAAAAGGGCATCAAGATGGAATATTTTTCCAGAATTTGAAAATCCCTCCAAAGGACTTGTCCTCCAACTTTGCATTTATGAGATCTTACATTTATCTTACACAAGTCAACTTGGCATTAAATCTCTTCTTTCATCCCCCCTAAACATGTCATTTCATCAAAATTCAAATTTCAAATTGGCACATTGACCAAAATGTGCACAACCCTCATCCTCTCACATGTTGACAAATGGCATCTTGTCATTGGCTCATGAATGATCCCACATTCATCCAAATCCTTCAATCTTCCAACCTTGAATCTATAAATGCAAAGGGTTTCTACTCCAAATTGGACACACAACTTGCTACAACACAACTTGATGCACAATCTCAGTATTGGCATTATCATCATCATCTTGGCATTCTTTCTTATTAGGGCGTGGGAAAGGGCATCCTTTCCATATCATGAGGAGCACCACTCCTCCTATGGGATGGTTTGAGTATTTTAGGAATAGATTTCATGTTCATCTTACTTATATTTTCTTGTTTTTTTTTTTATGATGTTGTGATTTCCTTTTACATTGCTCAGCAATCTCACAGGGAAGGCTTTATCTCATTTGTTCAATATTGACTGATTTAGCTCATATTTGTCAATCTTTGATCGATGTAGATTTTAGTCTTCACATTTTGGCACCCACCATGGGGTAGAAATATAATCTTTATTTCTGTTCATTTATGTTTATTTCAAGCATTAGATAGGAAAATATAAAGTCCTTCCTTGCTATCCATATAAAACAAGAAGCTTTGTTTTCTCTATGACCAATCATGTAGATTTCAAACTTTGTTTTCTTTGTTGCTATTCACATTTCAAATGCAGGTCATATTTTGGTAATCGTGGTTGTGGTAGAAAAGAACGATGACTTAAGTTATTTCAGACCTTTTGTTTTGTGGGAAGTGTTGTAATTAGTCATTGCGCTTTGCTTACAAGTTGATTTGTTAACATTGTTCCAGTTTCTACTAAATTTTTTAAGCAATCTTTGAATATACATGAAAATTCTAGATTATGTCAAAAATGTTTTGAACCATAATCCTCATTGGGTATTACTACATCTTGAAAAGAAAAAGGTTAGCTTGTAAACCATCGTCTAGAAAGTCCAACTTTGAATTAATAAACATTTGATTGATTCATCACAACTTTAACATCGACATTTGTATTTCTCAGGTATCCACACAAAGGCCTTCAGAGGTATGATACACATAGTTTAAAATGGCACACATTGACCACACACAAGGATTGTAGGATGATAAGTTTCCAAGATCACATCTAGTACCTCAAAATTTCACTGTAGTGTGTTCTCATTATTCTGGGTTTTAGTCCCTTTCTCCTTACTGTAATCTATGCCTCTCTCATACAAATGATAATGTAATGTTGATTTTGTCATTTGTGGCACCTGCTCCAGCAAAGCAATCACATCTTTGATGCATATTTAGCACACAGTCTTAGTCTGAGACAACAGCCCTGAAGTTTTCCCCTGATTCTGAACTATCCCAGGTGAGGGGGTATCCTGGTGATCAAATACATTTGTGGGATTTAATCCACTCACCACACTTTTCCTATTTGTATCTCTGTTAGTATGGGCATTAGATGCTTCATCTGATGTATTGTGGAATTCGATTTTATACGTGTCAATCATAGTAGCTTGAAAGTTTCTAAGAGATTTCATCTCAGTCTTGTAATTAGCTTAATCTTTTAGGATTCTGAGTTGGGTATCAGAGCAATTTTAAGATTTTGCTAGTTCGTGGCTTTATTATACTTGTTTTGCATAAAAATTGCTTTCTTGTATTTTTTATGTTTCTTTTAAAGACTTGCAGAGTGAAAAGTGGGTTTTCTACATTTGGTGGATGGAACTTAGCGTGAAGGAAGGAAGGATTTGTTTTCTCTGCCAAATCCCTTACGAGTTTTGTCTAGATCATAAGGCATTTCCTTTGCTCACGCCCTCGCGGGCTATAAACTCCTGCAAGAAGTTGGTGCATCTTGAAGGTGCTCTCAAGGCATAATCCCCACACCCGGTCTCTCGTTTGAAGCAACTCTCCATAATATGCCCATTTGAAGCGGCTCCTCGATCTGCAAAATACACCAGACAAACACTCATCTGAAGACCAAACATGCATAGAGAAAGGATGTATTGAAGCTCTCAATCCAAATTAGAGGTGACATAGGGACATTGCAAGAGTAACCACACAAGGCTATGTGCCTTGTAACTGAGAATTTTCCATTAGAGGAAGCCCGAAAGGCCCAGGAGAGACAAGCAGGCCCGAACACCCAACACAGAGGATTCGGCGTGGAAGGTGAACACGACATCCAAGGTTGACTACTTCACTGCAACAAGACAAAATAAAATTCTAGAGAAAAGAAGTGATGGCAACATCACCACCCTAAGTGATATCTGAAGTATTCGATTTGGGAAGCTACTGAGAGGAGGGGAGTGCATACATTACTTGACCCACATACCTCTCTCATTTTTTTACTGACATCGCATTAAGGTGATATAGATTTATGCTCTTCAATTTCTTTAATGCTCACCTATCTCCTTAATTATCGGTATTTTGTGATATCCTTATGATTTATTTTCTGAATACGGACAATAGATCTTTACTTTGCAATATTCTTATTGACAACAGATCGATATGGGAACTAGAAGCCTCAGAAGAAAAATAAATATATCCTCTTGGCAGACTATTCTTTTAAATAGATTAAAGCAATCATTATTGACAATATCTCTTAAAGGTAAGATTTAATGTCAATATCTATCAATCTATTCGATTAAAGATATCATTGATGGCGCAATAGTCGTTGTTTTTCCTTTAATGTTGATTGTTGTTTTTTGACATTATCTTATTAGTTCATACATTGGGATCGAATCAATCTAGCTTTTGACAGTGGTAGTTGTTCCCCATTCTCATTGTACAATGTGGTTTCTTTCTGGCATAATAAACAACAATAATTCTATGAAGTTGTTAGGGCGCACACCTTTAGAGTCTTTTATTGGGATCTAGTTTATTTAACTAACTTCCTTCTCCAAATTTAAGTCATAACATATGTGAATCATGTTGACTGCTATTAATGGTAGAAATTTGATGGGATATTAGGTGTCGCATAGCTCTAAGTCCATACATTAATGGTAGTAAAATGATAGTAGTGAGAAGGCTGATGAAATCGAGTAAGACAATTTCATTCAAACTTAGACAATATCATAGTTGATTTAATCAAGGGTCTGTACAATATTTTTGTTTTTTGATTTCATGAAGATCTGATGATTACAAATAGGTGGTTCATTCAAATCATTTAGTGATATTTTAATATCACTTCATTTATTAATGACCAAAATGTTGGCCAAGCATTAAAATTAGTTCGTTGCTTCTTTCAATGATCTATGAAATGTATGGCTGCTCTTTGCTTGGCATATTAGAGCACCATAAAGGCTGATATGCAGTGATTTTAATCATTCTCTTTCTCATAAATTAATCTTGGGTTTGATGCTTACAAACAAGATTGTTGTGTTATTTTATTAAAATTCTTGGATAATTCGTCATGAAGAGTTTTGGAACGTGACATTTTCTCATCAATAGGAGCAAATGAATCTCATTTGAAATATTTTTTTACTACTGTGTGATATAAATTTTGAGCTCCCTATAATCGATGCATTATAGATTTGAAAATATCTATTGACTCTTGCTCATAAATGCTTCTACTGCAAAGATTTGAAAATCCAGAAATCTTGGGTGCTTTCTCATAAACATAAAATTGGTTTTGTTTTTAACCTTTATGTGGTGGCATACGGGTCATCTCTGGCAACAACAATAAATACCATTATTTTCTTTTTTTACATCAAGAAACAAGGGTGGTCTTTTTCACAAGGGAGTCAACTAACTAGCAGATTGGAGTGGAGGAAAATTGATAATGGAACATTGAAATCAAGACTTGAAAAAAAAAGAATTTTTTAATGTTTGTTGTAATGATCTAGAGCTTCCATTTTCTACTCTCATTTTCTATTTTAAACCAACTCACCTTTCTTTTTGGGTTTAAAGTTAATCATTAATTTTATCTTTCTCAAGTTGGATTAAAATTGAACCTTAAAAACTTACTTAATAAATTCAATTTGGGTTCTAAAAATTTGACAAACAATTCTCACATTTCGATTTCAGGGCTTTAGAAAGAACTCAATTTTTCCTTTGGAAATTAAAATGAACATGTGAATTTGGTTTTTTGTAATCTTTACACAAAGTAATATCATCAAAAAAGACGTATGCACTTCTCTCACGCCTCATGGCGATCTTGAGAATCAAAAGTCTTTTTCTGATATTAAGTTGTCAAAACTATTGCCTCCACATTTTGATTTGGGATTAAAAATTGAACGAAACTTGTGAGTGTGAGTGGAACATATTGCATGTGTTCTCTCTTTGTTTCTTAACAAATATCGATCAAACTACATATATGTTTGCTCACTTTTGTTTATCTTAGAGGCCTGTCTGGTGGGAAAAAGTAATCACCCCAGGGAATGACCCAACCGGGAACACGCCAAAGCCAAGCGACTTCCAATTGGTATATAAGTGTGGATTCTCGAGGAAAGTTCAAGAATCACAAGGATTATTCTGATGAGAAGGGAAACAATGGTCTCTTGCCGCATGGATGGTCCCCCATGAACGAAATTTCCACATTAAAACCTTTTGTTTAGAAAAGTCCAAAATCCTAATCTATTTGTTGGTGCAAAAGGTCATGTCCTTCGAAGCCGCCCCACATATACATGTGATTCTATTGTAGAGATGAAAAGTATGCCATGGGAGATTTATGGGTACTGATGCTTGGCTAACCCAAGAAGCGAGTGCACTATAAGGGGGAGCCTTTGTGGTCAAGCATCTAATAATTTGCACTAAATATGCATAGTTGGATTTATCCAAGTGGAATCCCAACCAATATTGTCTCTTCATCCTAGGATTATACATGTTCTTGGAATCGAAAACACATTGCTTTGAATGAAAACATTTGAAAACAAACATTCACAAGATCTTCAAAATTTCAAACCCTTTAGGAGAAGCTAATAGCCTTGAACAAATTCACATGCTATTGTTTTTCCTTGGGATTCGTATCCTTAGAGGCTTCTAAGCATTTGGATTTCATCTCAATTTTCTTACTAAAATCAACAATAGGTAACCTTTGCCTTGATTTCTTTGATTTCCACATAATGCACTTTGTGGGATGAAAGAAAATTAGGACATTGGACATTCAATTTGAAAAAATAATCAAGAAGTGATTGTGGTAAAAATCAATAAATTAATCAAGATTAACCCCACACATGTGCTTGCAATCTTTTCTCTTATGGTTTTCCATGTGAACATTGATCTTTTGTTTGAAATACTCTTAGGTAAAAGCATGTAAGCAAGTCCTCTTAGGTTCATCTAGGATCAATTCAAACACTTCACCCATCTCAAACATCAATCAAATCCCATCTCACCAAAAAACTCTTGTAAACTTTGAAAACATCATTCATGCTAGACTTCTAGGCAAAATCAAAATCATCTTGTTTGACTTAACACACTTAGTCAAATTATTCTCTTGTGTACGAGTTTACTCTAGGATAACACAACTTCCTAGAATTTACAAGTTCATTATCCAAAATCGCGTTGTTTGACTTAACACACTTATTCAAATTATCCTCTTGTGTACGATTTTACTCTAGGATAACACAACTTCCTAGAATTTACAAGTTCATTATCCAAAATCACCTTGTTTGACTTAACACACTTATTCAAACTATCTTTAATCAAAATCAAATCAAATCAAGTCCTAAAATCTAGCATTGATCCAAAGTTCCTAAAAATTTAAACACCCATACCCCTCACCCTTGCATCCTTCATCTCATCATTGGTTTTGAATTCCTGAGAGGTTTACTTTTGCAACAAGGTCAAGACACAAGAAGAACATGGAATAAAAATGTGCTCCATACATCATGAGTAATCCAAATCAACTAAACTTTCAAAGCAGGTTACAATGTCGATTGATTATCAAAACTCACATTTGTACAATCCATACATGGGATCATTATCTCCTACAAACATCAATGGTACAACAAATTTGAGTATGTTCAGTATTAATGTTGGACCACCTTTCTCAATGGTATATTTAAACCAAAATACAAACCTACAAATCTATCAACCAAACAATCAATGCATGAGTCCTCTTCTAAACAACATTATCCCACAAAATCTGTACATGCCAAATGTGACTTTACCAAGGCCAAGCTTACCAAACATAAACGTATCAAATCCATACTTGGTGAACTTTGGGATAGATATGTTTGAAAATCATACAAATATTTTTCAAATTCCAAACAAGATGTTAACTACTCCATGTGTTGATCCAAGTCAAGGTAACGCCATGCAAAATCAAAGTTACCTAAATCAAGGCAATATGATTCTCAACCACAACAATGTTCAAAGTCAACCTATAATGCCAAATCTAAACATCACACCAAATCAAAAAAATATCCAAAGTCAATTCATCCGTGATCCCATGAAAAATCCACTGGTACACTATCCCATTATACTTGGTCAACAACCAAGTCAACGATATCAAGAATTTCAAGATCAAATCTTGTGAAATAAAATTTCTACACTCAAGAAACTCATTGATTCATATCACCAAGAGACATCTCCACCCCAAAATAAATACACTCTTCCATTGGTCAAACCATTTCATCAAAGCATTGAGTTGGGTCCACAACCACATCAAGAACAATATCTCAAATGTCAAGAGATTGGGCAACAATATCAACAACAAACCCAATCACCCCATCTCGAAGATCAGTCATCACATCTCAAAGATCAATCACAAGTACCTATCAATGATCACCTTGAATATTTTTCCACCTCATCCAATGATAAAATCAACATACATCAAGAGCCATTTTTTAGTCATGATCAAGACCCCTCCTACAAAGATCTCTTTCAAGGAGTGTTGATGATATTTGATCCTATTGACATAATCCACTATCCGTCGACCAATGATCATGTTGAAAATGTCTTTGCATCACCTAATGAGTTAGAGAACATATCTCAAGAACTTATTCCAAAGCATGATCAACATCTATCACCAAGGTCTAGCAATGGTCCTTCCCAAGACATATTGACCTCCTTCGACCTCACGGTTGCGAATAGTAAAAGAATATTTGACTCCACAGTTGATCCAAATCCACTCAAAAATAAAGAGGATATTGAGCCACTTCCCATTCCTAATGAAGATATGAAAGAACCCTTGGTAAGCAATCCATCCTTTGAAATTGACCCATGTCAAGAACTTGATCCAAAGCATGTCAAAAGCAATTCTGAAATCATTCAAGATCAAGAATCTGTATCTCCAAAATACTACAATGATCTAATGGACACTCTCCTATCTATACAAGATGTCACAAATGATGACGATACCAATATATCACATACCCCTTCATCTACTTGTGAGATGCTTTCTTTGGATGGACACGTAGATGATCTTCATTCAAAAAAAGTGTCTCATACTCTTGACATCATTACCAAGGAACAAGAGTCTCCTACTCTTAACATTTGTACACACGACCAAGATATAGAAAAATATAGAGACATATCAAAAATGGATCATGAAGAAGGCTTCTATAGAAGTTATGAATCAGAGACATCATGTGGAGACATATCAGAAAAAGAACATGAAAAGATTTCTACAAAATTTGTAAATCAGAAACATCCTATGAAATGAATCATGAGGAAGAGTTTTATGGGAACAATGAATCATCAACACTTCTTGAAGAAGCATTACAATCTAATATCTCACAAGATCAAGCCAAAGATATCAATCTGGAATTTATGCCACTTATGGAAGATCCTATCACTCACCTTTTTAAGGGAAAATTATCTTATCAATAAATAATTTATCACCTTTGAAGATCCACGATAGAGCAAAGAAGGATTAGCACCTTGTTTCCAAGGTAAATCATATCCTATTGCAAATAATTTTTTTCAATAGATGAATTATCAAAGCAAAGGATTAGGCCTACATGAATAGGGTATCCTGGAACTAGTGCAGATTATTAGCAATCCTAAGTATCAAGGTCTTGGTTATGCGAAAATTAAGGGATCTAAACATATCAATGATACCTCTATAAAACTAGGGGAACTTCATCTCAAGCAAACGTCAACATAGGGAGCATGAAGAATCCTTATGATGAAACCAATGTCAATACTACAACCTGCCACATCACAAATCTCCATCCACCCATCACCCCATCCATGAATTGGGACCAACCTCAAAAGAAAGATTTGTATCAAAGCACAAAGAACATTATCAAAGCAAAAGAAGCTGAGAAGCATAATGGGCAAATCAAATACACATGGATACCAAAATTTACAAAGAAAGATTATCCTTATCAAACTCCATTAGTCCAAGAAACTATAGGGAAAAATCAAAAAGGGAAAAGTATCCATCAAATATTTCCACAAAGGCAAAAGCAAGCTTCTCAAGCAACGTACAAAGTATATCAATTTTTTGGTCCCAATTCCATGCACACTTTCGTATCCACTCATCATTGCTCATCTTCCCAAGTTTCGAGAGTCAAAGGTTCTGAATTGTAAGCCAATCCATATTTTACTCCTAAACACACTCCATCCACACCTCCACGCATGATATCCAATTCTCACATTTTCCATGTGTTGGCAATGACCCTTAATCATATGGATTCAAAAGGCATTCTATCGCGATGTGCGCACAAAGACGAAGTTAACTCTGGTATCAACAAAGAAAATCAGGAATCTCAAAAGTTGCATTTAAGTGCATGTATCTTGTCAAAGAAACTTCTTCAATAAGGATATCAGTGGCACATTATGACAGAAGCATATACATCGACACCACTAGGTGGTTCAGCATGAGCTTAAAATCCAAAAATATAAAAATCCAAAAAAATAGAAAATGTCCTGAAAAAATAGTCACCCTAATGAAAACCTGGTAAACAAGCATCTTGGTGACATCAAAAATTTATAAAAATAGAAAAAGGATTGAAAACAGTAAAGAAAAAAATCATCCTCTAGTGAAAACCACTTCGGTGGCGCTTTGGACAAGTACCTTGGTGAAAACCTGGCAAACAGGCACCAAGCGTAAATAAAACACTCTCCATCCACTAGGATCTTCATGACTCACTTATTCATTACATTCCATTTATCCTTCCATCATCCATCTACGTCTATATCATAGCTTGATCTTGTGTTCATATCATGTTCCACCCTAGTACTACTTGGCATATTCTCAAGGTCAGTTTGTCCTGCCTATATCAAACTAGTCTATCACATCACGCTAGGGGCATGTTCTTGTACCTACATCAGATCAGATTTGTGTATATTCTTGTGATCTTCCTTAAACATCAAAAAATCCAAAAAACATCCAAATCATATCAAACTCCAAAAACATTCAGAAAATCCATCAAAAATTCAAAAACATTCAGAAAATCATATCAAAATACAAAACATGTCGAAAATCTGAAAAATCAAAAAATAGAGTCATCCAACTGAACTACATCGTCTCTGAGCTTGAACATAGGCAAGGTTGATCTATTATCATCCCCCGAGACATTTTAGGTTAGTCCTTTAGGCGTTCATCATAGCAAAGGGGCAATGTTTTTGCCCATCTATCTCATCATTGAACCAAGTCAATTGTCAGTCGAACTACGTGATCTCTCTACGTATAATGTAAGCAAGGCTAATCTATCAATCGGCTCTCGAGACCCCTAGGATAGGTCTTTGAGTTAGTCTCTTCGTCATAAATCTTGAAAATACCAAAAAAATTTCAAAATCCCAAAAACAACCTCAAAACATTTCAAACACACCAAAAACATCCAAAATATTTGAAAAAAACCCAAAATGGTGCATCCGTCTCATCTCGCTTTCACCCGTAATAATCATCATTTATAATAAATCATCGTCACTTTCATCCTTTGGTAATTCATTCGGAAACAAGTCTAGCAGGTTCAAAAGTGAACACCTAATCGTCAAAGTCTCAAGTCTAGATCAGTGAGTCAACAAGTTGATCAACTCAGAGTATCAATTGTTTATCATCCAATGAAAATCTCATTATCACCTGATCACAACATGTCCTAGGAATGTGACCTTCCTGCAATGGACATCAACATCAGGCATCACTGTAGTTTAGTCTTGGCTAGCAGTATGAAGAACATTAACTTGCTTGTTTACTTTATCTTTTCTTTGGATTTATCTTATTGCGCTCATTCCAAGGACCTCTCGATGATGTCTAAATAGAAAGATTTAGAGAGAAAGGAATGGGGCAACGATCATTATCCTTTTATATTCTATGCTTGGTGGAAATTCTTGTAAAATAAATTCATCATGTGTGGTTTGTAGGGATGGTGTTTTAGGTGTCTTGTTGACCACATAAGAAGGCTTTCCTTTTTATATTTTGGTCTGAGATGTCTATAATATCTAAACTACACTCTGAATAAGGTTATGTATATCAGGTGTGAACAAGAGTACTCCTATCTGATTGTCAATTCAAATTCCATCACACTAGGTGCAATGCCATCCTGGTTCTTTAAACTTTGATGCATCGTACCTATGTATATTATAAAAAATAAGGAAAGTTATGCTCTTTATCTCTCCCATCCCTGGATAAGCAATACATCGTCATCATTCATCATCATATCTAATAAAGTCTCGATGACTAATGGACCTATTGGACTTTTGCATCTTCTTAGATTTAAAGGTTGATCCCTCTCATTCTTCTATCCTCTTTCATGCTAACAATGCATCCATCTGGCATCTGCACTCTCATCTTGCATAATCATGTCATATCATCACAGGACAACATCATCCATCTCATCTATCTCACATGCACTGCATAATCATTTAAGATGTTTAAAAGGGTAAGTGCACCAAGATGGTTCCCAAAAAGGGGACTTAAATGGATAGCTTTTTTCAGAAATCAAGAAATACTAACCTTGGATGTGAAATTGAGGATACTTAGACTCAAAATTTTGAGATGGAACAAAAAGAAGGATTCAAGTGCTCCAATTCTACTTTCTAAACTACTAATTTATTTTGAAAATGATTGAGATTAAGGGGTTCAAACGAGGGACGTACACAAATTGGTGTTGTTTTTGTCAGAAAAACATAACATAGCAACTCTTGTATGACCCTCGTACGGTGAACTTTTTTTTAGTATTTTTAAAATCGCAATGGTCAGAAGTTAGCTAGCAGTATGTAGTTGATGCATGATTTTTCTAATAAATTTTTAATGAATATTTGATTTTTTACTAATTTGCGAAGTGGACATATCCTAAAAAATAGAATTTTGGCCTTGCTACCCCTACAAATTTTGGAAACTAATTGATTTGTTTTTTTTTTATTTTGTAGAATGGAGTCTAGTTTCTAAAAATGTAATTTATTTGAAAAATTGATGAATGGTTAATTTATAACCAGAAAAATACCAAACACTGCTTTTTGGCAAAACAAAGACATACAGATAAAATAAATTATGGATGAAAGACTTAACATTTTCAGAAAGTGAAAAAAAATACATCGTTGGATAGCTAAGAGATAACCCAACATTAGCCATGTGCTTGATTTTTTCGATATTGAACCACATGCAATCCTGACGGTGAGCACGAACTCGATTATGAGAAATATGGTGGATTTTTTAAAAACGCATCTCTAGTCATTGGGAATAAACTCCAAGCCTGTGGGTTGGTATTCCAAGGAAAATACCAAGGTTAAAGTTCAGGAATTCCCAAAGCAAGATATAACGCGAGCGCATTATAATGCGCTCGCGTTATATCTTACTTTTGACATGGTTTTTGCTTATGCGGGGAACATGTCTACTAGCACATAATGCGAGCGGGTTATAATGCGCTCGCGTTATGTCTTACTTTATGTTAAATGCTAATATATTAATGTATGCTGATATATTTTTATGTACATGTATGTATGTATGCTTGTATGGATGTAAGATTATATGTACATATGTATTATGCTTGTATGTATGCATTTATGTATGTCTTTAGACGAAGGGAGAATTTAGAGAGAGTCTAGAGAGATGGAGAGGGGGTCGAAGTGAGAGTTTAAGAGAGAGGGAGTGGGAGAGAAGGGGTTGGATTGAGGGGGACTTAGCTAGGTAGGGTGGGAGGGATAGAGGGAGGGAGAGAGAGAGGGGGTCAGAGAGATAATTGAGGGAGAGGGAGAGAGAGAGGGGGGTAGGAGAGAGAGAATTGAGGGAGAGGGAGAGAGAGAGAGACAAAGAGAAAGAGAGGGTTATGTGGGTAGGGTGCGAAAGGGAGAGACTTGAGAGTGTGAGAGGGAGAGACTTGAGAATGTGAGGGGGTGAGAGGGAGAGACTTGAGAGATAGGTAGTGAGAGGGAGTGTGAGAGAGGGAGTGTGAGAGAGATGGAGTGGGACAGAGAGGGGTTGTGAGTGAGAGACCTGAGAGAGGGAGAGGGTGTGAGAGGGAGTGACACGATAGAGGTAGAGAAAGAGGGGGGTGGAGTGAGAGGGACTTATCTAGGTAGGGTTGGAGGGATAGATAGAGAGAGGGGGGAGAGACAAAGAGAGAGTTACCTAGGTAGGTTGCCAGAGGGAGAGACCTTAGAGAGAGAGGGGGTGGGAGGAAGAGACATGAGAGAGAGGGAGAGAGAGGTAGTGGGAGAGAGTGGGATGGAGTGGGAGGGACATAAAGAGAGATGAATAGAGGGAGTTAGAGAGGGTGGTAGGGATTGATTGAATGAGAGGTATGCAGAAAGAGGGAGACGGTAGATAGAGACAATTAGAGAGGGTGGGAGGGAGGGAAGGAGGGAGAGGTGAGATGTATAGATAGAGAGAAAGTGATAGGGGTTGAGGGTATAGGGTTGAGGGATTAGGGTGGAGGAACTATAGGGTTGATGGTTTCTGGATATGAGGGTTTAAGGTTTGAGGGTTGAGGGAATAGAATTACGATGGTAGAGGGTATTTGGTTGAGGGTATAGGGTAGAAGGTTCAAGGGTTTAGGGTTGAAGGGTTTGGGGTTAAGGGTTTAGGGTTAAGGGTTTACTTGGTTGAGGGTAGAGGGTTTAGGGTATAGATTTGAGTGTATATGGTTGAAGGATTAGGTTCAGGGTCCAATGCAAGCTGTAGAGGGTTTGGGGTTTAAGGATTGAGGGTTGAGGGATTAAGGGTTTAGGGTTAAGAATTGAGGGTTGAACGTTTAATGTATAGGGTAAAGGGTAGAGGGTTTAAGGGTTGAGGGTTGAAGATTGAGGGTTTAAGGTATAGGGTCGAGGGATTAGGGTTGAGGGTCCAATATATAGGGTAGAGGTTATAGGGGTTGAGAGATTAAATGTTGAGGATTTAGGGATTAGGGTAGAGATTTTTATTGGATTTCATGGTATAAGAGTTGAGGGATTAGGGTTTAGGGTAGAGAGTATTGGGTAGAGGGTAGAGGGTAGAGAGTAGAGGGTTTAACAATTTAGGGTTTAGGGTTGAGTGTTTAAGGGTTTAAGGGTTGAGGGTTTAAGGGTCAAGAGGGTTGAGGGATTAGGGTAGAGATTTTATTGAGTTGGTTTAAGGGTTGGGGGATTATGGTAGAGGGTAGAGGGTTTACGGGTTAGGGTTTAAGGTTTTAGGGTTTAGGGATGAGGGATTAATAGGTTATAGGGTAGTGGTTATAGGGGTTGAGGGATTAGGGTTTAAGGGTTGAGGGATTAGAGTTTAAGGGTTGAGGGTTGAGGGTTGAGGGATTAAGAGGGTATAGGGGTTGAG
>CM021109.1:505164393-505292783 GCA_007115665.2 Sequoiadendron giganteum
CCCTCCCCCACCCTCTCCCTCCCTCTCTATCTCCTACTCTCCCCCTCTCTCCCTCCCACTCTCTCTTTCTCCCACTCTCAAAAATATACTAAGAAAACCAAATTTCACATAACGTGCTCGCGTTATAACGCGAGCACGTTTTTGACTCCACTAAAACAATAAAAAACTCTATATATCCGTGATTTGAAGGCCCACAATCTACATATTCCCCTAGTTCTGCACGTGCTCTGACCAAAAATAGCTTTTTGATAATGTTGTGAAGTGTGCAAGCATATTTTTCACATTCCATCACCTTTTCCATGATCTTTTTACCACCTTTGCATGAAATCGCAGAGTTTCCACATTGAAAGACATATAATATCAATTGAAGTTTGAATTCCATTGAAAACTGATATACAATTGAAGTGTGGAAGGGAACAATCTTTTGAACAAGTCAAATTGTTGTGGAGTTTGAAGAAAGAAGAAGCTAAGGCTACATAATTGGGTTGAACTCCTCCATTTGAAAGTCTTGTTTTTAAGGTATGTGAAGTCTTTACACATTTTCTTTCATTCCATTATGGCTTGCTTTCATTTTTGTTTGTCATTATAACCTTAGGTTGTCAATGCACATTTTAAATTACCATTATATACATAATTATATACACTTGCCAATTACCATTTTAATCTTGATGCAGAGCATCTACCAAGATCCATAAATCATCAAGGGTACTTCTAACTCTAACTTAAATTGAAGAAGATCAATAAACAAACTCAATCATCTTTTCATCAAAACATTAGAACTTGGTTTCAACTTTTTTTCAAACTCAAAAAAATAGATTAACCATCATAAAATTGATTGTAACATAGGATAAAGCTGATTAGAAACTCAGAACCATTCATGAAAATTCATCCCTTAAGACAACTCCAAGCCTCTCCCATTCCTCTGAAGGGTCCAAACACCTTCCAATACCTCTGCACAAACTGATGCAATACAAAGGAAGAAATCAACACCTTTCTTGACACACTTATTCAACTATATTTCCCTTCACAAAACATTTGATTCGTATACTAAAATTAGCATTAAGTGTTCCCAATTCCTTAAGGACCTTCAAAACACCTTGAAAATATTGAAATAACTGATTACAATCAACTAGGTTCCTCAAAACATCAACCAATGATTATGTCATTCACAATTTGTCTTAAATCTTTCATAATGGCACCATTGTTTACAAACACAAACTATAATTCTTACGGCACAACCAAACCATTATTTGCTTAATAAATCTTTGTTTGAGTTAGTACAACAAAAATGAAACCTTTCAAAATTCTGCCCTTACACACAAACTTAGTTCCTTTGTTCACTGTCCACATTACTAGTAGCCAAGCATCTGCAAACTGTCACATGTATCTCCCAAAACCATGCACACACTTCAAACTGTGATACTCATTTTTTATGCAAAGTTAGAGGACCCAGAACCATTGAAGATGTCAACTTTCCTTCAAGAGGCATCTAAGAAGATTAAGAAGGCATAATGGACCAATCCCAACACTCCTCCAAGTTGGACAACAAACAAAAACATTATTTCCCACATTTCACCCTTGGAATCTAGTTACTGTGCAAAACCAGTTTTGGGCCCTTAACTCCAAAACTTTCCAAAACACCAGGAAAATAAAATAATGATTGTAGCACCAATTTTAGAGTTGCAAGACATACCTTAACCCATCACATGACTCCTTTGGGACAACTTTAAGAAAATTGACTTTTTCACTATTTTAGGCCTCCAAGTAGGCCAATTTTACAAAGGAACTACCCTTAGATCTTCACACCAGACTTCCAAACCCAAAAACAGTCTTTAATTAGGTCTCAAAACAAGATAATATCTAGGTCTTAGGACCTTACCCGCTCAACTAGGCTTCCAATACAACAACCCCCATTTTTCAATACAAAGAGGGAGGGTTTATAGAAACTCCTATACCCGAGCCTTCCTAAACCATTCCAAAGCATCAAAAATCTTCAAAATACCATGCACAAGGTCAAAAGTTCATTACATAGACCACTCCTTCAATACTTTTTCAAAATCACTCCTTGGTTCCTCAAATTCTCATGGAAAAGTGCTTGTTTGAGCTAAGAACCCCATCCTATTGTTAACTTTTGTACACGATGATTGTAAGTATTATTAAAATGAAGCCTTCAATGAAATATATTTTTCAATTAACTTGAATGGATACATTTTTTAGGAGCTAATATTTGTCTCATTACCATGGTATAGAAAAAATTATCTGCCATGCCAAAGAAAAAGACAAAGAGGAAACTAACAGACGAAGAGAACAAAACCTTGAAAGAAAATGAGAGAGTTTGGGTGGCGGCATATCATGAAAAGAAGAAATTGGAAATGATTGATGAAAACAACCCGATTGTAGAGGAACCTCAACCGTCAAAAAGAGAACAAGAATTGGCAGCACAATAGGCATGAATGCGAAAGCATCATCGTAAGATAGATTCAGATACCATAGTTGGAGACACACCCTCTATGACAAGTGAATATGAAGGGACACCATTAAGCACAAGTGAATATGGAGGGACACCATCTAGCACAAGTGAATATGGACAGACACCATCTGCTGCAAGTGAATATGAAGGGACACCATGTACTGCAAGTGAATATTGTTGGACACCATCCAACACATCTCAAGTTGAGAGTACATCATCACTCAGAATTGACGAAGAAGGTATGCCATCATCCCCATGTGAACCTCAAGCTATATCTTCTTCTCCACCCTCGATCGAAGGTACGCAATCTAGCCCACCTCAATTAAATATTGATGAAATTCCCAATGTTGAGATGTATGTACCTAGGAGAACACCACGTAGAATTTTGTATAGAAAGACAAAGTATTTGATTAATATTGATGATGAGATTTTGCAGCACATGAAAGGTAAGATTTCAAGACGCACTTATAGAAGATATGCTGATAAGATTTGGGAACAATTCTTTGAAAGGCTAAATGAGACTACAAGATGTCAACTATTTGTTGAAATGATGCGGGGTGTAAAGTATAGGAACATCATGAAGACTCTTGGGTTGAGAACATCGAATGCATTGAGTGAAGACACTATTGTGAAGAATCTAATGGATGCTTATGAGAGTGTGGGTAAGACCTCACACTCAAAGGATAGTAATGTCACCCGACGTGTCATTACATTGACTTTTGTAAGTTGTCAAAAAAGAGATCTCGTCTAATTAAAAGGAATAGTGAACAAATGGGAATTAGTAGAAAAACTTTATCAAGAGCCATTCAAAGGCGACTAAGAATTGAGGGCAATGATACAAATGAATTATGGGCATTCTCGGGGAGACTATCACAAAAAGATAAAGAAGTTGTCCAAGCCTTGAGAACACTAATTGAAGAGTATTGGAAGAATAACACAAGGCCGTCTCTGAATCAAAGGGATGTGGTAAGAAGGAGAATCGGTAGTCAGAATCGTGAGCCACATCCAAAGCATTTTTTGGATATGACTCAAACCCAATTTTTTCAAAAATTTGAAAATGATTATCCTCAAATTAGTATTTCTCAAATATTTTTTGAAATTCTTAAACCTTTTTATGTCAAGATAAATCACACATGCACTACTTGTTGTTGTAGACTACATATTGAGTTTTCTAACCATTATGATGTTTATCGTTCTATATGTTTAGATTTGCATACTAACGATGTTTTGCAGGATTGTGGCATAGAAACCCAACCAAAATCTTCAAGAGACTTCTTATCAAAAAAATTATGTGAAATAGAGGATGGCCAGATATTCTAAAGGACAACATGCTTGGATGGTTCATGCGAGCGTTGCGGTGGCTTTCAACGTATGCTGGTATGTCAACATATGGAAAGCATAGATGAGGTGGGACAGAAACTAGTAGAGTTTGGGAAGTATAAAACAGTGGGATATGCTACAAAAGATGGGTCTCAAGCAAAAAGGTGTGATTTGGTTATTGAGAAGATTCCAGCGTACCAATATATGACCACATTTCATCATAGTATATTGTCTAAGTATGCAATGCATACCCATAGAGCCCGATGGTTGGACACGCAGTTCAAGCTATGCAAGGACACCTTCCCAGTTGGAAGCATAGTATCTATGGTTGAATTTGCAGAGAACTACACTCTACAGCCACAACATGAGGTGTAGTCACAATATTACAACTCCACACAAGTTTCGATATTTGTGCACATAGCATTCATTCATGCATCTAATAGTATAGATGACCAAAGGAAGGTATTGAGGGACTACCACTTTTACATTAGTGATGATCACACACATTCTCTAGAGTTCATGCAAGGTTGCTTCCAGATGTTCTACAATGGTTTGGCTTAGAGGGGCATAGAATACGATCAACATATAATATGGTCTAATAATTGTGCAGCACAGTTCAAGAACTCACGCATGTTCTACTGGTTGTGTAGGATACATGTCATTATAGATGTTCAACATATGTGGAACTATTGAGAGGCTGGACATGGAAAGGGGGAGCATGATGGTGCAGGAGCATGTGTGAAAAGAGCATTAGCACGAGAAGAGTTAAAGTATAAAGACAGTGCAAAGTTGATAGATGCAAAATCAATCGTCAAGTGGTGTAATGCTTTGATGGGTCCAGGTAATGAAGGTATGTCTTCAGCTCATAGATTTTTTTGGTTGATGGATGATACTAACATTGCACCATATGAAGACTGTTGTACACTAACAGGATCGAGTGAGGTACACTCTTTCCTTAGCTCAAATGCAGGTTCATGGAGTATCAATACACGAAAGATGCCATGCTTTTGTTCTTCATGTACAATGCAAGACTGGAATGATTGTGAGTCAGGGGAGTGGGTTGAAAAATGGTTCACAAGTTATCTTAGCCCACTTCACACGTATCACCCTCCGATGGCATTGGAACTGACATAGATAGAATCATCGATCGACTTTGACCACATATCAGATCTAGTTCAACGAGGTGATATATCTACTTTCTTAGTTGTTGAAATTCCATATCGTTAGATCTTACTTTGTACTATATTTGTAATGTTGACAAATTTCAAGAGATTTTTTGCACATATCAATGCAGGGCATGTTTATTTTGTTATTGCAGATGAAGAAAATGAAGAGGGAACATACTATTACTTGTGTCATTGTGTTGAGACCAAAAATAAATTGGAGGCCCTAGTTATAGCTGGAGAAAACATCGAATACCCTACAGGATCAGTTGTGGTTACTGGAACATGGCTTAGAAGGTACCCACATTCAAGTGTTAGACATTGGCTATTTCAAGATTTTGACATGCATCGTAAGATTCTTCATTACTCGAACCTTGTCATGGAATCCAATGTTTATTTGACCAAATATGGGGGTAGACCTTTGAACAAGACGTTATGGAAGGTTCATGAGTCTGACCGTGAGGCAATACTTGACACAATAAAGAGTAGAGCAGACTTGGATGGTTTGTTGGATTAATTTGTAAGAATATGCACATTGGTTCTTATTAATTTATACTTGTATGCACATTAATTTTTTTGATGCCAATGCTATCATCTTCTTTTACAGTGATTGGTGTCCCCTTGCAAAAAAAATAGATATATGAGCCATCCAAGAGAATGTCAACCAGAAAAGCAATGCAACATCCTTATTTTGATGCCTGCATGCAACATCTGTAAGTGCCTTCCATCTATTTTTATTTCATTTCCATTTTGGATGTTCTTTCTTTTTCTCTTTTACTTTGCGTATTTGTAAGTAAACTACTAAGGGTTGATTGATCTTTCGTTGCAAAAAATGTTGATTTAAGAGCCATCAAAGAGAATCTCGGCCAAAAAAGCAATGCAACATACTTATTTTGATGATTTTGACGAATCTCAATTTTGATTTCAAGCCATTATAAGAGAGCATGTGACGCTTAGTGAGGGAATCTCAAGTTACTCATTTGAAGTTAACCTCATAATGATCACCTATGATGTAGACATTTAAAAAGAATCTTGAATGTATGAGTGACATTGTAAAAGATCTGAGAGAACGAAGTGCCAGAGGCATTGTAATAAGATTTAATTACATAATGAGATATACTCAAATATTGTAAGGTTAGAGTTCATGTTTGGTGTAGTAGCACCTTGTTTCTGTAAATGCCTTGAGTAGGAAAATTTGCAAACTTTGAATTTTAAAATGTAAACAATGTGAAAAAGGTCAGGTAAACAATTTGTACACATTTTTCTACAATGCGTGTGACCAACCTAAGTGCTCCAATGCATCCGAATAGGTATGTTTATGCTAGGAATGGTCTTTTTTCGCACTGAAACATGTGGAATCGCTCTAAGCTACATTCAACCGGAACGATCCCTTAAGGGTCCAAAGTGCAAAATGGATGCAAAATTCAGCATGCTATTACTCAGATACCATGACACTTAGAAATTTCTCATCTAATCCTACAGAAAGGTATTGGTCCCCTCTAGAAAAACCTCTCTCGGTTTTGGCTATCTTGGAGTGGTTTTCTTGTGGCGGCAGATTTTCACTTGATAGAAAAAGTTTCAAATTCAAGCAGTGCAAAGTTGCAAAGTGGTGCAACTTTCCCTCTGCAACTCGTGTGACCCAACTAACTACTCCAATGCATCCGAATAGGTATGTTTACACTAGGCATGGTATTTTTTTGCACTGAAACACGTGGAATCGCTTCGATCTATGTTCAACCGGATCAATCCCTTAAGGGTCCAAAGTGCAAAATGGCTGCAAACTTCAGCATGCTATTACTCAGATACCATGACACTTAGAAACTTCTCATCTAATCATACAGAAAGGCGTTGGGCCCCTTTAGAAAAACCTCTCTCGGTTTTGGCTATCTTGGAGTGGTTTTCTCGTGGCGGCGGATTTTCACTTGATGGAAAAAGCATCAAATGCAAGCAGTGCAAAGTTGCAAAGTGGTGCAACTTCCGTTCTGCAACTTGTGTGACCAAGTGGACTATTCCAACACATCTAAATAGGTTTTTTTACACTAGGCATGGTCCTCTTTCGCACTGAAACACGTGGAATCGCTCTGAGCTATGTTCCACCGGATCGATCTCTTAAGGGTCCAAAGTGCAAAATGGTTTCAAACTTCAACATGCTAGTACTCGGATATTGTGACACTTAGAAACTTCTCATCTAATCCTACAAAAAGGCATTGGGCCCCTCTAGAAAAACCTCTCTCGGTTTTGGCTATCTTGGAGTGGTTTTCTCGTGGCGGCGGATTTTCACTTGATGGAAAAAGTATCAAATTCAAGCAGTGCAAAGTTGCAAAGTGGTGCAACTTTCTCTTTGCAACTCGTGTGACCAAACTAACTGCTCCAACGCATCTCAATAGGTATTTTTATGCTAGGCATGGTCTTTTTTCACAACGAAACATGTAGAATCGCTCCGAGCTATGTTCAACCGGATCAATCCCTTAAGGGTCCAAAGTGCAAAATGGCTGCAAACTTCAGCATGCTAGTACTCGGATATCATGACTTTTAGAAACTTATCATCTTATCATATAGAAAGGAATTGGTCCCCTCTAGAAAAACCTCTCTCGTTTTTGGCTATTTTGGAGTGGTTTTCTTGTGACGGCAGATTTTCACTTGATGGAAAAAGCATCAAATGCAAGTAGTGCAAACGTGCAAAGTGGTGCAACTTTCGTTCTGCAACTTGTGTGACCAAGTGGACTATTCCAACATGTTTGAATAAGTATTTTTATGCTAGGCATGGTCCTCTTTCACACCAAAACACGTGGAATCGCTCTGAGCTATGTTCCACCGAATCGATCCCTTAAGGGTCCAAAGTGCAAAATAGCTACAAAATTCAGCATGCTATTACTTGGATATCATCACTCTTAGAAACTTCTTGTCTGATCCTACAAAAAGGTGTTGGACCCGTCTAAAAAAACCTCTCTCGGTTTTGGCTATCTTGGAGTTGTTTTCTCATGGCGGCGGATTTTTACTTGAACAAAAAAGTGTCAAATTCAAGCTATGCAAAGTTGCAAAGTGGTGCAACTTTCGCTCTGCAACTTGTGTGACCAAGTAGACTATTCTAACACGTCTGAATAGGTATTTTTATGCTAGGCATGGTCCTCTTTTGCATTGAAACACTTGGAATCACTCCGAGCTATGTTCCACCGAATCGATCCCTTAAGGGTCCAAAGTCCAAAATGGCTGCAAACTTCAACATGATATTACTTGGATACCGTGACACTAAGAAACTTCTCATCTAATCCTATAGAAAGGAATTGGGCTCCTCTAGAAAAATCTCTCTCGGTTTTGGCTATCTTGGAGTGGTTTTCTCGTGGCGGCGGATTTTCACTTGATGGAAAAAGTGTCAAATTCAAGCAATGCAAAGTTGCAAAGTGGTGCAACTTTCGCTTTGCAACTCGTGTGCCCAAAGTAACTGCTCCAACATTTCCAAATAGGTATTTTTACGCTAGGAATGGTCTTTTTTCAAAATGAAACACGTAGAATTGCTCTGAGCTATGTTCAACCGGATTGATCCCTTAAGGTTCCAAAGTGCAAAATAGCTTCAAACTTTAGCATGCTAGTACTCAGATACCGTGATACTTAGAAACTTCTCATTTGATCCTACAAAAAGGCGTTGGGCCCCTCTAGAAAAACCTCTCTCGGTTTTGGCTATCTTGGAGTGGTTTTCTCATGGCGGTGGATTTTCACTTGATGGAAAAAGTGTCAAATTCAAGCAGTGCAAAGTTGGAAAGTGGTGCAACTTTCACTCTGCAACTCGTGTGACCAAACTAAATGCTTCAACGCATCCGAATAGGTATTTTTACACTAGGCATGGTCTTTTTTTGCATTGAAACATGTGGAATCGCTCTGAGCTACGTTCAACTGGAACGATCCCTTAAGGGTCCAAAGTGCAAAATGACTGCAAACTTTAGCATGCTATTACTCAGATACCATGACACTTAGAAACTTCTCATCTAATCCTATTGAAATATGTTGGGCCCCTCTAGAAAAACCTCTCTCGGTTTTGGCTATCTTGGAGTGGTTTTCTCATGGCGGTGGATTTTCACTTGATGGAAAAAGTGTCAAATTCAAGTAGTGCAAACTTGCAAAGTGATGCAACTTTCGCTCTACAACTCGTGTGACCAAACTAATTGCTCCAACACGTCCGAATAGGTATGTTTACACTAGGCATGGTCTTTTTTCACATTGAAACATGTGGAATCACTCCGAGCTACGTTCAACCGGATCGATCCCTTAAGGGTCCAAAGTGCAAAATGGTTGCAAACTTCAGCATGCTATTACTCAGATGTTGTGATGCTTAGAAACTACTCGTCTATCCTATAGGATTGATTTGAGCCTATCTACAAAACCTCTCTCGATTTTGGCTATCTTAGAGTGGTTTTCTAGTGGTGGTAGATTTTCACTTGATGGAAAATGCATCAAATGCAAGCAGTGCAAAGTTGCAAAGTGGTGAACCTTTCGTTCTGCAACTTGTATGACCAAGCGGACTGTTCCAACATGTCCAAATAGGTATTTTTACGCTAGGCATGGTCCTCTTTTGCACTAAAACACATGGAATCGCTCTGAGCTATGTTCCACCGGATCGATCCCTTAGGTTGGAGGAGTCTTAAGTTGCAAAATTTGTAAGTTGCTTAAAGCAAAAAAATTGAAATGATATTGAATGGCCCACTTAGCACTCATTGCATCTAAGTGATTCTCACAGAGGTGAGGCACTAGGCCTTCCTGGGAGGTCTCCCATTCCAGTATACTCCAGCTCATGCGCTTAACCACAAATTTTTTCCCCAAGGTTAAGCCCACTTAGCTTGCAGCCCCATTTGTAAAACCTTCAACAAGTGTTGTGCCTTATGAAAAATTCATTATAGAGCCCCTTTAGCTCATCAATTGATAAGCAGGAGGTATTTTCTACAATGTGTCAAATTGTGATATTGCTATCAGAATTCCATTGAGCAGTCATTTGTAGTATTAGATATAGCTCTACCTTCTACAGTATTGCACATGATTGTAGATAGTTTCAAAGATCTAGATAACATCAATAGTTCACATTACTCAAGAAGGATGAACATCTTAAAGACATTTACGGAAATCAGGACAAGTAACCTTCTTGTGGACTTAGGGTTGCAATATTTGATCTACAACATGTTCCACCATTTCTTCAGTAGGATCAAGAACACACATAATGAAGGTGTGTTTGTAGCCATGAAAGATTATGGTTCGAACTATCTAGGAAAGTGATGTTCTATCTCGACCAACCATATCTATACCATGGTTTGTTTGGAAACAAGGATGGTTTCTCTCTTCATCGGCATATACATTATTCTTCGATGTGTTCACACCAGTGTTACAAGACTAGGACTCGCCTCAGACTTGGCAAGCCATTTTTTGACTTGGACTCGAGCTCGAAGCCTAGACTCGACAAATAGAAAAACCTAAGAAATTCAAAGACTTGTAAGGATTTAAAACTTGTTTCATGCACCCATTAATAAATAAACCTTAAAGACACAATAGCATCATCAAATAGAAATTACTATGATCCCATACACAAACATACATCAATCACATAAGTATAAGGACAAATTTTAGCTGAAGGAAATAACACATTTAGATATATAAATATTGTGATATTGCTATCAAGATTCAATCGTGTAGTTTTACAAGTCAAACTCATTAACCCATGATTCATCAGTAGTGGTTCACAAGAACCCATTTCTCATGATAATGAATAGTTCATAAGGAGGAAGATAAATCTTCATACATTTCTTCTATCACAAATGAGATAAGTGCTTGGTTTCATGAAGGTCATGAGACAACCATTAATGGGGAGTGGATACATGAAGAACTAATGGAGAATGATAATGGCTTCAAACCTGCTATAAAGGAATAAAAAATTGGTTTCAATGATGCAAGAGGTTTTTGGTTTCACTACCAAAATGAGCCTACAAAGAATGCATGTGAAACTCCTTTTGACCTTGAGGGTGTACTTACTCCATCTCAAGGATCATGCATTGAGGATGGCATAGATCAATGCTAGGGCTAACCAATTAATAATTATACACATGAATAAGTCAAACATGTACATGTCAATAAGGGAAGTACAAGAACTCAAAAACACATAAGCCTCAAAAAGTATACACACGAATACATAGTATACAAAAATTAAAACAAAGTATATGCACAAATACAAGGTATATTCATGAAAAAATGTAAGCCACAAAGTATACACTCGAATGCACGTAAGTCACAAAGTATACATGTAAGTTGTAAAGTATACACTTGAAAACATGTAACTCATATCTATTGAACCATCAATTTAGAATAAATATGGATAGGCATTGATAAAAGATATTTGTATTAACCAAATAGCCATGTAGGCATACATCAATATATGTCGATATAATTATGAAATATATGTACAAAATAGCCATATAGGCTTATGAGAATGCCATCTAGGCATACAATGTCAAATATGTCCAATAAAAAATATGTACAAAATTGCCATGCAGGCATACAACAAAGGACTCTGGAATCAAAAGTCATTGCTCTCCATGTGTAGGAAATAAAAATTTTCCCTTTCCTTTTCGCTTAGATGGTGATAGGTCTATCACTCGTTTTCGCTGCGCTCGTGGAGTGCTCCTGCTACTCCTCCTAGGGTTTAGTTCATGGTGAAGTTTTAACTGTTACAATAAGAAGTAAAGACATGAATATATAGAAATTACATTATAAAAAATGATATATTTGACAAAATAATCACTTACAGCCATCTCATGATCTCTCTCCATGAGGGAAATATCCTCACACCCATGCTCAGGCGTGCTCAAGCCCTGTATAAACCATACAAATAGACAAAAACTACGTGAATCAATAATGGTTTGATTTTTCACTAACTAACATCTATAACAACAAATGTAAATTAAAATTTACTAATTTTCCTCATACCTCTTCTGTCAGAGCCATCGAGGATTGTATAGCAGATGTCACACCAATATCCATTGCCCTCATCACATTCAGAGGTGTATCGTCTCGCAACAACTGAAAATAAAACAACAAATTATTCAACGTAATCAACGATGTGCATGTATAAACTACACAAATCTATTAAGTACTTGATTCATTAGTTAAACTCTTTATTCTATTACCTGTGTGAAGGTTTGAGTAAATACACCTCCACTGGGAAATGCTCCATCAAAACCTCCAATATTAGTCTGTTCAACATCCAAAATTGCATATTAAATTACCATTCGTAAAACAATGCCATTAATATGCAATAAACATATAATTGTTTACTAGTTACATACCCTAGCAATAGGTGTACTGCAAAAATAGGTTGGTGGGGGGCCGATGTATCCAGTCTCAACACTGTGACCCTACAATTTTATTAAAATCATCAAAAATTTCTAGTTAATCTTGCATTTCAAAATCAAAATTTAATAAATTAAATTCAATGAACACATGCACTAACTTTTACCTAACTATCAATGCCATATGCCTCATGAAAAATGTCAGCTACCCTCTCCATCTCCATAGTTGTAGACAGACCCTGCGTACCAGTCTCGTGAGGGTCAGTGGGGTCATGTGAACAAGTAGCCCAGCAAGATTGACACACATGTGTTCAAAGGCCACCACTAGAAGACTCCCCTAGATGGCACTGTAGAATAGGGCTAGTATGATGGATGACACTCTAGGTCAAAGTTTTGATTGCCTACAATGTCTCTACATCAGCACTTTCCTTCACAACAAAAGGCATAACAACATGCTCATGAGGTGGCCTAGCGAGAGCTCGTCTACCTTGCCGCGTAGGATCTGGCTATGCACCAGGTCTATCCTGAGCTGACTCCCCACCTCTCCCCTGGAAATCCCTCATATCAAAATAATTTTGGATTTTTTTCAATATGAACTCACTGTATAGTTTCCTAAGGAAATATTGCGGGACCTCGCAATTGTTGCACATTGGGTAATCGAAGACCATGTACCACCTATCATAAAATTGGTCCTTCATCTGTTGGTGGTGGCAACAATGGATAGGAAACCTCTTCGCATTGAGGGTAAGATTTTGATTTGTGCATGGGTCGGTGAATAATGAGCACAAATCACCTTTTGTAATTTTTAAATCTTTCACATCCTTGTATGATAGTTTATTTGCATAATAGTCCCTAGCCGCCTGCCTCCTATCTTCCCATCCAATTATTTGTTTGCTAATTGAATCTACGTTTGTTAACATATCTTTCAATGAATTTTCTAGGTTCATTCTTTCTATGGTTGAACCATTTGGATCACTCAACCTATTGATCAAATCCTCAATTTTTTTTTTGTTTTTCTCAATTTCACTCATTAAATTTTGTTGAGTGCTAGGAGGGGGTTGAGTGATTGGTGGAGGAGGTTGATGTTGTGGTTGATTTTGATCTTGAGGATTTGGTTGGTCTTCCTATTGAGGATTTTGAGGGTTTGCAGGTTGATTTGCATCTCCTAAAAATAACAAATTCAAAACAAAAACCATAGAATCCTTACCTCTTATAGCTCCTCATCGTCGTGGCACCATCATTGTGAAGAAATAGGGATTCTTGGTGAAGAAATTCTCCTCCTAGAATGCAAGCGTGATATTTTGGGGTTTTTGGCCACGGGTGCAACAAAAAAACTAGTCGAAATGCAAATGAGAGATTTGCATTTGTTTTTTTTCTTTTAACAGTTGATAACACAAGCGCATTATAACGCACTCATGTTATTTGTTTGTAGTTGTAGCCGTCGAGACCTTGCCTAGGTTTAACAAAGACATAACGTGAGCATGTTATAATGCGCTCGCGTTATGGTTTTCAACTCTCTTTTTTTAGGGTGTCCACGGAATTGCTACCCATTTCCATACCCACCCAAAATAATATAGATTTTTTATTCTAACCATCTTACAAACATCTCATTTGCATCACCATTTAAGATAATATAGATTTTTTATTCTAAGCATCTTAAAAACATCTCATCATCATTATCATATAGATCTGTAGTCTAACCATCCATACATCCATTTTGAACCTCTTTATCGTGAGATCGACCCTCAAATTGAACTTATCGCTCGATCTCTCGAGGGGAAAATGTACCAATGTACTTCTTTTCGCTAGGGCATTCAAAAAATCAGAAAAAAAAAAAAGAAAAAAATCGATGTCGGTGGCATCATTCTTTGAACCAATGCAACAAGTACACTGCTTCAAAGAGGGGAAAAATGTAGACATGAAAAATTGACATCATGCATCTAATCTAGATTCACTAATTCCATGTCATCCCTAATCATCCCTTCATCATCATTTTCCCTCTTTAATTAAATAAATCATCTTTTATTTAATTAATCTCCTAAGTTATCTCTTTAATTAAATAAATCAAGTTTATCTAATTAATTTTCTAAAGTCATCCTATTAAATTAAATAAATCAATCTTTATTTGATTTAATCTAACACCATCCTTTTTGATTAAATAAATCAAATCTTTATTTAATTAAAACTAAAATCATTCGCTTCTCATTTTGACTTATTTTAATTCTGAAATATAAGTCAAAATTCAAAATCACCTAATCTCCTATTAAATTAGTCAAATCCTAATTAATTTAATCCTAATCCTCTTTTCTCTATATTTTGCAACTTGTGCACATAAATCAAATTATTTAATTTATTATTTCATCTAATTCCATTCAAAAGGGCATCAAGATGGAATATTCTTCCAAAATTTGAAAATCCCTCCAAAGGACTTGTCCTCCAACTTTGCATTTATGAGCTCTTATATGTCTATTACACAAGTCAACTTGGCATTAACTCTCTTCTTTCATCCCCCCTAAACATGTCATTTCATCAAAATTCAAATTTCAAACTGGCACATTGACCAAAATGTGTACAACCCTCATCCTCTCACATGTTGACAAGTGGCATCTTATCATTGGCTCATGAATGATCCCACATTCATCCAAATACTTCAATATTCCAACCTTGAATCTATAAATGCAAAGCATTTCTACTCCAAATTGGACACACAACTTGCTACAACACAACTTGATGCATAATCTCAGTATTGGCATTATCATCATCATCTTGCCATTCTTGCTTATTAAGGGGTGGGAAAGGGCATCCTTTCCACATCATGAGGAGCACCACTCCCCCTATGGGATGATGGCTTGAGTAGTTTAGGAATAGATTTCATGTTCATCTTACTTATAGTTTCATGTTTTAGTTTGATGATTTTTTTATTTCCTTTACATTTCTCAACAATCTCATAGGGAAGGCTTTATCTCATTTGTTCAATATTGACTGATTTAATTCATATTTATCAATCTTTGATCGATGTAGATTTTAGTCTTCTCAGAATGAATTAAGGGTTCACTCCAACACCTAGCTAGGCTTAAGTTAGCCTAACTAGGATAGAATACACTAACATTGATATTATATTAATTAAATCATAAATACGCTAAACTATATATTTATATATAATAATTTATAATAATTAAAAATAAATATATAATTTTTTAAAATAAAATAATACTTATTTATTTATTAAAAAAAAATATATTTTTTATTATACTATTTTATTAAATCTCTTGTTAATGTAGATATAAGAGCCAACTCTTCTACAGTAAGGAAATTAGCAATTTGACAACCTCCTCATCTAGGTTAGGTAAAGTTAAATTTTGATGGAATTACAAAAGGTAACCCTAGGATGTCTAGAGTTGGAAGCATTATTAAAAGTTCAAAAGGTCTAACAATTAATGCTAATTTAAGAATAAATAAATAAGGCACCAATAACATAGCATAGATTCAAGCTCTTATCCTTGGTCTTCAAATTTAGAGCATTTTCAACTTTAAAAAAGTTGAAGTGGGAGGATATTTAACGATTATTATCAATGTAGTTAAATTGAAAAAAATACCTAACTAGAAAATAAATAATCATCTAGTTTAGATATATCCTTTATTGGATAATTTGGAAAATTATTTTCTCAATCATTATCCTAAGGGAAATCAATAAGGAATTAGATTATTTAGCTAACACCACATTTTTTGTGAATGATGCATGCATTATTGATAAATGCACAAATACATGGCCATATTAAATGGGCTAGGTTTAATAATTTTAATATTATTAGTTAAAAAATCATCATTTCAACAGCTTCCTACAAGTTTGAAGTATTTTCCATCGTTATTACAGATGTTCTTGCTTGTGTAAACATAATTAACATTCAATATTTGGTAGTTTGGGTTACAAAACCATTAATGGAAGATGCCTCTTTATCTAATTGGCTCAAGGTCTCTCCTTATTCCATTTTATTTTTTACTATGAATATGCTAATTATATTGCAAGAAAAGACATGGATTTTCTAGGATTTATTTTTTAGTAGAGGTTGAAATGTATTTGCAAATCTAGAAATGGGTTCATTCTTCACATGTACTTCAAAGGATTTTGGGGGGTAAATTCATTCTCTCTAATCATAGGTATAGAATAAATATGGATGTCGAATAATTTTTATTGCAATGATATTACACTTAGAGGAAGATAAGGAAATGATAAAAAAGGTCTCATGAAGTTTGATAAATGTAGACATACAAAATTAACATTATTGATTAAACATCACATTTGATCACTTTTCTTCTTAATTAATTAAATCAAATTAATTAATTAACTTCCTAAAGTCTCTTCATTTAGTTAAATCAAATGTGTTTAATTAAATGGTCAATATTCATTTTTCTCTCATTTGATTTAAAACAAATCCAAAAATGTAAATCAAATGTCACACCAACTAATCATTAGCTTAATTAGTCAAATCCCTGATTAATGCTAAGCCTAACCCATGTCCCATCCTCTATCTTTTCTCACTTGCACAATAAATCATTTATTTTGATTTATTAAAAACCCCTATTTTCCTCACAAGGCATATTCCCAAGGAATATGGGTGCCCTCATTAACTCCCCTTATTTGATTTTTTTGTCCAAACACATTTCCCCCCAAATCCTTCAACTACATGCATTTAATGCCATTTTTAAATTTTAAATGGGCACATTGGCCAAAACTTGCACAATCATGGGCCAATCACATTGTGAAAAGTGGCTCTTTCCTATTTGTTGGGGATTAATCCCACATTCTTCAACATTGCCTATTATCTCTTCAAACTCAACTATAAATTCAAGGCTCCTCTCCTTCAAAAACACAACACAATCTCATGCAAAGTTACTCTCTACATTTGAGAACTAATTTTTCTCTTCATCATAGCATCATATTTTCATCCTTTAGTTTGGCAAGGATTGGGAAAGGGCTACCTTCTACACAAATGATAGCACCAATCCAAGATGGAATAGGTGTGCTCCATGGTGTTTGTGTTTTCAATGAGTTCATTTAGCATTTTCTAGTTGTTTCAATAACTTAGTTTATCATGTTTAGCATGGAGTAATGTTTCATAGGGTTGTTTTATTGTGCCATGTTAGTTGATTCCCATGAAGAAATTTATCAGCATACTAACATGTTGCAAAATTTAGCAACCACAAAATGACGCTAGAAGGAGGGCTTGATCTTCACCCAATTATTTCAGATAATGTGTTATTTTATTTTTTTTGACTTTAATAAGCATGATAGTATTTTAGAAAATGAAAAACAAAGCACACTGTCTGTCATCTCAAATAAATAGGCTACTCTTTTTTTGCTATACTTATGCTTTTCCTTAACCAACGACGATGCTTGGCTAAATATCTTTCTCATAATCTTTTCATTGAAATGATCTCTTCTTGAGGACGTGTATTCATTATGCATCTATTTTATATTGTTGAATACATTAAGTTATTGCAATATCTTTATTTCTATTCTGAGTAGTCTTTAAATTTCACACATCCTCTTAATACCATGCAAATACTTGTTCATAATATCGAACAGTACTCCTATAGCTTCACGAAGGACACTTACAACTCAAACTGTGGTGGTTGGTTTATGACTTGCTTGCAGGTGAGATAAAATGTTTCTTTGAGGCGCATTAAGAAAAGAGGGCTGTATCGTTTTCTCCTACGATAAAATCTCATCGTATCTTCAAATGTGTCATCCATTGTATGTTAATATGCTGATTCAATTTTAAAAGAAGTGGGGTTCTTTAATTTTTTTTACTATCCTCATCTACCCCGCTGATCATGTCAGTATCTAGTGACCATCCATCGTGTCCAACAGCTTGTTTAGCACTCAAGCCTACCTCTTAACATTTAACAGTGGGTTGATATCAAGGCTAAAATATAATAATAATACTTCTGTGGTGAAAAAAAAATACATGATGACCATCATTTTAATCTTATGCTCATAGTTAAAGCACGAATGATGAATTCACCTGATAGGCGGAGGACAGTCCTCTCTTTTTGTTCGTTTCATTACTAATGATTGAAAAGAAAGGTGTGGCATTCAAATTTTGTTGGGTCTGTGGGATTTCAATTTTTTTTAGTATTCTATCTTTTTTTGAGATTTCAATGTTCGAGGATTTGGGTAGGTTCGTCTTTCCTTATTCGCTTGTGTTACTATAACGATTAAGATTTGTGTACAATTTGTGAACATTGAATGGATTTTTTTAGGGTATTTGTGCTTGTCTGTATTGGGATCTCATTTTTTTGGCTTCGTTCTGTGTTTTTTTTTGTTGTCAAATGATGTTTCTCCTTTCGCTCTTTTGCTTTTCTTGGTCTTTAATTCGGAGAATTTGTATTAATCTTCCTTAGAAGAATCGAACAATTAACTGAAAATTAACAAAAATCTCGAGGGTAACAGAATCAAGGCATATGTTTTCTAGCCAAATTTTTTATAAGTATTGCACAATTTTTTGGATTGTTGAAGTGAAAAATCCTATTTAAAAAAAAAACATCACCGGGCGAAGAGCTTTTAGCTCTTATGTAATCTTGAACCAAAGTTTGCACTTGCAAGCTTCTTATAGAAGGTCTCTATTTACTCAAGATTTTACAACATTTTATATATCGGAAAATAGTTTCTTTTCTACATTCCCAAAACCTATGCATATATATAGTGTCATGCTTTCTCATTTCGCAAAATCAACTCACAGCGGGAATCCAAACAAATACTCAAAACTTGCAAGGACAACATCTGTTCTGGTCATGAGAGATTTTTTTTCTACCATTTCTTGAGAAGGATTTTAGAGCAGAAGAATAAGTAGAGGCATGGGAGCTTAACAGGGAACATGTAATTACTGCTCCATTTGGACATAAAGTTTGCAAGAATAAGTAAAAGAAAAGCAAGTGAGGGAGAGTAATTCATAGTCTCCGCCTCACAGCAATAGATTGATAAAAGCTATCAGCCTAAGGATTTGTAGGCTACAAACTTTGGAACTTGTTCTTGGACTAGTACAGAAATAGATTCAGTACCACAATTCAGTTCCATTAGGGCCTGACGTTTATCTCCTGCTCGAAATCAAAGCCACTTGGGTGCATTCACTCTTACTTTTATGGCGCAAATTGTTAGTTGGTTTTTTGAGAACCGATTCAAAAGACTCTATGTTTGATTAGGTTTGTTCTCAATTGGTAAGATGTCTTTTGTTTAATGTTGCCATACTTATTAAAGGTTGCGAGGGTGCTAGCGAATGTTTGGAATTTCCTCCTATCATCTCATTACAGCTAGGATCAACAAGATTCTTATACCAGCTTACCATAATGATTTTCACTATGAACCATATACGTATTCAAATTACAATTGACTTTCCTTATTACAATGCATTTATGATACACGAACTAGATGGTTGTTGTTTTTGGATGAACGAACTGGCTATTTTTTCCAGTTCTCTGTATACTGACTGTAAGTTGTTGTTATGTTTCTAACTTGCTATCCATTAAGGTCAGTTGGTTCTAGTTTAAAAAATCATTTCACATAATTTACTTCCAAAATAATGATTCGCTACCCATTTCCTTCCATTTGCTCTTTTTTTTGTTAACTATATAATAGAAAAAGGATAGATCTTAGCGAAATACCTCTAGTCAAAGTGAAGAATATGCATTGCATGAAAAGATAGAAGTTCTTCAGGCGCAATGAAATGATTATGAATTCACCTCTATGATAGGAAGTTGTTTGTTTTGATGGTTCATGGGTATGGTAGATATGAGTGTTGTCATTATGATGGCATATGAGTAAGAGTGTGGGGAGAACAATCAAGGAAGTATGTCAGTGTTGATAATGGCAAGACAATGAGTTTACATGGATGGCCAAAATAAAATTAGTCTCTAACAATGAAAGCTTTGCAGTAGGGTTGATCAATTTGTGATAGTACATTAAATTGCTTTAAATAGAGTGTGCTCTTATTCATTGAAAGTTGGTTGAAATCTCTCCATGGTTAGCACTTCTTTTGAAAAGTTAGATTACGGCACCCACATTTAATTCTCTTTAAAGGAACGGCTTTTGTTTTCATTTCTTTCTTGAAAAAATTGTCATATAGTATGTGGCTTTATACAATGGATATATAAAATGTTGAAATCAATTGTCTTTTTATGAAAACACATGCAAAATTGAAACTGTATTAACATTTACTATTGAGCTAATCTCAGCATAACTTTTATTTGTTTGCAGGAAAATGGATTTCGTTTGTGCAAAATATTTACAACATTGAAGCATAAGAAATTATATTTGAAGAAACTTGGAGATAGAGAGAAACTGAGCATTAAATTTGGAATTGATAAAGCATTTTTTAATGCTTAGGGCTCTAATTCATGCTTTAGTTTTCTATTTTGAACCAAGTCAGTTTTCAATTTGGGCTTAAAAATCAATCACTGATTTGATTTTTTTCAAAGTTGGATTAAAATTGAACATTAGAAACCTACTAAAAATTCAATTTGAGTTCTAAAATTTGAACAAGGCAACTTTCACATCTCATTTTGGTGCTTTAAAACGAATCAAAATCACCACTTTTGTAGTCTAAAATGAACAAGTGTTTTTCATGTTTTGCAATCTTTTTCACAAATTAATATAATTTAAAAGGCGTATGCAGTTCTCTCACGCTTCATGGAAATCTTGAGAATCAAAAGTCTTTTGGTGATATTAAATTATTTACAAGATTGCCTTCACATTTTGATTTGGGCTATAAAATTGAACAAAACATCTTGCGAGTGTGAGTAAACTTATTGTGTGTGTTTTCCCTTTGTTTCTAAACGAAAAGGTTGATCGAACTACAAATATGGTTGCTTGCTTTTGTTTATCTTAGAGGGCCTTCCTTGTGGGAAAAAGTACTCACCCAAGGGAACGACCCAACTGGTAACACACTAAGGACAAGTGTATTTCCAACCGAGATATAAAAGTGGGTACTGGAACAAAATCCAGTATCACACGGTTGGCTCTGACGAGAAGGGAATCAATGGTCTCTCGCTGCATGGGTCAATCTCCACGAATGGAAAGTCTGAACTAAAACCCCTTATTTAGCAAAGCCCAAAATCCTATCTATTTATTGGTGCAAAAGGTCATGTCCTTTGAAGCTGCCCCACATATACATGTGGTTCTGTTGTAGAGATGAAAAGTATGCAATGGGAGATTCATGGGTACTGATTCTTGGCTGACCCAAGAAGTGAGTGCACTGTAAGGGGGAGTCTGTGTGGTCAAGCATCTAATCATCCGCAGTGAATATGTGCAGCTGGATTTATCCAAGTGGGAACCCAACAAATATTATCTTTTCAGCCTAGGGTTGTGCATGATATTGGAATCAAAACACTTTGCTTGGATCTAAAACATTGAAAAACAAATATTCAACGGGAACTTCAAAATTTCAAACCCTTTGAAGGAAACAAATACCCTTGACATATCTAAGTACTCTTGCTTGCCCTAGGGATCCCATCCTTAGAGGTTTCTAAGTACTTGGGTTTAATCATCATTTGTTTTCACTAAAGTCAACTTAGGGAACTGTGCTCTTGAAACCCTGATTTTCACATAATGGACCTTGTGGAATGAAAAGGAATCAAGACATAGACATTTAGTTTGAAACTTTAATCGAAGAACTATTTGTGGTAAAAATAATTCATTAAGCAAAGATAAAGACAATTAACTCCACACATGTGTTCTTCCAAATGATTTCCCGCAACATCAAAATCTGGAAACCCAAGTTCAAAAGTCTTAGTCCAAAAGCTCGTGAGTAGCATCTTGAAAGACTTCTCAAAGTTAGAGAAAGGTTGGTTTACAACTTTTACAATAAAGCTTCAAGAACTAACCTTGACTTGTATGAGTTCTATTATCAACAAAATCCTGAGCTTTTTGAAAGGTTTTCTTTTCTCACATAGGAAGTCAAGCGTGTTCTTCAAAACTGAGGTCTTGTAAGAAGACATGTTATCTAGGTCAAGTCTAGGATCAAATTTAATCACTCTCATTCACCTCTTAACCATCAAAATCAGTCAAAAATTGCCTCACCAACAACTCTTGGAAACTTTGAAAACATTTTTTCTGCTAAACTTCTAGGCGAAATCAAATCACTTTGTTTGACTTAACACACTTAGTCAAACTATTATCTTGTGCACGAGTTTACTCTAGGATAACACAACTTCCTAGGTTTTACAAGTTCATTATCACTTTGTTTGGCTTAACACACTTAGCCAAATTATCAAATCCATAATCACCTCGTTTGACTTAACACACAGTCAAATCGTCCTCTTATGTACGAATTTACTCTATGATAACACAACTTCCTAAAGTTTACAATTACATTATCACTCTCATTTGACTTAACACACTTATTCAAACTATCATTCCATCACGATCAATCAAATCAAGCCCTAAAATTTTAGCATTTCCTTCAAAGGTTCCTTAAGAGTTCCATTCATCTGTATCACTCATCTTTCATTTACCTCATCCCCATCATCGCTTTGATCCTTCAATTATCCTAGTTCTTCACTTCTTTGAACCCAAGGTCCCAAGGTTCAGATCGATCTAAAGGATTAGAGGTTCATCTCTTATATTCTAAAAAATTGATCTCTATTTTATGGTTCAAACTCAACCTCAACACAAGAAGAATATGGAGCAAAACATAGAAACATCCATTTCAAGTGATCTAAGTCAAACTAAAACAACGTTCAATCTGATGATAACAATTGAACTCCCAATCAATCCTCCTCAAGTACCTCAAAGTTCTTAAGAGGAAGGTCATATAGAGGACATCATTGAAAATGGGATGACACAATTTAAAATTCTAGAAATGGTGCAAAACCCTGAGAACCACCGAATTGTCAGTTCCATGCTGAAATTGTACCCATCCCAATACATGTTAGAGTTAGCAAAAGAAGGGGATAAACT
Organism: Sequoiadendron giganteum; assembly: GCA_007115665.2. Taxonomy (NCBI): domain Eukaryota; kingdom Viridiplantae; phylum Streptophyta; class Pinopsida; order Cupressales; family Cupressaceae; genus Sequoiadendron; species Sequoiadendron giganteum. The sequence goes on from CM021109.1 coordinate 505,187,626, forward strand.
CCCTTCTGACTTTGACGTAAGAACCATTGTGGAGAGGTCTCTTGGTATCATACCTTCACCTGCAGCCACGCTTCCACTTCAAAACGTCACTCAAGACATCCCCCAAGTCATATCATCTATCACTTTAACACCACTGGTTGTTAACAAGGGAAGTGCCATGCTTCGTGAACTTAAAAAACATCACCTTGTGAACAATCGAGGGTTGAATGCGGGCACTACATCGGATTAATTCATCCCGGTAAATCCATTGCACCCTTACATCCCACTCACGTTTCATGATCATACCAATTCATCCTCATTTCACGCAACACCAGATTATCCTCTTGACATGCAAAATTCTCTCCTTATCTCACAAGGAGAAGGTGACTTGTTTGGAGTAGGGGGAATCTTGGATCCATCATCATCACTTTCAAGGATTGCACCACCCATATTTCCACCATTTCCACCCTACCACTCGCATCTACATCATCACTCGGGTTGGATCTTCCTCCTCTTCCTGCCATCAACTATTCAAATCCACCAACCGTGTCATCTATATCACAACAACAAATGGAAACTATCCAAACAACTGCAGCGATCAACACATTCGCCATTCCTCAAAGCATGGTTTCGCAAGGACCAAGCACCTCAATCGCACCATCTATAACTCAAACTCCGATCATTAACATGACCGTTTTGCTCATCACAACGGTTGATGTTCTTCCTAATCCACTGCCATTACCACCAAGGCACAATGCGACCAATTCATTCACCATGATGTTGTAAGCTGCTCGGCAAGCTACCCAACAAAAAGCACTCTAGAATCAGCAAGCCGCACAACTAGCCGCTCAACAAGTGCAAGCACAATTAGCTGCACAACAGGCACAAGAGGTTGCAAAAGCCCAAGCCTTCTTACAACAACATCAAGTTGAACAAGCTTCCCAAGCTGCACATGCAGCTCAAGCTGCTCAAGCCGCTTAATCTATACAAGTTGTGCAAGTCGCACATGCTACTCAGATTGCACAGGAAATCCAACAAGCACACACTCAGGCATGAGCCTAATTCCAAGCTCAGCAAGCACAAGCACAAGCACAATACCAAGCACAATTACAAGTGCAACAAGAAGCGTATCAATAGGCATTGCAAGACTATCAATTAGAGAAGTAATATGACCAATAACAAGCATTGTTGGCGCAACAACAACACGACAAACAAAAAGAAGTGTTGGCGCAGCAGCAACATGATCAACAACAAGCGTTGTTGGTGCAGTAGCAGCAACATGACCAACAATAGGTGTTGTTGGCTCAACAGCAAGTGCAGGCATCACTTGCTCAACAAAGCTTGCAACAGAACCACATCAACATCCCACCAATCAATCCCACACCCCAAAACATATTCACTCCACCTCCTAATCCGCAAGGTGACGTGATGGCACAAATAAAACTACTTTCCTAGAAAGTGCTAGATATTCAATCTGAGAAGACAATCGAACACTGAGCAACTTGTGTCCCTATCTGTTTGATAGAAGCTTGGAAATGGTACCATTCCCGAAGGGATTCGAAATCCCCAAATTTGATAAATATCGCGGGATGGGAAACCCCGAAGATCACATCAAGGAATTGTAGGTACATTGCATGGAAGCCACCTACAATGACACATATCTAATGTGGCTATTTCCTCAAAGCTTGGCTGGTGACGCTATGGAATATTTTTCTCGTCTGCCTATGGGAATCAAAATCTTTCAAGAAATCAAAGACACTTTCCTCCAAAATTATGCATTCAACATTTATGTGGATGTTAGTTTGGAAAAACTCTCTGCGCTCAAGCAGATTAAGGGGGAATCATTCACTGCCTTTCTCCAATGATGGTGAGCCAAGGCCAATCAAAGCAAGTGGGCCATGCCAGAAGAGAAACAAGTTTGTACCATCATCACCAATACAAACAAAACATTGGCATTCTATCTGAAGATGCAATGCATCACTATGTACGATCAACTGATCCCAAGGCACTCAATATTGAACGAGCTCTTGTTACACAAGGGGGTATGTCCTCTTACCCTAAACATCAAGACAGTCGCCCATCCACCAATTAAAATGACAAATCTCACACATGGGTGAAGAACCGAAATGTCACCAACGATGGAGCGGTGGATGCCAAGGTGGTCATCAGCACTCCCAAGCAGAATAACCAAATGCATCATCACCAACCACAGAACAACAACTGGAATAACACACAAGAAAATGTGGTAAACCTGCAACCACCCCAAAGCCAAATCAACAATCTTAATAATCAAGGAGGACCACCTCCGCGAATTAAGTTTCCCCCCAAACAGAAATTCACATCCCTTAGGGAGTCAATCGAGTCCATCATGAAAAAGTTGGTCAATGAGAACATCATCAAGGTCCCCACCCATGATAATTATAGCGAACCTCAGGTGAAGCCACCTTGGTATAGCGAAAACCTCCTGTGTGATTATCATAAACTCAAGGGACACACGACTACCAATTGTATGAAGTTGAAGAACATTATCCAAGATCTCATTGAGGACAAGATCATAAATGTTGAGCAACCAGTCGGTAATCAAGATCTAAAGATATACACGAATCTGATGCCTAATCATAATCAGGGAAGTAATCAAGGAAATAACCAAGGGAACAACAAAGGGAAGCAAAAGTATGCCAGTGTTAACCTTGTATATGAAGAGATTGTCGCATGCGCAGACAAAATGGTCACTGTCATTAGCATCAGAGGATCTGACGCTGATTGTGGAGTCACCACACGCAGCGGGAAGGTTACTATTGCAGGGGCATCACAACCATCTAAGACCCCCATTTCAAATACAAAATCCATTCCCTATGATTATAGCGTCATTGACCAACTAAAGAGAACCCCCACCCAAGTCTCCATCATGGAGTTATTGAAATTTTTTTCTGCCCATAGTAAAATCCTTGATGAAGCATTAGTTGTATCCACTATCTCCGCTACCCTTGATACGAAAAAATTTTAGGCTATGGTTGGTAACATCGTTACCCAAAATCTCCTCACCTTCTTCGATCAAGATTTCCCCACCCAACCATCTCACAATCGGGCACTTCACCTTCAAGTGCTGATTCACAAAAAGAAAGTCAAAAGGGTCCTAGTGGATGGAGGTGCAGGCCTCAACATCTGTTCACTCAAACTCTTAAAGAACTTGGGATTCTCTGAGGACTCCATTGACAAAAACAAGGGCATCACCATCAAAGCGTATGATGACCAAGAAAGAGTGTCTCAAGGCACTATCAAAATTCCAATCCAAGTGGGGCCAACCACCATGGAAACCACATGTTAGGTCCTTGACCTCGACTTGCCTTACAACATCCTCCTAGGATTCCCATGGATCCATGGAATGAAGGCGATTTCCTCGACATTTCATCAATGTGTCAAATTCCTGTACTAGAATGAGGAGGTCACTATACATGGTGATCCAGAACCATTTTCTTATTGCAAAAACTTGGAAGCCAAGTTTTATAAAATTCCCCAAGTACCAAAAAATGATGAAGGTCCATCCACTTTGTACATAGACCCATCTACCCTCGCCTCCACTTTTGTGACAGAGACACCCTCCATCCCCAACATATCTGACATCAAGCTCATGATCCAGGACAATGGGTGTGGATATTATAGAATGATAAAAAATTCTTTTGTTGTAGGAGAGTTACCACAATCTCCTAGGTCACATGGGCAACCCCCATTAGTTGAAACACCTGTCCACACTTTTAGGGAAGACCCTTTTGTTCCGCCATTTGGGGGATCTCAGTCGAGAAAATGTGGATGAAAGAGATATTGCAAGCTCGTTTTACCAAGATGAAAGGCCCACACCCACCCTACCCATGGATGAAACTAACAAAGGATTTCAAATGTTGCTTGGTATGGGCTATAACAAAAATGAAAGCCTTGGACGGAACAGTGATGGATGACTAGAACCCATCATCATGGAGAGACGAATGAGAAATCTTGGCCTTGTATGTACCCCTCCGAGTATAACCGTATGTGGAAGAGGTACCCCAAGTAGAGCAGTCAGGTCTCCCCCTCAGTTATCAACAGTCGCCCTTCGACTACCCATATGCACAGGTCACCCTCTATATAATTTCACTTTTGATGTAACTAATGTTTGCACCAGTAGTGATGACAAGGATACCATAATAGGCCTTCCCATGCTTTTTGATAATTCTTCCTTACTTATGATTAGTGCCTCACCCGCTGAGTCAAACAGACAAACCCACAAAATCAACTTAGTGTACCCTCAACTCATCAACTATGACCAATGAGGACTGCTGATTCTAGACTCATTCAAAAATGATGAGGCACTCTCAGAGTTCATGGGACTAAGGGATACAATTCCATGCAGAGATCACAAGGCTAGTTTTGACATCACATTGGACACTCAAGCATATTATTGGGAGACGATTGAGTCCTTCAGTCGAAAAGAAAAAGAACGAGAATAAGCTTGAAGTTATTGAGTGAAAACCACACTGTGGCACTCTCTAACCACATAATACTAAAAATAAAGAATGCATCCAATGGTGAAAACCTCTTTGAGGCATCGAAGGATGAAAGATTCAATCTCCCCCCTACTACACTGCATCAGGAGAAATCGGCATTTTTGGCAAAATAGTGTAATCCTGTCAACTTGGGAATGGAGGCAACACCATAAATCACCTTCTATTTTGAGTCGCTTTTGACAAAAGAACAAGAACTACTGGAAGAATTTCTAAAGGAAAGAAAGGTGAACTTTGCATGGACCTATGCTGACATGCTGGGTCTGGGTCTGAAAGTTGTGGTTCATCATTTGGTTATTTACCCTGGAGCGAAGCCAGTAAGACAAAAATTAAGGAAAATGCACCCTCAGATAGCCTTGCTAGTCAAGGTAGAATTACAAAAACTCCTAGATGTTGGCTTCATACGCCCAATTGGCTATCTAGAATGGGTATCCAATCTTGTACCATTTTCAAATCCAAACGGGGGCATCCATATCTACACAAACATCAGAGACCTCAACAAAGCATGTCCCAAGGATGATTTTCCAGTACCTAACATTGATATGATAGTGGACATGATGGTCGAATATGAGATGCTATCACTGATGGATGGCTTCTCGGGGTATAACCAGATAATGATCACAAAGGAGGACCAGCATAAGATGGCATTTACATGCCCATGGGGCACCTACTACTGGAACATGATGCCATTTGGGCTAAAAAATGTAGGGGTTGCATATCAGAGGGCCATGACACTAATATTTCATGACATGATACACAAAACTGTTGAAGATTATGTGGATGATATACTAGCCAAATCAAAGAAGAGACAAAATCATATAGCAACCCTAAGTGCCATTTTTGACAGACTAGAGAAGTACAAGGTCAGGCTCAACACAAAGAAATGTGTTTTTGGGGCACAATCAAGTAAACTTATGGGATACATAGTATCAATGAGGGGAATAGAGGTGGATCCCGCCAAGGTCAAAGCAATCCTTGACATGGAGGCACCAAGGATACTAAAACAACTTAGAGGCTTACAAGGCAGACTCTAATCCATCTACAGGTTCATAGTGCAACTGGCAGACAAATATATTTCATATTCACATCTGCTCCACAAGGGAGTAGCATATAATTTGGACGAAAAGTGCGAAAAGCATTTAGAGAAATCAAAGAATATCTACTATTGCCACTAGTATTAATGCCACCCATTACAGGAAAACCACTGATCTTATACATCTCGACAACAACAACAACCCTTGGTGCTCTTTTAGCTCAGCACAATGAAAATGGGACAAAGAGGGCCATCTATTATATCAGTTGGAAAATGGTTGGCCATGAGTTAAACTACACATTCATTGAAAAATCCTATCTAGCAGTAGTGTTTGCTTCACAAAAAAAATACCATTACATGTTGGCACACAAAATCAAACTCATCGCCAAGATTGATCCCCTAAAGTACCTATTGTCAAAAGAAATGTTCACAGGAAGGATGGCTAAGTGGGTCATGATACTATCAGAATATGACATTGAATATGTGGAGCGAAAAGAAATCAAAGGACAAGTCATTGCAGACCAACTGGTAGAGGCTCCAATCTATTCAGAGAATCCACTCATATCAGAATTCCCAAATGAGTCCATCTTTAATCTCTGTATAGCCGATCACTGGAAATTCTACTTCAATGGCTCATACACACAACATGGATCAGGTGCTGGTGTTTTCTTCATCACCCCACAAGGGTATTGTATTCCTAGATCTTACAAATTGGCATTCCCCTGTACTAACAACATTGCAGAATATGAGGCTTTAACCATAGGTCTTAAGATTGCAGCACAATGGTGAATCATGGCACTAAAGGTTTATGGCAATTCACAACTTATTATCAACCAAGTCAATGGCGAGTACCAAACCAAGGATGATAAGCTGACACCATACAAGAAGTTAGTAAAGAGCCTCAAAGAATCATTCATTGATATCACCTTTGAGTAGATACTGAGGGCTAACAACAGAGTAGTTGACGCCATGGCAATAATTGGATCCTTATTGGATATCCCTCGCAATGTCCTAAAACATGAATTCTTGGTAGAGAAGCTTCTCATACCCACATTCAAGGTACCAGAGTCAGAATATGTGTTCGACCTCGTTGGTCTCAGTAAACCTTGGTATCATGACATCTATACCTACCTGAGAATAGGAGTCCTCCCAGCTGACATAACCCCAAACCTCAAATGAGCCTTCATCAAAAATACCACTCGTTTTGTCATCCTAGGAGAAACCCTCTATTGTAGGAGCATTGAAGGAACCCTTTTGTGTTGCTTAAATCCTGAGGAAATCCTGACTGCTCTAACTAAGGTACACAATGGAATTTGCGGTTCACTCGAGTGGCATGACCTTGGCTAAGAAGTTGTTGAGAACCAGGTACTACGGGCCAACAATGGAAAGAGAGGCACACAACTTTGTCAGAAAGTGACTACAGTGCCAGCAGAAGGGAGACCTTATCCATGCACCAACTTAGGAACTTCATCCCATTGTTACACCATGGCCCTTTTCGCAATGGGGGCTCGATCTCGTCAGAAAAATCACACCCACCTCATCCAACAGCCACAAATTCATTATCACCACCACAGATTATTTCAAAAAGTGGGTCAAAGCAATTCCAATGACCTACATAACCGAAAAGCAAATATCAAAGTTCATCCTGAACTATCTCATTTGTCGATATGGTGTCCCTCAATCCATTATCTCTGATAATGGGATACCTTTCAAGAATCAAGATGTGCGTGACCTTTGCCACAAATTCAATATCCAACATCACTTTTCCACTCCGTACTATCCCCAAGGAAATGGCCAAGCAGAAGCTACCAACAAAACCATTCTAAAATTCCTTAAAAAGACAATCAATAACTTTGGTCATGACTGGCATCTGCAGCTAAATCCCGCCTTATGGGCCTACCGTACCAGCATCCGCATGCCAAAAGGCGCCACCCCATTCTCCTTGGTCTACGGATTAGAAGCTATCCTCCCAATCGAGATCGAGCTCCCATCACTGAGAATATCACTACAGAACCTCATCACAGATAAAGAATATAGGGTCTCATGATTAAATGAGCTGAAATTATTAGATGAACAACGCATGAATGCCCTCAACCATCTATAAGTATATCAAAATTTCCTGAAGCGTAGCTACAACAAGAAGATCAGGCAATGCACCTTCCAGGTCGGAGAGCTTGTGCTGAAAGAGAACCAGAAGAATGTGCCAAATCCATAAAGCAAAGTAAAATTTGAGCCCAACTAGTTGGGACCTTTCGTCATTACAGCAAGCTATAAATTAGGGGCATATCAACTGTCAAACACTAGAAGGAAAACCTCTACAGGAGCCCATGAGCAGTTGTCATCTCAAAAAAATTTATGCCTAAGAACTTGCAAGGTATAGAATCAAAAAATACAAAAAAAAACAGAAAATATCTTGAAAAAATGGTTACCTTGATGAAAACCTAGCAAACAGGCATCTTGGAGACAACAAAAAAATACAAAAATACAAAAATCCAAAAAATCAGAAAAAGGATTGAAAACAGTAAACAAAAAATTGTCCTCTAGTGAAAACCACTTCGGTGGCACTTTGGACAAGAACCTTGGTGAAAACCTGGAAAACAGGCGCCAAGCGTAAATAAAGCACTCTCCATCCACTAGGATCTTCACGGCCTTTTCTATGCACCAACTTATCCATTACATTCCATTTATCCTTCGATCATCTGTTACCAACCATACCATAGCCTAATCTTGTGCTCGTATCATATTCCACCATACTACTACTTGGCATATTCCTAAGGTCAGTTTGCCCCGCCTTCATCGAAGTATTCTATCGCACCACATTGGGGGCATGTTCCTGTATCTAAATCGGATTGGATTCGTGTATATTCTTGTGATCTCCCTAAACATCCAAAAAATCCAAAAACATTTAGAAAATCAATCAAAAAATCCAAAAACATTCAAAAAATTCATCAAAATTCAAAAACATCAGAAAATCAAAAATCCAAAAACATTCAAATCATTCAAAAATCCAAAACATGTCAAAATCCAAAAAAAAATTTAAAAAAAGGTCATTGGCTGAACTATGTCATCTCTGAGCTTGAACGTAGGCAAGGTTGATCTTTGATCATCCCCTGAGATATTTTAGGTCAATCCTTAGACGTCTATCACATTGGCAATCCGATGTCCATCTATTTCAAATTTTAGGTCAGTCCTCTAGGCATCCGTCGCAATGGCAATCCATTTTCCCATCTATCTTATCATTGAGTCAAGTCTGTCATCAGTCAAACTACGTGGTCTCTGTGTGTATAATGTAGGCAAGGCTAATCTATGGATCAGCTCCCGAGACCCCTAGGATAGGTCTTTAAGTTAGTCTCTTCATCATAAATCTCAAAAATACCAAAAACATCAATTGAAAAGTTTTAAAATACCAAAAACATTTATAAAACATCTCAAAATTTCAAAAATAGCCTCAAAATATTTGAAAAAACCCAAAATGGTGCATCCGTCTCATCTCGCTTTCACTCGCAATAATCACCACTCATAATAAAGCATCGTCACTTTCATCCTTTGGTAATTTAGTCAGAAGCAAGTCTAGCAAGTTTAAAAGTGAATGCCTAATCATCAAAGTCTCAAGTCTAGATCAATGAGTCAACAAGTTGGTCAACTCGGAGTATCAATAGCTTATCATCCAATCAATCTTATCAAAACCCTGATAACAACATGTCCTAGGAATGTGACCTTCTTGTGATGGACATTAGCATCAGGTATCACTGTAGTTTAGTCTTTGGCTAGCGGTACAAAGAACATTAGCTTGTTTGTTTACTTTATCTTAGTCTTTTTAGACATCTTATTTTGCGCTCATTCCAAGGACCTCTTGATGATGCCTAAACAAAACAGGCTTAGAGAAAAAATATTGGGGCAATGATCATTATCTTTTTATCTGTTGTGCTTGTTGGATGTTCTTGTAAAATAACTTCGTCATGCGTGCTTTTTTTTGTTTTTAGGGAGGATGTTTTAGGTGTCTTGTTGACCACATAAGAAGGCTTGCCTTTTTATGTTTTGGCCCGAGATATCTAGAATATCTGAACTACATTCTAAATAAGGTTTCGTTTGTCAAGTGTGAATATGAATACTCCTATCTTTTTGACGAGTCAAAGTCTGTCACACTAGGTGTAACGCCATCCTGGTTCTTAATACCTTGATGCATTGCACCAAGGTGTGTTATCAAACATAAAGAAGGGTATGCACTTTATCTCTCCCATCGTTGGATAAGCAAAACACCATCATTCATCATCATATCTAATAAATTCTTGACAACTAAGGGACTTGTTGGACTTCTTCATCTCCTTGGATTTAAGGGTTGATCCCTCTCATTCTTCTATCCTCTTCCATGCCAACAATGCATCCATCTTGCATAATCACGTCATATCATTATAGGACAACATCATCCATCTCATCTATCTCACATGCATTTTCATAATCATTTAAGTTGTTTAGGATAATATAGATTTATTATTCTAAGCATCTTCCAAATATCTCATTTACATCATCATTATCATATGGATCATATACTCTGGCCATCCATACATCCATTTTGAACCTCTTTATCGCGAGATCGACCTCAAATCAAATCTTTTCACTCGATCTCTCAAGGGGGCAATGTACTAATGTACTTCTTTTCGCCGAGGCATCCAAATAAATTAGGATTTCTTTTAAATTTGATGTCGGCGGCATCATTCTTTGAACCAATGCAACAAGCACATTGCTTCAAAGAGGGGAAAAATGTAGACATACAAAATTAACATTATTGATTAAACATCACATTTGATCACTTTTCTTCTTAATTAATTAAATCAAATTAATTAATTAACTTCCTAAAGTCTCTTCATTTAGTTAAATCAAATGTATTTAATTAAATGGTCAATATTCATTTTTCTCTCATTTGATTTAAAACAAATCCAAAAATGTAAATCAAATGTCACACCAACTAATCATTAGCTTAATTAGTCAAATCCCTGATTAATGCGAAGCCTAACCCATGTCCCATCCTCTAGCTTTTCCCACTTGCACAATAAATCATTTATTTTGATTTATTAAAAGCCCCTATTTTCCTCACAAGGCATATTCCCAAGGAATATGCCCTCATTAACTCCCCTTGTTTGAATTTTTTGTCCAAACACATTTCCCCCCAAATCCTCCAACTACATGCATTTAATGCCATTTTCAAATTTCAAATGGGCACATTGACCAAAACTTGCACAATCATGGGCCAATCACATTGTGATAAGTGGCTCTTTCCTATTTGTTGGGGATTAATCCCACATTCTTCAACATTGTCTCTTATCTCTTCAAACTCAACTATAAATTCAAGGCTCCTCTCCTTCAAAAACACAACACAATCTCATGCAAAGTTACTCTCTACATTTGAGAACTAATTTTTATCTTCATCATAGCATCATATTTTCATCATTTAGTTTGGCAAGGATTGGGAAAGGGCTACCTTCTACACAAAGGATAGCACCAATCAAATATGGAATAGGTGTGCTCCATGTTGTTTGTGTTTTCAATTAGTTCATTTAGCATTTTCTAGTTGTTTCAATATCTTAGTTTAGAATGTTTAGCATGGAGTAATGTTTCATAGGGCTATTTGATTGTGCCATGTTAGTTGATTCCCATGAAGAAATTTATCAGCATACTAACATGTTGAAAAATTTAGCAACCACAGTAAAAATCCAATTTGTAGGTGATTTAGACACTACCTTATTTGAAGCGTATTTTGGAAGCCAAATTACCCCTATTGGATAGTCTATTTCTACCTAACAAAGGATATTTTTGTGCTCAATGGAGGTTTCTTAATGTGTTGGTAATTCTAGATCATGAGCCTAGACAAAAGGCTAAGGTTGTTCAAGGTTTGCATTTTCTCAAACAAGCTAATAGATTGGTGGAAGTGAATGGTATTCTAGGATTGAATTTTCTCCTATTATATATCTAAGATGAGGAGTAAGCACTCATCATGTAATGGTTTTGTATGCTTAATATAGAATAAAGTGAATAGATTGTTGGAAGTGAATGGTTTTGTATGCTTAAACAAGCTAATAGATTGGTGGAAGTGAATGGTATTCTAGGGTTGAATTTTCTCCTCTTAGATATCTAAGATGAGGAGTAAGCACTCATCATGTAGTGGTTTTTAATTTGTCTTGTTAGCAAATAGGATTGAATTTTCTATTTGTTGACAAGACAAATTTTAAATATATCCAATATCTCTCATCCACTGTCATAGATTTTGCTAATCATATCCTATTTTTATAATCGAGAATATTTCTCTTAAAATTTTATTTTATGATAGTACAATATGATGGGATTAATTCCAAAGACCACAATTTATTGATTAAGAATAATATTATTTAATTAGATAAATTAAAATATTTTTTAAATATTTTAATAATTTTAATTTATACAATAAAATAAAATAAATAACATAAAAGAATGTTCACATCATCACTAACCTTTAGTCTTCCTTATAAATTGTGTTTGTATGATCAAACTCTAATAAGATTGCAAAATAATCTTAATTAACTATATTATAAAATTTAATTTAATTAATATTTAATTTAACTTAACCCTGCATTTATTTGAAAATTCTAATTTATTTATTTTCTTTTTGAATGATAAACTATTTAATAAAAATAAATAAACATTTTTATTATCTTTAAAGTTAAATAATTGTTTAGTTAAATGCACAATAAAAAATAAAAGCAATTGGAATCCATTTGTCATAAAACTAAAATTTGAAGTCCTTGTTTGAGGAATAATAAGCTTAGATGTCAAAATGACTTCAAAAGAATCCAATTTTCACATAATGGTTTGTTTGAGTTTTTTAATGCTACATACAATTTATATAATGAAATGACATATTAAAAATGTTTACATGCACAAACTGATTGCAAAACATGATTTCCATGTAAGATACTATATGTATGTGTGCCTATCTATTTATCTAAGCATCATGAATTATAATGAACAAATTGTTATATTACTATTTTATTATGTATTGATTTGCAATTTGTTCATATTTGAAACTGAAATCCTGATACACCAATCGATTAAAATTGTACAAATTAAAATAAAAAATTGTAACATATAATTGATTGATAAGTTTAAATATAAATGATTCAATAAAGTTAGTTACAATATTACATGCTAATAAAGAATTTATGCAATCAGATTACCATGTAGATGGTGATCTTTTCATTTAATGGCTTGTGCCTGATCAGTGAAGAGTTGCTTTACTCTGTTGGTTCCCCCGTTAACTTGTGGAATGTTGTATGATCCATTATTTTTGTTAAGGAATTTATTATACCACATGGCAGAATTAAGCTTTGGAATTTGTTTCTGAGTGGCATAATCGACATAGTAAAGGCCAAAGCGAATAGTGTAGCTGTATACCCACTCAAAATTGTCCATAATTGACCACACATAGTAACCTCTTACGTCTGCACCTTTTCTACATATGACAATAGGCAACCCCTTCATTTAAGAAAATATCAAGGAAAAGTATCGAATCAATCAGAAGTTGTTATGGGGGGGCATTATACACATCATATTGTGGATGCCATATAGGCTAGATAACTTTCCATTTTGTTGATTCTTCGATCATCATTCAAAGCAGCTACCAGTGGGGCTGATGGATGACTTTGTTGACCATAACTTGTGTGCACTTCCACCATTATTAAAACAAATATGTGTTGAATACCGAAGTTAATGGAACAAAAATAGTGGGGTTGGGGCCCTAGCTCGGTTGGCTAAATCTTTCCTATTGCAGGAGGTTGATCACGAGATCTAGTCTCCCCCACCCCCGTGATACTAGAGGGCGTGTCATGCTACCATCGCTGGTCACGTTAAAAAATTTACTAGGTGCACTGCAGTTTATAGGGGGTCGTACTACCCGATTCCTGCAGTATAATAAAAAAATAGAACAAAAATAGTATTTAACAATAATAATATTTAAAACTATTCTAGATGTTAACAATCTTAATGGAAACAATGGCAATACTCTTTTAAGGAGAGTGATTATTGATGTTATAGCATTGTAAATTGTCACTCTTAACAATTTCATGCTAGATTTAGCTCTTCCCTACATTCTTAGACCTAATTAAGCATTTAATTACCCGTTTTATAAATATATTCAAAAAATTAAACAATGGGAAATGAAAATTAACATTTAATATTTTCCCCCAACACTATAGGCACCAAAAAGGATGGGTTTGGTCTAGGGTGTCGCACACCCTAGACCACCCACTTTGTCCCATTTTTGGATATGTTTGTGTCGATATTTTATTATTTGAATTTCCAAATGTTAGAATAAGTGAATAATTTCTCCTTATCCATATGTAGGTGGTAGAGAAAAATAGCAATAAAATAATGTAGCTTTTTGTTTTCCTTAGAATAGATTCTCGTAGGGGTGAAGATAAGTTTTGTTTTGTTTTTATCTGCTTTAAAGCAGTTTTAAAATAGTTTTATTCACTGCTTTTAGAGCTTTGCTTCTCAACGCATATTTGGAAGAACCTCTATAAATTTGAGGCATATGTAATCTTTCATTATCCGAAAATAAAGTTTTTATTTGTTTGGCTGTAGCTGCAATTCATAGTTTTCTGTTTTTATTTTCTTTTTGTCTCTGCCTTGTTATCAAATTGGTATCAAAGCCAGTATGGGCAGATTTGTATGCAGAAAGTAGAAGCCACAGTTTGAAGAATCAGATTGTTGTAGCCGATCGGTTCAGACAATGGCAACAAGCACTAATATTTCTCAGCCCCAAATTCCTATTTTCAATGGTAAGAATTATGATTTTTGGGCAATTAAGATGAAAACATTATTTTGTTCACAAGATGTTTGGGATTTGGTAGAAAATGGTTTTGCAAAACCATAGGATCAGGCATTAACACAAGGAGAAAAAGATCAACTTAAAGACAACAAGAAAAAGGATGCAAAAGCTTTATTTTTAATTCAGCAAGCAATGGATGAGTCCATCTTTTTTAGAGTTGCAACAACAATGAAATCCAAGAGAGCATGGGAGATTTTGGAGATAGCTTATCAAGGTATTACAAAGGTGAAAGTGGCTAAACTACAGTCTCTTAGAAGAAGTTTTGAAAATTTACAAATGAATGAATCTGAGTCCATAGACCAATTTATTAGTAAGGTCATGAATATTGTAAATCAAATTAGAGTTAATGGAGAAGATTTAATAGATCTGAAGATCATAGAAAAGATTCTCAGGAGTTTACCCAGTAAATTCGATGTTATAGTTGTAGCAATTGAGGAATCAAAAGATTTGACACAATTATCCGTAGATGAATTAATTGGATCTTTGTTAACACATGAGTCCAGAATGAATAGAAATAACAATACTTCTATGGAGAATGCTTTCAAGTCTCAGGTATCATCCAAAAGAGGAAGAGGAAGGTCAAGCTTCAGAGGAAGAGGCAGAGGCAGAGGCAGAAGTAGAGGTGATAGAAGTGATTCAGATCAAGGTGAAAAGTATAATCCAGATCAAGGTGAAAGGAGTTTTTATAGCTACAATACTAGTGGACGTGGAAACAATCATTTCAATCAGAATTCGTAGAGGTTTGATAAATCTAACATTCAATGTTATTATTGCAAAAAATATGGTCATTTTGCCTCTAAATGTAGAAAGAAACAAGGAGATATGGATAAAAAAAATGCAAATTACACAAATGAGTCTACATATAAATCTAAAAGTTTGTTCATCACATGTCATGTTGCTCAAGAGAGCACTAGAAATATTTGGTTTTTGGATAGTGGATGCAGTAACCATATGATAGGGAACAAAGACTTTTTTGCTAGTCTTGATGATTCTATAAGGTCTGAAGTGAAATTGGGAAATGATAATATAGTGGCTGTAATGGGTAAAGGAGTAATAAATGTTTTGACAAAAAATGGTGAAAGAAATTTTATTTCTGATGTTTATTTTGTACCTGGACTAAAACATAATTTGATGAGTGTTGGACAACTAGTACAAAAGGGGTATAGAGTATCTTTTATGAACAATGTTTGCACAATATTAGATAGATATCCAAATGACAGGTTGATTGCAAAAGTGGAGATGACTAAGAATTGAATGTGCCCAAGGAGAAGAAGAAGAAGCCAATTTCAAAACTATGCAGTTAGACGAATCATGGCTATGGCATTTGAGGTATGGACATTTACATTTTGGAGGTTTAAGTTTGTTACAAAAGAAACAAATGGTAAAAGGATTGCCATCTATAGAGCAGACAACGAATTCATGTGAGAGTTGCATTTTGGAAAAACAACATAGAGAGAGTTTTCCTGTAGGAACATCCTATAGAGCAAGGGAGTTATTAGAGATAGTTCATAGTGACATATGTGGAACAATGCAAACTCCATCATTTGGAGGTAGTATTTATTTCTTAACCTTCATTGATGATTTTAGCAAGAAGACTTGGGTATATTTTCTCAAGCAGAAGTCTGAAGCATTCAGTATATTCAAGGAGTTCAAGTCTATGGTGGAAAAGCAAAGTGGACAATATATCAAAGTACTTAGATCTAATAGAGGCGGTGAATTTAATTCTAATGAATTTCTAGATTTTTGCAGAGATCATGGGATCAAGAAACAATTAACAACAAGGTACACACCACAACAAAATGGTGTAGCAGAGAGAAAGAATAGAACCATAATGGAAATGGCTAGGAGCATGTTGAAGGCTAAAAATTTGTCTAATGATTTTTGGGCAGAAGCGGTAGCTTGCGCTGTGTACATTTTGAATAGAATCCCTACAAAGAGTGTTAAGCACAAAATTCCTCAAGAAGCATAGTGTACTTCATTTGAGAATTTTTGATGTGTTGCATATTCTTTAGTGCCATCTGAATTGAGAAGAAAATTGGATGATAAAGGTGAGAAATGTATTTTCATTGGTTATAGTGAGCAATCAAAGGCTTATAAATTGTATAACCCCATTTCAAAGAAAGTGATTGTTAGCAGAGATGTCAAATTTAAGGAAGAAGAAGCATGGGATGGTAGCAGTGATAGATCAATCACAATTGGAGCACCAATACTAGAAAATGATGAAGAACCTGAAGAGAAAATTGTGCAAGGTGATCAATCAAACTCACAAGCAAGAACAAATACTCCAACAAGAACTCCAAGGAATATTGTACAAGATGAATCATTTGCTCATGCAAATCATCCTACTCCTTATTCATAAGTAAGTGATGAATCAGATCCTACTCTTGCCTCATTAAGATCAAAATATAAAGGTAAGAAAATAAGACGTTTGAAAGAAATATATGATCAAAGAGAAGACAATTTGGATTTGTACTCAAATTTTGCATTATTCTCCCATGATCCTGTGTATTTTGAAGAAGCAGTTAAGGAAGAACATTGGATTAAAGATATGGATGAAGAGATGAATTCCATTGAGAGAAATCACACATGGTAGCTTGTTGATCTACCTAAAGGTAAGGATTGTATAGGAGTCAAATGGTTTTATAAAACAAAATTTAATGCAGAAGTTGAAATTGAAAAACACAAGGCAAGGTTAGTAGCAAAAGGTTTTACACAACATTATGGAATTGATACAATGAGACATTTGCTCCAATTGCTAGATTAGATACTATTAGAATGGTCTTAGCCATAGTTGCTCAGAATAATTAGAAAGTATTTCAAATGGATGTCAAATCAGCTTTTTTGAATGGTTTTCTAGAAGAAGAAGTATATGTGAAACAACCACCTGGTTATGAAGTTCATGGAAATGAAGACAAAGTTTGTAGATTGAAGAAGGCACTCTATGGTCTCAAACAAGCACCAAGAGCATGGTATAGCAGAATTGATTCATACATGCAAAGTAATGGATTCAACATAAGCAGTAGTGAGCCAACATTGTACACAAAGATCAATAAAGAAGGTCAGATTTTGGTTGTGTGTTTATATGTTGATGATTTAATTTTTATTAGAAATTTTTCTGTAGACACATTTAAATCAGCAATGAAGAAAGAATTTGAAATGACAGATTTGGGATTGATGAAGTATTTTTTGGGCATTGAAGTTGTTCAATCAGATGAAGGAATTTTTATTAGTCAATCTAAATATGCAAAAGATGTGTTGAAAAGGTTTAGAATGTTGAATTTTAATCCAGCATCTACACCAGTTGCAACAGGCACTAAGATTAGTAAAGAAGACAAAGGGTCACTAGTTGATTCTACAATTTTCAAAAGACTAATTGGAAGTTTGATGTATCTTACAGCTACAAGACTGGATATCATGTATGGGGTTAGTTTGATCTCAAGATTCATGGAGTCACCAAAAGACTCTCATTGGCATGTTGAGAAGAGGATATTGAGATATGTGGCAGGAATAGTAGGATTTGGAATCTTGTATTCCACAACTAATGATTTTGGTTTGATTGGTTATACTTATAGTGATTTTGCAGGTAGCATTGATGATAGGAAGAGTACTTCTGGATATATCTTTCATTATGGGACAGGTGCAGTCTCATGGACATCAAAGAAGCAACCCATAGTGACACTTTCATCAGCTGAAGCAGAGTATGTAGCAGCCACCTCAGCAACATGTCAAGCAGTTTCAATGAGGAAAGTTTTGATAGATTTATTGCAAGCATAGGAGGAGCCAACTTCAATCTTCTGTGACAACAAATCATCAATTGCATTGTCAAAGAATCATGTATTCCATAAGAGGAGCAAGCATATAGATACAAGATATCACTTTATCAGAGAGTTGGTAAATGATGGTGAAATTCAATTGAAATTTTGCAGATCTGAAGATCAATCAGCAGATATATTTACCAAGGCATTAGCAAAAGAGACTTTTGAACATTTAAGAGAAAATTTGGGCATTGTATATGGTGAAACTGTTAATGGTAGAAATTAGGAGGGAGTGTTAGAATAAGTGAATAATTTTTCCTTATCCATATGTAGGCGATAGAGAAAAATAGCAATAAAACAATGTAGCTTTTTGTTTTCCTTGGAATAGATTCTCATAGGGGTGAAGATAAGTTTTGTTTTGTTTTTATCTGCTTTAAAGCAGTTTTAAAATAGTTTTATTCACTGCTTTTAGAGCTTTGCTTCTCAACGCATATTTGGAAGAACCTCTATAAATTTAAGGCATATGTAATATTTCATTATCTGAAAATAAAGTTTTTGTTTGTTTGGTTGTAGCTGCAATTCGTAGTGTTCTGTTTTTATTTTCTTTTTGTCTCTGCCTTGTTATCACCAAAGTCATTTGTTGGCTATCGGTATTTGATTTTTGAGAAATTAAAAGAATTGCATAAATATGTAAAATATTTTCACCATTTTTAATCCTAGCATGATTAAGGAAGCAATTAAATTATTATTGATAAATTAAGAGTAGTCATGACCATAATTATCAACATTATTGTGGCACTCATTTCAATCAAGCATCATGTATGTATGTAAGTTTGTTTATGTTTCATGTCCATTTATTTTGTGAGCGCTAAGACTTCAATCAAGCAATCAAATTTTCCTTGAAGGTGATGAGTACATGACTTCAATCCATCAAGGAATGTAGATTTTGGTGGTGAATTACAACATTATTCAATTCATTATTTGTTTATAATTTAGCCTCTACCCCACCAAGAGTAATCTCCATTTATACATCATCATAGCTGTTGTGGAGGTATAAATACTAAAATAGGGTTTGACTTAGGCAATCCCCTATATGACACAACCCTTTTCCCTCTTTCGTGTGTGTAGGCTTTTATATTTGAAGAAAAGTGGAGTAAGATTGAATACTAATTACTCATTCATGCATTCAAACCATAAAAGTTGAAAAGATATGAAAACTATATTTTCTTGACAAGAGATGAAGTTCCAACAATGAGCCTAGAAGAACAAGAGCTACAAATTAGAGACCTCAATCCCATGAAATTAGATCTTAGAAAATAGGAGGATAGGCTAGTGTGCACCACACCCTTAACCAACCAATTCAACACCAAATTTACATGCCACATTCCTCTATGTCTTCCCTCAATATTTCTAAAAAAAAATCTATCATTTTGCATTTCATTTCTCAGAAATCATAATGGTTTGTTGCATTTTCATGTTAGCCTAGAAACAACATTACATCTTAAATTTTAGTCAATTAATCAACATCAACAACACACACACCCACCTCAAAAATAAGGATTAGAACATTGGTCCACCATTTTAACTCTTCCATTGAGGATTGTAGTCAAGTGGATTTGAGATTCTAATCCTTAATGTCCCATATTAGGAAAAGTGTGATTTAGGGCCTAGATCCCTTTTCCCAGTCAAACATTTCGGTGAACCTCATTTTTGTGGCTCTCTAAATATTCTAAAATCTAAAACATATCATTTTAAAATCTAAGTATGATCTTAGGTTGTTTGCATTCATCATTTTTTCACTCATATTCACCATAAAAACTGTGGAAAAAGTAAAAAATTGCATTGCATTTGCATTCATAATACAACTAGGATTAATTTCAGTTGTTGGAAAGTGAATATAGATCATATTTGCATTGATAAATCTGCATTAGGTCATCTAAAATATGAAAACAACATTTGAAATTTTTTGAAGTGATGATTTACACATATGCATATAGTGAAAAAGTGAACAATTGCATTATTTTTATGGAAAAAAGATACAAAAGCTTTACATTTCTAGATTTCTCAAGTTAGGATCAATAAATTTCTATAGTTGACAATCTAAAAATGAATTTTTTAATGACATTTATTGCTTCAAAATTATAAAATTTGCATGCATAGTTGTATTTCACCTAGAAAAATCATAATATTGTATATTTCTCAACATTGCAAACTCTTAGACTTGAATAGTCTAAGAACGGAACACTTGAACACTGTAGAAGACATCCAAATTTTGATAAAAGTAAAAATACCTTGTATTTCTAGGGAACATCACATCATTGATCTATCACATTTCAACCAAATTTGGACCACATGTTTGTTTATGTGTTTTCTAGGTGCTTTTGTCTTTTATTTTTGCAAACTATCTCATTTTTTAATTTCCATGCACTTTTCTTTCATAATAGGCTTACTCGACTATTTTGAATCTCATATGAGCTTCATGACCTGGTGTCCTTCTAACAATACCCTTGTGAGACTTAGCTTCATGACCCGGTTTCCTTCTCATATGTGTATCTTGAGTCCCAAAACTCTTTCACACAAGATATTGCCTCTACCCAGTCCATTCAGGATTCCCTTCCTAATCACACATTATGTATGACTTCCTCACAATCCAACATTTATGTGGACTTTGAAACTAATATTACCTATGTTCTTGAGGATAAACTAAAATGACTGGATAAATATTTAGGTGTTCAATATTTCTTAAATACTGAACATTTAGTTGGAGAGACAGTGCCTATTATATACAATCTTAGGAAGTTTATAAATGATTTTCAAGGAATAGAGGTTATGCATAATCTAGATCACATAGTAGATGTTGACATGACTATGGTAGCTACTTGTCAGGGATACGGATTTAGACTGTCATCAAGATAGGCATCTAAGACAGTAGTGCCTTAGTGATTTCAATTCAAAATCGCAACAAAGACACAACCAACTATGCTATAAAGCGGAAACAAGCATAGTTGATCCCCCATTGATCCTCTGAGAGAAGTGAATGCAACAAGAAATAGATTCAACATAAATAGATACCATAAAAGACAAAAAGAAGACACAAAGATATACATGGGGAAAACCCTTTCAGGTAAAAACCCCACACTCCAAAAGTTTGATCCATTGTATTATTCAGCAACAAAAACCAGTTACAATACAATATCAGGCTCAAACCCTATACAGGAGTTACATATTGTTCTACTAGAGAAATAACAGGTAACCACAAGATTCCTTTTAGCTCCTCAAATGACTGTCACAGCCAGCCTCATGGCCAGCCCAGTCATTCGGCCTCCAATGATTCCCATGCCCAGATCCGAGAGATAGAGTGTTCATAGTTACAATGCCTAAGCAAACTGCTCGAACACCCTCTCCATCTCTCTACAAATCTCTTCACACCTTCGGCTCTCCAACCTGCAAGTCCAACTTCTGCAATCTCGCATCATGCTTCATGCATTATGCTTATAGACCCATGCTCATGCATTCACATGCTCGTGCATCCTGCTCGCAGCCTCATGGTCACGCATTCAGCTCGCACATCTCGCACTTGCTCTGCAACTCACGACTCAAACAGACTTGTCAAACTTATGAGAAATAACACATCTCTCATCCATATGTAACCGACTCAGAAGAGTCCTACACAACATTGAAGTCCATCCTCAAATCACGCATCTGGTCGAATCTGACAGATCTCCCTACAACGAGTCATCCATGCATTCAATGCCAACACCAAAATGGTTGAGCTCGCCACCCTTCATTGACAAATGCAACTGCCACAATAACTATCTTGGTATCCGTCCAATCACTATTCAACCAAGTGCCACGCGTCCAAGACCCATCAACAATCGCAGCTGATAGAGCAACCAAAATGGTCAAATAGACATCGGGCACGACCAAGACTTCAAGTCATTTCTAACACTGTCAAAGCCGGATTCAGAACAAGAGTCGAAACAGGACTCCACCGAAAATACACACTGTCAGAGTCGAAGTCGGAGTTTGAGACGAAACTAGAGTCGAAACATGACTCCACCAAAATTATAGGTTCAGTAACCATTTCGATTCCGCGTCCACCCACGGCAAAGGGGAGCTCATCGAAAACAGTTCTGACCGGGGTACAACCCGAGGTCAAACCAAGACGGGAACAAAAAAGACCAGAGTCAGAGTCGGGGATGGAACAGGAACAAAAATAGGACTTTACCAAAAGTCCAAGATCAAGAACCAATTCAATTCTGGTTCTGCCTCCGCCAACTGCAAGAAACAACAATCCAGAACTAGGACAAGGCGGAGGAAAACACCTTGAGGAGAATCCAAACATCTACAAGAACCAGATCACAAAAAGAGGAGTCAGACTTAGAGTCAGAACATAAACCAAAACAGGAACATGGCAAATGGACATTGCCAAATTCCAAAACTGGTTCTACCTCTGCCAAACCCAAGCGGAGAGAAACAAACTGTCGGAGCCAGAGCCGGATCCAGAGCCAAACCCAGAACATGACAAAAGGAACAATGCCAAGTTCCAATCTGGTTCCGCTTCCGCCAGAACAAAACTCGAAGATCCTAGAAAGCAGGGAGCGAAGCTGGAGAAGGAACGAGAACAAACTCGGAACAAGGCAAATGGAACAATGCCAAGTTCCATCTTGGTTCCGCCTCCACCAGAACAAAAGACTTTGCCAAGGAAAACAAGAGAATTTGCTTGAGTCTTCAAAGGGGGTCAAACAAAAAGTTGAGGCAGAATTCCCAACAATCTCCCACTTGTCGAAGACTTTCAGGCATCCTCCAAACAAGCCCGAACAAGGACCAACACATGCTCTCACACACCAATCAAGACCATTGCAACAACATCAGAAAGATGTCCACCACCTTAGGCAACAGCTCCAAAGACAGGAACACACCAAGGTGAAACAACAACAGTCTCAGGAATGAAAATAAATGATCCTCCAGCCTGCAAAGGCAAAAAAACAATAGCAAAGCACCACTCCAACCACCTCCAGAACAAGAAAAAATTGACCAGCTAGAAAGGCAACCATGAACTGACTGAAATCATCCAACTGATCAAACCCACGTGACTGAAAACCAACACCCACATCTCATGCTAAAACATCCAACCACCCATATCTTAAAGGTATGACCTAAAAGTGAACTCATGCCATCAAAAGAAACCCACCCATCTCAGCAGCAAACAAGCACCCTATGTCAACCAGACATAGACCAAACACGTCCAAGTACTCCCACTATAAGGGAACTGTCCAGATGAGTGCAAACAGAGCACCATCACAAATGATCTAGGCATACCAGGTCCACCCAACCCAGCATAAAGAAATGTAACCATGTAGTTCCAAGGAACATCCATACTAATCTGCAACATTTGCAACCACCTGCTGCAAGAAAAAAATTCTCTCAATTGTCTTCCACAGTTCTTCCAAACACCTCCAAAGCTGACTGAAGAAAGAAGCACAGGCACCTTCGTGTCATCACCCAGGTGACAACACATGACCACAAACAGTGACCAACCTGGCACCACAAAGGCAACTCACATCTAAAGTCACAAGAGCAATCAGGAAGAACAAAACCAGATAAGAGAGAAACTGCAAATCAACAAGAAAAATGCCCTTCTACAAACACTTCTAAATGATCTTCTTTACATCCCAAAGGGAAAAGCCTTGACAACATCCAACAAAACATGGATGTAAGCTCCTCAAAGAAGATCAGAACTACCCATATAACCATCTCCTATCAGTCCTCAAAAGCACAAGAAGATAAACTATGCTATCCAACCTTTCATTATGAATCCTCCAGAATCTAAACCAACTCAAGATTCATATCATGAAAGATAAAGCATAAAACACCTGAAAAGTATAATGGGTAAATACCTTTCACAATGACACCACTGCCAAGCAGATCAAGAAGAAAAGAGAAACATGCTCATCCAAGATATACAAGCCATCATGGCTAACCTAAGAGCATTCTCCTTCAAGGTCTCTGTTGAATTTACATTCAACCAAAGTGCAGGCTTCTCGGACTTTCAACTGTAACAACAACATTCACTTAAGAATTCAAGCCTCACCTTTATTCTTCATGCATCCATGAGTATCAACACCTGTCATCTTATGCTAACTCCAAACTGCAACACTGCAATAACCATGAAGTCCTCCAGCATATGACCAATGTACTCAAAGTAAAAAGAACCCCCAGACCATTGTCAAAGTTCCATAACCTAGAACAGGAACTTATCATGACACCATGATCTACACATCTCCAAGGGAGATACCATGCTTCAAGTGAACTTTCCATGGTCTTCAAGAGCAAAACAACATGTCAAAACTCTAATTGCACAAGCAAGAGTATACCATGACATAAAGCAAACAACTCTAAACCAACATCACCTGTCAAGCACCACCAGCAACTCAGCCAAAGACTACCAAGGTCCTTCATGGCTCCAAAGTGCTACACATCCTCAAATAGTGAACATGCAGATGCAAATTCTGCAACACCAAAGAAGACACCAGTCATTGCTAAAGCTCCCACTGAAACATGACACTGAGATTTCCAAGCACCATGACTGACCACACCATCACTGTCAAAAGCTTACACTATGCCAGTGTACCCAGCCCTCCATGACATCGTGATCCACATGCTTTAGGTCCCCATCACTAACTATTCAGGTACTCAAAAGCCATTCCTCCTCTCATCTCAAAATAGCCATGCCAATGAACAAGTGACCACAGATAAGGTCAACTAATAGATCTGCACAACATGGTTACACCTCATGGATATAGACAGTCCAATTCCAAGTTGTCTCACAACAAGCATGTAGATAAGGATAGCCTACAATATTGCACAACCCGTGGATGCAACCAAAAGTAAACCTACAAATCTATCATTGCACTGGAAATTGCAAAACTGAGATAATCAAAGAGAACAACCAAAGCAGACAATCATGACTCAAACACCAGATCAACAATAGATTTGATTTGCTAGTCACGTCCACAACCCAAGCACCAAAGTCTAGAAAACCATCAAAGCATACCACAAGAATGTTGAAGGAGAAACATACCAACACTCCCATGTAAAGAAGACAACACTCCTCAAAACCAGTCGAACTACAACTATCTCATCCAGTCACACCCTAGAGACCAGGATCTAGAAAAAATAACAAACAACAGTTCCACAAAACACAAGTTTTCCTTGACTGTGCTAAACTTGCAGAAAACCACAGTGTTTCCAAAACACCCATGCACCTCCATATTCACTGCTCATCTGGACAACTCAGGAGTCTGCACACAACCATCACAGTAAGCCAGAACAATGAAAGAATAAGAGAATGCACCGTAGACTTTTTAGGAAAATCTACACAAAACCCTCACAGCCAAAGACATGAATTTGAACCATGAAAGTGCAAGAAAGAGGCACACAGGAACAACAGGTCCGTTTCAGACCAGTTCCAATGCCACATTCATGCACAAGCACAAGGAAGAGCTAGGCTATCCAAAAGTTGCAGACCACCAAGGTCACCTCATAGCCTCCATGCAATCAGAGCATCAGATAAAATGCCTTCAGTGCTAAGTTAGAAACACCTAGCACAAGTACAACATTCCATAGCTGAACAACGACACAAACTAGTCCATACCATCAAGGAGCCTCTCACACAGATGCCCAGTATGAACACCACGCTTTGCTGCAACACAACCATGAACACATCTCATGCCCTTTGCATCAGGAACAATGTTACCAGTCAGGAGCTCCAGATCATGTTGCCAAAACATGACCCACTCCATACTTTTCCAGCATCTTTCAAACTGTATGTTGAATCAATGAAGCACACACTTCCACTCACTGAAGGACCAATCACCAACTGATTTCTCCAGACTTCCTCAAGCTTTCGAAGCTAAGAAATCACCATAGGAGAAAACCCAGAACTTCAGTAACCAGGAGAAGGCTCTGATACCACTTGTTGGTATCATCAAACCTCGACCTCCTCCAAACTAGCTCTGATACCACTTGTCGGGGATACGGATTTGGACTATCGTCAAGATAGGCATCTAAGACAGTAGTGCCTTAGTGATTTCAATTCAAAATCACAACAAAGACATAACCAACTATGTTATAAAGCGAAAACAAGCACAGTTGATCCCCCATTGATCCTCTGAGAGAAGTGAATGCAACAAGAAATAGATTCAACATAAACAGATACCATAAAAGACAAAAAGAAGACACAAAGATATACGTGGGGAAAACCCTTTCAGGTAAAAACCCCACACTCCAAAAGTTCGATCCATTGTATTATTCAGCAACAAAAACCAGTTATAATACAATATCAGGCTCAAACCCTATACAGGAGTTACATCTTGTTCTACTGGAGAAATAACAGGTAACCACAAGATTCGTTTTAGCTCCTCAAATGACTATCACAGCCAGCCTCATGGCTAGCCTAGTCATTCGGCCTCCAATGATTGTCATGCCCAGATCTGAGAGATAGAGTGTTCATAGATACAATGCCTAAGCAAATTGCTCGAACACCCTCTCCATCTCTCTACAAATCTCTTCACACCTTCGGCTCTCCAACCTACAAGTCCAACTTCTGCAATCTCGCATCATGCTTCATGCATTATGCTTACAGACCCATGCTCACGCATTCACATGCCCGCACATCTTGCTCGCACATCTCGCACTTGCTCTGCAACTCACGACTCAAATAGACTTGTCAAATTAATGAGAAATAACACATCTCTCATCCATATGTAACCGACTCAGAAAAGTCCTACACAAAATTAAAGTCCATCCTCAAATCACGCATCTGGTTAGATCTGACAGATCTCCCTACAACAAGTCGTCCATGCATTCAATGCCAACACCAAAATGGTTGAGCTCGCCACCCTTCGTTGACAAATGCAATTGCCACAATAACTATCTTGGTATCCATCCAATCACTATTCAACCAGGTGCCACACGTCCAAGACCCATCAGCAATCGTAGCTGACAGAGCAACCAAACAGTCAAACAGACATTGGGTGCGACCAAGACTTCAAGTCATTTCTAACACTGCCGGAGCCGAAGTCGAAACAGGAGTCGAAACAGGACTCCACCGAAAATACACACTGTCGGAGTTTGAGTCGGAGTTAGAGATGGAACTAGAGTCGAAACATGACTCCACCGAAATTACAGGTTCATGAACCATTTCGGTTTCGCATCTGCCCACGGCAAAGGGGAGCTCATCAGAAACAGTTTTGACCAGGGTAAGTCAACCCGAGGTCAAACCAAGATGAGAACATAAAAGACCAGAGTCGGAGTCAGGGATGGAACAGGAACAAAAACAGGACTTTACCCAAAAGTCAAAGATCAGGAACCAATCTGGTTCCGGTTCTGCCTCCACCAACTGCAAGAAACAACAATCCAAAACCAGGACAAGGTGGTGGAAAACACCCCAAGGAGAATCCAAACATCCAGAAGAACTAGATCACAAAAGCAGGAGTCAAACCTGGAGTCAGAACATAAACCAAAACAGGAACATGGCAAACGGACATTGCCAAATTCCAAAACTGGTTCCGCCTCCACCAGACCCAAGGGGAGAGAAATAGACTGCCGGAGCCGGAGCTGGATCCAGAGCCAAACCCGGAACATGACAAAAGGAACAATGCCAAATTCCAATCCGATTCCACATCTGCCAAAAGAAAACTCGAAGATCCTAGAAAGTGGGGAACGGAGCTAGAGACAAAACGAGAACAAACTCAGAATAAGGCAAACGAAACAATGCCAAGTTCCATCTCGGTTCCGCCTCTGCCAGAACAAAAGACTTTGCCAAGGCAAACAAGAGAATTTGCCTGAGTCTTCAAAGGGGGTCAAATAGAAATTTGAGGCAGAATTTCCAACACTATTTGTTCCCAAGAATTTACCAATGCTCAAAACCAAGTAGGAAAACAAGTTTCCTCCCCCAGAACCATGCATTATATTCCCGCATTCACACCTCCAACCATAGCATCAACATTTCAATAAACCAATGGCCTAAATTCAAGCTTAGGCCTTCCTAGTGGGAATCCATATAGTTTTGTCACTTCACCCATAACAGCACCATGTTTGTCATCTCTTGTAAATATGCAACATAGTAACTCACTAGTCACCCATACCAGTTCACCATACTCAACAAAATCTTAAAAGATGTCACCCAGTGATCCAATAATAAATCAAATCTTTCAAAACATGACATCACTTCAACAAAAACAATCAAAATGGTAAACCTCCACAATACCTTAAACTTAATCCTTTGTCATTTTATATTCAAAAACAATAATATCACCAAACATTGAAATACCCTGATTTGAAAAGTATGATGGTAAGGGAGATCCTAACAACCATGTGTCAACTTTTATTGTGTTACATGGTGATTTCATTTTTGAAGATATAGTTTTAGGAAAAAAATTCCCTAGAACATTGAAATACATGGCCTTCAAATGGTTTTTCTAATTTCCAAACAACTCAATTACCACTTTTATAAAAGTTGTTAGTGCAATTATCCAATACTTTCAACCAAACTTGGTCCTCAAGTGACATTAACAATCTTAGTCCATTGTAAACAAGGACCTAATGAAAATATAATAGATTTCATAAGATTCAATATCAATCGCTTTACTCACAAATTTGGACTATAGCCCTTCTAACGCTAATATTCAAAGGTTGTTTATAGGAAACTTGCAACCTAATATAATTTGAGACAATTTTATTAACGAAGTATCCATATTTTACACACTTTTGTACAGCTCTTCATGATTATCAAATATTAGTTATGTCAAGTAGGAAAAGTGATCCTATACCCAATTAGGATAACTAAGATTATATGCTTTTAATTGGACTCAATACTAAATACAAGTTGACTAGGGTTTTGATGATTAGCTTGTTGCCACAATGGAGAGACAATATTGTAGTGTTTATGTTTATTTTTGAAGTTGTGAGGATGATAATTTTGATTTATGATTTGATAAGCCTATTTGGGATACAACCCTAGATTTGAAAATCTAATCTATTGTAGAGATGAAAATGGAAAGTTGCAAAACAACTTCAAATTTGAAAATTAGACACAAAGAGGAACCTATGATGAAAATTTAGGCTTGAATTTCTTGGTCTAGAGCACCCTACATCCTAGGCTAGACTCCTTTTTTGAATTTGAGAATTCTAAATTGAAGGTTGTAGTCTACACTCAATTTTTCTAGATTATCTTTTGTTGAAATATCCAAATCTGACCTACACACAGAAAAATAGGGAAAAATTTATGCTGTATAGGGGATTAACTAAGTCAAACCCCATTTTGGCATTTATACCTCCACGTACAATGATTGATCATGATCAAGAGGGCATGCCCTAGATCAGGTAGAACAACAATAATTGACTAAAATTAATAAATGACAAATTTAAATGTTACCTTGTGAAAACCCTTCAAGAAGAGATGCCACACACAAGTTGATTGATGGACCCATTTATTGTTTGATAGAACTGCAAAAGGATAGCTCACATGTTGGTAAAATGTGTCTCAACCTTGCAATTACATAAGGTACTATTAATACATCGGCAATGGGGGGCATGGGGGGTTTTATCATTAGGTCTTCAATCTAGCAGCTGATATTTTATTAACTTGACTTTCCCTAGAAGGAAATCTTGTTTTATGAGGGCCTTGTGTTATGGTTGTGTATTGTGATGTATTCTAAGAGTCTGATAGTAGTTGTGTTGCCTTTGGATCCCTGGTTGGTTATACTCTTTTGAGAAGCTTGCTCTGCAAGTATATTGTAATCTTTGTGATTTTGAATAACATATTGGGTGACTATTGGAGTGTGTGGTTTTTCTCTTGAAAGGGTTTTCCCTATGTAAATCACTGTGTTGTGGTATGCATGTATTTATGTTTTTTTTAACTGTTAAAGATCTATAATTTTTTTCATTAAATTCTCCTCTCAAGATTAGTTTAGGAAGTTGTTCCACTACCTTATCTTCCTTAAATCACATACACAATAGATTTTTGAAACTAGCATGTAGAGGATAACTCAGTACATATTCATGATTCGACATGATTGATCATAATATCTCATTGAATGTAATTTCTTCCTTAATCTTGATGTCTTGTAAACTTGAGCTTGATTGATGAAAATGTTGTAATAATGTAGCTAATTCTTCCCTTGACTACCCTTGACTAATTTTAGGATATTCAATTTGCTCAATATATTTTCTATCTCTCCTTAGGATTTCAAATGATAAAATGACTAGGTATTTATATTCAATTATTCTAATTTCCCAAAAATAAAATAACGATAGCCAACAATTAAAATTGGAAATTAAATTAATAAATTACCGACACTGACATATTTAAATTTTCAGCCAAAAATGTTAGTCTAGGGTGTAGTGCACCCTAGACTAGATTCCTGTGATGTAGCTTTATTTCATTTCCCAAGTTTTATTTTCTAATATTTTTTATAAAATGAGTAATTAATGTATAATTGGGTCCAAGAACATAAGGGGGAGCTAAACCTAGTGTGAAACTATCAAGGGTGACAATTTTTTATGCTAAATTTAACCTCCACTATAGTGAAAGTATGAACTTATCCTCAAACTCACACTAAAGTAACAACATGTCAAGTGGGGTTCAACTATCCAAATATTGAAGAGATAAGATAGAATTAAATCTAGGGTGCATGTGCTAGCCCCAAGGATTCAAGATCCTATAGCAAGACAACATAAGGATATAGGAACACACATGTATGAGATTTAATGCAACATGATAAACACGAAGCATAAACGATGAAGACATAACATGAAACATAACATAATGCAACATAACATGAAGTAAAAAAGTACAAAGTAGACATGTGATACAAACACATCACAATCAAAAGACATATAATAATCACAAACCAAAAACACAAGGTTATTACTAAAAGTAATTAAGTTTGTAAGTAAAAGAGACCTCAATCTTAATTTTTTCTGAAATACCAAACATCATCCATTGAATGTTATCTTAAACAAAATGGTTCCCTCATATGGATGTAAAATCACTCATCAAAGATATGGCTCTACTGACAAGCAAGGTGTATTATGTTAGGTAGCCATGTAAAAATGCTCACATTCATGAATTAGAAATCTCCATTATGCCAAATCCATGGAATATCTTTCCAATCATGCTTCAAGGAGCACACAAAAGGTTTAACATTGTGTTGCCAAAAAGTGTAGCCTTCTTTTTCACTCATTTTGGCCTTTTCCCTTGGATTTTGGCCTTGTTTTGCCTTGGTTTAGTCTTGAATTCTTCCAAATAAATAATAATCTAACTATGTTTTACAAAGGTGTTGTGAAGTTTTGTAACACATCTTCCCACTTTTCTAAGACTCTTCCAACACAATTCACCTAAATAACCCCCTTTTACCCCTTTCCAAGCCTTGTGCCAAAGTGTTGTAATGCATTTTCACACTTTCCTAGGCTTATCATCACTAATTCAACCCTTTCTAATATTAAATTGGTCCTTTAGTGTAATTTTAGGCCCGACTTAAGTGTATTTCAGGAGGCAAGTCTGATAAACATCATTTAACATCTTTTTAGTCTCGACCACCTCTTAAATTTGTCTAAGTGGACTAGGTCACCACCTTGGGTGACTTAGTCCTTTTTGGATTAAAATTCAAAATTAAATAAAAAATATAATGGGAATTTTCCTCCAAAACCCTAGTGTCGGACTATCATGTGACATTTTTGGGAAATTAGGGCATATCTTGTATAATAAAGGGTTTTCACCTTCATTTCCTCCCTAAGATCATTTTTCATCTTCACAAGTACTCTTGCACTCAAGCTTCTCAAGCAAGCAATCAAGCACTAAGGCATCTCAAGAAACCTCCATTGGAGTTGGTTCTTGCATGTTGCAGACTTCAACAACTAAAGGTTTGGTGAGTGTTTACATTGATCCATCATCCAATCATCTTTCCTTTCATTGTTTCTCATTTGGGTTTAGTTACCATCAAAGGGGTTTGACTTAGGCAAACCCCTATTCCCTAACCACAACATTTTCTTTGTCTTTGCATGTGCTTTATAGGTTGTATCCATATTTGGTAAAGAATAAAGTATTGAAGATGGTACAATCATTCCATTCAGGTCAACTCAAGTCATCAAACCCTAAGTGGAGCAAAAGGACAACTTGCAAGCCATTTTCTGAAGATTCGGACACGGGTATCTACAGAAAAGGAAAGTGCAAGTGGGGACAAACCCCTATTCCCTAACCACACATTTCTTTGTATTTGCATGTGCTTTACAAGGTTGTATCCATATTTGGTAAAGAATCACAATCATTCCATTCAGGTCACTCAAGTCATCAGGCAAAAGGACAACTCCATTTTTGAAGAGGACACGGTATCTACAGAAAAGGAAAGTGCAAGTGGGGAGAGACCTTCAGCTCTTGTACCAAGGGGACTAGGTCACCATCATTGGCGATCTTTTCCCTATACTAGGACTAAAAAATGGTTTTGACATTTATGGATACCCTTTTTCCCAAAACATAGTCTAGCAGAATTTCTCGACAGAAGGACTAGGTCACCCATTCTAGCATAAGTGTCCCTTTATAGATTTCAGGTAGATTTCAGAACATTTTGGGGCTCCTCTTTTGCAAGCTTCATTTCCTAGGTGCACCATCTCTGTATTTTCTAGTTTTCTTTCAGATTGCATACATTTAGGTCATTTAGTTAGCTTGCATTTAGTTTACATTTGCTTTCATTTACATTTCATAGTTACTTTAGTTTCATTTCATTTCCAACATTCAACCATAATTCTCACACACACATCACAACCCTATCCAACCCATACCCTTTGAATGCAATCACCAAAAGGATTCCTATCACCAACGTGAAAGAGTTTCATTCCTAAAACAAGTGCTCCTAGGTGAAAAACCCTAGGGGCCTAGTAAGGGGAATCCTCTTTCCCTTCATAGCATTAACCTTTTTGGTGGTTCATTTTGGTGAACCCGATCGTAGACCACTTGTTAATCTTCTAATTTTGCATTTCATCTTAGGAAAAATCTTACATTGCATTAAAAATTTGCATTGTTTGCATGTTCTAGGGTTCATAAAAAAGTGCATTTAGTCTAAAGTTCATGTTAGATTGCACTTTGCATTGCATTTTAATTGGAAAAGTACAAAAATATCTGCATTTTCATTCTACACCTGCAATGAAAAAGCATACAAATCAGAAAAAGTGTTCAAAATTTTCAAAAATTGTCTAAAACATCCTTGTTGGGACTAAGTCACCACACTAGGCGACCTAGTCATCTTGCACATTTTTGCTAGTCTTTTCTGTCATTTTGAGAACCTTGTCTCCATTTCTTATTTCTACAATTGTATTTTTTTTATGTTTCCAGATTGGCTATTTTAGCAAATTTATTGTCATTAATTTTCTTTCACTATGGCTATAATGTCTTTCAAGAAATTTTGGAAGTCCTTCAAATCCCTCATAGATATGTCAAGCTACACTTTTTCCACTAATCCTAATGACCTTGAACCTACTCCTGCTCAATCGACTCCAAATGCATGTCCTCTTACCAAAGTTGACATCATTAGGGATGATGATGCTAGCATGTATCGGTTCCTCAAATAATGCCTTGACAATCTTGAATAAAATGCTTCTTTTTACCCATCTATGAGCCAACTCACAATGCCTAACATTTCCCCCTAGAGACATTTTCTTACCTTCATCCTAAAACAAACAATGAACCTAAGTTCCCTACACAAGGCGAAGCTAGTTCATCTAATCCTATCACTACTCAACCATTTTACCATCATCAGGTCACTCACCCTCCAATTAATCTTCAACAAACCTATGGAAAAGGGTCTACCATTCTCATCAAACAAGGTGGTGATACAACAAATGAACATGAAATAAATAAATTTTATGAACAATTGTCACCCAATGAACATACAACGGGCATAGGCTATCAAGATCCTCCTCATGACCATAGGCCTCCTCAAGAATTCTCAGGCTTCGTGATGATGACATGGTGATCTTCCATTCCCCTCCCAATTTGAATGTTCTTCCCAAAGAACGCTCACCATCTCCTAATCCCAACAAAGACAATTCCAAGGTCATCCTGGGTCCTCCTGCCCTAGTCTCCTCTTTTGAAGTTGGAGAGTCTAGTTGACACAAGAGGCCATATAAATTACAGAAACTAAAACTTCCTCTTCATCCACCTCTTGAATGTGAGAGGAAATTACAAATCCTCCTCAACAAAGGACTTATTACTTTACCTCATTGCAATCGGTTGGTGGTTTATCCTAAAGATGCTAATGTCCCACATTGTGCTTATCATCATGTTCTTGGCCATAGAATTGATGAATGCCATCATCTGCGAGAGATACTGAGTAAGTATCATTTTTTTGGAGATAATTGCTATTCCCTCCAGCCATAAACTACTCCCATGCACCTTTTCATGTAATAGTTGTAGAACATACCCTTCTCACTATTGCATGTTTTTTTCCCCATCACCTATCTCAGCTCACTCTTTCCTTGCACTCTCTGGGGGAAAGAAGTTGTTAGCCTTGTCCTAGTAATGCATTTGTCCTTGTCCCTTAGCTTTTTTGTTCACCTCTCGCTTCTACCCATCGAGATTGGGAGGCAGATGACTTGCTTAGTAGTTGACTCACACTTGCCTTACTAGTCATGTGTTTTCTTCCATGTGACATGTTTTCCTCGTATTGTCATGTTTGATGTTCCCCCTCTTTGTGACATTCTTCTATATGTATCTCCATTATTCTCTATTTCATGCAATCTTTTTGCATTTTTTTTCTTTTTGCCTTCCGTTTGGGGATGATGCAAGACATTGACATCGCAATTTCTCCTTCATGTTGACCCAAATGGACTCTGTTCCTTTTTCTTTTGTTATTTTTTCCTTTCATTTGGGGATGATGTAAGGTATTGAGACTGCAATGTCTCCTTCATGTTGACTCAAATGGACCCCTTTCTTTTTTTTCTTCTTTTGTTCTTTTTACCTTCCATTTGAGGATGATACAAGGCATTGAGACCACAATGTCTCCTTCATCTTGACTCAAAAAGGATCATTTTTCTTTGTCTTTTCATTTTTCTTTTATTGTTCTTTTGGGGACAATGCAAAGCGTCGAGACACCCTATGTCTCTTCCATGTTGACCCAAAACAACTCTTTCTCTCCATTTTCTTTCACTCTCTT
Organism: Sequoiadendron giganteum; assembly: GCA_007115665.2. Classification (NCBI taxonomy): domain Eukaryota; kingdom Viridiplantae; phylum Streptophyta; class Pinopsida; order Cupressales; family Cupressaceae; genus Sequoiadendron; species Sequoiadendron giganteum. Next base: position 505,223,004 of record CM021109.1, read on the forward strand.
TGTTTCCTTCTTCCAGTTCGATGTATTTGGGGATATGATGAAAATTCTAAGCTCTTTCAACAAAATACTGTACCAACAAACATACTGACCCCAAATCCATAGATCCCTTATGTGTTTGTGGTTTTCCATTTTGGGGGAAACCCCCTTCTCTTTTCTTCTCCCTTTTCCTTTACATGACGCATCCTTTCTTGGACACCTATCACTTGACATAGGACTTCCCAAGTAGGCTCTTATGTTCATTCTTTCTTTTTGCATTTTTCCTTTCGCTACTTTAAAGCAATTTCTCACAAAACAATGTGTAGCAATTACTTTAAAGTGGGGACATAAATTGGCATCATTTATTTTCTACATTTTCATTTTTTTTTCCTTGGTTCGTAGTGCTTCCTTATCAATTCATATGATGTGTTTCTCACTTTGTGGATGACATTGGGTATAATGTCCTTCATAAGTGTGACCTATCTTAGCATATTACATTCCTCTTAGTGGCTTGATGTGACACACTGCATCCCCTAAGTTGTGAATCTTCTATCCTTTTATTGGTCCTCTATTGGAGACATTAGACAAAATTTTCTCTAAGTTAAAGACCTCACATGAACCAAATAAGACTCCTTCAAACATCCCTTTTGCATTTTATTCTTTTGCACTTTTACATCATGTATTTTTGTATTATGCATACATGGCCACCTTGCATAACACAATTTGCATGATTGTGGTGCCATCTTGCATTTTTTCATGAGTTCTAAGCATCCGAGGCTTTGCTTGTCTCATGAATCACACCCTTATCTTTTGTGGCACCTTATCAAAGTTATTAGGAGGTATAACTTTGGTATGGTTGAGCGGGAAGCCCAATTAGTGGCACAACTTTCCCCATAGCCACCCTTTTGTGTGTGAGTGCATACCAACCATGTGTATGTATCTCACCCCCTTTTCAGCATTCTCACCCAGTGGACAACCAAAAGTCTCGTCGGCCCAGAGTGAGTACACTTTTCCTTTCGGACAAACAACCTAGATCTGATCCACAACTAGTTGGACAAATGGTCGAAGATTGATCCGAATTTTTCTCTCACTACTCTTTCACATCACTCCTTGTGTGATCTTTTGTGCTTATGTTTGGTTTTCCATGGGATCTTAATCCTGGGGGCTTGATCATCCCTCTTGATCATATTCATTTCGCCTTACTAGCATGAATACATTGGATCTCACTCAACATGCATGATTCAGCTACTTTAGTGTGAGTTTGAAGCAAGTTCATCCTCTCACTAAAGTGGGGGCTAAATGTGTCACCAAAAAGTGTAGCCTTTGACACTATTTCACTCATTTTAGCATTTTCCCTTGGATTTTGGCCTCGTTTTACCTAGGTTTAGTCTTGAATTCTCACAAATCAACAACAATCTAATGGTGTTTTACAAAGGTGTTGTGAAGTGTTGTAACACATCTTCCCACTTTTCTAAGACTCTTTCAACACAATTCACCTAAATAACCCCCTTTTACCCCTTTCCAAGCCTTGTTCCAAAGTGTTGTAAAGTGTTGTAATGCATTTTCACACTTTCCTAGGCTTATCATCACTAATTCAACCCTTTCTAATATTAGATTGGTCCCTTAATGTAATTTTAGGCCCGACTTAAGTGTGTTTTAGGAGGCAAGTCTAATAAACATCATTAACACCTTTTTATTCCCGACCACCACTTGAATTTGTCCAAGTGAACTAGGTCACCACCTTGGGCGACCTAGTCCCTTTTGGCTTAAAATTAAAATTAAATAAAAAACCTAACGATAATTTGCCTCCAAAACCCTAGAGTCGGCCTATCATGTGACATTTTCAAGAAATTAGGGCATATCTTGTATAAATAAGGGTTTTCACCTTCATTCCCCCCCCTAAGATCATTTTTCATCTTCACAAGTACTCTTGCACTCAAGCTTCTCAAGCAAGCAATCAAGCACAAAGGCATCTTAAGAAACCTCCACTGGAGCTAGTTCTTGCATGTTGCAGACTTCAACACCTAAAGGTTTGGTGAGTGTTTACATTGATTCATCAAATGTAAACATCATTTAATCATCTTTCCTTTCATTGTTTCTTATTTGGGTTTAGTTACCATCAAAGGGGTTTGACTTAGGCAAACCCCTATTCCCTAACCCCAACAGTTTATTTGTCTTTGCATGTGCTTTGCAGGTTGTATTCAAATTTAGAAAATAATAAAGTATTAAAGAGGGTACAATCACTCCATTCAAGTCAACTCAAGTCATCAAACCCTAGGTGGAGAAAAACTTGGACAACTTGCAGGCCGTTTTCTGAAGATTCGGACACGGGTATCTATAGAAAAGGAAAGTGTAAGTGGGGACCCATAGAATCAGACCTTCAGGCTCTTGAAAGTACCTAGAGGATTAGGTCACCATCATTGGTGACTTTGTCCCTATATCATATTTTTGGATACCCTTTTTCTTGAAACCCAGTCTGGCAGAATTTCCTGACAAAAGGACTAGGTTGCCCTTTCTAGTGTATCCCTTTGTAGATTTTAGGTAGATTTCATAACATTTTGGGCTCCTCTTCTGCAAGCTTCATTTCCTAGGTGCACCATCTCTGTATTTTCCAGTTTCCTTTCAAATTGCATACATTTAGGTCATTTATTTAGCTTGCATTTAGTTTACATTTTCTTTCATTTACATTTCATAGTTACTTTATTTTCTTCATTTCCAGCATTCAACCACACCTCTCAGACACACATCACAACCCTATTCATCCCATACCCTTTGAATGCAATCACCAAAAAGAGTCCTATCACAAAGGTGAAAGAGTCACATTCCTAAACCAAGTGCTCCTAGGTGAAAAACCTTAGGGGCCTAGTAAGGGGAATCCTCTTTCCCTTCATAGCATTAACCTTTTTGGTGGCTCAATCACCACGAGGGATGAATCAATGCTTAATGTCACAGTGGATGAATTGATAACCAAACCTCAGAGGGCATTATAAACAACATCACCACCAAACAGGTATATCAATGTGGCAACAATAAAAGTATCCCTTTAATTTTCCTTGCTCGTTTGGGCCCTCCTTGTTAAACTGAGTTTAATGTTGCCTTGATTTAGTGTTGTAATGTGTTTGATACATTCACATTAGGTCTTGGATCCTTGTGAACTAAACAAACTTAATTGTTCCATATCTATGGTGTTGTAAAGTGTTGTAACACACTTTCACACTTTTCTAAGGTTGTCATTAATAATTGGGCTTCTTTATGCTTTCATTGGCCTTATTTTGCATCCACAAGCCTCATTTAATGCATCTTTTCGAGGATGATCCCGAAATAAATCAACATCCAATTATAATTCAAGTTTATTAAGTTGTGTGGCCCATATTTAGTGGTATGGTACTCATACGCCACCTTGGGTGTATGAGTCCCACCTAGGGTTCTAAGAATTTTTTAAATTGTCCCATAATTTATGCCTAATGGGACTCATATGCCACCTTGGTCTTATGAGTCCCGTGTGGCCCAAAATCAAAATTAATTCAAAATTCTTGGTGGGATTTTATCCTCCTAGATCTGGCGTCAGCTTGTAGTGTTGTGATTTCAAGAATTTTAGCATAATCAAGTATAAATACAAGTTTCTTTCACTCATTTTACACCTAGAAAGTTGAATGAGCATTCTTATAGAGATTTTTAGTTCACAAGAGAATTCAAATGTTTACAAGAGAATTCAAGGGAAGACTATAGTGTTTAAGAGCATTATTCAAGTATCAAGCATCATGTCAAAGTCATCATGCATCATGTTTGTTTTTTAGCTAACAATTATGATGTAGGGTTTTATGATTCAAGCTAGCATTCAAATCAAGATCTATCCTATTCAAGCAAGAGTCAAGATCTACATCCATTGGAGGGTAAAAGTATAAAGTTGTGTCACACTTTTATAAAGGAAATGGACAACACTGATCTAAATTTTAAACTTGAATCACTAGAAAGTGACATATATGTTTTAAATTTTGAAATGATGTAAACTAATAAAATATGTATTTTTAGGTATATTTAATGTTTATATTTTTTTGGAAAAAAAAATTGTTTGAATATAGTTTTTTATAAATTAACACTCTAATTTAGTTGTTGATAAAATGCTGAAAAATGACATTACATGAGATTTCAAGCTTTATATAATAAATTTTATTTTTTTCCCTTCAACTTTTTTTTGTATATTTATAACTTGAAACTTTAGGGCATGGATATTTTGTTTTGAAATTTTAATAAATATATATTTTTAGATAAATATTTAAATGTGTGTGTATTAAAACATGGTTGTTTCCACTCGACGTCAACTTTTATATTAGATATTTATCTAAAACAGAAAATAGATTATAATATTTTAATCTAGATTCTTTTATCTAAGGCATCATATTTTTTTCAATTTTTTTAATAAGTTTTTGTATTTTTCTTAACATGGTAATCAATGTAATATTTTTATGATGATAACCTACTTTTAGTAAAAAATAAAAATAAAATATAAATTATTATTGAACTATTCAAATAAATATATATTTGAAAACTAAACTTATGGATCGACAAAAGGATATTTTTACATTCTAAAAAAAAAATTATTTATATGAGTTGGAGTTGTAGGAGTTGTGGACATATTTAACTTATCTAGAATAAATCTTACTTGATCATATGCTTGACCAAAATTGATTTTTAGTTATAAATACTAAAATTCATTTGTGCTGATAAGTTGGCCAAAAGTGTGACACAACTTTATACTTCTACCCTAGAGCCACTTCATACATGTTTATAACACTTTATTGCTAGGGTTTGGTGAGTTGTAACATTGTATGTTGTTCATTCATCATTATGTTTTCATATTTCATTTCATTACAAGGATTGATTACCAAAATAGGGTTTGGCTAAGGCAAACCCCTTTCTACTAACAAAACAACAATTTTCCCTCTCTTTAGTGTGTGATTTTCAGGTCTAGGTTGAAGAAACATTCAAGAGAAAGTTTGGATAAAGTTGTCAAAATGTTCAAAGTTTTCAAATTTGTCATCTTGCATTGAAGATCATTGGAAGACTTCTACAGGTTGTAAATCAGGGTTTCAGATCCAAAAATCAATTGAAAAGGACATAGTAGACATTGAAGACCAAATTCATACTTTGAATTTCTAGAAAATCCTAACTAGACTGAGACATCAGTTCTGGCATATAAGTCCCAGTATAGGTCATTTTCTAGGTTTTTTCAATTTCAAACACCCATTTGCCAGATTTTGGTATCTATTTAGAAACCCAAATCTAGGACTAAATCACCTAGACTGACATATGAGTCCCAGTAAGATTTAAAATCAATTTTTTCAGCATTTCAGGCCTTCACCTAATCATCTTCATATTTACAAGTGCACACATCTCAACTTGAAACTTTCTATTCCATTGTACATGTAATTTTAGGTCATTTAGTGAAAGATTGCATTGCACTAGGTTTAAGCATTACATATTTCATTTCATTTATCTTTCCAAGCCCTAGCTCGATGGTGAACCCTTCATTATTTTACAATCAAACCCTAGGAAATTCCTATTGCAAGATTTTTTTCTCCTTTGCATACTTTAGATTGAGATCTCTAGGATTTCCTTCAATGAAATGATTGGGAAGTGTGTTTGCTCTATGTCCTAAACCATAAGAAGAAAATCCCCATTTTTTTATTGTTTCATTTTGGTGAACCTATATATAGAACATCATAATTCTAATTTGGACTGCATCAACATCCTAGATTTTGCTTGAATTAACAATGCATTACATTTTGCATTAAAGTTAATTGGAATTCTAGGGTTTCTAATTCTTGCATTAGTGAAAGTGCATATAGGTTGCATTTTTCATCTCAAATCATTGAAAATCATATAAAAACTGCATTTACAATCAATTGAAATTTTCTAAAACTTTTGAAAAAAACCTCACTGAGACTCATACACCCCTCTGGGTGATTTAGTCCTAGTGTAGATTTTAAACTACATTTTCTAGAATTCAAAACTCTATTTTTGAACTTTTGTTTACTGTTGATAACTTTATGTTCCAGTTTTTAGATTATTTATTTCATTCAATTCATTGCATCTAGTTTAAATTGGTTCATCTTGTGCATTGCTTCAATTCAAACCTGCATTTAGATCATTTCATTTCAAATTTTTGCATAGTGTGATTATCTTGTTTAGAATCTAAAATTTGCATTATATTTCATCATGGATATGTGCTTTAGTAAGCTTTGTATGTCTTTGAAATCATTAGTGGATGTTTCAAGTTGTTCTTTTTTAAATGACCCTAATCAAATTGAACTTACTCATGCTCCCTCAACTCCTAATGCATTTTTTCCTTGTGATGTTGACATCATTGGAGAAGATGATGATAGCACATGAATAAGTTCCTAAATGATTGCCTTAACAACCTTGAAGCCAATGCATCTTTTTATCCATCAATGAAACAACCAACACCGCCTATAATTCCACCACCTAAGATATTTGGTTACTTACACCCTGAAACTAAGACAAGAATTGAACCTAAGTTCCCTACAATAGGGGAACCTAGTTCCTCTAAGAAAGAAAATACTCAACCATTCTATGTTAACAAAGTGACAAACATTCCCATCAACCTTGAAGAGACATAAGGAAAAGGATTCATGATCTTGAGTAAACAAGGATGTGACACAACAAGTGAATGTGAAATTCATCAATTCTTAGAACAACTATCAACTAAAAATACTAAAGATTTAGGATATCAAAATCCTCCCCCTGATATGAATGTCCTCCTTCCTAAATAACAACTAATTCTTCATAACAATGATAGGATTATCTTAGATCCTCCTCCAAACATAAGTGTTCTCCTTCCTAAAGAACAATCGATGCCTCATGACAATGAAAAAAATGGTAAGGAGATTATAGCTCCTCTCGCCCTAATTCCACCTAGAGAAATTGGTGAATCTAGCAAGTGCAAAAGACCTTACAAACTAAAGAAACTACAATTCCCTCACCCACCAACTAATATTGAAAAAATTTGTAGATACTCTTACACCGTGGACTTATAGTATTACCACCCATGCAAGAAACACCCAAATTATATCCTAAAGATGCAAATCTTCCACATTGACGATACCATAGAACTCTTGGACATAGTATCGATGTTTTTTGTGCTTTATAATGCATATTTAAACAACTTGGCATCATAGAAATAGTCCCTTAAAGTGGGACCCTTCCGATCCTTTCCATGTAGTAGTTGTAGAATAATAACATTCTCACTAATTCATGATATACATTTATTGAAAATCATTTCAAGTTGCAAGGAGCTCCTTCCCATCACCTACCTCGACTCATACTTGTATTACACTAAGTGGGGGGGAGAATTAGATAGCCTTTTCCTAGTAGTGCATTTTTCGTTGTCCCTTTAGCTAGGTTGACTCACATGTGCCTTATTGGTCTTGTGCATTATTTCTTTTTCATTTTCCTTTATGTGGTTGCATGTGTGTAAAGTGATCCCCCGTAACATTTTGTTTGATGTTCTCTATCTCTTTGTGATATTCCTCTATTTGTACCTACTTTCTTCTCTATGTCATCACTTTATTATATTTTTCCTTTATATTTTTCTTTTGTCTTGTGTTTTTATTTTGGGGATGAACGCAAGGCGTTCAAACATCCATGTCTCTTCCATGCTGACCCAAAAGGTTTTCTTTTTCCTTTTGGATGACACAAGGCATTGAGACATTCATGTCTCTTCCATGTTGACCCAAAATGCTTTTTCCTTGTTTTTGCTCCCTTTGTGTCATTCTTCCAGTTCTATGAGTATTTGGGGAATGATGATAGTTTTGAGCTCTCTAAAAACATTCTAGCAAGAACATACTGATCCCAAATACATAGATCCTTTATGTATGTTTGGAGTTTCATTTTGGGGGCAACCCCTCTCTTTCCTTTTGCATGATGTAGCTTTATTTGGAAACATATGACTTGGCATAGGGCTTTCCAAGTTAGCTCTCATGTCTTCTTTGTTGAGTAGCATTTATCATTTGCTACTTTAAATTAATTTCTCACAACATGGTGTTTAGCAATTTCTTTAAAGTGGGGGCATACATTATCGTTATTCTTTTGCATCTCTTATGATTCATGGTGTAGTCTTCTTGCTTCAGGTGATGCATCTTTCACTTTGTGGTTGACATTGGGTATAATGTCCCTCAAGAGTGTGATCTCTCTTAGCATATTGTATTCCTCTTAGTGGCTTGATGTGACACACTGCATTCTCTAAGTTGCAAACTTTCTATTTTTTGATTGGTCCTCTCTTGGAGACATTACACACAGTGTTTCCTAAGTTAAGACCTTACATGAATTAAGCAAGACTCCATTGGATTTTTTTTACATTTTGCATTTACAAGATTTCAGTTATATGGCCACCTTGCATAATACACTTTTCATGCATGTGGAAACATCTTGTTGTTCATGATTTCCAAGCATACAAATCTTTTCTTGCCTCATGAAGCTCGAAGTTCATTGTTTTTTCATGAGTCCCAAGCATACAAAGCTTTTCTTGCCTCATGAAGCTTGAAGATCATTGTCGCATGGTACCTTATTAAGGTTATCAGGAGGTATAACTTTGGTATGGTTTGATGGGTGTGTCACCAAAAAGTGTACACCTTGGCACTTTTTAACTCATTTTGGCCTTTTCCATTAGATTTTGGCCTTATTTTCCCTTCATTTGGGCTTGCAAGCTTGCAATTCGACAATAACCTAACAGTTTTTTACTAAGGTGTTGTGAAATGTTGTAACACATTTCCTCACTTTTCTAAGACCCTTTCAACATAATTCACCTAAACAACACCTTCTAACATCATTCCAAGACTTATGAAAAAGTGTTGTAAAGTGTTGTAATACATTTTCACACTTATCTAGGCTTATCACCCCTAAATTAACCCTTTTACTATGCTAATTTGTCCCCTTAATGTACTTTTAGTCCCGACTTAAGTTTTTTTTGGGAGGAAAATTTGATAAACTTCATAAAACACAAATTAATTACCGACCACCACTTGAAATTGCCCAAGTGGACTAGGTCACCACCTTGGACGACATAGTCCCTTTTGGCATAAATTTCAAATTTCAAACAAAATTCAATGGGAATCTTGCCTCCTAAACCCTAGTGTCAGCCTATCATGTTGCATTTTGGGAAAATTAGGGTTTTAAATGTACAAATAAGGGTTTTCACCTCCATTTTTATCTCTCCCAAGCTCATTTTTTCATCTCTTTACAAGTACTCTTGCACTCAAGCCTCCCAAGCAAGAAAACAAGCACAAGGGTTTCACAAGACACCTTCATTGGAGCTGCTCTTGCATGTTGCAGACCATCAACAACAAAGGTTTGGTATTAATTTCCATTAAGTTCATTATTCAATCTTACTTTCCTTTGGTTATATCTCATTTGGGTTTGAGTTTCCTTCAAAGGGGTTTGACTTAGGCAAACGCCTATTCCTAACCCCAACATTCTCTTAGTCTTTGCATGTGTTTGTAGGTTTGTATGTAGATTTGGTGAAGTACAAAGTGTTGGAGAAAGTACAAACATTCACCTCTAGTCACATCAAAGCATCAAACCCTAGAAGGAGCAACAAGACAAGTTGCAAGTAACTTTCGAGAGTTTCTATCATGGATTGTTGCAGAAGAAGGAAGTACCAATCGAGACCCACAAGATCAAGCCCTAAATCCTCATAAAGCATCAAGAGGACTAGGTCGCCCCTACTGGCGACCTTGTCGCTGTGCTAAGCTCGAAAAAGGGTTTTTGTATTTTTGGTTACCCTTTTCCCCGAAACCTATTTTGGCATAATTTCCTGGTTGGAGGACTAGGTCACCCCACTTGGCGTAAGTTTCCTTCTACAACTTTCAGACATTTTCCAGAATATTTTGGGACCAGTCATCTGCAAGATCCTATTTCCAGGTGCACACCTTCTATCCTCCTCTGTTGTTTTCCAGAATGCATACATTTAGGTCATCTTAGAGTAGTTCACACTAGCTTAGATTTACTTTGTTTACATGTGCATACATTAGATTAGTATCATTTTACTTTGTGTTTTTAGCCACACAATACACACCCATATCACAACCTTCATCAATCAGCCCCTCCCTTTGAATGCAACCACCAAAAATCTCATAACTACCTAGAGGCAAGAGTGTCATTCTCACACACCAAGTGCTCCTAGGGTGAAAAACCCTAAGGACCTAGTAGAGAGAACCATTTTTCCCTAGGTCTAGAGTTACATATTTGGTGGTTCAATGCGAAGTCGGTCTAAGGCATGACTTTCCCATAGCCACTTGTGTGTGTGTGTGTGTGTGAACACATATTGTTCGTGTGTGTATGTGTCTCACCTTCTTGGATTAATCGCCCAGTGAATAGCCTAGAGTTATGTTGCCTTAGAGTGAGCATGCATTTTTTCAGACAAATAACCTAGATCTAATCCACATCGACATGGAAAAATGGTTGAAGCTTGATCCACCCCTCTTTTGTTTTATTTATCTTTTCTTTTTGTCTTTGGCAATGTATGCTTATGCCTTTTTATTGCTCTTTATATCATTTTCATGTGTGTTCTTTCGTGCCTATGTTGGTTTTTCATAGGACCTTGATCTTGGGGGCTTGATCACCCCTCTTGATCGTTGCCATCCCATCTTACCAGATTTGGTGCACTTGGGCCCCTCTTGATGCATGTTTGTCTACTTTAGTGTGAGTTGGAAGCAAGTTCCTCCTCTCACTAAAGTGGGGCTAAATGTGGCAATTGAAAATGTATCCCTTAATTTTCCTTGCTATTTTGGGTCCTCCTTGTTAAATTGAGCTTAGTGTTGCCTTGATTTAGTGTTGTAATGTGTTTGATACATTCACATTAGTTCTTGGGTCCTTGTGAACTAAACAAACTTAATCATGCCTTATTTAGGATATTGCAATGTGTTGTAACACAATTTCACACTTTTCTAAGGTTGTCATTAATAATTGGGCTTCTTTATGCTATAATTGGCCTTATTTTGCATCCACAAGCCTCATTTAATGCATTTTTTCGAGGATGATCCTGACATAAATCAACATCCAATTATAATTCAGGTATTTTTAGGTTGTGTGGCCTAGATTTGGTGATCTGGGACTCATACACCACCTTGGGCGTATGAGTCTCACCTAGGGTTTTGGGACTTCATGCGATGTGTCTTTTGCTTTGTGGTGACATTGGGTGTGATTTCCTTCAAGAGCGTGATCTCTCTTAGCATATTATATTCCTCTTAGTGGCTTGATATGATACACTACATCCCCTAAGTTGTGAATCTTCTATTTTTTGGTTGGTCATCTCTTGGAGACATTAGGCACAATGTTCCCTAAGTTAAGACCTTACATGAACTAAGAAAAACTCCTTTGAATGTAGTTTACACTATTTTGTATTTACAATATCTATTTTCTGGCCACCTGGAATAATACACTTTGCTTTCCTATGGAGCCTTCATATGTATTCATGGGTGTCAAGCATACAAAGCTTTTCTTACCTCATGAATTATGTTGTTGTATTGTGTGGCACCTTATCAAAGTTATCAAGAGGTATAGCTTTGGTATGGTTGTGCGTATGGGATCCAAACTTAGGCGTGACTTTCCCATAGCCACTTGCTTATCTATGTGAGCACATATCGACCATGTGTGTATGTGTCTCATTGAGGGCTCACCTATTGAATGGCCCGAGGTTCCACTAGCCCTTGTGCTCATGTGTGTTTGGTTTGCATAGTGAAAATTTTGTTCCACTTGTAAACATTCTTGGACAAACAACCTAGATCTAGTCCACAACGTGTAGGAAAAATGGTCAAAGCTTGACCTACCCCTCTCTTTTTTTTATTTTACTTTCTTTTTGTCTTTATCAATGTATCCTTGTGCTTTTTTGTTGCTCCTTACATTATTTACATCCATGCTATTTTGTGCTTGTGTTGGTTTTCTACAGGATCTTAATCCCAGGGGCTTGTGGAACCCTCTCGATCATTGTCATCCTATCTTACTAGCATTGGTACACTTGGACCCCTCTTGATGAGAGTTTGTATATTTTAATGTGAGTTTAAAGCAAGTTCCTCCTCTCACTAAAGTGGGGACTAAATGTATTTTATAAAAATGTATCCCTTTATATTTTCACACTTGTTTGGGCCTTCCCTACTAAAATTGGGCTTCTTTATGCCTTATTTGGTCCTATTTTGTATCCACAAGCCTTAATTAATGCATCTTTCTGAGGATGATCCTGGCACATGTAATAACCAATCATAATTTAGTGATTTTGGATTATATAGCCAAAATATAGTGATGTGGGACTTATATGCCAACTTGGGCATATGGGTCCCACCTAAGTTTCAATGCCTAAACCTAAATTTGGCATTAAACTAAATATTTATTAAAATTTGTGTCCTGAACTTAGCCTAAAGGGACTCATATGTCCCAAATGGCGTATGAGTCTTGCTTAGCCTGAACCTAATTTTGAATTCAATTCTCGGTGGGATTTTATTCTCTTAGATCTAATATCATCTTGTAGTGTTATAATTTCAAGAAACCTGGCATAAACAATTATAAATACAAGGTTATTTCACATATTTTCTCCTAGAAATTCAGGTGAGCTTATGAGCTTTCAAGTGAGAGCATTATAGAGCATTCAAGAGTGATTATCAAGTATTTTGGAGCATTATTCAAGATTCAAGCATCATGTCAAATTCATCATGCATCATGTTTATTTTTGAGCTAACATTTGTAACATGTAGGGTTTTATGATTCAAGCAAGCATTCAAGTCAAGATCCATATCCTTCAAGCAAGAGTCAAGATCTACATTCATGCTATCCATTACATACAAGATTGCAGCCTTTTGTTCAAGGGTTTGGTGAGTTGCAACATATCATATTTTTCATTCATCATTCCTTCATTCTATTTTATTTTATTTCAAGGTTTGATTTCCAAAATGGGGTTTGACCAAGGCAAACTCCTATCCACTAAAAAAAAAAATCCCTCTCTTTGATGTGTGATTTGCAGATCTAGGTTGAAGATCCATTGAAGAGAAAGATTGGAGAAAATTTGTCAAGTTGTCAAAGTTGTCATCTACATTGCAAGATCACGAAAATTCACCTACATGTTGCAATTCAATATTTCAAACTCAAAATGTTGACAGGAGAGAAGCTACAAGAGAACCTAAGAGGATATCAGAGTTTTAGATCAACCCTGATATTGGGACTAAATTGCCACTTGTGGCATATGAGCACCGGTATACCAGCTTTTAGGTATTTTCTGTAAATCCTGGTTTAGTAGTTCTAGATTCTAATTTCGGCTCGAAACCCTAAACTAGGACTAAATCACCCCTATTGGCATGAGTCTCAGAGTACATTACAAGTCAATATTTCTAGGGTTTCAGACCCTCATTCAAACCTCTTTAGTTTTTATGTGCATATCTATTTATCTCTAGTTTATTATTCTGATTTGAGTTTATTTTCTAGATCATATCATTAGGTTTGTCTTGTCATTTATATTCTTTGTATTCCAAGCTTTTCCTTGGTGGTGAACCCCCTTTTAGTCTTTAATCACACCCCTGGGACACCTTATTGAAGATCTCTTTCCCTCATTCCATCCCTAGATTGAGATCTCTAAGGTTTCCTTGAGTGAAACTTATAAGAAATTAGTTGTTCTATCTCCCAAAACATAGAGCGACAATTTTCAATGTTTCACGTCAGAAGAATATGAAATACATTTTTTTAAACCTATAGCCAATGAAACTTGAAGTTTGAGAACATTTAGATTTAAAAACTGATAATGTTTTGAAAGTTATGAGCATTATACAAAAATACATTTATTTGATATTTAAACTTAGTGCATGTACAAAATATATAATAATTAATATTGAATTTGTAATGAGGAATAACTTATATTTCTAGAATGTTGAGAATTTTCTGAAGAAAAAAATTTCATGTAATTAAATTTGATTAGAAATTTTTGTTAGCTTCAAGTCTAAAGTTTGAGAAAAATTATACAACAACACTAAACATGCAATTTTGAAAGTGTTAATCAATATTGAAACTCCCACTTGTCTAAATCCAAGATATTCCCAAAATAATTTTAAAAGAAATCTAAAATTAAACTAAAAATGTAAGAATTTTTTATTGAACAATTTTATTTTTCATTATCATTATTTGTTCCATTAGGGTAATGTAATCACCTAAGTTCAATTGTGAAGTACATACATTCAACGCCTTTCTTTATTCATCGGAATCTATTCCTAGAGAAGAATATCATAATTGCTCATCTTACTCAATATAGAAGCTTCCAGTAGAGTTAAAATTCCCACCACTCGATTTTTCCTTACTCAAATATACATGTGGTGAACACACACAGGCAGTGATGGTGATTAAAGGTATTCCCACTAAATTATTTGAGTAATCTACTAAACCACCAAAAAGATTTGTCAAACGAGACATCCAGAAAAACGAACATATGAACGGTTTTATTTATTTTGAAATATGTTCTGTAAATGGCTTGTAAATAATTCATCAACAAACGGATGCACGATGTTCTGCAACTACCCTTCAAAGGTAAACACCACTGACTGCTACAACGCACGAGCTATAACACACGTAACTAGCTAAAGATGGATTTTATTTCTCTTAAGATTAAGAAGTTCCATCTTCAACGAGCTACACCACACGTAACTTTCTCCTCGAAATCGAGACTCTATCCATTTCTTCCTCCATTCAAATTGCTTGTTCAGTACCCATGAACATAACAAATAGAATTGTCGTAACGATTCTAATTTCAAATTTTAACAAATAAATCATAAGGTACCTTGCATTTTCTATGCCTGCCATTGGGTTCTTCCCGTAATGATTACCTTGAACTTTCCAAAAAAAAATTGAACCGACTTTCAAAATTTTGGTTTTGACGATGGTGAATAGATCATACGTATTCGTATTACTGTTTGTATTGAAAACTAATTCTTCTTTAAAGTCATGTCCAACGAGGATTCATTCCGGAGACTTTGTTATTATCTTATCCACCATTCTTCACTTGACATATTCTTCTACCTTGTTCTCCTATAAAAACAACATATAACAAGCTAACAACATATTCTTCTACCTTGTTATTCATTTCGCTTGTTTCGTCTAATGTCTGTCATGAAGGAAAAGGCAAATATGTCGAAAGTAATACTTGCAATTATGATAATGGTGGGCACAGTTTTAGGAGAAGCAGAGATTGATAGAAGCAGTTTTCCGCCTGGATTTATCTTTGGAACTGCATCTTCTTCCTATCAGGTTTGGTTTTCCTTCATTTAAGTTGCTGCTTAATAGAATTTTCAGATTATCGAGTTTAACTCGCGTTTGCAGGTGGAAGGTGCGTATCTCGAAGACGAAAAGGTCTAAACAATTTGGATGTTTTTACGCACGCTCATCCAGGTTTGTTCGGATATGCGTTCATCAGCTTTATTGCTTGATTTTCCTTATTTTCCTTGATTTTAAATTACATTAATGGTTACAATTAATAACGCAGAAAATATTGCTGACCGAAGTAATGGGGATCTAGCTGATGACCAGTATCATCGTTACAAGGTACTTATCACATAATTATCCAAGTGTCGATCTTTCTGTTTTTTAATATCATAGCTTTATAATTAATGAAAACGGCGGTGCAACGCAGGAGGATATTAATTTGATGAGTTCCCTCGGGGTGGACTCCTATCGCTTCTCCATATCGTGGTCTCGCATTCTTCCAGGTATATTGATAAGCCATGTCCTTACAATAACTTCATTTAGAGCGCTTACAATTCATGTTATTT
The DNA here is from genome assembly GCA_007115665.2 of Sequoiadendron giganteum. Classification (NCBI taxonomy): domain Eukaryota; kingdom Viridiplantae; phylum Streptophyta; class Pinopsida; order Cupressales; family Cupressaceae; genus Sequoiadendron; species Sequoiadendron giganteum. Next base: position 505,238,795 of record CM021109.1, read on the forward strand.
CATTTGTCTATGCTATTTGTGATAAAGCTGGAAGCGGAGCTATCAACGCTAAGGGAATTAAGTTTTATAATAATATCATCAACACTCTACTGTCAAAAGGTATGTGGCTGTGTTCAAGCTTTATTTAAAAATGTTTCTGATTTTGGCATATTTTATGTGTAGGCTGAGTGATCTACCATCGAGTCAATTTTCTTTGTGACCAGAAGGTTTTCTTAGACTTGATTTAAGTGTGGCTAAATTCTCTAACGAGTTTCACTATATTTATGGTTGTTGCAGGAATTGAACCATTCGTGACCTTGAATCATTATGATCTTCCACAGCAATTAGAAGATTCATATGGGGGCTGGTTGAATCCCTACATCATGTAAGTTGTAACCTATCTGTTCGTTGATTTTCTATAACAGCTAATTTTTATTTTTCTGAGCTACATTGTGATCAAGTATTTGACGCTTGCAGCAAGGACTTCGAAGCATTTGCAGACATTTGTTTTGCAGCTTTTGGAGACAGAGTGAAATACTGGGTAACATTCAATGAGCCGAATATATTTGTTCAGGGCGGTTATCTTACAGGAACTTATCCCCCTTCTCGGTGTTCTTGGCCGTTTGGGAATTGTACTGATGGAAATTCAAAAATCGAACCCTACGTTGCTGCTCACAATGTTATCTTATCACATGCAGCGGCGGTTGATGTGTACAGAACGAAATATCAGGTTAGAAATTAAATTTATTTAGAGGGTGTTCGATGCACAATTCATACCAGAATTTCTGATGCATTTTTATACAATTTGAACGTGAGAAATAATTATAAATCACGTAAAATTGCAGAGCAAGCAGGGAGGGTCTATTGGGATAGTAATCTCGTCTACATGGTACGAGCCTCTGAGGAGCATACCAGATGACAGATCTGCCGTCGAGAGATTGTTGGCATTCGACACGGCCTGGTAAGAAAGGGCCCGGCTTAAACTTAAAGCATGTTTTCATTCGACTACACTGTTACCTGTCCAGTGTAAACTTACGTTAGCTTAATAAACTGTATTGACATGGATCAGAGTGTGTTATTGATTGATGCATTGATTGGTTGTGCAGGTTTCTGGACCCTATCGTTTATGGGGATTATCCTCCTGAAATGCGACAAATGTTAGGGAGGCGTCTGCCTACTTTCCCCAGAGAAATGTTAGTGAAAGTAAAGGGTTCATACGATTTTATCGGTATTAACCATTACTCAACAGTGTATGCCAAGGACTGTCTCTTCTCGCTTTGTTTGAAAATACAGTATTGTCCAGATGCATTAGTCTATATAACTGGTAAGCCGACTCAGTAAATCATAGAGGTCAATTTTACTAGAAAACTTTTGATGACGAGTATTCTTATTCAACATTGACTCGCTTGCAGGTGAAAGAGACGGAGTTCCAATAGGCGAGCCGGTATGTATTCCTTTCAACTTTTAATCTTATCTCTGCTTAATGTTCATTTATAATGATTATCATTTTGGAATTCAATGGCATGGCAGACGGGCATGGAGGGATCCTTTGTTGTGCCATTTGGCATGGAAAAGATTGTGATGTACGTGAAAGAAAGATATAACAACCCTGTAATTATCATCACAGAAAACGGTGGGTACATGCAAGGATTTACTTGATCCGTTAACTTTCATACTCAGACACGTATTTCATGTTATAATGGTGGAAGTGCGCACAGGTTATGGTCAACAAAGTCATCCGTCGGCCCCAGTTGCAGATGCTTTGAATGATGATCGAAGAATCAACCAAATGGAAAGTTATCTAACCTATTTGGCAGCCGCAATACGGTGTGTATAATGTACCCCCATAACAGCTTCTAATTGATTCAATACTTTTCCTTGATATTTTCTTAAATGAAGGCGTTGGCTGTTGTTATTTGTAGAAAAGGAGCAGATGTAAGAGGTTACTATGTGTGGTCGATTCTGGACAATTTCGAGTGGCTGTACGGCTACACTAAACGGTTTGGCCTTTACTATGTTGATTACGCCACTCAGAAACGAATTCCAAAGCTCTCTGCCAAGTGGTACAAGAATTTCCTCAACAAAAATCATGGATCACACAACATTCCACAAGTCAAGGGGAGAACCAACAAAGTGAAGCAACTTTTCTCTCATGAGACACAAGTCATATAAAATGAAAAGATCATCATTAATTTCAAATTGGGAGAGAGGATCTAGTACTTGAGTATGTTTTAATAGTTGTTATATCATTTGTTGGTTTAATGTCCAATATTTTAACAATATTTGATTAATAATTGTGACTTTAAAGTTGTTAGTGCTGATGATGACTACCCATAATTGAATGAAATGTATTTCTTAGATCTAAAAAACAACAAATCATGTGAAGCCACATCAGCGCACCAATAAAACATGATTTAGTGCACAACTATTAGTCTCACTTTTTTGGGGGGGTCTTTTTGGACACCTTCACAAAAAGCATCTTCATGTGGCATCATATTTGATGATGTGGCCTTGAGATCTTTGTTATAAGCAGGGGACTTGCCAAGTAAGCTATTGTAAAAAATTGAGAGTGATTTGAAATTTCCACATAGGATTTTAACAAGCATGAAGTTAGGGTGCTCAACTTCAATCCATATAAAATGGAAAGATCACCATCAATCTCAACTTATTATAAGTAATTCATTATTGACATCCGTCATTCACAATATTATTGTAATGAAAATTAGTAATGTATATTTATCTTTTAAGGCATAATAAATATGATTATTATGGTAAATGTAGCTACATTTTGTAAGAAGTTTGTATTCATAAACAGTCTTAATATGTCATGTAGGCTTTATCATAATGTGGATTTTTTTACATTAAATTAAAAAATTCAAGCAAATTATTATATAAAAATTAAAGCAACTCATTTACATTGTTAAGTTTATTCATTCTCTAAAAAAGATTTTGTGATAAAGGGATGGGATTGAAAATGGAATGTTTTGAAAAACATTTTTTAATTAAAATAAATTTATATTTGTATTAAAATAAATTTATATTTGTATTGAAAGGTGTAATGGTTATATCATCAAACAAATATATTTAAGTTAAAAAGTTAAAGAGTATGTTTGATTAATATATTAGAAGATACATTCTTTGTATTTATCAATTTTTATATGTTAAGTAACATTTAAGATATAATGTATTTAAATTTTGTTTTTTGTATTGTTTTTGAAAGCTTATGTTTTATTTTATAGATTATGTCAATAATTACAAGAAATAAATGTCTCAAGGTACTATTTAATTTATAATTTTTAAATGAACATGATATCTTGTACGACATTTAAAATATGCTCATGTTATGTATTTATGTATAATAAATTGAAGGAAAAATTTATAACAACTTCAATTTTATTTTGAATGCAATTTTCAATTTCCTTTGCTTTTGTAAAAAAAAACATATTTAGCCGATAGGCTATTCTGGGTGGGGAAGACCATCGGAATTGTCTATTGTCAGACGTTGTGAAACATTGTGAAATGTCGGGAGACAATTCCGTTGTCAGACGCCGTGAAACACTGTGAAATGGCGTTATTTTTCATCAGGACACCCCGTCAACAAGTATGGGCATTTGATCGATGCTCCCGTCAGCAGTATGGCTCGCAGCTGCTCGCGCCATTCCTCAGCCTTCCTATCCTCTCCATGCATAGCCTGGCATTTAACAACCCACCAAATCCTCAGTGGACATAGTAAATGTCAAGCAGTTTTAAAATGGCGTCGATCTTCGATGATTTTCTGCGGTGTAATATTCATGGGAAAGCGCTTTGCTCTATGGCTCAGCCTCCATATTTGTAAGTAAATCCTCCTTGTTGTAATTTTGTTTCAGTGTGAAATAGGTCTCTGTTGTTTCGAAAAAGGTTTTTGTTGTTTCTTTTGCATAGAGGACAAGTTTGTGTTGTTCTCAAGTCATAGAATCAACATTTTTGAAGTTATTTGTAGCCCACATAGTAGAGTAGTTGCTCCTTGCGTAGGGGTCTCCCTATTGCCACCCTGGCATCTCCTCCTCCCATCTAATATTATGGAGAAAGTATTAGTTGTCTTTGTCCAGATGATTTATCATAGTAGTAAAAAAATGGGAATAAATCAGAATTGGGCTCGGGTTAGAGACAAAATTAAGAGCGGATTAGGGAAAAATAGAAAAATATTGCTACAGAAATCAGTACTAAATTAAGAAACCCTAATTTATTGGACCAAAAAATCACTGAAAATGGTGGAAATTTGAGTTTTAAAAATGGTTTGTGATCTTAACATGATTTATTTGCTAATTTATCTACGAAAAATCATTTTGATCATTTTCTCATAAACAAAATCAAGTTTTTTTAATTCAAAAATTTGGGAAATGTCCCAAGTTGCGACTTCTGTATATCTTTTATGACAGTGCCAAGAATGATAAACATGAAATTTTGTATCTCTTTTGTCAACGATGTTAATATATGTCAATTTTATTTTTCCTTTTTGGTATCTGTACGTAGCTTATATTTCCTCTTGAATTTTCCGCTACAAACGCCATATTTTTTTCTTACATCATATTTAATAGTAAACCTAAGATAGTCCTCGAGATTTATTTATGTAGTTTTCTCATAAATATAATTCTTTACTGTACAGATCCATAGTTTAAAAAATAAATGATTGGTGGATATTATGGAGAAAGAATTTCATTGATTTTCATTATTTGCCAAGGAGTCGGGTACGTAGTAGCTACCCTAGCTTGGTTAGCTCCCCTCCTCTTCTCTAGCCTGGTCTAGCTCGGCTTTAGTGGTAGCTCAGCCTGCTCAAGATAGCATGCTTAGCTCTCGGTATGGCTTTGTTCAACACCCCTCCTTTTGTTTCCCCCATGACCCTCTCTCCCCATTTGTCTTTGTCCAGAGAAATCACTATTTCTGGTTAGCTCGGCCCGAGATTGTTTGTTCCCTAGCCAGCCCTTGTTTGGTTCATCTCTGATGAAGAGCTGCTCTGGGAGTAGTGTAGCTCAGCTTGAAATCAAACACAACTTGTATAACTTTCAAAATTAAGATGTCTCCCCTGTACAACTTAAATTTTAAATTTTAATTTTAAATTTTATCACTTAAAGGATGATGGATTAACTTAGGAAAATCATTATATTTGCTCCCATTTTTTAATGCAGAATTCGGTAAATGCTGTCAAATTTGTCCATAGGGAGTTACATTTGTGGCAAAGAGCAGAAACCACCTTTGATGTTTTCTGAATATATAGGAGCGTTAAGCAACGGTAATTTTTATCACTTAATTTTTGTCATAACTAAGGGAGTTTAGGAATATAGTTGTGAATTTAATGGTAAGGTTTTTCCTCATCATAACTATATGGTTTTAAGAATTTTATTTGTGAGTTTTTGTTGTTCTTGAAATTTCATGCGAATTACCAAACAAGTATTTTTAAATTTTCTTCAAATAAGAATCATGGAGTGAAAGGGAGAATGCTTGTTTCTAAAGATGAAAAACCTCAAAGGTAAGGAGAAAATTTAGGTTTAAAATATACACAAGTGGCTGATACAAAGGAACTATAAACACTGTGTCTATGACAGAAACAAACAATAAATATTGTTCATCTTATAAGGTCTTTAGTCTCACAGAGAGACTTATTTATTGCATTTTAAAGCTAGAAATTTAAAGAATTTCCCGTGTTTTTTTTAAGGAAACCTGAAACAAGAAGGATGGTGTGAAATTTGTTTAAATTCAAAGTACAACTTCATATATTAATGTAAATATATCGCTTAGTCAGTTTCTCCATTTACGTGTCCCTACTCTTACGACTTTCTATATATTGAAAAAGGAAAAAGTAATGAATTAGTTACCCTGAAAATTAGGAAGATAAAACCAAATCTTCTTGCACTTGACCTCCAGATGTCTTTTCTTATACATAGTTAATCTTGCAAAACCCAGCTTATAACAATTTACACTTTCCTATACATATTAATGTATGCATCACTCAATATAATTGTACCTTATGTAGTTGTTCTATAGCCTTATGTAGTTGTTCTATATAGGTGGTAGTTAAAGGTGTGATTATCATATAATCAAATATAATTGTACCTTATGTAGTTGTTTTATAGCCTTATGTAGTTGTTCTATATAGGTGGTAGTTAAAGGTGTGATTATCATATAATCAAGTTGTTTAAGAGGCCTTTTAAAATAACTAGCTGTATAGTGGAAGTTTATATTTATCAATTTAATAATATAAATTAACAAATGTTTATTTCTTTCATTTTATTTAGCATTTACTTGTGATTCTATTTCGAATCATTATATTTGATAAAAGTTGATATTATTAACTTGTGACTTACTCATTTTCTTAATAAAGATAATTTAAAATACTTATATAGTAACTCAATATATTGAAAGAGACCTTGGAATTAAAAAAACTACAAGTTATACCAGGAGGAAAATTGTTAGTTATGGTAAAACAATCAAATATTATACTAAAAAAGTGTTATATTCTTATACTAAAAGTATAATAACTAACTCATAAAAATAAGTCAACAAGTAATGGCAAACATCCACCCACCTGTAGATATAATCACCATCTCCAGTAGCTCCTCTGAGGGGGACATTACAACACCAAAGCCTGATGCTTCTCCTTCGTTGCCATTAGAGTCATCTTTGGTTAATTGGGGTGGGATGTACCAGAGAAATATAGTAGTTTTTGCAGAGAACATTGTGCGAGGCTATGAGGACGTTATTGAAGATGCTAAGAAGACATCTGATGATGCATGCCATGCGCAAAACCATGACATCAAAATGGTGCAGCAGGCAGTCCAAAAATTCCATACAACATATATTGTTTTGGATGCGTACTGTGATTTCCTCCGAGCATTAAAATATGATGCGCTTTACAACATGGGAAATTTAGCTAGGCTTAGGGAAGATTTCCTAAAGCTCCTTTCAGACTTACAATAGACTGCAAATAGCTTCCTTAAATTGCTACAAGTGTTTTTTGCGTTGTTGGGGAAAATGGTTTCCCTCTTAAAATGAATTGAAGCCATCATACGGAATGAAAACTTCTAATTATGATCATCGAATACCTTCTTTTTGGCTTGCTCCCTAGGTTGCGATACCATGTATACTCTACCACTATATGCTATGGTGGGAAGAATGTACACCTCCTTCTCCATATCTACTACTTCATCCTATGGTCCTTTCATTGTAAAGATCCATCCAAAAATATTATACTTTGCTTGATATTTCTAAGTGTGTATTCCTTTGTGTTGAATTTAATGTATCTTTCAACTCTTATAATCTCAACTGTATAAATGTATCTTTCAACTTTGGCCCAAAATTAATTACATATAGAAGATCTATTTTCCTTTGTTCACTCCCCACAATAAGGTGGAGGTTAATAAATAGCGGTCATAATTTAATTGGCCTACTCTACTATATCTTGCAACTATTTGGTATATTTTGATAGAAAGGTTCTTTTACCTGTGAATTTACCCCACAAATCCTTATATCCAATACACTTTTGCAAGGTTTTTCTACTTGCACCGCACCATGGAAAGCTTATTAATCGTGAATGCAATTAGATTAATGCATGAAGGAAACATGACTTTGGAACCCCATGTCCAAATCATTGCAATCTCGAGTTTTGGATCTGAACATGCGTGTGACAAACGATATAGGCTAGACATCTCCGACAGTGTCCACAATCACAAGGCGCCATTGCCGTCCAGGTACAACGACATCATAGATTCTAGCAAGATCTTGCCTGGCTCCATAGTACGCCTAAAACGATACAACTGCCCCCAAATAGCTAGCACACGGTATGATTGTATATTCATTACTCTTTTACATAAAATAAATTACCCTTACAATCCACTTACATATTGCTGCTTATACTTTCTCTCATGATAACTATTTAGGTGGATTGTTATTATCGACCTCGACATTGTTCTCACAACGCATGCTATAGTTGGTGACCTAGTCTTCCTATGTCCAGAAGTTCCTGAACAAGTTGACCAACCACCAAAAGAATCCTCTGCTTCACCTTCAACTTCAAATAACCCTTGTCTTCCTACAAGTTTACCCCCCAAATGTCTACTATTTGGTATCAATCCAACCAAGGGAAAGGACGCCCCAATAGCAATCACCCCTATCAAAAATTTGAACCCGTTCCAACCAAGGTGGACCATCAAAGCTTGTGTAACTATAAAGAACAAAATACGCACGTACAACACAAACAGAGGAAGTGGTCACCTCTTTACCTTCAATATTATTGATTGTGAATGAATTGAGACATGTGTGACGTGCTTTAATGAAGCAGCAGACATCCATTATGAAAAAATCACTGCCGGAGCAACATACACATTATCTGGAGGATCAATATGCCCTGCTAATAGGGTCTATAACAAGCTTAATAGTGGGTTGGAAATTTTGCTACAGGCTGATTCAAAGATAACCCTCTATGCAGATGACCAATCCATCCCAAAAGACCATTACTCATTCACACCACTCAATGAAATTTTAAGCAAAACCATCAGCTCAAGCATTGATGCCATTGGAGTAGTCATTTGCATACAGCCATGCTCCACAGTCAGAAGAAGAGATGGGACAGAGGTTGCAAGCTGTACTATAACAATAGTGGACATTAGCAACACAACTATAGATCTTACTTTATGGGGATCATCAGCTGAAAAAGAGGGTTCACAGCTCCAACATAAATACCTCCTACATGAATCAACAACTGTCGCTATTAGAAATGGGCATCTCTCTGAATTCAATGGAAAGGCGATTAACACCTCTTCAAGTACAAAAATATGGATTGACCCTGAAATACAGGAGGCAGAGCAGATTAAAACTTGGTTCAAAGAAAATGACATTGGCATCCAATATTCGTCTACTAACTCCCTGCGGATGTCTCCACTTCCTAGAAGATTGACGATTAGTGACATGCGGCAAGAAGCTCTAAATACAACACAACCTCTACAATGCATGGTATTGGCAACAACCCACTTCATAAAAATGGACTCATTCTACTATCCAGCTTGCCCTTCTAGAGCAAACAACAAGCCTTGCAAGAAAAGGTTATCCCAAATAGATGATGGAAACTAGTTTTGTGCAAAATTTAATGCAATACTTGCCAACTGTGACTATAGGTATATACTCCAAGTCAAGTTGCAGGACAACACAGATATGATATGGGTGGTTGCATTTGATGAAGGAGCAACAAACCTACTGGGCATGCCTGCAAACAAACTGCTGACCAAACTATCGAAGCAGTGATTAGAGATGTATTGAACAAGAAATACCTTTTCACAGTCCGTTGTAATGTTGACATGTACAATGGTGAACAAAATTTGAAACCAACTATTGGCAAGGTCGAACAACTGGATTACACTGCAGAAAGTACCTTGTTGGTCGAGACTATCCAAAAATTGTGTCACAAAAAGGTTGCTCCCTCTGTGGACTTTTTCGACACAGTAGATATCGAAGTATACCTTCCATGATCTCCTTACACGTGTAGTATGTAAATTTCTTCTACCAGAGAAAAATATGTAAACCATGACTTGATCTAGAATATATGTCTGAAAAAACAATCATATTCTATATAGCTCTTTTATATATCTTTTAATATAAAAAATATGATGTTCACAACATTCCATGGATTTCCATATGTATACTCTTATGATTCTTCCTTTCCTTACCTAGCTCTTCATGCTAAACATTAATTGCATGCTCATTCACCACACTTACAAATGATTGTTGTAACAATAAATATATATATGTTTTTTTGGCATTTACTTATCCACATTTGACAAATGGTGCTTGTGCCCCAATAAGCAATACCTTTATATTTACAATTACAATGCATCCTTGCATCTCTTTGGTTACATTAGTTTTCCTTTATTCCTTGTATTCAATACCAGTACCAGTATGTAAATGTGTCTTTGCATTTATAGATATATAGATTGCACTTCGTTAAACATTTCTAGCTTCATTGGTGTCACATTTATGTAATACCTACTTGTTTAGTGCCTTTACAATGAGTTGTGTTATTAATTTGCCTTATCATTTCCAGACCCACAAATGGCAGACTTCTCCATACAAAACAGTAGAGTTGGCTCACATCAAACAGAGATCCGAAGACAACTAAGACAAGAAATAAATCGGGTTTACTATGCTTGCCATAGAGAAGAGATAGCTACTCGAAGGCGCATAAGAAGATTGCAACAAAGTCAAACCAACCCACAAGAAATAGAAGCCCACAGGCAACAACATTCTTAGAGAAATCAAGATTACTATGCTCAACATAAACAGGAAATAAATGCAAAAAAGAACACACGCTATTTGCAGAAACAAACATCACAATGTCAAAATATGCAAACACAACAATACATGGAACATGGAACACCATTCAAAAACAATCCTAACTTCATGGCAGCAATGAAAAGATTCTGACAAAGAATAGATCGCTTTTCCAACCGAAAACATGCACTGTATGCAAGGAACGTTACCCATGCATGCTCTTCATTCATCTGATACTCATGCTACTTGTAAAAGATGCCTTGCCGAGAGAAGCATCCCTCATTTCTTTGCACTCAACAACATGGACCTAGGAGAACAACCTGCAGTCTTGAAAAGACTAACCCAAGTGGAAGAAATGTTCATTGCCAGAGTCAACCCAATGCTACAAGTAACATGCACTCTTGGAGGCCAGTATAAATATAGCGGTCACACAATTTGCTTCCCACAAGATATAGATCACATTGCACAGGTTCTTCCATGAAGAATACAAGACTTGGACATGCTCATAGTGCCGAGGCTCCATACAGAAGGACACTATTACGATTGTTATGTAAGTAGAAGCTATATCAGAGATGCATTGCAATACAAACTCAAATATGACCCATACTATAAAGATGTTGCAATAAATTTTGACCGCTTGGAGCAATTTCCACAAGTAAGAACAAACATATCAAATATGCTCCACACAATTGAAACTAACAAAGCCATAGTATTGCCAGGTAATGAAAGCGACTATGATGGAGATGATATTTCAAGTAGCACAGTAAACACATCATCGTTTATGTCCAAGTTGCCAAACAAATGCCCTAAATTAGAAATAATTAAGAAAACACTGGACCTTGAGGACAACACACAAATGGTTATCGATTGGCCTGCAATAAAATCGTCTCCAATAAATGAATACAATACTGAGGGGTTGCTCGATATGGCATTTCCGACACTCTTTCCAAATGGAACTACACTACAAATGCAACCATGACTTAGGGAAGTGCACATGCATGAGTATGCACTCCACTTGATGAGATTCCATGACCAAAGGTTTCGAAGGCATCCAAGGTTCTAATATTTCATGTTTAACCTTATGATGTGGCATCGCAACCAGGGTATCGCAACAATTTTCATTAAACAAAACGCAAAAGAGAACATGCCAACCACTATTGAAAACCTCAGAGCACATCTCAAAAATTTCCCCAATACATAGTTAGCTGAAGAGCTCATGCACTTTGGATCTTCAATGCGGGGCACAAGACTGTACTAGAACAAGTGTCGTGGTGAGCTAACAAATATGATCAACCAAATAGGCTCTCCCACTCTTTTCTTCACATTAAGTGCAGCAAACACAAAGTGGCCAAACCTCCAACATTTGATCTCAAATGACATAGTGCTCAAAGTGCAAACAAATAATCAACGCCTGGATAATGTTATCAATAACCCCCACATGAAATCACTATACTTGCATCAACGCTTCACAGTCTTCCGCAAAGAAGTCATTGAGAAACTCCTTGCAACAAAAGATTACCGGTATAGATATGAATGGTAGCATCGGGGCACTGCACACGTCCATGGATTCCTTTGGCTCCAAAATGCACCAAACATGGATAACCTTGATTGGCAGGACAATACTGAAGTTGAACGGGCAAGAACATACTTCGACAAGTATGTCAGTGCTTGGAATCCTCGCAATGCATCATGCAGAAACAACGCCATCTACCGATCTTCATTGGATGATCCTTGCTTGCTAGACACAACCAAGATATTTGTTGTAGACCCCTCTCATGACTACATAGAGATAATCAATCGAGTCCAAAGGCACACAAAATGTAGAGAGGGAACATGCTTACGAAAGAAGGGAAAAAAGTTGAAGTGTCAATACAAAGCTCCATGGAAAGAACAGATAATGTCTACCTTATCATGTAACAACACTGGGAAAAAATAATATGAACCTGCAAGGAATGATGATAGGCTAAACATACACAATCCAAAAATGATGTCAATATGGAGGGCCAACATAGATTGCGAACTTGTCATCTCGCGATCACTTGTACTTAATTACATTGCCAAATATGCATGAAAAGCAGAAAGAACATCTGAGACTTGTACTGATATGTTAGCAAGAATTTATGCATCCCAAAAAGAAGACGACCCATCCCTCACAGCGTACCAAAAATTCATGGCAGAGATTGTTGCAGAGCATGATATTGGAGCACAAGAAACATGCCATATGTTGCAAAAATTACCGCTTGTTGTTTGTAATCGACCTTTTGCATCTTTAAATGTTGGTTGAAAGATGTTCCATCAAATAACAAGAAGACCAGATGAAGAAAACCTCCAACCTAGCTACCTTCATTCCTACATCAATCGCCCTCCAGAATTGGAGACAATAACCCTACTCGAGTCAGCCCGCTCTTTCACCTATTCTGCAAGTCGCAAGGGATGCAAGTGGAAAGAAAGAAAGGTGAAAGCGATTGTCAATGTTTTCCCAAAGTTCTATACCACCCCAGAAGAGGACTCCGACCATTTTGAAACATTCTTCTGGAGCGAATTACTACTATACAAACATTTCCAAAGCTTCAAAAGCAACATAGGAATTACTAAGGGACATAATAGAAATGAATGAATGGGAATTATTTTCACAAATCGGGCCCTCAAACAATGTCAGCATAAATGAGCTTGAGATGCTTGGCAGGCATGAGTTTGATAGAAACAACTTATAGAATCAACATACAGTGCCCCACGACCTTCATGGCAATGCTACACAATTCATAGCCATGAAAAAAACATGCAGCCAAGAAGAGCACACTCTAGGGCAGATTAATGTACCAAACTATACCCTTTCGCCCAAACAAAAACTAGCACTCACACATATTATTGACCATAGCAACCATCACTCAAATAAACCATTGCACATGATCATACAAGGAATAGCAAGTATAGGAAAATCCTACTTGATTGCTCGCATAAGAAAAGCACTCCCTGAAAGCTAGCTGCTTGCATTAGCTCCTACAAGGGTTACTGCATTTAATATACATGCATCAACTATACACTCAACGCTTCAAATTCCTATCAAAGAAATGCACCCATTGCAGGGCCAAGCATTAACAACATTTCAAGAAGAGATGAAAAGCATTAGATATATTTTGATTGATGAGATGAGCTTCATAGGGCCAAAGTTACTATTGAAAATTGATGCAAGGCTACGTGAGGCCTTCCCGCACCAACAACACCTATACTTTGGTGGGGTTTCAATAATCATGATTGATGACCTTGCCCAGCTTCCGCCTGTAATGGACAGACCTATTTACACATCACAGTCAACTGCAAGAACACTTTGGCACCAGTTCACGATTGTAGTCACCTTAGAAATAGTATTTCATCAACAAGGTGAGACTCCAACACAAAGACAATTTCGTCAAATACTACAAAACATACGAAATGCAGAAGAAACACAAGAGGATTGGAAACTTCTAATGACACGCACAGACAAGCAGCTCACCTCGACTAAAAAAGAACAATTTAACAGTTCAATGCACCTATTCACTACGAATGATTTAGTTAGAATGCACAATAGAAGAATGTTAAAATTGTTGAATCGTCCAATTGAAATTAGTATTGCAACAAGAACCAGAACCGGAGCAGATAATGTAACTACTAATGAACAACTTGAAAAACACGTATTGCTTTGTAGAGGACAGCGCATCATGCTCACAACCAACATATGGACACAAAACCACCAGAAATACCAATTTATGTTGTAGCAAGGATCGACAATTATAGCGGCCCACCATGGAATGAAGTTGACCCCAAAAGTGTTCCGATAATACCTATAGTATTAGGTAGCCGACGGCAGCACCCACTTACAATGGCATGGGCTATTACCATACACAAATCCCAAGGCCTAACACTACAGAAAGCAACAATCGACATTGGAAAAAAAGAAAGGCAAGGACTAACATTTACAGCTATCTCTAGAGTAAAATCATTGGACGGCCTTCGCATCCAACCAACTTTCACTTTCGAAAGATACTCGAAGATGCAGAACAATCCATATACAATTTTGAGGAAATAAGAGGAGACTCGATTACAACAACTGTCTCCAACAAGTGCAGGTACACACCTCTTCTCCCTTTCCCCTCCACATCACCCCCTACTATTGTCAGATCATCATTACCACATTAAATACAAATTCCTATTTTGCAGATACCTACTCCAGAGCATGACAAAATCAACTACAAGCATACATATCAGCCAAAAGCATCCACATATTCAATCTCGTATGGTAATTTTTTTTCCTATTAATATTCCATAGCTCCTATTTTATAGGTGTTAAAGGAAAATGGCAAATTCAAAAACTTTACTATAGATAGTAAGTCTTGCAATACCCAGCTTACAACAATTTACACTTTCCTATGACGATATCTTGCTATCGACGTAACCATTGAACCTCACATGAGGTCCAAGCGCTAGTATAATTATGATTTTAATTCAAAGAGTCTCTCAATCGATGACAAAAACTCATAACTTACAATTTGCAAATACTAAACCTAACCATTTGACTTACATCTATAGATATAGATATTCTTAACTACCCACTTTTTACTTTTACTAAAATTAAATCACACCTCAATAACAATTTAAAACCTTCCTCATCTTTTAAACCTAACCATTTGACTTACATCTATAGATATAGATATTCTTAACTACCCACTTTTTACTTTTACTAAAATTTAATCACACCTCAATAACAATTTAAAACCTTCCTCATCTTTTTTAAAACAATGAGTGCATAGTTTTCTCGGCTCGAGAAAAATTCACTGCTAGTAATTCATCGACAAAAAATTCACCACAAGCAATTCACTATGGGAAAAGTCACCACCATGACAAATTCACCGCCAATTCACCGCAGTGGAAAATTAACCACATTATATAAATCAATTTTAATATATTATCACATTAAAAATATTCATATCAAAAAAAAAATTAATGCGGTTAATTTTTCCCTGTAGTGAATTGCTAGCAGTGGATTTTACTTGGCAATGAATTTTCCCACAGTGAATTTCTGGCGGTGAATTTTCCATCGATGAATTGTTAGAAGTGAATTCATATTTTATCTTTTAGTTATATATCAAATTAGAACATTGAACAACCAAACTATATGCTACTTTTTTTCCTTCTAAATAATTTAAAATAATGCATACAATGTCAAATATAAAAAATATATTTGTTATAATCAAAATTCTAAAAATAGAACTTACATTTAAAGGTTTAAAACATAAGTAGAAATTGTATTACAATAAGAATATTTGAAACTATGCTAGATGTTGACAATCTTAATGACAACCATGGTAATACTCTTTTAAGGGGAGTGGTTATTGATGTGAAGAGATGAATGGACCACATTTAACTAAGAAGAATATTTTTTTCGATGGAATGAAACATTTTTTGAAATCAAATGATATTTTGAAGCATGAGAACATTTTAAATATTAAATTATTTAGGCTTGAAATCCCACAAAGAAAAATTATGATTAACTAGGTCATATTGATATCCATTTTATTCAAGTTACAAGTTTTATTTAATGCAAAATCAAAATAATCTTATACAAAATAAGTTGAAAAAAATTATCAACTAGTTACTTCTTCAATCAATTAAAGAAAAAAAAACTAATTTTAATTTTTCTAAGGTAATAAAATTGTGGAGAAATGGTAATGACATACAAAACTCAACTAATTCATTTCAACAATTCATGCAATTTAGGTAATGGAAAATTAGTACAATATATAATTTATTTTTTGATTAGCATGCATTAGCATTTTTAAGTGTATTAATAAATATATTAGTCACATGTAAATGCAATACTAGATCAATTATAATGGAAATTTAGTTTTGTGTCTTGGTTTACAAATATTTATTTAATAGTTAAATATGATTTATGTGTGGAAAATTTTCTTAAAATGTATTAGTCATTTGTATTACATGCTTAGAGTTTTATATTTTGTAATTTTATTTTTATTGTAATAAGAGATTACCATGTCAAAGAAAACTCAAGAAGGTTGTATTTGTATATCAAATAGATAGAACTAGAAAAACTACCTTGATAAATGTATTGATTGCATGTTTAAAATTATAGGCCTAGAATTGTTTAGAAATAATTGAATAAAGTAACCTTCAAAAAGATCATTCAAAACTCTCTATGATTTGAAACCTCTTTATACAAATTCTTGAGTGGTACTTGTCTTATGTATAGATACCCATTATCATACAATATATTTGTTTAAAATGAGTGAAGGAAGGCATAAAACATGTTTCTATCCAGCCATTTAACAATATTGATTAGAATTGTGCATGATTATTTAAATGATTCATTATGCTAATTGAAATTTAGATTGGTGAGTCATGTTGTTCTATATTAACATAAAACTTGAAAAAAAAATCATCATACTTGGACTTCATGGGGCTTTCAAATGTTTGTCTAGACTTATAGGTAGATGTGCCAGGATGCATCCATAATAATCTCTTATATTTTATGTCTACTTTAGAACATTTGATAATGGAAAGATCGAAATACATTCTACCAAAATGTGTCATTTGAGGATAATGTAAAGGTGGCAATAAGTATATATATTTTTATACATATTTTGGAGCCAAACCAACTACAATAGTATGTTGGGATGGCTAGGTGAATACTAGAGGTCTAGTTGTTTTCCTAAGGAATGTTGATTCATTTAGGCTACAAGTTTTTGGTAACGTCTCTTAAGACCCTTGAGAAAATAAACTAACAACTTATGATGGAAAATTTCTCAATGTTCATGGGGCCTATAAATTTTCCACCTATATATATACATGGATATGGGGTCCCTCCAAAATAACCTCTCTTAATTTCCTCGAAATTGACACCATTTGACCATGGCAAGGACAAACATAGTATCATAAAATACGTCATTTGAGAGTAGTGTACAAGTTCAAATATGATTATATTTTGTTATACACATTGTGGGACTAAAATGGCTATACCAACATGTTAGGGCAGGCGGTAAAATGCTAGGGGAGCACTCATTTTGTACACCAAACGTGTCAACATAGTATTAAAATGTTACAACCCATTTTTTATTTGTCAAATTACTTTTAACTTTACATTAAAATACAATTTTAGATGTGTGATGGTGTTACTTTGATATTTAAACATTAATATTAAATTGAATGCAATGAGATGTATTTGCACTTTAATGATTTATTGTTATTTATTTGATATTATGGATATTTTATAATTGGCAATGACTAACTATGTGAATGTTTATTTAAGTTAAATGAAAGATAAATTTCTCTCCCTCTAGAGGGAGAGGCAAAGTATCACTCGAGAGAGGAGTATGGTCCACAAATTAACAATATTGTTATCTGAGTTTACTTCCATCAACATAGGTCAATTTTAGACCCCATCTAGTCAATTTGAGTTCGGAGTCATCAGTTGTGTTGTAAGAAGATGAAAAAGAAAATTAACTTTCTAACCATAAATATAAGGAAGAAAGACTAAAGTTATTAGTAGATAAGTAAATAGATATTATGTTGATGTTAGTGAACTAAAAACCTCTAATTCCCTTAAATGAAAATGTAGGAAAGGCCATTTCAAATGAGCCCTTGAGGAATAGGTATGGATCTATGGATTTCTCATTAATATGATATATTGTGACTATGAATGAAAACTACAGTATTTGATTTCATTAAATAAATATATATAAATGGTCAATTTTAATGAGTCCTTGAGGAATAGGTCTAGTTTTAGGGGGTTCTCATGATATATATCTCTTTATTTCTCTTTTTAACTCATGTATAGTGGTTCATTTGTTAATATTAAAATTTAAAACATTTATTTATTAAAATAATATTGACAACTAAATAATTAATTTACATTTTGAAAATGAAAAATTTACTATAATATATATCTTAGATAAATCTATGTAAAATATTCCAAGAGATATCCTTCATGAGGCACATTTTCCATTTATAGTTATTTTTGAACCAATTTGTCATATATAAGTGAAATAAACACCTCAAAAAGGATATATCTCAACATATTTTACATATTTTTGGAAAAATATAATACTTACATTACATCCATACATTATTATTATATTCATGAATTCATAAATACAATAAACTATATATTTATATATAATAATTTATAATAATTTATAATAATTAAAAATAAATATATAAATTTTAAAATAAAATTAAATACTTATTTATTTATTACAAAAATATGTGTTTTTTAATAATATTTTATTAAATCTCTTCTTAATGTAGATATAAGAGCCAACTCTTCTACTCCAAGAAAATTAGCAATTTAACAACCTCCTCATCTAAGTTGCGTAAAGTTAAATTTTGATGGAATTACAAAAGGTAACTCTAGGATGTCTAGAGTTGGATGCATTATTAAAAGTTCAAAATGTCTAAAAATTGATGCTAATTTAAGAAAAACTAAAGAAGGCACCAATAACATAGCATAATTTCAAGCTCTTATCCTTGCTCTTTAAATTTGCAACATTTTCAACTTAAATAAAAAAGTTGAAGTGGAAGGAGAATTAATTTGATTATTATCAATTAGTTAAAATGAGAAAAAAACCTAACTAGAAAATAAATAATCATCTAGTTTACATATATCTTTTATTGGATATTTTGGAAATGTTAGTGTATAGTGTTAATCATACACTTAGGGAGTAGTTATGGAGATTGATTTCTTGATTGAGGAGTCCTATCCTCAAATCATAGAGATTGACAAACTTGATTGAGGAGTTCTATCCTCAATTCATGGAGATTGGATTCTCAATTCTCTCCTATATTATGTACATATTTTTTATCTAAGTAAGAAAGTTGTGCTAATGCATTATGTTTGCTTGTCTTTTGTCTTTGTAGATCTAAAAAATCTTTCATGGTATCAGATCCTTTCATAGATAGACTCAAGTCAAGAGCAAATTCATTTCATCTTTGCTCTGCCATGATTTAGTACAAAGAGGGGCATGATTGTGTGTTGAGAGGAAGGCGTTTTTCCTATGAAGAGGCAGACTGAATTTCTAGTTGAAAGGAGGCATCAATTTGGTATTTAGTTGTCCCCTATTGATAGAATCACAAGAGACACACCCTTCTCCCAAAACGCATTAAGGAGGTTGATGCATCAATTGCAAAGGACCAATTTTTGCTAAGAGGTTCAATCTGTCCACTACAGGCCTCATTGGGTGGTGATAGGTGCATCTTTCCACCACCAGCTTGAATCTACCAATCTACAAAGTTTTTACTTTGAGAACAAGCTAGAATTGGAGGCATGGTTTATGAGTGCAAAGCCTATTTTTTGCTAAATTTTGCGAAGAGATGTGCTTTTTCTGCTTTATTTCACCCCAAAATCTCTGTAGGCATTATTTTGACAAGCATGATTTTGGACAAAGGACCCTAGTGTTCAAACCTAGGGCTCTAATACCAAATGTAAAGAGCGGAACTCTTTAAATCAAACATTGAAAAAACTTTAAATAATACCATTTATATTCAAAATAAAGTCGACAATTCATTCATTTAGACATCATTAAAATTCAGTCGATTCCAAAACAATGACATAAAGTCGATAAGATAGATTCATATACAATTCCGGTCTAAATACATACATGTGTCATATTACACAATTTTGATAATAATACAATAGAAGATTTAATATCAATTATAATTCGAGACTTAGGCATTCAGTTGCCTTAAGCTCTTCTATACATATTTCAAAAATAAATAAATCAGAAAAGAAGATAACATCTTTTAATCTTCAATCCAACAGCAAATCTTCAATAACGAAGATGAGAACAAGGATTAGGCACTTTTTCCGTCCAACCTCGAAGCTTACACTTCCCCAGAATTCCTTAGTCATGCAAGAAATACCCGACCCTGCATGAATCGCCTAGCAAAAAGCAGTCTACCAACAAGATGGAATCTGGTGTGTGCCTAGTGTAACTAGTAATACCACAAGCATTTTCATTTTTCTAAATCATTTAAGAAACAAGCAAGTTCGATACTAGGATATGGTAGAGAGTTCAATAATTCCATCTATTTCAATGGTCCTTAAGTTACTTGGCCAAGTAAAATGTCATGCATGACAAATAAAGCAATTTTGGAAAAGAAAAACTACACTCTCTAATAACCCATATTCGGCACTCATCTCGAAAGGTAACTTTCCCAAAAACATAACATGCACATTCATTTATCAAGCATTCATGGTCTAAACAGTCAAATACAATCTTTCACAAACAGTTTTAACAAAATCTTGTTTGAAGCAAAAACAGTTAAAAGGTTGTTTCTTTTCATCGTTTTAGTCCATAAATGACATTAAATTATTATTTAATTTGAATAATTAAATAATAAAAATAAAAGAAGGTGTATCTCCAGTATACAAATTAAATACATATAAAAACATTAATAAAATATCACACGTTCTTTTGTTCTTTTACTCATCTATTTAATACTGTTCAAGTTCGTTTTTGCTTCTAAGTAAATCTTATTTAAATTAAAATGGTTTATTTTCTGTTTTACATACTTTCAGAAAATAAATAAATAATTTTATTCTTTTCATGAACAATTTAAAATAACTCATTTCCGTTTCTGTTTCAGTACGTTTTGAGTTTCAATTGCAAAATTTACTGTTTAAAAATCTCTGTTTCGAAATAATGTTAAAATTTAGAAGTTATTCTATCAAATTATTTTCAGTTCGAATTCTTTTCAAATCCAATTTTAAATAAAGTTCCCTATCAAAACAAAAGTAAATAAAGTTTTTTGTTTAAGATCCTTTTTAAATCTAAGTTTAAATGATGTATTTCTATTTTGAATCTGTTCCTACATTTAATCGGTTGTTTCTCAGTGTTTTCAAATCAAGTTCTTCCTAAAATTTTATGTTTTGGAACTTGTTTAATGGAGTTTGTTTTCCCAGTAATTCACAGTTTACTGTTTAAGCATTCAAATAGAATTTCAAAGTAATAGAGATACTTTTAAATAGTTTTCAAAATCCTAACAATAAAATAACATTTCATTCAATTTTAATCTATTCATAATTTGTTTAATTATTCAAGATCCTACCTATTAAATTCTGGAAATGACTGTTTGTGTCTTTATCTATGAATTTTCTCTGTTCTTTCTGTGATTCTTGTCCTTGTTCTTGATTGTTGTTTTGTTGCGTATGTTGGTTCTTCTTCCAGACTATTATTCTATTCTTTCTCCCTAATGCCTTTACCTCCTTGTCACCCAAGTATTAATATTATTACCCTGGGCGCACTGTTCTTTTCCCAATACTGCACCCTCTACTCTTCCTTCATGCCTGGATGCATGTGGAGAGTGGCTACTTGGGAGTTCCTATGCACCTCTTACCATTCAATGTGCATCCCCTCAAGTCTCCTTAATAGGTTGTGTAGTGAGTGGGGAGCCAGTCCCTTGGGCCGCGCCTTTCTTGTTTGCTCAATGTGTGGGTTGTAAGGGGGGTCCCTATAGCTACGTGGGGAGGAAGAGAGTGGGGGGTGAGCAGTGGCAGCATCTATTCTCCACTTCCAAATGCGTAGAATGCAACATAAGAGTATTGACTCCAATCTTTGTTCTATGCCTGAATTCAAAATCAAATTTTTGTGTCATTTTCCAATTTCGATGTTTTTCCCAGACTGATTCTTCTTTATGTCTCATGCATAGATATTAACAAGAAAATGAGATCCCCAATTTGAGGTTGATCTCCAAATCAATTCTTTAACTCCAAGTTTCAGAATTTTGATTGCTTCTCCAATTAATTGAAGATATTTCTTCAATTTGTTTAACTGAAGTTTCATTTGAATGCAAAGTTCAATTTGCACTTGAATTGTTTTCTAAGTTGTTTTCAATAACTCAATTTAAGATATTTGTTTAATTTCTAAAATTAATTCTTTTCCTCTTTCATATTTTCAATTAAAAATAATTAAATTTATAAAACACAACTTTTATCACATATTGTTTATTTTCGCAATAAAAGTATATTTTATTACATTTTAAAATGCAAGCATCAATATTTTCAAACAATTTTAAAATATTGATATAAATCATTCAGTTATTTAATAAGATATATTTTCTCACAATTTAATAAAATTGTCATTTAAATCAACATATTCTTTTCACAAATTCAGAGAAATCATTTAAACTCAATTTTTAAATTTGCAAACACAGAATCACAAAATGCATTAAAATATTAACTAAGTGAATGTGTGTGATTCCATCATACTCATAAACGTCTAATGGCTAAACGACTCTACCAGATCATTGTTCTTGCCTTCAATCACGTTCACCTATTCTTGTGTTCACTTGCACTTGATTTTTCATCAGTAATGACAAACCCCAAATTTAAATATAAATGCATTTCAATTTCAAATTCAATTTCATTTAAATTTCAATTTAACTTCGATTTAAATAATCAATTACCCTAAATTTAAATAGCAATATCATGATTACTAATTGCATTTAATTAATCAATATAATCTATACGTGACAAATCTATTCACAGGCACTTTAATTCTCTTTCACCCAAAGAGAAATTGAAGGGGCGACAGTGGAAGAAGGGTCGTTGCAGCCACAATTTGGTGTTGATGGTCACGATTTTGACTATGGATGACATTGAATATCCATTCTCTCATGCTATGAGCCGCTTGATCTGCAATCATTTGTAAACATTTGCAAAATAAACTTTTGTAGGTCGTGTGAATCTCCTCTTTGTAGTCTCGTTCCCATTTTTTAATCGATCTTGCTTAGGAGAGGCGCCATTAGAGGTTTCTTACAAGAAGAGGAAGGGGTGGATCGATAGATGAAGAGAGGAAGCATGAAAATCCCGCACCATCAAGGTGATTCAAAACTTTTTTTTGACGAGTCATATGGGGTTTCAGTCCCTGTTTTTTTTTCAGCCCATGAGGGCTTGATTGTTTTTTAATTTTTCCCTCTCTACTTTAAAAATATTTTTTTTTCTTATAAATACAAATTTCATTGGTGTAAATTTGTAATAGAATGAAAATTAAATTTTTCAAACTGTAGTTAATAATGGTGATTTTGCACTATTATATAAAATGTCTTTTTACCATCATTCTTGTATGCAAATATATGCACTAAAATAAAGTGCCAAACAGGGGGAAAATAAAAATATTAAAAAAAGGGGGGTATATTAGAGAGAGTTGTGATACTCCAAAATTTCATTTCTCAAAATCCTAAAAAGTTGTAAACCTAAACAAGCATGGAGTCCAATCATGTAATTAAACCTCTTACACTTTTTAACTACCATGAATGGAAGCACCATGTACAACTTATACTCAAGAACAAAAGTTTGTATAGAGTTACAATGGGTACTGAAAAAGAACCAAATGTTGCCAAGGACAAAGAAAAGTGGTTCAATAAGTGTAACCAAGCCTTTGTATTCTTGTTTTTATGTCTTTCAATAGAACTTCTATTTCATATGGAGGCATTGAAAACCCCACATGAAGTATGGTCAACTCTCGAAAAGTTATTTGGGAAAGTTGATGATATTAAAGGCCATGAGCTAGAAAATGAATTAATCAGCTTAAGTCCAAATGATTACCCAACATTACAAGAATATTTCACCAAATTTAAGTCACTTCACTAACAACTTAAGGAATGTGGAATTGAGAAGAAAGATAATCAACTCATCTTATCAACTCTTTCCAAATTGGGATCTTCTTATTCAAGTTTTGTGTCAACATTCTACTCTACAAAAAGGATCTTAGGTTCTAACTAGTCTATGCCAAATATAGATGACTTTATTGCTGATTTTGTCAAAGAACAAGATAAACTCATCTAGATGGGGGCCATAGTATCCTACAAACCACATGCTTAGTAGTAGAAAGTGTAAAATCTGAAGGATTGACAAACAAAAATGAAGAAAGGAAAGATAAAAAAATACAAAGGGGAAAATCATAGAAGGAGGAAAATACTAAGAAATATGTCAAGTGTTCCTTTTGTAAGAAATTGGGGCATACTGAACTTGACTATATTAGGAAATAAATAAACAATCTTACTCAAATCATTGAGGAAAGTAAGACTGTAAATTTTGGATCTTCATCATCTACAAACACTAAAAAGGAAAAAGAGAAGTCAAAAGGACATGCTCTCTGAGTGATTGCAAGATCTATTGTATTACTTCTCTTGTAAATTGTAAAATGTCTGTTATTACTCTCATTTTGGAGGATAGTTTTTTCCCATTGAGTTTTCTATCTTTTTCCACTTTATTTGAGAGTTTGCATTGTAAATGAGTACCTTATCAGGGCTAGTTGTCGAGACTAAAATTTCCATTTTTTTTTGTGCCCACCTAAGATATGCTTAAGGGGGGGGGGGGTTAGTGTATAGTTTTAATCATACACTTAGGTAGTAGTTATGGAGATAAATTTCTTGATTGAGGAGTCCTATCCTCAAATCATGGAGATTGACAAACTTGATTGAGGAGTTCTATCCTCAATTCATGGAGATTGGATTCTCAATTCTCTCCTATATTATGTACATATTTTCTATCTAAATAAGCAAGTTGTGCTAATGCATTATGTGTGCTTGTCTTCTGTCTTTGTAGATCTAGAAAATCTTTCAAGAAAATTATTTTCTCAATCAAATCTTAAGGGAAATTAATAAGGAAGTTGATTATTTAGCTAACAGCATAATTTTTGTGAATGATGCATGCATTATTGCTAAATGCATAAATCCTTAGCCATATTAAATGGGTTAGGTTTAATAATTTAAATATTTTTAGTTAAAAACTCATCATTTCAATAACTTCCTACAAGTTTGAAGTATTTTCCATCATTATTATGGATGGTCTTGCTTGTGTCAACATAATATTAATTCAATATTTGGTAGTTTGGGTTACAAAATCATTAATGCAAGATGCCTCTTTATCTAATGGGCTCAAGGTCTCTCCTCATTCCATTTTAGTTTTTACCATGGATATGCTAGTTATATTGCAAGAAAGGAGAAATGAATTTTCAAGGATTTATTTTTTAGTAGAGGTTGAAATGTATTTACAAATCTAGAAAAGGGTTCATTCTCCATATAATTCAAAAGGATTTTGGGGGATAAATTCATGCTCTCTAATCATAGGTATAGAATAAATATGGATATTGCATCAATTTTTATTGCAATGATATTATACTTAGAGGAAGATAAGGAAATGATAGAAAAGGTCTCATGAAGTTTGATAAAAATCCAATTTCTTGGTGATTTACACACTACCTTATTTGAAGCTATTTTGGAAACCAACTTACCCCTACTAGATGGTCTTTCTACCTAACAAAGGATATTTTTGTCCTCAATAAAGATTTCTTAATGTGTTGGCAATTCTTGATCATGAGTCTAGACAAAAGGCTAAGGTTGTCCAAGGTTTGCATTTTCTCAAACAAGTTCATAGATTGGTGGAAGTGAATGGTATTCTAGGATTGAATTTTCTCCTCTTGGGTATCTAAGATGAGTAAGCACTCATTATGTAATGGTTTTTCTATGCTTAATATAGAATAATTATTTGCCAACAGAAAAATTTTAAATATATCTAATATCTCTCATTCACTATCATAGATTTTGCTAAATATCTCCTATTTTAATAATTGAGAATATTAATCTTAAAATTTTATTTTATGATAGTATAATATGATGGGATTAATTCCAAACACCACAATTTATTGATTAAGAATAATATATTATTTTATTAAATAAATTAAAATATTCTTGAAATCTTTTAATAATTTTAATTCATGCAGTAAAATAAAATAAATAACATAAAAGAATGTTCAAAGTCTTCGCTAACCTTTAGTCTTCCTTATAAATTGTGTTTGTATGATCGAACTCTAATAAGATTGCAAAATAATCTTAATTAAATATATTATAAAATTTGATTTAATTAATACTTAATTTTAGTTAACCCTACATTTATTTGAAATTTTTAATTTATTTATTTTTCTTTTGAATGATAAACTATTTAATAAACAAATTAAACATTTTTATTATTTTAAAGTTAAATAGTTGTTAAATAAAATGTACAATAAAAATGAAAGCAATTGGAACCCCTTTGTCAAAAAAACTAAGATTTGAAGTCTTTGTTTGAGAAATAATAAGTTTTCATGTGGAAATGACTTCAAAAGAATTCAATTTTGACATAATGATTTGTTTTATTTTTTTAATACTACACAGCTTATATAACGAAATGACATATTAAGAATGTT
The DNA here is from genome assembly GCA_007115665.2 of Sequoiadendron giganteum. Taxonomy (NCBI): domain Eukaryota; kingdom Viridiplantae; phylum Streptophyta; class Pinopsida; order Cupressales; family Cupressaceae; genus Sequoiadendron; species Sequoiadendron giganteum. Next base: position 505,265,305 of record CM021109.1, read on the forward strand.
TTCATGTACACACTGATTAAAACAAAGTTTATATATGATTGACTAAGCATCATAAACTATAATAAACAAATTGTTATAATTTATTATTTTATTATGTATTGATTTACAATTTGTTAATTTGATAAGTTGGAGGTTTCTTCCACAGCGTGTCAAATTATGATATTGCTATCAAGATTCAACTGTGTAGTTTTTGAGTCAAACTCATTGACCCATGTTTCATGAGTAGTGATTCACAAGAATCCATCTCTCATGATAATGAATGTTCCAGTTAGCACTCATTGCATCTAGGTGATGCTCACAGAGGTGAAGGACTGGACCATCCCGGGAGGTCGCCCATCCCAGTACTGCTCCAACTCAAGCGCGCTTAACCACGGAGTTTCCCCCAAGGTTAAGCCTACTTAGCTCACAACCCCATTTGCAAAACCTTCAGCAAGTGTTATGCCTTATGAACCATTCATTATAGAGGCCCTTTAGCTCATCAATTGATAAGTAGGAGGTTTCTTCTACAACGTGTCAAATTATGATATTGCTATCAAGATTCAACCATGTAGTTTTCAAGTCAAACTCATTGACCCATGTTTCATGAGTAGTGGTTCACAAGAACCCATCTCTCATGATAATGAAAGAAAATATCATAATTTGAATCCTGATAGCAAATTATGATATTTTCTTTCATTATCATGAGAGATGGGTTCTTGTGAACCACTACTCATGAAACATGGGTCAATGAGTTTGACTCGAAAACTACATGGTTGAATCCTAATAGCAATATCATAATTTGACACGCTGTGGAAGAAACCTCCTACTTATCAATTGATGAGGTAAAGGGCCTCTATAATGAATGGTTCATAAGGCATAACACTTGCTGAAGGTTTTGCAAATGGGGTTGCAAGCTAAGTGGGTTTAACCTTGGGGGAAACTCCGTTGTTAAGCGCGCTTGAGCTAGAGCAGTACTGGGATGGGTGACCTCCCAAGATGGTCTAGTGCTTCACCTCTATGAGCATCACCTAGATGCAATGAGTGCTAAGTGAAACATTCATTATCACATGGGTCAATGAGTTTGACTCGAAAACTACACGGTTGAACCCTGATAACAATATCATAATTTGTTCATATTTGAAACTGAAATTTTGATACACCAATAGATTAAAATTGTTCAAAATTAAAATTAAAAAAAATAACATATAATTGATTAATAAATTAAATATAAATAATTCTAATTATAATATTACATGCTAATAATGAATTGCTTATAATAATTACGCTCGATTAAAATATCCAGTCGGATTACCATTTAGATGGCGATCTTTTCATTTTAATGGCTTGTGTCCGATCAGTGAAGAGTTGCTTTACTTTGTCGGTTCCCCTTAACTTGTAGAATGTTGTATGATCCATGATTTTTGTTGAGGAAGTTCTTGTACCACATGACAGAAAGCTTTGGAATTCGTTTCTGAGTGGCATAATCGACATAGTAAAGGCCAAAGCGAATAGTGTAGCCGTGTAGCCACTCGAAATTGTCCAGAATTGACCACACATAGTAACCTCTTACGTCTGCACCTTTTCTACAAATGACAACAGCCAACCCCTTCATTTAAGAAAATATCAAGGAAAAGTATCGAATCAATTAGAAGCTGTTATGGGGGAATATTATACACACCGTATTGCCGCTGCCAAATAGGTTAGATAGCTTTCCATTTGGTTGATTCTTCGATCATCATTCAAAGTATCTGCCACTGGGGCCGACGGATGGCTTTGTTGACCATAACCTGTGTGCACTTCCACCATTACAACAAATACGTGTCTGAGTATCAAAGTTAACGGAACAAGTAAAGCGATGCACTAACCGTTTTCTGTGATGATAATTACAGGATTGTTATATCTTTCTTTCACGTACATCACAATTCTTTCCATTCCATATGGCACAACAAAGTTTCCCTCCATGCCCGTCTGCCATGTCACTGAATTCCAAAATGATAATCATTGCACATGAAAATCAATAAAAGCTAAGATTAAAAGTTGAAAAGAAGACATACCGGCTCGCCTATTGGTACTCCGTCTCTCTCACCTGGCAGCGACTCAATGTTGAATAAGAATCGTCGTCAACAAAAGTTTTCTAGTGGGATTAAGCTATATGATTTACACTGTCACCTTACCAGTTATATAGACTAAGGCATCTGGGCAATACTGTATTTTCAAACAAAGCGAGAAGAGGCAGTCCTTTGCATACAATGTTGTGTAATGGTTAATGCCGATAAAATCAAATGAACCCTTCACTTTCTCTGACATTTCCCTGGGGAAAGTAGGCAGACGCCGCCCCAACATTCGCCGCATTTCAGGAGGATAATCCCCATAAACAATAGGGTCCAGAAACCTGCACAACCAATCAATAACAGACTCTGATCCATGTCAATAAAGTTTATTATAATAACGCAGGTTTACACTGGACAGGTAACAGCGTAGTCGAATGCAAACATGGTTGAAGTTTAAGCCGGAGCGTTTCTTACCAGGCAGTGTCAAATGCCAACAATCTTTGGACGGCAGATCTGTCATCTGGTATACTCCTCAGAGGCTCGTACCATGCACACGAGATTACTATACCAATAGACCCTCCTTGCTTGCTCTGCAAATTTGTAAAATCAGGCCCAAAACAATATAAACATTATGTAACAGCTGTTGAAAACAGGGCAAAACAGAGCAAAACAGAGATATGGCTGAAGAAACAAATAATCTATCTATTATTGCATTCAATCCAGCAATGTACATTCATCATTGTGTCTAGCAGCAATCTGAATGTTGTGTCTACCAACAATCCAGATGCTGTAACCATCAGCTCTCTACAATCACATATATATAGATACAATGTCGTTGAAGCCTGAAGCTTCTAGTTTTCTAGATAATTCCAAAACTTAGAATGTTCTGTTTTACAACAGCTCTTAGAATGTTCTATTCTAAAACAACTCCAAGAATGTTCTAGCTTATGGAAGACTCTAGAAACATTCTACCATTTTCTAGACAATCTTAATCCTTAACATCCCCCTTAAAATTAGATAGAATATTACAAACAAGATACAAAGAAGAGGGGAATATACAAAGAGAGAGGAAAATACAAAGGAGAGGGGAACATTATACTACCATCCCCCCCTTAATGTTCACTTCTAACATACCAAGCATTTTTCTATCATATTCCTCTTTCATGTCTTGCTCTCATTCTTGCTTCCCTCTAGCTTGCTCATATGAGATTAGATCTTTGAGCCTTGTCTATATATTTCTTCAACACTCTTTGTCTTTTTGTCTAGCTGAAAAATCACCTTCTACTATCAATAATACCTCTAACTTGTTCCAACTTGCATCTCCATAGCTCCATCTAGCCTTTTCTTTCAAAGCGTTCTTGATTGCAATCATCCAATTCCAACAATATAGCCGTCTTGTAAACATATATCACTTCAGCAATATATCAGCCCTGCAAATCACTCTAGCAATATATTTCTAGCTGAACCTCTAGCTGATCCTCTAGATTTATCTCTAGTTGAACCTGGCTGGCTCTGATACCATGTAAAATCAGGCCCAAAACAATATAAACATTATGTAACAGCTGCTGAAAACAGGGCAAAACAGATATGGCTGAAGAAACAAATAATCTATCTATTATTGTATTCAATACAGCAATGTACATTCATCATTGTGTCTAGCTACAATATCCTTGAAGTCTGGAAGCTTCTAGTTTTCTAGACAATTCCAAAACCTGAAATGTTCCGTTTTACAACAGTTCTTAGAATGTTCTATTCTAGAACAATTCCAAGAATGTTCTAGCTTATGAAAGACAAGAAATATTCTACCATTTTCTAGACAATCTTAATCCTTAAGAAAATTTACGTGTTCTATAGTTATTTCTCACGTTCAAATTGTATAAAAATGCATCAGAAATTCCGGTATGAATTGTGCATCGAACACCCTCTACACAAATTTAATTTCTAACCTGATAATTTGTTCTATAGACATCAACCGCCGCTGCATGTGATAATATAACATTATGACCTGCAATGTAGGGTTCGGTTTTCGAATTGCCATCAGTACAATTCCCAAATGGCCAAGAACACCGAGAAGGGGGATAAGTTCCTGTAAGATAACCCTCCTGAACAAATATATTCGGCTCATTGAACGTTGCCCAGTATTTCACTCTGTCTCCGAATGCTGCAAAGCAAATGTCTGCAAATTCTTCGAAGTCCTTGCTGCAAGTGTCAGATACTTGATTACGATATAGCTCACAAAAACAAAATTTAGCTGTTATAGAAAATCGACAAACAGATAGGTTACAACTTACACAATGTTAGAACTCAACCAGCCCCCATATGGATCTTCTAATTGCTGTGGAAGATCATAATGATTCAAGGTCACGAATGGTTCAATTCCTGCAACAACCATAAATATAGTGAAACTCGTTAGAGAATTTAGCCACTTTTAAATCTAGTCTACAAAAATCTTCTGGTCGCAATAAAAATTGACTCAATGGTGGATCACTCAGCCTGCACATAAAAACTCTTACTGGACCATAAAATATACCAAAATCAGAAACATTTTTAAATAAAGCTTGAACACAGCCACATACCCTTTGACAGTAGAGTGTCGATGAGATTATTATAAAACTTAATTCCATTCACGTTGACAGCTCCTCTTCCAGCTTTATCAGAAATACCATAGACAAATGAATAGCACGAATAATAATCGCTGTAGATGAAGCTATTTTTAGTCATGGCGAATAAGTATACCTGGAAGGATGCGAGACCACGATATGGAGAAGCGATAGGAGTCCACCCCAAGGGAACTCATCAAATCAATATCTTCCTGTATTGCACAGCCATTTTCATTAATTAAAAGGTATGATATTAAAAAACAGAAAGATCACCTAAATATTTATATGACAAGTACCTTGTAACGATGGTACTGGTCATCAGCTACATCCCCATTACTTCGGTCAGCAATATTTCCTGCGGCATAAATTTTAACCATTAATATAATTTCAAATCAAAGAAAATAAGGAAATTAGACTGATAAAGACATATTCGACCAAACCTGGATGAACGTTCGTAAAAACATCCCAATTGTTTAGACTCTTTCCGTCTTCGAGATACGCACCTTCCACCTGCAAACGCGAGTTTAACTTTGATTATTCGAAAATTCTATTAATTAACAACTTAAATGAAGGAAAAGCAAACCTGATAGGAAGAAGAGGCGGTTCCAAAGATAAATCCAGGCGGAAAACTGCTTCTATCAATCTCTACTTCTCCTAAAGCTGTAGCCACCATTGTCATAATTGCAAGTATTACTTTCGACATATTTGCCTTTCCCTTCATGACAGACATTAGACGAAACAAGGTATGAGATCGTTAGCTTGTTAGATGATGTTTTATGGTAGAACAAGGTAGAAAAGTATGTCAGGTGATAAAATGGTGGATTCGATAACTCCCACACAACAACATAATTTTTTATTCTTTATTTTTTTCCACACAACAACATAATTAGTTAGTGTGTTAGCATGTCTATGTCGAGCTAACTAGAATGTAAGCAATTAAAAGAGAAAACATAAAAAATTAACTTTCGAAAGTTTTAAAAAAAAAAAATCAAAATTTAATTATCAAATTCACTAGTAATCTCAAGATTAAGAGTATTATGATTACTTTTTCATGAAGAGATGTGAATTCAACTAACAACATAATAGTGTGGATTTGGGTAATATGATTTGATAGAGTAACTTGCATAAAGATTTGATATATTAAAAATGATGAGAGGACAACTTATTTATAATTTTTGAAAAAATCCAATTAAGGATGAGAATAAGATAAAAGATTGGGAATTAATTAGACTAATTGTGGAGTCAACTCACTTGATAATGGAAAATGGAACTTAAAGTGTGAGAACATTTAGATTTAAAAAATATAAGAGGTTTGAAAGTTGTGATTATTCAAAAATATATCTAATAGATATTTAAACTCGGTGCATATACAAAATATATAATAATTACATATTGAATTTGTAACGAGGAATAACTTATATTTTTGGAACGTTGAGAGATTTCTCAACAAACGTAGTTAAATTTGGTTACATTTTTTTTAGCTTCAAGTTCAAACTTTGAGGAAAATTTTAGGATAACACTAAGCATGCAATATTTAGACTTTTAATCAATATTGGGAGTACTCCCACTTGCCTAAATCCAAGGTGTTCCCAAGGTGTTTTTGAAATGAATATAAAATTGAATAAAAAGTGTAAGCAGTTTTCTATTAAACAATTTTATTTTCCATTACCATTATTTGTCACATTAGTGTAATGTACTCACCTAGGTTCAACCGTCACCTATATACATTCAAAACCTCCCTTTATTTATTGGAATATGTTGTTAGAAAATAGAAGATTCCAATAGTATTAATTCCTACCACTTGATTTTTACTTATTCAAATATACAAGTGAACACTTTATCCAAGTTTGAAAGATCTCTTTCTATTAAAGACAATATCATATCATTAGGACAAAACCATTCTACATGGAACATATCATGGTAGTGCAATTGTGACCTAAGATATTAGATTATATTATAATTCAATTATCTCATCTTTCTAAAATCTAGTATCAAATTTTTAATTTAGATCTTTATGTCATAGCATCATCGTAATAAGAGTTCAAATTGCATTGAATCTAATGTAAGATTTTATTCCATCTCATTCTTTCTTCAATGTACATGTGTCTATTTTTAGTATTAGTTAATCATACACAACTCAATAGTTTATATAAGGCTTGAATTGCATTTATTTTTATGAAAATATCACCTTAAATAGATTTGAAGTGTATTTCATTTCCTAGATTTTAGTAAATCCAAATGATTTTGTACCAACTAGAGTTTTTCCTTAAGGTATTTATCTTCTTCCATTATTAATTTTTGATGTGATCTTTTTTTCATTTTTAATTGAGGTATGAAATTAATGTGTTTTTTCATTACTTCTTTTCTATTATGATTTACTTTATTAGTTCACATTTTAAGTGAACCCCACATTTCTATATATATTCATTAGTGTAGAATTTTGATTATTTTCTTATTCTCAATTTAATTTCATCTATTTTTCTTGTAATTTTATAATATTTTTTAAAATTTATAGTTCTTATCTAATATTCACTACCTTTATGACTATGATTTACATAAGAGTTAATGATGAACTCCCAACATCTCAGGAACAATTGTCAAACCAAAATATCTTTCACAAGTGAGAAATGACAAGAATATTTTTCCATGATTATGAATGCAAGATTGATTGATTGAATATGTAAATGTACATAGGATACTTTGCTTATGAAGACAAGGTTGTGAGATAAGATTAGAAAAAACCATGGTGTGTCTTAATCAATACTAGTAATTATTGCATGTAATAATAATTAGATATGAGTATAAATGCACATAAATGTAAACAATATACATGATAACTTTTTATAGATCACTTTGGTGAACATATTACAAGTGCTAATAGATAATTATATATTTGATTTTTTAGTCATTATGTTGAGATGAGAAGCCTATAACGTATTGAAATATTTAATATTCATTGTGCTTGTTGAATATGTCACATTGATTCTCCTTGTTGAAGATGACAAACCACGTAATCTTGGAAAGAACAAATATCTTTTCAACTACAATTTTCTTATTGATTTGATATGTGCAAGTGATTGCTTCATGCAAGAAATGTATGAAGGTGGTTATGAGAACATTGTTTTTGTTTAACATGTAAGTAGCTTTATGTGATTGTTATTTTTAACATTTAAGAATACATTCTCTTCCTAGACAGTGGGAAGCCCCTTGATATCAATGTGGTTAGACTTGAGAGTTGTGAGATTCCCTTCGGCATATGATTTATAACTAACACTTTTGAGCACCGTTGTACATTGAGATATGAAAGACATTTGAGCTCACCTTACCCTCCACCGTAGCAAAATCGATACTAATCTTCCTAGCAAATAAGTGGGTGGATCTTCTAGCACTCTTAGGACCTTTTTTTCGTGATTTTTCTATTTATTTAGAAATTTTAACCCTAGTTTTTTCACAATTTTCATATTTTTCCTATTTTTTCAGAAACTATAACCTTAATTAAATCTTGAGTTTTTGAAAAATATTTATCTTGTGGTTTGTCAATTTATTCCCAAAAATATTTTTGCTACTATGTGCTAGAGGACTTGAATTTCAAACAATCTACATCAACAATGATGAGATATGAAAATCAAAGCACTATGAAATTGTTGAAGAATCTAAGATTTCATCCATAGATGAAACACACACACGTAAATCACCATTATATCAAGAAATGGATTCAAAACGAAAAGATTGAGTCTGTTTAATGTTGGAAAGAAGACCAAGTAATATATATCTTTGCAAAAGCATTCAGTACATATAATAATAGCATCATTGTATTTACTCGATACTAAACTGAAATTATAAATAGAATTCAATTATTCCAGATTAAAACTGGAAAAACTTTGACAAACTAAATAATATAAAATATTCATAAAAAGATGAGAAACAACTTGTTATTGATTAAACAAAAAAATTGCCCAAACATGCATGGAATTGAAAAAATAACCTAAAATAGACTAAAATGCATGCAATTGAAAAAGTTGCCCAAAAATCAGGATATATGAATATGAAATGCAGTTTAAATTTTGATTTTCTAATTGTTTCATTGAACAACCTGGTTCCTTCAAAAATTCAATACGGTGATCTCAATTGATATGAAATTGTTTCAACAATCAATCACATTTTTGTGGGTGATTTCCGATAGTATGATGAAAGCAGCTTTTATCTACATGACAAAACTTTCAATTTTACCCGATCCAATAAGAGGTCCATTGAGCTCAAACTATCACGTTGTGGCTTATAACATACGACAATTTATACCCTTTGCTAGATCCATTTTTTCAACTACATTTGTCAACTGACGTTGGAAGAACGTTCGTTGTGATCTGATATTCAACACAAAGTCTTTCTCAAAACGCTAGCTTCCAAGAAATTCATGACGTCGTTCTGCAGTAAGACTTGTAAACATTATAATGGCGAATCCTTCATATGTGAACCAGAAAGTGAAAGATAATTAAAAAGCATAGAGTAACCGTGTCTTGGACGCTTCTCACCAGGAAGTAGAGGAAGGGGTCGTTCTAGGCTCTTCTGGGTATGAGTGAGAAAATCACCATTTCCCGCGAAATCATGAAGTGTTTGTGAGCATAAGTTTTAAAGTAACAATGATTAAAATATTTTGCTGCTACAATTGATTTTTAGTTGGGATGGAAGTTCTCTGGTATTTATCATCTACTTCCTCAGAGCCCAAATCCAGATTTCCAACTTTTCATTTTATGGAATACTTATTCTCTGAAACGCATCCATGTTTGTCCACGAGGGGAAGAAATAATATCAATCATCAACATGTTTTTAAGGGGCCAGTGGAATTGTTGAACACCATAAGGAATTGCATAAATGCATCAAGTTAGGCCTTAAATTAAAAGAAGACAACATTAAAAAACTTTTGGTTAGTTTAGAAACACTATATAGACTAACAGAAAATGGAATCAAAGCTATAAGAATTTGTAAACCTGCAAAAGACTTTTGACAGTAGCCCTCATAATGGCACCCAAAGAATTGTCCACTGCTTGCATTTTGTAAGATGGATGATATGCATTCACTACAGTGTTTGGTAACAATCTTCAGGGTAGGGGGTGAGAACTGTCGCTTGCATTTATTGTAGCGTTCGACATGCTGAATTCTTCGAAGATGTAGACCTTAAGGGGAAGGTAAAAGCTTAATAGAACTATTTCAAGGGCAAAATAAAGAGTCTGGAGATGGTAACTGACTTGTGTTTCTACTGATGCAGTAAGTGCAATTGATCTTATTGACAGGACCTTTGAAGCCCAAGTTTATGGTGTTAGCCTTGCACCAACGCTAAATGACGTGCGTTCAGTGTTACCTAGTGATGAAGTTGCTCGGCAGTGTGGAGCCGTGAAGGAAAAGTACCAAACACAAAGAGATGGACGTTCTTCTGTATTTTCCAAAAACATTAGAAGAGCCCAATTCTTCTAATTCAGAAGGTGGGACAATGATTGTTTGCAGTTCGCTTTATATTTAATAAGTGCTAGCTTTCATTAAGCCGTTACATAGAATTTAGGACTTGGGCTTTAATATGCTATTTGGGAACAAATCTATGTTCACTTTCTAATTCTCCAAGTTGAGATATATCTGTAGAAGATGACCCTCTACCTGGAGTAGAAAATCTTCAAATTGTAGGTGATGCTCTGTTTTCTTCACTACATCACAAATCAAGCAAGAAGCTCAACATACCTGTCGTTACGCTTCTGCAGAAATCGTTGAAGGGATAACTTCTTCTCTATTGGAAGTTCTGCATAACAAAGTTAATCCGTCGTTAATGTATTGTATAGATGTTTACATTCTATTTTGTGACAAATTTGAGTGGATAACTTACCGGCAATTGATGTCTCAACAGCGTGGATTTGTTTATGCCCGTCTGTGTAATCTTCTAAATTTGAAACGATTTTCAGACAATTTGAAGCAATTCAAAAAAGGTATGCAGCGCTTGTGTAGGGACTGGGATTTTCCGGGCGTCAGGGGAATGACAGGAGGCCTTTTATTACACTTCCACCCTACAAACGTGCTTCTACCGTTCAGCCATGGAATGGTGGTATTGAAGAATTATTTTGATTGCAGCAGGAAGTCGGTGACAGGAGAGTGAGTTTCATTGGAAGAACACATGGGCATGTCATAAAGTTCCCTCACCGATATCAACAAGGAATATGCCTGTGTGTTATCAAATAGAAGTTTTTGTTTGTTTATTTATTTTTTAAGTTTGCATAGTATGTATTGATTCCAATTATTCAATTAAATACTATTGAGAAATAGTTAAACGCTATTCCAGAAATAGTTAGACATTATTTGTTTGTATATCATTGGGACAAAAAATTAAACATTATTCAAAAAGTTTACATCAAGTAAATATTAGTGTACAAAACTACTAGCCAATAGAATTGAAGTAAAATGGTTTTATAATATTTAAAAAAATATGAAATAAATATAGACATTAGAAAATATGGTCAACATAATTTAATTCTTGGATTCAATTGATTGATTCTTGTCAAACTAATAAACTTAGATGAAAGCATAAGTATACCCACGGTACTAATAAGATCACATTACACCTAAAATTTCTAAAAAGATTCCCTAAAATCTAAGTAAATCTTTAGTGATGTATTAAATATACCTATTGTAAACAACCAACCCATATTGTCAAAATATTGATACTTATGGTAAATGTATCTATCGTAAATAACTAACACATTATGGTAAAGGTAGGTGGTGCTGATGATCAAAGGTATTTTTAGTAATCTAATAAACCACCAAAAAGATTTGTGGAACGAGAGATCCCAAAAAACGAGCAAATGAAAGGTTTTTATTTATTTGTTTATGTTTTTGATGGAGGTCATCCACAAATTCTGTTTTGCTACCGATACGCTAAGAGCCAAGAGCCAAGGACTGAGGAGTATCCATTCCGCCAAATTCGTCTGGGGCACGATCCTGGCCTCATCCCTTTTTCGGTGTCGGAGCCTTTGCAGTCAGCAAAACTTGATCCCTGATGGGCTCATTTAGAACCTTTCAACTTCACCAATAGACCAAAGACCCATTAACTATTTGTTTATTTTGAAATATGCTTGGTAAATGAACTTGTAACTCATTTGTCAACGAACGGATAAGACGGTGTTCTCCATCTACCCTTCAACGGTAAATACCACCGACTGCTTCAAATTCAGGTAAAGATTAATTTTATTTCTCTTACGATTAAGAAGTTCCATCTACAACACACGTAACTTTCTCCTCGAAAACGAGACTCTATCAATTTCTTCATTCAAACTCCTTGTTTGGTGCTCGTGAACATCACAAAAAAGAATTTCGTCATAACAATTTTAGTTTCAAACTTTAGGAGTAAGTCGCAAGGATAAGGTGTAACGACTTTTAACTGTTGAAAAGTGCAGTATTTAAGTAGAACCAGAACGGCCTGCCTCCCTCTTAGCTTGCATTTTCTATGCCTACCATTGGGTTCTTCCCGTTATGATTACCATGAAATTTCCAAAAAAACATTGAATCGGTTTTTAAAACTTTGGTTTTGACGGTGGTGAATAGATCATACGTATCTGTATTACTATTTGTATTGAAAACTAATTCTTCTTTGCAGTCATTTCCAACGAGGATTCATTCTGAAGGCTTTGGTATTATCTTATCCACTATTCATCATTTGACATATTTTTCGACCTTATTCTCCTATGAAACAACATCTAACCAGTTAACAATCTCATACCTTGAATATTCATTTAGCTTGCAAATTTCAAGTCTGCGCTTGCTTCGTCTAATGTTTATCATGAAGGAAGAGGCAAATATGTCGAAATTAATACTTGCAATCATGACAATGGTGGCTACAGTTTTGGGAGAAGTAGAGATTGATAGAAGCAGTTTTCCGCCTGGATTTATATTTGGAACAGCCTCTTCTTCCTATCAGATTTGCTTTTCCTTCATTTAAGCTGTTGCTTAATAGAATTTTCGAAAATTATGGAATTAACCTCGCTTTTGTAGGTGGAAGGTGCGTATCTGGAAGACGGAAAGGGTCTAAACAATTGGGATGTTTGTACGCACGTTCATCCAGGTTTTAGCGGATATGAGCTTATCAGTTTTATAGTTTGATTTTCTTTATTTTCCTTGATTTGAAATTATATTGATTGTTACGATTTATGAGACAGGAAATATTGCTGACGAAAGTAATGGGGATGTGGCTGATGACCAGTATCATCGTTACAAGGTGCTCATCACATTATTATGTAAATGATCTTTCCGTTTTCTAATATCATAGCTTTTTAATTAAGGAAAACAGTTGGCCAAAGTAGGGAGATATTGATTTGATGAGTTCCCTCACTACTACATAAAGTCCCAATTTAAGACAAAACTCTTAAGACATATTTTTATTTTTTTAATTGTCTTAAATTAAGACAATAAAAAAAATATTCTTTTAAAATATTTTTTTCATTTTCCCTCCCTCAATATTTTTGTCATGCATTTTCGACATGCATTTTTTTTTTTTATGAAGCTTCATCCTTGAATAACTTGCACAGTAAGCTACAACGGTCTAGAACAAGCAAAACATAAGAAGAATCAAAGAAGCAGAACAGAAGCACAGAGGCACGAGGAATGACATAGCGGGCACAAAGAACAGTGAACAACAAGGGTTTTGCAATAAAAACAAGGGCTTTGTCATCAGAAACGACAAGGGGCTTTTCAGAAAATCGAAAGGGCGAAGCTTAGAGCAAGTCACGAGTTACATAATATAGTTGTGTCTTACTTTCTACGTCTAAGTTTGTTGGGTGGATTATACCATACCAAGGATAACTCGCTTGGTTTTTGGGTGCCAAGCAAACTGTCTGAAGTGTTCACTCAAATCTAGGCTTTTCTCCTTATCTTGCTCCAAAAGTAGAATGAAGCTTTGCATGAATTTGAGTTGTGATTGCAATTATTGCTTTGATAATCTTTGTTAAGGGATTGTATTTCTCATTTAAAATATTTCTTGGTGGGTTATCAACTTATCATTTATCTAGTTAAATGAAGGTATCAACGCTACAAGTGTAATGATAACATTATGACAATAAATCATGACCATAGACCATCGACAATTCTTTTTATGTTGCATGGCATATTAATCGTAATTTCCATGATTTTCAGGTTTTGGTTGATCTTATTACAGTTTATGATTGGGCATTTGAAGTTGTTGGGCAGGAAATGCGAGGAATGGGACAAGATACAACAACATATCATCCAGGCCTTTATTTGTCTCCTGCACAGGTTAAGTTCTTCATGTTGCTTTGAGCTTTAACTTATGCCCTTTCATGCAAGTTTTAGCAATGCCCATCAACAGAGTGTTATTGGAATACATTTATGTTTATTATGTGTAATGCATGAAATGATTAGAAATGACCTTAAAGCTTAGCCTTTTGTTCATTTCTGGGGGTTTTAACTATTGACAATGCCCTAACATTGGTTATTCAAGGAGAATAGAAAGGGGATCTATTTTCTCTTGTCTTTAGGCATTATTATTGTCACAAAAAGGGAATTCAAACTAAAATATCTAAAAAATAAGTAAAACATATAGAAAAAATAAGTGATCCACAGTGAAGAGGATAGAGTGAGCTTTCAAATGGAGATCAAAAATATGCAAGAGGGGATTCCAAAGGTTTGGACAAGATAAGGAGACTAGGGCAAGGTGTAGACATCCAAAAATAACATTATGCATTCCACTGTAACTAACATCATGCATTCGTTTCTTCTACTAATCAATTAAAGCAATTTATTGATTTAATCCTAAGGTTCATCAAGCTTAATTAAATAAATCAAATTATTTAATTAAGTTCCTAAGGTTCTTCTTATTTGATTTAATAAATCAAACTGATTTAAAATCAAATATCAAATCCCTAAAATCCCCTAAGTTAATTAATCTAAATTAATTAACTTCTAATCATGATCATCATTCTCTAGCTTTTGACTCAACTAGAGTCAAATCTAAACTCCTAACTAACCCACCCACTTGCACCAATAAATCATTTATTTGATTTATAATTCCTCTAATTACATTCAAAAGGGCATCAAAATGGAATATTCTTCCATTTTGAATCTTCCCCCCAAAAGGGACTTGTCCCTTCCAACAAGGTTTTAAATGCTATTTGCACAAGTCAACATAGCATTTATTGCACCTTTCATCCCCCCAAAACATGTCAAGTCATTCAAATTCAAATTTGAAAGTGGCACATTGGCCAAGACTTGCACATTCCTCACCCTCTCATAGCTTGACAAGTGTCATCTTGTCATTGGCTTGTGAATTATCCCACATTCATCTAAAATCACTCAATCTCCTACTCTTGAATCTATAAAATGCAAAGCATTTCAACACAAATAAACACACAACACATTCTCACTTGCAAGGTTACTCTCTTCATGAGAGAACTAATCTTGTTCATCACCACACCATTTGCTTAGAAATTACATCTTGAGGCAAGGTTGCTCTCTTCATTTGAGAGTCAATCTTGCTCTTCACCATCTATCATCACATCATTTTGCTTATCATGGATTGGGAAAGGGCATCCTTTCTACATCACAAGGAGCACCAATCCAATATGGGATAGATATATTTCATGTTTCATATGCTGTTTGAGTCATTTGTTTGCATTGTGAATCATGGTTTATTATCTCATAAGGATATGCATTTCTGTTATGTTGTTTTGTCAAGGTTACTAACCAACTTGCAGATTTTCACATCCTACAAATGGCGCTAGAAGGAGGGCAGTCCTTTTGGAAAGAGGGCTTAGTTAACACATCTGATAGGCATATAAAACTTCTTTTTGGTGGCTCAGTTTACTACTTATAATCTCTAAGTCTAGGAAACTCTAATCACATTGAAAAATTCGTGAATGAACTCTCATACTGTAGATAGGAAAGGTCTCTGCTTTTCTTTTCTTTTTTGTAAACTGTAAGCCATTAGTGAGAAGTGGCTGTGATACAAAATCCATAAATGTGTGCTCGTTATTTCTGATCATATAAAACTTCTTTCTTTTGTTCATTAGATGCATCGAGGGGAATGAGGAGTAGCGATCGCCTTCTAACGCCTCTTTCTCATAGATGATTCACTATTTGAATTTAAATATCATTGCCAGTTCACATTTTCTTGTGACCTTAGGTCTATAATGCTTGGGTGCGTCATTTTTTTTTTGCTACTAACGGTCATTCCAGGGTGCAACTTTTGGCGCATGTCTCCCTTGAGGTAGCAAGTTCTAAGCTATCGGTGGTGGGTCTTGCTGAGGAAATGGGTAGCATGTGAAGGACAAGAAAGGCAGGCGCAGTCCTGATCCATCCTCTACACCACTCTGCATAAATGTTCCACCTATCTCCTCTATTAGATCACGATATTAGATTCAATGGATATGCAATGAATGTTTTTTATACCACAATGTTTTAAACATTTTTTCCATTTAATAATTTTTCTCTATCACTTGAGTTTAGCGACTGTATACACCTACAACGTCAGATGTGTAGTTGAAACAAAATCATGCGCTGGTTGGAGATGGTTCTGGACTGAGATCAAATGGAGAATGACCTGGCTGACAGACCGCAACAAACCTCTAATCATGATTCAACTTCACCTGTGATGGCCCCCATACAAGGAGCCTAGACCAGACATATTTGGGAGTAGATGTATTAGGACGCACAAGAGGTGGGATGAAGACAGTCCTACAATCGTTTCTTGCAAAGGTTGAAGCACACATTGGTGTAAAAGGCATAGTCTGGGCGACTGCATGTAAATGGCACCAGTAAGGTGAGTTTGATCTGTTTCTCAAGTAATGATGTTGTTCCTGTGTACGTGTTCTATGAAGTATTATTGCATACCTTCTGAAGCCTCACATGATACATTCCAGCCAATCTCGCCATTACTTTTGACATAAATTTCTGTCTAATATAAGTGTTGTGCAGGAATAGGATGATCTTCTTTTGTTGTTCCAAATAACGAGTCGTCGAAATCATGAAAATCAATCAGAAAAGGACGACAAAGTACAGACTCGCACTTTGGTAAATTGGATAGAGACGTTGTTCCATTGTAATGCTATGTGGCAGCTATTTATAAAGCATTTAATGCAGTCTAAAGCCCAAGCTCTAAAGATCTTCTAGGAAGAAAGAAATCCCTTCATTTGGCATTCTCCTGGATAACACATTGAAACGTACCTCATACATATCTGAAAAATAAGTTTCAATGCCTCAGCCTTCTTCGTCTTATGACATTTGAGCTTCTTTATGAGCGATAATTTTTTATCTCATTGAGAAGAGAGGCATACCTGATGCAGGAATATCTTCATTTGATGATCTCATCTTTTAGATATGATATGCATTTGTAGATTGTATATGGCTGATGCAGATCTTGTGTCTTTGGGCTTACGATTTCTTGGAAAGAGCAACTGGAGTGATCGGGAACGTATACACTACACATTGATCATGGTAAATATTAGGTGAATGTTGCGAATGCTAATGAAACCCATATTTAATGCTGAATGCGCGCCACTAGCTGGACTTTGGTTTCATTAATCAACTCTGCTTTCGTATGCTTTTTGTCTTGACATAGAAAAGCGAACATTTACTTGACACATTTTGTCTTTAACAGTCGCTGAAAAGAAAAAACGTCTTTTCTTATAGAACACGAATGGTTCAGTACTCAAGGCATTTGGGAATATCTCAGAATCTAACCTGTTTTTGCTTCTATTTAACATTAACTGCTGCATTAAATAGGAAGTGATGCCCTTAGGTAGTAAAGGTTGCAGTTAGACTTACAAAACAGGTTGCAGATTGATAAGACGCCTTCTCATGGAGGTCAACTCAGCAACAAGAAGAGTTTATATTTTAAAAGGGTACATCTCAACAATTATGACAGACAGTACAACTTCCTTCTCAACTTAAATGCCATGCAGTTATGGAAGTGCTTTAAAGAAGAATCTTTAATCATCAAAAGATCATTGGTATTTGTTGTCTTAATATTTATGTTTTTTTTCGTATTTATCTATTTCGGATCAATATCATATTGTTGTGCAATCTAACTTTTTTGTGTTTCTTCGCACTAATATTGTTGTGTTTGTTGAGTGCAGAAATTAGCGAACATATTGAATCAACGAACTGTCACTTTTAAAACTTTTTTCTAAGTGATCTTTTTATGCTTCTTGAATATATCGATATTGGTTTACAGATTTGAATATGTGGATGACTAATTTGCAGATTTCTTAAAGCAACAAGGCAGAGAAAATCCATAAAATATCAAGCATACTGGAGTTGAAGAAAATTAAGCATTGAACTCGAACAAGAGCATTTTTTAATGCTAATTGAAATAAGCTAGGGGCTGCAATTCCTGCTCTCATTTTTTGTTTTAAGCCAACTAACTTCATTTTTATTTTTATTTTGGGCTTAAAATTAATCCTCAATTCATGCTTTGTCAAAATTGGGATAAAATTGAACCTTAGAAACACACTAGAATTTTCAATTTGGGAATAAAAATTGAACAAGGCAATCACACATTTCAATTGGTGCTTAAAACGAACACATCATTGGTTTGAGGTTTAAAACGAACATGTGTATTCAATGCTTTGTAATCTTCTTCACAAAGTAATATCATCGAAAAGACGTATGCGTTTCTCTCGCGCCTCATGGCGATCTTGAGAATCAAAAGTCTTTTTGGGAAATTAAGTTGTCAAAAAGATTGCCTCCACATTTCATTTTGAGGAACTTAAAATTAACAAATCTTGTGAGTGTGAGTGGAGTGCATCGCGAGTGTTCTCTCTTTGTTTCTCAACAAAGATCGATCGAACTACGGATGTACTTACTTGCTATTGTTCACCTTTAGAGGGCCTGCCTTGGTGGGAAAAAGTACTCACCCCAAGGGAACGACCCAACTGGGAACACGCTAAAGCCAAGTGACTTCCACCCAGGATATAAGTGTGGATATTGGAACAAAGGCCAATATCACGAGGATTATTCCGACGAGATGGACAGCAATGGACTCTCGCCGACGTTGGATAATCCCCCACGAACGGAATGCCCGAATTAGAACCCTTGTTTAGAAATTGGCCAAAACCTTATCTATCTTGTTGGTGCAAGAGGTCATGTCCTCTGAAGCCGCCCCACATAACATGCGGTCTTGTTGTGGAAATGGAAAGTATGCCATGGGAGATTCATGGGTACTAATGCTTGGCTGACCCGAATAAGTGAGTGCCGTGGAGGGGAGCCAGTGTGGTCAAGCATTTAGCCATTCGCACAAGATATGCGCAGCTGGATTTATCCAAGTGGGAACCCAACAAGGTATTGTCTCATCAACCTAGGAGTGTGAAAGTGCTTGGAATCAAAACACATTGCTTGAATCCGAAACAGTGGAAAACAAACATTCAACAAGTCATCAGAATTTCAAACCCTTTAGGAAAGCAAATACCTTTGACGAATTCAAGTGTTCATGCTTGCCCTAGGGATTTCATCCTTAGAGGCTTCTAAGCATTTGGATTTCATCTTAATTTGCTTACTGAAGTCAACAATAGATAACCTTTGTCTTGATCTCCTTGATTTCTGCATAACACACTTTGTGGGATAAAAGGAAATTAGGATATTGGACATTTAGTTTGAAAAACATAATCAAGAAAGTGTTTGTGGTAAAAAGAATTGAATCTAAACAAGAGAAAAAGACAAATTTGATTACACATGTGTTTTCTAACATGATTTCTCGCAAGATCAAAATCCCAAAAATCGAAGTTCAAAAAGCTTAGTGTAAAAGCTAGTGAGAAGCGTCTTGAGATCCTGAATTGTCTGAAAGGTTTACTTTCCTCTCATAGGAAATATAGCGTGTTCTTCAACACCGAGGTCTTGTAAGCAAAAGTATCATCTAGGTCAAGTCTAGGATCAAATTTAATCACTTTCATCCATCTTTCAACCATCAAAATCAGTCAAATTTCCATCTCACCAACAACTCTTGGAATCTTTGTAAACATCTTTTATGCTAAACTTCTAGGCGAAATCAAATCACTTTGTTTGACTTAACACATCTAGTCAAACCATCATCCTATACACGAGTTCTCTCTTGGATAATACAACTTCCTAGGGTTTACGAGTTCAACTTGTTTGGCTTAACACACCTAGCCAAATTATCAAATCATCATCATGTTTGACTTGACGCACTAAGTCAAACTACCATCTTGTAGGAGTTCACTCTTGGATAACACAACTTCCTAGAGTTTTACAATTACATTTATCACTCTTGTTTGACTTAACACATCTAGTCAAACCATCAATCCAATCACGATCAATCAAAGTCCTAAAAGTTTAGCATTTCCTTCAAAGTTTCTTTAAGAGTTCCATTCATCCATATCACTCATCTTCCGTTTATCTCATCCTCATCATCGCTTTGATCCTTCAATTATCCTAGTTCTTCACTTCTTTGAACCTAAGGTTTAGACCGATCTAAAGGATTAGAGGTTCATCTCTTACATTCTTGAAAATTGATCTTCATTTTATGGTTCAAACTCGATCTCAACACAAGAGGGACATGGAATATAAATTTGATCCATCCATCATGAGCAATTCAATTCAACCAAACTATCCAAGCCTTGCAATACCATTTGATTTTCAAAGCTTGTACAATGCATACATGGGAGCATTATCTCATACAAACATCAATGGTACAACAAATATGAGTATGCCCGATCCAAAGTTTGGAACACCTTTCCCAATGATAGATTTAAATCCAAGTCCAAATCTGCAAATCTATCAACCAAATGCTCAATGCATGAGTTTTTCAAACAACATTATCCCACAAAATCCATACATACCAAGTGCAACTTTACCAAACATGACCATTTCAAATCCACACTTGGTAAACTTTGGGGTCGACATGTTTACAAATCCCCCTAATGTTGTTCAAAATCCTAGCAATATGTTGACGACTCCATATATTGATTCAAGCCAAGGTAACAACATGCGAAATCAAAGTTACCTAAATCCAAGCAATATGATTCCCAACCACAACAATGTTCAATTTCAATCTATCATGCCAAATCAAAACATCATACCAAATCATCCCATTTTTCCATCAACATCGCAAAAACAGATGGAAACCATCCAAGCAACCCCAACAATCAACACCATTCCCATTCCACCACCACCGCCACCACCGCCAAAGCATAGCATGACCAATTCATTCTCCATCATGTTGCAAGCTGCACAAGAAGCTTCCCACAAAAAGGCACTCCAAGCCCAACAAGCTACACAGCTAGTTGCTCAGCAAGCACAAGCGGCTCAAGTAGCCCAACAAGCGCAAGTGCAAGCAGAATTCTACGCACTATTGCAATCGATCCAAGAAGAAGTAGCACAACAAAGAGCCCAACAAAAAGCTTTGTTGGCACAAAAACAACATGATGAACAACAAGCGTTGTTGGCTCAGCAGAAAACACAAGCCTTACCCGCTCAACAAAGCTTGCAACAGATTCCCACCGCAATTATTGAAAACAATGATCAAGATCTATCCATCAATGAACACATTGAAGATGTTCCCATCTCATTCAATGATCAAATCATCACACACCAAGAGGCACTTTTCAATCACGATCAAAACTCACTGATGATACCCAACAATGATCAAATCCAAGAAACATTAACATCATTTGATCCTATGTTTGAGAACATTGACAATCCCTCCACCAAAATTGTTGAAAACAATGATCAAAATCAATCCATCAATGAGCACATTGAAGATATGTCTACCCCATCCATTGATCAAATCATCGTTCATCAAGAGCCACTCTTTAGCGATCTATTTCAAGATGTGTTAACATTATTTGATCCCATTGACATAAACCAAGATCCATCCACCAATGATCGTGTTGACAATGTCTCTACATCACCTAACGAGTCAGAGGACATATTTCAAGAACGTATTCCAAAGCATGATCAAAATATTCCATCAAGGCCTAGCAATGGTCCCTCCCAAGGCATATTGACATCCTTCGACCTTACGATTGAGAATAGTGAAAGAATCTTTGACACTAAACTTAATCCAAATCCATTCAAAGAACAAGTGGATATTAATCCACTTCCCATGCCTAAGGACGATGTCCAAGAACCCCTTGTAGACAATCCATCCTTTGAAATTGACCCATGTCAAGAACTTGATCAAAAGCATGGCGAAAGCAATTCCAGAATTAGTCAAAATCAAGAATTTGTATCTCCGAGATACTACAATGATCTAATGGGCACTCTTTTATCTATACAAGATGCTGCAAATGATGACCACATCCACATAGGACATACTCCTCCATCTACCCATGAGATGCTTTCTTTGGATGGACACGTGGATGATCTTCAAAAACAAGAGTCTCATACTCTTCAAATCATTACCAACGAACAAGAGTCTCCTACTCTTAACATTTGTACACATGATCAAGATGTAGACAAATGCAGAGACATATCAGAAATGGATCATGAAGAAGGCTTGTACATAAGTTGTGAATCAGAAACATCCTATGAAGTGAGTCATGAGGAAGACTTTTGTGTAGACAGCGAAGCATCAACACTTCTTGAAGAAGCACTACAATCTGATATGTCACAAGATCAAGTTGAAGATATCAATCAGGCATTCATCCCACTCATGGAAGATCCTATCACTTATAAACTTGGATCACTCACCTTTGTAAGGGAAAATCATCTTATCAATGAAAGAGCTATGACATTTGAAGATCCGCCACAGAGCAGAGAAGGAGAAACACCTTGTTTCCAAGGGAAATCATATCCTTTTGCAAATAAAATGTTTCAACAAATGAATTATCAAGGCAGAGGATTAGGCCTACAGGAACAGGGTATCCTAGAACCAGTGCAAATTTTTGGCAATCCTAAACATCAAGGCCTTGGTTATTCAACAATTAAGGGATCTCAACATATCAGTGATACCTCCACAAAATTGGGGGCAACTTCGTCTCGAGCAAACATCAACATAGGGAGCATGAAGAATCCTTATGATGAAACCAATGCCAATACTACAACCTGCCATATCACGAATCTTCATCCACCCATCACCCCATCCATGAATTGGGACCAACATCAAAAGAAAGACTTGAATCGAAGCATGAAGAACGTTATCAAAGAAAAAGAAGCTAAGAAGCATATTGGACAAATCAAGTACATATGGATACCAAAAAATACAAAGAAAGATTATCCCTATCAAATTCCATCAGTCAAAGAAAGTATGGGGCAAAATAAAAATGGGGCAAGTATCCATCAAAGATTTCCACAAAGGAAAAAGCAGGCTTCTCAAGCAACGTACAAAGTGTATCAAGCAGTTGGTCCAAATTCCATGCACACTTCCATATCCACCCATTATTGCTCATTTTCCCAAGTTTGGAGAGTCAAAGGTTCCAAACCATCGACCAATCCATCTGTTACTCCTAAACACACTCCATCCACGCCTCCACGCATGATATCCAATTCTCACATTGACCATGTATTGGCGGCGACCCTTCATCATAAGGATTCAGAAGGCACCCTATCACGATGGGCGCACAAAGACAGAGTTAACTCTAGTATCAGTAAAGCAGAACAAATTTCTCAAAAGTTGCATTCAAGTGCACGTATCTTGGCAAAACAACTTCTACAAGCAGGATACCGATGGCACGTTATGACAGAAGCATCAACATCAGCACCACCAAGTGGTTCAGCATCAGCTTAAAATCTCTCAGAAAATACAAAAACAATCAGAAAATGTCTGAAAAATGGTTGCCACGGTGAAAACTGCAATGACAATCTTGGTAGCCACAAAATCAGAAAAAGTTGAAAATAAGTAAAGAAAAAATCGTCCTCTGTTGAAGAAACCATTTTAGGTTGGCGCTTGGACAAAATTATGATGAAAACGTAGGCAGTCATGTGTAGAATCAGGAGGCATCACGTCGCGGTTCGGAAAGCATCTTATCTCGTCATAATGGGCTTCATTTCAGTCATATCATCGTTTCGTCATGAACTTTTATCCAATACATTTTTCGTCTGCATCCAAGGTCCAAGTTACCTTGATCTTGATAAAATTTTGGAGCACACTTTACGCTTGCTTATGGTAAAAATCTTGACATGGGTCATTTTCATTGATCCTATCCTACCCAACGCTATCTGAGCCTTGAAGCATTATCCGAATGAGCATTCCTTTGTTTGAACACCCTTATCTTATCGTAAGATAATCCATATCCATTTGTATCCAAGAATTCACCCATGGTATTCCAAACATTGCTAGACACTAGGGGCAGATATTTACATCTTGCTTCGAGAATAAATCTTGATCTATATCTTCCCACTTATGTGGTGATCCGAACATTGGAAAACATAAAATCAAATTGGTCAAAACATTTGTGAGAAAAAAAAAATCCCAAATCACTAGCCCATGGCATATTTTGACAAAAAAAAAACATTCCTTATCAAGCGTTATCCTTCATCGAACATCAATCCAACAATCCATATCAGTCTCATCTAGTGCACACATCAGCATCACATCAAATCATCAAAGCAATTTTGTTCCAAATCAAGCTTCATTGATCCTGATCAATTGAATCCAATCAATCATCACCTCGTTTGACTTAACACACTTAGTCAAACTGTCATCTTGTGGACGAGTTTATTCTAGGATAACACAACTTCCTTGGGTTTACAAGTTCATTATCACCTTGTTTGACTTAACACACTTAGTCAAACTATCATCTTGTGCACGAGTTTACTCTAGGATAACACAACTTCCTTGGGTTTACAAGTTCATTATCATCACTCTGTTTGGCTTAACACACTTAGCCAAATTATCAAATCCATAATCACCTTGTTTGGCTTAAACACACCTAGCCAAATTATCCTTTTTGTACGAGTTTACTCTGGGATAACACAACTTCCTGGAACTTACGAGTGCATTATCACTTTTGTTTGACTTAACACACTTAGTCAAACTATCAATCCATCAGTCCGATTGATCAACATTAAAGCTTGGTTTTCAACAAAATCCCAAAACAGAGCACTGATATAATCACATATCATATCCAAATCGTCAAAATCATGCGAAAAATCCAAAAACATGCAAAAAACTCATCAAAAATTCAAAAACATTCAGAAAAATCATCAAAAAATCCAAAAACATGTCGAAATATCAGAAAATCTTCAAAATTCATCATTTAGTCTTGTCAGTCTTTCACCTTGTCGAACTACGTCGTCTCTGAGCTTGAACGTAGGCAAGGTTGATCTTTGATCATCCCCCGAGACGGTTGGGTCAGTCCTTTAGGCGTCCGTCGCATTGGCAATCTGTTTGCCCATCTAGTCTGCATCTTAAGTCAGTCCTTTAGGTAATAAAATGGCAATCCATTTGTCCATATTATCATCAAGTCAGTCTACCACCAGTCGAACTACGTGGTCTCTGCGTATATAACGTAGGCAAGGCTAATCTATGGATCAGCTCCCGAGACCCCTAGGATAGATCTTTAAGTTAGTCTGTTCATTGTAAAATCTTGAAAATACCAAAAACATTGGAAAATCTTGAAAATGCCAAAAACATTTGTAAAACATCTCAAAATTTCAAAAAAAAAAAACAGCCTCAAAACATTTGAAAAAACCAAAATGGTACATCCATTTCATCTCGCTTTCACTCATGATTGTCATCATTCATAATAAATCATCGTCGCTTTCACCCTTTGGTGAGTTAGTCAGAAGCAAGTTTAGTAGGTTCTAAAGTGAACGCCTAATCATCAAAGTCTCGAAGGTCTAAGTCAATAAGTCAACAAGTTGGTCAACTCGGAGTATCAATAGCTTATCACCCAATCAGTCCTACCAAAACCCTGATCACTACATGTCCTAGGATGAAGCTTTCCCACGATGGACATAAGCATCAGGTACCCCACATTAGTTTAGCCTGGCTAGTGATACGAAGAACATTAGCTTGTTTATTTACTTTATCTTGGTCTTTTTGACTTATTTTATTTTGCGCTCATTCCAAGGACCTCTCGATGATGCCTAAACAAAACAGGTTTAGAGAGAAAGGAATGGGGCAACGATCATTATCTTTTTATCTGCTGTGCTTGTTGGATGTTCTTGTAAAATAACTTGGCGAATACTTGCTTTGTTGGGTCCGTCCTAGCAAGGTTTCCGTATGTCAAGTGTGAACAAGAGCACTCCTATATGATTGCCCAGTCAGAGTCCATCACACTAGGCGCAACGCCATCCTTGTTCTTAATACCTTGATGCATCACACCTATGTGTGTTATCAAACATAAAGAAAGTTACGCTCTTTATCTCCCATTCCTGGATAAGCAATACATCATCATCATTCATCATTTCTAATAAAGTTGTCTTGTTGGACTTCTTCATCTTCTCGAATTTAAGGGTTGATCCCTCTCATTCTTCTACCTTCTTTCACGCTAACAATGCATCCATCCTGCATCCATGCTGCATTCATCCTCTCATCTTGCATAATCACGTCATATCATTATAGGACAACATCATCCATCTCATCCATCTCACATGCATTGCATAATCATTTAACATGCTTAAAATAATATAGATTTGTTATTCTAAGCATCTTCCGAACATCTCATTTTCATCATCATTATCATATAGTCTCATCATCCATACATCCATTTTGAACCTCTTTGTCGTGAGATCCACCTCAAATTGTATCTTTTCGCTTGATCTCTCGAGGGGGCAATGTACTAACGTACTTATTTTCCACTGGGGCATCCGAAAAAACCAAAGAATTTTTTAATTTCGATGCCGACAACATCATTCTTTGAACCAATGCAACGAGTACATTGCTTCAAAGAGGGGCAAAATGTAGACATCCAAAAATAACATTATGCATTCCACTGTAACTAACATCATGCATTCCTTTCTTCTACTAATCAATTAAAGCAATTTATTGATTTAATCCTAAGGTTCATCAAGCTTAATTAAATAAATCAAATTATTTAATTAAGTTCCTAAGGTTCTTCTTATTTGATTTAATAAATCAAACTGATTTAAAATCAAATATCAAATCCCTAAAATCCCCTAAGTTAATTAATCTAAATTAATTAACTCCTAATCATGATCATCATTCTCTAGCTTTTGATGCAACTAGAGTCAAATCTAAACTCCTAACTAACCCACCCACTTGCACCAATAAATCATTTATTTGATTTATAATTCCTCTAATTACATTCAAAAGGGCATCAAAATGGAATATTCTTCCAATTTGAATCTTCCCCCCAAAAGGGACTTGTCCCTTCCAACAATTTTTTAAATGCTATTTGCACAAGTCAACATAGCATTTATTGCACCTTTCATACCCCCAAAACATGTCAAGTCTTTCAAATTCAAATTTGAAAGTGGCACATTGGCCAAGACTTGCACATTCCTCACCCTCTCATAGCTTGACAAGTGTCATCTTGTCATTGGCTTGTGAATTATCCCACATTCATCTAAAATCACTCAATCTCCTACTCTTGAATCTATAAAATGCAAAGCATTTCAACACAAATAAACACACAACACATTCTCACTTGCAAGGTTACTCTCTTCATGAGAGAACTAATCTTGTTCATCACCACACCATTTGCTTAGAAATTACATCTTGAGGCAAGGTTGCTCTCTTCATTTGAGAGTCAATCTTGCTCTTCACCATCTATCATCACATCATTTTGCTTATCATGGATTGGGAAAGGGCATCCTTTCTACATCACAAGGAGCACCAATCCAATATGGGATAGATATATTTCATGTTTCATATGCTGTTTGAGTCATTTGTTTGCATTGTGAATCATGGTTTATTATCTCATAAGGATATGCATTTCTGTTA
>CM021109.1:505292883-505307587 GCA_007115665.2 Sequoiadendron giganteum
ACAAAGAGAAGTAGAGTGAATTTTGGTGGAAGAGAGAGAGGAGGGAGGGATAGGTAAAGATGGATAGTTGAGATATATAGAAGGAGAGAGATATAGGTAGAGAGAGGGCAAAGAGATATAGAAAGAGGGGGAGGGAGAGAGGAGAGATAGAAAGAGGGGGAGGGAGGGAGAGATAGAGAGAGTAGAGAGGGAGGAGAGAGATAGAAAGAGGTGATAGAGAGAGAATTAGAGAGGGAAAGAAGGTGGAGATATTGAGAGAGAGGAGGCAAGGAGGGAGAGAGAAATAGGTATAGAGGGACAACTAGGTAGAGAGAAGTAGATATGAAAGGAGAGATATAGGGAGAGGCAGGGATGGAGAGAGAGGTGAGACAAAAATAGAGAGGTCTAGGTAGATAGAGGGAGGAGGAGATAAAGAGAAAAATAGAGGGAAGGAGAGAGGGAGGAAGAGGTAGGGATGAAGAGAGAGAGGTGAGAGAGATAAGAGAGAGGAGGGAGGAATAGGTAGGGAGAGAGGGGTGAGATAGAGAGAAAGAGAGTAGAGAGGGAAGGGGAAAGAGAGAAGTGAGATAGGTGATAGAGATGTGTGATGGAGCTTAAAAGTAGAGAGATAAGGAGGAAGGTGGAGAGATTGAGATGGAAGGAGGGGGGAGAGAGGGAGATTTATAGAGGGATAGGTTAGATAGAGATAAGTAGAGAGAAAAGATAGGTGAAAGGAAGAGAGAGGGAGACAGAGAAGGGAGATAAATAGAAGTAGAAAGGGAAGGAGAGAGAGAGAGGGAGACAGAGAAAATTAGAGAGGAAGGGAGGGAAGGAGAGAGAAGTGAGATAGAGAGAACTAGAGAGGGAAGGAGAGAGAGAGAATGACAATATAGAGAGTAGAGAGGGGAGGAGAGAGTGAGGGAAGAAAAGAGAGAGAAAGAGAAGAGAGGGAGGGATAGGTAGGTATAGAGAGTAGAGAGAGATATATAGAGATAAAAGGAGAGGGATGAGAGATAGCAAAATTTAGAGAGGGAAGGAGGGAGGTAGATAGATATTGGAGAGGGAAGGAGAGAGATGGACATGTGGAGACATAGTTCTTGAGCTCAAGGAAGATATTGTTAGATAAAGGGATGGAGATAGTGAGAGAGAGAGAGAGAGAGACAGAGGTCTAGAGAATAAGAGGTGAAAATGAGTGAGATAGAGAGAGAAAGATGAAATTTGGCCTCCTGAGTACTAAAATTTGACCTCCTGATTATTGAAATTTGACATGTTGATTACTAAAATTTGACTAAGTCTAAAATTTTTAAGATCTTCCAAAAACTAGAATTTCCATTATAACTCTTAGAGATCTGAAACCACTTTCAAACATCCTGCCTATATATACATGAAATATAACTTAAAGTATAAGAAATTAAATGTCCATAAGTAAATGTCAACTTATAATTAAATGTTTATTTCTTGTGTATAGTTTCCCTGACAGAGAAAGCGAAAATCTAGTTCTGTGCAAAGCAGGCCATTTGGCGCTCGCCAAATGACTCATCACATTTGGCGCACACCAAATGTGTTGGTCATTTGGTGCTCGCCAAAAGGCCTGCTTTAGACATGTTAATTAACATGATTTGCTATATTTTCTCATATTTTTGTTTGTGCTCCTCGTCTCATTTGCATGTCTTTCAATGCAAGTTTATAAAAAAACCCGTGATAGCGTTAACCTCTGTCTCATCTATCTAAATATATAATTATTTTTTCATTTTAATTTGGTTAAGGTTTTGATCCATGGATTCTATTGTAAATGCCTTCATTTTTGGTCAAAAACCAACATGTGCTAGGTTTAGGATAGATTTTTACACGTTCATCGGAACGTGAAACAAATTACCTTTTTTGAAACTAGACTCCATTCTACACATGATGAAAAAAAAAATCAATTTTCGATTAGTTTGCAAAACATTTGGGGGGGAGCATGCTCAAATTTCAGCTTTTCAGGATGTGTCCACTTTGAAAATTCATAAAATATGATATTATTCACCAAAAAGGGGGGAGCCCTCAGGCACTATGCTATTTTTTTAAATAAAAACAGGACCTATTTTTTGCCCCCTGCCCTTTTTTAAAACCCTTAATCTTCATTAATTTCAAAAAATAATAGTATCTTAGAAACTAGACTCAGAGCACTTCAACTTTTGTTCTTGCCGCATCTAGAAATTTTGAGCGTAACTATCTTCATTTTCTCGTGCAAATCATGTTTTCCTGATTTCAGAAGAAAAAAAAGTGGCATCTTAAGAGCCAAAATTGTGTCACAGATTGGTGCACTTACCCACTTTAATCCTCAAATATGATCTAGTTCAACATTTTACAAAGCCCATTTCATTTGGGAACTGAGTACTTTCTTAGCATTTGTGAAATAGTTCAATTTTAAGTTATCTTCCTTGTGTTACTTCTCGAGAAATGTGAAGTTGGGATGGAATAAAAACCAAGATAAACTTGGATTGGCCTAGAAAATATATTGATCCTAGCTAGGATTCAGCCTAGAATCAACCACATGGCTAGAGCTAAATTTGCAGGCCCAAGCCAGACTGTGTGTGAACTTTGGGAGAAATTGAGGAGAACCCACTAAGTTACCGCAAAAAAAGTGATTTTTACAAAGACCATTTCATTTGGGGAAAACTGAGTACTTTCTTAGCATTTGTAAAATAGTTCAATTTTATGTTATCTTCCTTGTGTTACTTCTTGAGAAATGTGAAGTTGGGATGGGATAAAAACCAAGCCAAACTTGGATTGATCTAGACAATATATTAATCCTAGTGAGGCTTCAACCCAGTTTCCTCAATTGATAAGCCTTTCCTATAGTTTTCGTTCCTACCAAAGTGTAATGTTCTAGACTTTCTTCTATATTGGGTATTCGACCAAAAAAATTCCATGTTATTGTAATAGAATTTTCAAGCAGCTTTGTCAAAAATTGAATAGTTTTTTAACTTTTGCTTGGTTGTGTCAAAAGTAAATAGATGAGAAGATTTTATGAACATGGTATAGTTATCTAATAATATTATGTCAAGGTGCGGATAAAATTCCCTAGTATTAGTCCATTTATGAAACAACATCATGGTTGTCTAAATTTTTTCTTAGAATTTTCGTAGAGAGTAACAAACATTGCATAGCTAATATCTATAAGCTTTTATAGTGTTAAGACTAATTGTAAGGACCTTTCTTAAAATTCCCTAGTATTAGTCCATTTATGAAACAACATCATGGTTGTCTAATTTTTTTCTTAGAATTTTTGCAGAGAGTAACAAACTTTGCATAGCTAATATTTATAAGCTTTTATAGTGTTAAGACTAATTGTAAGGACCTTTCCTTGTAAATTCATAATTATATTTTTTCTTTTCACATAACTAGATAAGGCTTAATATGAGAGGATATAAACTTGTAATCAATCGAATTTAGTTTTTCACACAACCATAAATATTCAGCAAGATGTTGAAGAGACTTGAAAGCAATATCCTTGATGTTACCAAGGAGAAGCACTTTTACTGTACATGATATTGTGGGCATTAGTTATAATGGATAGCCAATTTAATGGCTGCTATTAAGGGGAAGCAGTATTATAATGTCTTGCTGGCTATAGTTATAGTTATGGTTAGTTATAAAGGATAGCCAATCTATTGGTTGTTAGTAAGGAGAAGCAGTATTGTAATGCATTATTGGTTATGCCTATAGTTATAGTTATAGTCCTAACCAATCATTTATTAGGGGAGCATTTCAAATAGGGAATGAAACCGCCCTTTGACCAACCTAGTTAATCTTAATAGGAAGTGTAAGTTTTTTTATGCACTACTCTATTGGTTATTGTATCCCCATATCATATGCATTACTATATTGTCTAGAGTCATATAAATAAATTCAAGATTAAACAATCTAGTTTATATTACCAAGAACAACTTGTAATATGCATCACTTTACTAGCTATAGTAAAAATAATCTAGAGTCTAGGAATGGCTAATAATTTCTGTAAGTTCAATTTAAATAAAATAAATAAAAATCTCAAAAGGATGTCTGGTAAAATTCTATTTTTTAATTAGTGTCATTTATAGAGATATAGGAATCAACTAATATCTAAATTTAATAGGGTTGTATCTATTCATTCATGAAAAAAATGAAATCGTGCCTTCCACTATGTGTATCTCATGTCTCTAAGTGACCATGCTTTTAGATTACATATCTTTTAGAGGGAACATATTTAGACTCCACTAGCAATGTAAATGGATTATATGAAGATTGTAAATGTTTTTTCAACACAAGTTGTTTTCTATATTATGGTTAGAGTGCAAGAAGTCTTTTTCCTTATATTTTTGTATGTATGGAATTATTCTACCTCATCCAATAAACCCAACATTGTCAAGAGAGGAAATTAATAGAATTTATGAAATACTGATGGATTTCACCTACTTTTAATACAAGGATGTGATGCCTCAATTTTGCTAGATGACACAGATAGCTTTGAATGAGAGAAAATTGATGGTCCTAATCTTAACTCAAAAAGGGGATTTGAAGTCATTGATACCATAAAATCAGTTGTGGAAAGTGTATGCAATGCCATTGTTTCATGTGCAGACACTCTCAACCTTGCAGCCAAAGATTCAGTCTTTTTGGTGTGTAATTTTTTCTCTCTCTCAATGAAATAATTCTCTTTGTCTCTCTCACAGGCTCATACCCATATATAAGCAGGGCATAATAGCATATCTATATATATATATATACAAATTAATTGTTAGTTTAGTTACTGAAATGCTTACTTTGATTTGCTTTATTTATGCAAGATTGGGGGACCTTTCTGGCAAGTAAACCTGGGAAGAAGAGATGGTAGGACTGCAAATAAAAGAGTAGTAAAATCCAACATCTCATCTCCTTTTGATTCGCTTGATTCAATCATCAAAATGTTTCAGAGTTTGGCTTTCAGTTCAAGATGTGGTAGTACTCTCACGTAAAAGGGACTTTAAAACATAAATGGTTAAAATATTATAGTGTTTCTGGAATTAGTGAAAAGTTATAAAACAAACTCTCCAAGCTTTGTTTGCTTGTAAAGAGTTTTACTAACTAGGCACTACGCTATTAGTGAAATTATCTACTTGATTCTTTGATTTCCAATGAGTCTCCCAATTTTCATGTGTACTTAGTGTCTTCCATTTTATCTGTTTCCAGCCTATCTTCAGATTATTACTCCAGTTTCACTCTGAAGGGAGTGTGATTTGGTTTCCTTAAAATTTGGTTTGGTTGTCTAGATGTTAATACTTTTGTGATAGTTTTTTTTTCTCTAAGGTTATGCTCTATTGGGATTGGTTTTTTTTGTTTACACAAAACACTCTAAACTTTGACTTTCTTAGGTAGCTCATCTTAAATCACACTAATAGATGGACCCTAATGATTTCAAATTAGCCACCTAAACAAGTCAAAACTTAAAATGTGTTGATTAAGGCTAGTGGATCTATCAGAGGTTTGGTTTTCTAAGTTTGTTAATCTCACTTTTTTTTGTTCACATTTACTTCAAAAGGCTCTACCAGTTTCACTCTAAAGTTGGTATGAATTTCTTTTCTATAAGCTTGTTTTGATTTTCTTGATTTCAAGGATTTGGGTTCATCACTGTAAGTATATATGTCATTGTGCCTGTGTTGTAAATTTGTGTGAGAGGAAAAATTTTATCAACAAATTTAATTCATCGTCTACTTTTATATCTTGTACTCTGTATTAAATTTTCATTGTTCCAAAAGTATCCATCTTCAGTGGGGTTTACCAATTTCACAGTATAATTGACACAAGTTATTTTTCTTTAGTTCTATTGGTTCACATTGACTTATTAATAGATGTATGTTGTGTTTCATTCAGGTGCCCATATAATAGGCTCTACTCGCTGCAATACTTTCAGCTCAAGGCTATTCAATTTCAACAGTACAAGCAGCCCATACCGAACAATTGAGCAGTCCTTGTTAGGAAACCTGCAAAGCCTATGTCCAGATGGCAGCAATGATCCTAACACACTAGCCCCACTGGAATCTATGACCAAAGACATATTTGATAATTCCAACTTCAAAAATAGGGTGATCCGACAATAGTGGTTTACAATTTTTGGTCAAACTGGACACTGAAACAATTATTTTTAACTAAATCTTCACATTCGGGCACCTATAGCGGTTAAACAGTGAGGAATTTGAAGATGATGTACACTAGAGTCTCATCACATTTTGTCTGTAAATTTTAAAAATATTTTTTTCAAAATTTTTGGAATAATATTGCACTTCTTTGTCCATCTCCCACGAAAACTGGTTTTTTTCAGAAAACAACATTTTTAAAAAGTGATGCTCACCGTATACAACATAAATTTTTTTGTATGAAAGATAAAATTCTAATTTTTTTGAATTTATATTTTTAACTACGATATGTAGTACATTCATTTGGTCTCATAGTTTTTTATTGAATATTTTTTCCTTAATAGAGTTTAGAAGTCAAACCAAATGCAATTCAAATATAGGTGGATTGTATACAACATAACTTTTTATGTATGTATCAAAATTAAATTTTATTTTTTTAAAAGGATCAAGGACATCAATACCCAGCATGAACATATTTAATTTTGATAATTTTCTATTTTTTCACATGTGCAAAACAGAGAGCTTGATTTTTGGTGAAAAACCTATGTTTAATAAAACTAAAAAACCACATGCATAATAAAACCAAAACATATTAAAATTATATTCGTGGGATAGATCCTTTTGAGGACTACCATAATAATTTGAAATAAATTTTAAATGAATTCATTTGATCCCCTAAAAGGTAAATCAAAAGTGAATTTTTATCAACATTTTGATAGGTGAAAAGGAGACTCATTTATAGTTATGGTTTAAAACTAGTGAGGTTCTATCCAAGGGGGTTTGATCTAAGGTGGTTTGATCAAACCTTCTTCAATTGGAATCCTTAAAATGGAACTTTTAAAGTCTTAAATCATTATATTTTTTAAAAATACTTGATTTTAGCAAAAATCAGTTCCTCTCAGAAATTGTAAACCAGCTTTGTGGGATCACCCAATATTCAAAACAGTAAGGGTCTTCTTCAGTCTGATCAAGCTCTGTTCTCAACTCTAAATGCATCTACTGTGCTCTATGTTAAGTACTACAACAATTTTCCCAATGCCTTATTCATGGAATTTTGTGTTTCTATGATGCATTTGGCAAACCTAAATGTTCTCATTGGATCAAATGAAGAAATTAGGAAAAAGTGTAGTTTTAGAAATTGATGTATTGATAAAATCTTCAAGGAAAATCAGCGATAGCATGATTTCTAATAAGTACTTAGGTTGAGTGGTAAAATAGTGGGTTGTATGGTGCATCGTGTTATGAAAATTAATAGATGGTAACTCAAAATATGGAGCTTGTATACTGTGATATTGCTTTCTTACAAGTGTAATAGTTAATGAATCTTTGCTTAATGCATTCGCATATTATTGAGTATAATTTTCTCCTCTCACCATGAGTAGTTGAAAATGGAACATGGCTTTTAGTTTTAAAAGAGGCTAATTGACAATGGAATAGAATGTTCTTTTCTAAATTTTTTATAGTTATCATAACTTTCTAACATTTATGTCCTATTAATCTCTCATGGAGTTCTCTTCTATTACTCTTCTCTAGCAAGCTAGAATATTAGTATTATAAGAAAAGTAGGAGCAAGAATGAATCATAATATAACTAGCAATGTACAAACCATCAACATCATTTAATGCATAAAATTTGATCTATTCATGGATGATTTAAGATGACTGATCAAGAAGGGGAAGTAAAGGGATTTTTTTTTCCTCATTCTCCTTTGAAGTTAAAGTAGAGGAAAAGGCCAACATTTACTTATATCTATTTCCTAAATATTTGTCACATAATCTCCGATAGAAAAATACTTGCACTTGATGAATTTTTAATTGGAACTTCTTGCTCTTGGAATGATATACATTTTCCACCTCCAATGTCGGCTTGCCCAAGATGAGGATGATTTTTCAATACACAGATTGAGTTTCCACCGCATTTGGAAAAATAAAAATAAAAGTTCTAGCAAACAAGAGAAGGATGAGAATTTGGAAACATTGAATGTTGAAAACCACACTAAAAAAATATTTAAAATTATTTTTTTATCTTTTTAATACATTTTTTCATAATATGTCGTTAATGGGAACTATTGTCTCTAAAGAGACAAAAGTGAAATTGTCTTTAAAGAGAAAATTTTTTTTTTTTCATATTGTCTCTAGAGAGACAATTTTTTAAGACAATAACTTAAGACACTCGTTTAAAGATATTATTTAAGACAATAAGAAAATTTTTTTTTGTCTCAAATTAAGACAATTTACTCAAAAATTGTCTTAAAAATTGTCTTAAACACCCCTCCATGTAGTAGTGCCTTGGGGTGAAATCCTATCGCTTCTCCATATTGTGGTCTCGCATTCTTCGAGGTATATTTATTAACCACGTCCTTACAATTTATGTTATTCATTTGTTTATGATATTTGTGATAAAGCTGGAAGAGGAGTTGTCAACATGAAGGAGATTAAGTTTTATAATAATATCATCGACACTTTATTGTCAAAGGGTATGTGGTTGTGTTCAAACATAAATTAAAAATGTTTCTGATTTTGGTATATTTTATGGATCAGTAAGAGTTTTTTATGTGCAGGCTGAGTGATCTACTATTAAGTCAATTTTCTTTGTGACCAGAAGTTTTCAGTAGACTAGATTTAAGCGTGGCTATTTTCTATAGCGAATTTCACTATTTTTATGATTGGTGCGGGAATTAAACCTTTCGTGACGTTGAATCACTATGATCTTCCACAGCAATTAGAGGATTCATATGGGGATTGGTTGAGTCCCCACATCATGTAAGTCGTAACCTATCTATTTGTCAATTTTCTATAACAGCTTATTTTGGTTTTGTGATCTTTATCATAATCAAGTATTTGATGCCTGCAGCAAGGACTTTGAAGCATTTGCAGATGTTTGATTTGCATCATTCGGAGACAGAGTGAAATACTGGGCAACATTCAGAGGCTCGTACCATTGCAGCCGTTGATGTCTACAAAAAAAAAATCAGGTTAGAGATTAAATTTTTTTAGATGGTATTGGATGCACTGTTCATAAATCTTTTTGATGCATTTATATACAATTTGAACGTGAGCGATAATTATAAATCACATAAATTTGTAGAGCAAGCAGGGAGGCTCTATTGGTATAGTAATCTCGTCTACATGGTACGAGCCTCTGAGGAGTATACCAGATGACAGATCTACATTTGAGAGATTGTTGGCATTCGACAAGAGCTGATAAGAAAGCGTCGACCTTAAACTTCAAGCATGTTCTCATCCGACTACATTGTTCCCTGTCTAGGATAAACTTGCGTTATTTTAATAAATGTGATCTATTACAATAAATGTAGCCACATTTTGTAAGGACTTTGTATCAATAAATAGTCCCAATATATATGTTATGTAATACTTGTCATTGTATGTCATTTAAAACAAGCTATTATGAAAAAATTAAAACAACTCATTTTCATTCTTAAGTTAATTTATTTTCTAGAAGGGGATTTTGTAACAAAGGGTTTGGGATGTTGAGGGATTGGTGGAAGAGATTGTTGTTGTGGTTGTTGCACTTGAGGATTTTGTTCATGTTCTTGTTGCTCTAGTTGTTGAGGATTTTCATGAGGGTTTCCAAGATCATTATTATTTCCTACAAATTCAACAAATGAATATCAAAAAAATCTAAAACTAACAAATTTACAACAAAAAATATATAATCATTACCTATTTGACCTCCTCGTCGATGTGGTGGCATCCTAGCGATGAAATAGCAACAAATTGACAAAAAAAATTACAAGATTCTCTCCTCCCAGAATGCGAGCACGCAAGAGAAAGGTTTTTGGTCGTGAGAGTAGAAAAATAATCAACATAAAAATGAAGTAGATTATTTTTTTTGTTTTAATAAATAAGTAACGCACTCATGGAATACCATGAGCACGTTACAAGCTCGATGTGGTTGAGCCTTTGGCTCAGTCACACCAAGCCATAGCGCCAGCGCTTTATAACATGCTCGCACTATGACCTACCAAATGTTTTTTAAATTTTGGCCACAATTCCCCCCCGTCCCCCCCATATTTTTGCACCCGCCCTCATACAACTCTAGATACCCTCTAGTTGAATATGACCTATCTAACTCCTTTGTAATAAATAGACACTGTGAACCAACAATGCAAGTAATGATTTTGCATTACTTTGGTCAAAGATTTAATAATAAAATAAAACATGTTCCAATTTTCACACACCTCTTTCTCAAACTAGTTATTAGAAATGTAATTTCACATTTAGCTCTTATAATATTATGGTCAATCAAAACACATGATCACATTAAAATAGAACTCTCAAATATTTATTTTATACTTTAGCAGTAAAATCAATGTTACTATTTTTTATAATTCAAACCATCCCCATATAAAATTATAGATCGTATTTTCAATACCCATACATGCACACACACTCATATATATGCATATATATTTATATGTATAAATACCTATACTATTATAAAATTAACTTCAATGTATGTAATTGCATCTCTACATGCCTTCGTTCTAAATATATATGTACTTATGTAATTACATTTGTATCCTCTTAATTCAAAAGCACAGATAAGAATAATTATTTAGAAGAATACAGTAGTGCCTAATAACATCATCTATACATAATTTTCCATTTAAAGATGGGATTAACTTACCAATCATTAAATAAAACCATAATTAGAACCAATATTGCATATGTTTACTACATGATGATGTAATACTATCCTTATTGATATCACTAGACAACATAGTTTAACTGAGGTAATAACATTATTGAACCATACATTAATGCTTGGTTTAAACATAGACTTCACCACTACCAATCTCATAGAATAAGGCATTATTGAAGTAATTGTTTTAATCATTGACAAAGCAAGAAAATAATACATGAACCTCTTCACAATTTAACATAGAAGATTAACATAACAATTTAATCCTTGTCAAGGTAAGGCTAATACATGACCAACTTCATACTTTAACATTATAGTTTAATATAACAGTTTAATCCTTGTTAAGGCAAGACTAATACATGACCAACTTCATAGTTTAACATAACACTTTAATCCCTATCAAGGCAATATTAATACATGACTAGCTTCATAAGAACAATATATGTCCAGCCATAATTTAATCCCTATCAAGGCAACAATATTACATGTTTATGAACTAAACAACAATACATAGGGTTTAAGCCCATTCCAATAATAATTCCAAATTTATTTAACAAAAATCTATTCGCACACTACCATAAAATGTCAATCTATTAGGGGTCATTTGACATTTCTCACCCTAGTTTGGTGTATCATCTTAGTTTTGTGTAAGGGTTGGCGTTAAAACCAATGCTCTATAAAAACAAATATTTAGGGTAAAGAGTAATAATATTCACTTCGTAAAAATTTGGCCTTTATGGCTAACAACAATAGTTTATCATTTATTAACACTCTCAGTAAGTGCAGAAAGATGGGGGACTAAAAAGTGGCCACAGCATTTTTCGGTCCCATAAAAGACATAACACAAGCATGTTGTAATGAAATGTGCTTGATTTTCTAAGAAGAAAAACTATTTTCATCTTTCTCTTCTTACCAGATTATAACTAACATTTATATATGGATAGTCACTTGCTTATACATTAAGTTATATTTCATGTATATCATTTTAGGATGTTTGAGAATGGTTTCAGATCTCTAGGATTCATAACACAAATTCTAGGTTTTGAAAGATATTATATTTATTTAGAGAGTCAAATTTTAATAATTAATAGGTCAAATTTTAGTAATCAACAGAATCAAGACTATCATCTTGCTCTCTCTCTCTATCTCAATCTATTTTTATCCCTTGCACTCTACACCTCTCTCTCTCTCTCCCTATCCCCATCCCTTTCTCAACCTCTCTCACTCTAATTTTTTATATCCCACCTCTCTCTTTCTCTCCCCCTCCCTACATCTCTCTCTCTCTCCCTCTGACTCTCCCACTCTCCCTCCCTCTCTCCCACTCTCCCCTCTCCCTCTCTCATATTCTCCCTCTCAGGTCTTTCCCTCTCTCCCACTCTCCCACTTTCCATCCCTCTCTCTCCCTCTCTCTCTCTCACTTTCCCTCTTTACTTCTCTCTATCTCACCTATCCCTCTCTACCTCTCACCCTCTCCCTACCCCTTTGCTCTCTCTCCTTCCCTCTCTAATTCTCTCTATCTCACCTATCTCTCCCTCCCTACCTATCCCTGGGTACATGTGCAAGATCATCATGGAAAAAATAGGCCCTTAAGTGGTGATGAAAATTCAAAAAAATCAGAGTTAGGCAACTTGACGTAAAAATTTAAATAAGTTATCTATATTATTTCAAAAATATGTAAGAATAGAATATGTAGCAAACTGAATGTAGTTTATAAACTACTAATTTTTTTTTTTTTAAATCTATTTGGTGAAAATATGAAATTTCAATGCAGTAGTACTTAAATTTTAGAGAAAAAATAAGTAGGTGTCTGTCTGACAACCCTAACCACAATAAAATGATAATATTTTAGATATAAGTAGAGGACTTATGTCTTGATGTGATGCATATTTTTGTGTAATTATTTTCTAAGTAAATAATTAGTTATGAATTTTTTATTACAACTTTTAAAAAATATAAAAAATTGTATGTCTGACCACCTTAACTTGGTCAAAACTTCATGAAATTAAATTTTTTTTATCCTATAGTATGAAAAACACAGAATGTGATGCATGTTTCGAATTCAAAAAATGTGACACCGTTTGAAAGATATAGATGTTTTTCAATCAAACTATCAATCAAAACTGTAGTCGTAATTCAAATAGAAAATGAATAATTATTATTTATTAAATTCAAAGTAAAGCATAATTTATATTGGTGGAAATTTGATAATCTCTTTTAAAAAACCTTTTCGTTTTATCAATTTAGGGTAAAGAAAAGTCATCAGCCACATGGGTGAAGTCTAGAAAAGTAAGGTAAGCTATTAAACACGTTTTTTGTGTTGACTTCTTAGGATTGGCATGTCCTAACCAAATTCCAAAGAAAACCCAAAGTTAATCCCTATGTAGTAGGGTTTATGTCAAAGATATCAGATATCTGATTTATTTTATATATAATTTTAATATATGATTTTAAATATAATTTTTATTTTATATAAAAAATGTAATATAGTTTTTAATATATAATTTAAAAAATGCAATAAATAGCTTATAGTTTATTTTAATATATCTAGTTGAGAATATATAATATAGTTTATAATTTAATATATAATATATAATTTAAGATAATCTCTTACGGAATTATGTATAATATGTAATATATTATATTATTATGTATAATATTTAAATATTATTTATATATTTTAGTTAATGTATAAATATATATATATTATATATATAGGGTAAGTGCACCAATCTGTGACACAATTTTGGCTCTTAAGATGCCACTTTTTTTCTAAAATCCGCAAAATTTGATTTGCACGAGAAAATGAAGATAGTTATGCTCAAAATTTCAAGATGCAGCAAGAACAAAAGTTGAAGTGCTCTAAGTCTAGTTTCTAAGCTACTATTGTTTCATGAAATTAATGAAGATTAAGGGTCTCAAAAGAGGGGGGCCAAAATAGGTCCTGTTTTTATCAAAAAAAATAGCATAGCGCCTAAGGGCTCCCCCCTTTTTGATTAAATTTTTTTAGAATTTCAAAAATCCCAACGGTGAGAAATTAGCTAACACCATGTAGTTTATCCTCATTCTTTCAGATATTTTTTTTAATGAATCTATAATATTTTATGAATTTTCAAAGTGGACACATCTTGAAAAGCTAAAATTTGAGCGTGCTCCCCCCGCAAATTTTTTGCAAACTAATCGAAAATTGATTTTTTTTTTCATCATGTGTAGAATGGAGTCTATTTTCAAAAAATGTAATTTGTTTCACATTCTGATGAACGAGTAAAATTCTATCCTAAACCTAGCACATATTGGTTTCTGACCAAAAACGAAGGCATTTACAATAGAAGCCATGGATCAAAACCTCAACTAAATAAAAATAAAAAAGGAATTATATATTTAGATAGCTAAGAGAGAGTTTAATGCTATCATGGTTTTTTTATAAACTTGCATTGAAAGACGTGTAAATGAGATGAGAAGCACAGACAAAAATATGAAGAAATTTTGCACTCTTTCAAAAAATCACATCATTTTCATGAAATGGTTGTCCAAACCTTTAGGTCGGATCCCCAATGCAAAATCCAAACTGTAGGGTTGGTATTTCCCAATGGAACTTATTTGGCGCATGCCAAATGGGCTGCTTCATTTGGCGTGTTCCAAATTTGGCGAGCGCCAAATGTCATTCATGACTTTTGGAATGCATATTTGTAAACTCTTTGATTTTTTCTTTCTCTATCAGGGAAAATATATACATGAAATAAACATTTAAATATAAGTTTACATTTACATATGGACATTTACTTTCTTATACTTTAAGTTATATTTCATGTATATATAGGCAGGATGTTTGAGAGTGGTTTCAGATCTCTAGGAGTTATAATGCAAATTTTAGTTTTTGGAAGATCTTAAATATTTTAGACTTAGTCAAATTTCAGTAATCAGCA
>CM021109.1:505307687-505449009 GCA_007115665.2 Sequoiadendron giganteum
CTCTCTCTCTTGTCCACCCTCCACCTCCTAATTACTCTTGGGTGTATGTGTGCAAAAATTGGATATCCAATTTGAATGATTTTAAAATGACCTTTTTTGGTTTTATATTAGCCAACCCAAATTGGATATCCGATTTGTTTTACTTTGGCTTGGGAATTTCTATGGAGCAATGTATTGACACCCAACCCAAAAAAAAATTCAACTTGAGATTTTTGCAATTTTTGGCGAGTACAAAAAACTACTTTTTTCATATCGCCACTTTTTGGCCCGTCATGATCTTGCACATGCCCCCTCCCTCCATCCTTCCCCTTTTCTCTATTCCCCTCTCCCTCTCTCTCTACCTTTATCCCTCTTTACTTCTCTCTATCTCTCTCTACCTACCTATCCCTTTCTCTCCTACCCTACCTCCTTCCCTCTCTACCTCTCTTTCTCTCCCACCCTCCCTCCTTCCCTCTCTATCTCCACTATCCATGTCCCTACATCAAACTCTCTCTTGAGCTAGGAAGAGGTAAGTAAAGGAAATTTCCACAACTTTCATTAATGGAAATGACCACTAAATACATATGTAGCATCACTTTTGATGTCAATTTAAATTAAAAAAACTTGATGTTCTCCCAACTCCTACTCATGTAAAAAAAATTAAAAATACCTAAAAATACCTTTTTGTAGATCTATAAGTGTAGTTTGCAAAAATATTAAAAAATTAATAGTTTAATTAGTTATGGATATAGATCTTGAAATTTTAAAACTCAAATTAAAATTTTATTTTAATCCCTCCTTCCTAACCATTATGATTTGGCCGCACAGATGCTTGTGTTATTTTGTGTGTGATGTTTTTTTATTTAAATAAATTCACACATTCATTTAGATTTCATTAGAGATTATGAAAAAGTATTGTCAATGAGCATTCATGATACATCCATTCTAGCAAGGTGAAATTTCAAAGTCATGTCACACTTCAAGCTAACTTATCAACACAAATTTAAATTTATGTATTTCCAATTGAAAGTGAATTTTGGTCAAGCATATGGTCTAATATTGCAAAAATATAAAATTTTAATAGTTAAATTATTCTTTATAATTTATTTCTTATTTTTACAAAATGTAGGTCATCAACACCACAATATAAGGTTAATTTTCTTGTTAAGAAAATAAAAATAAAAATGATGTATTAGAGAAAAGATTTCGTGTTGAGATGATATATTGATTTTTTTTTTATAAATAGTTAAAATAAAAGGTGATGTCTCATTGATATGGTTGTGTTTTTAGTACATGCAAAATTTAATATTTATTTAATAAACTATATTTATTAAAATGAAAAAAAAAAATAATCTATGCACTAAAGTTTGAAATTATAAATATAAGGAAAAAAATAAAAATTACTATATAAAGAACGATATCCCATATAACTTCATTTTTTAGCATTTGATCAACAACTAAATTATAGTGTCAAAATTATTTTAAAAAACCACATTCAAATAATTTTTAATTTAAAAAAATTAAAAACATAAAATACACTAAAAAGTCCACATTTCAATAGTTTACATCATTTCAAATTATAAAACATATGTTACTTTCTAGTGACTCAAGTTAAAATGTTAGATTAGTAATGGTCCTTTATTTTATAAAAGTGTGATACAACCTTGAACTTTCTTCTAGAATAATTATCATAACATACATCAACTTAGATGTTCTTGCATACTTTCTTGTTGTATTTGATCATTATTCCAAAGGTATTGAAACAATTTTCCTAGAGTTTTGACCAAGGGGAACATGACCCTTAGAATTCAATAAATTCCCTAAAGGTGTTTGTAAACACCGTAATTCCTTATTGAGATTTAGAGCATAGACATAAGATCAAGTGAACTCCAAGCATCATACCATTCAAGTTAATTCATGAACATATAGTTACAAGTTCAGGTC
This sequence comes from Sequoiadendron giganteum, assembly GCA_007115665.2. Taxonomy (NCBI): domain Eukaryota; kingdom Viridiplantae; phylum Streptophyta; class Pinopsida; order Cupressales; family Cupressaceae; genus Sequoiadendron; species Sequoiadendron giganteum. The sequence continues at coordinate 505,309,611 of CM021109.1, forward strand.
TATGTGCTAGTTTTCTTGTGTAGATGTAAAGATCAAGTTTGCAAGCAAAAAATTGAAGTAGATTAGACAATCCTTAGTTTGTAGATTCTAAGGCATTCATATGATCAAGCCTTAAAATTCTAACACATTGGAAAATCATTTTTTGATGTTATCCACAACATATTTGAACATCATGGGTTTTAAGCTAAGTATTGTATTTGATTAATTTAAATTCTACGCTTAATTTCATTATCAATCCCAGCTCATTATCCTATATTAGATTCAAGTTTATTATTGTGATTTTATTAATTGACCTAAGAAATTTATGTGATTTCATTTATTTCATCACAAGCATATGTGATTCTCTTAAGTTCACATACATGCTAAAGTGGGGGAAATTTGAGATGAAAAGTGCTTACTTAGCACTTTTCCCCAAGTTTAGTACCCACACTTAACCCCTTTCTTTAATAAGTGTTATGATGGCCCCTTTATGTTTTTTTGGCATGCAAATAACCCTTCACCATGAAATCTATCCTAGACTTAGCCTTTTAAGAACAAAACATTCCATCTTCACTTTAGTCTATTTCATTCAACCACCTTAGATGTCATTGCACCTCTAGTAGTGTCCCCTGGACAAAATCATGGGTGGTAGCATTTGTCACATTTAAGACCTATTTTTTGGCATTATAACACCTACATTTTTACTCTAGTTTACATTATATCTTTTTATTTTATCCAAAAAACTATAAGCAATTATAGATTTATTTATTTTAAATAACTTAGGAGTATTGTATAAAAAGTGTACACAACAACACACAACAATAGAAGCAACAAAAATATGAAAAAATATACACAAAGAAAACAATCATTAGCATATATGATTACTATATTTCTATAGTTGCATTTACATTTACCCTAAAAAATTATCTTTGCACAAAATTCTAAAGGTTTTAATTCTTTAATCTTTATAAATCTTTGTGGAACTTGATTGTTATTGAAAAAAATTATTGTTCAACCTCCTCAAGACAAGCTCCCAAAGGTACCTATAACAACACTTGATCTAGATAGAAAATTTTCATTACAATTGACAAGCTAAGCCTGGTGGTTAGGCTAACCGCTAGCATTAACCACTAGCGGTTAACTGACAGCGGCACCCATAACTCTATGATTTTTAAATTTATTTTTTTCGGATTGCATGCTGTACCAAGCCGTACGACCCAGAAATGAAAAACATTTGCCTTCTGGAGTGACTGTGTCCGATTTTGACGATTTGATAGTCAATTTAGGGGTTTTGGGGCGCTATGAATGCGATGGTGAGGTCCGTTTGGGCTGAAATCGCACCAAAATTGTAGGTACGCTCTAGATCAGGAACCCTCAAAAAACATCAAACCCTCGTAGATCTAACGTCGTAAAGCCAATTTTGATGAATTTTATATCAAAATAGGGGTTTTTGGACGCTACGAGCTCAACGGTGACGTCCATTTGAGCTCAAAGTGCACCAAAAAGATAAACCCCTTATTCCAAATAAAAACTAGAAAATAAACACAGATCTGATGCAACCAAAACCTAGATCTCTAATTCTTTCAAAAACTAAACAAGCTGCAGCAAATATGGCTCTGATACCATGTAGGATTTGAGAAATACAAATCCATAGAACCCGATCAATACCTGCATGCAAAATACTTGTCACAGAGAAAGAGAGAGATCAAGACAAGGGTTTGGCTCTCACAATGTGCAAGATTGTATTATCAGAAAAGTGAATGAATCAAAAAAAAGATATAAGAGATCAATCCTTATAAAAGGAGATCTAAACCTAAAGGAAACCCTAACCCTAAAGGTGAGTGCATTTAATAATTAATATTAATTATTAAATGACTAATATGTGTGCAAGGTGAAATCTTAAGAGGACAGTAAAGTTAATTAATTACTTTACTCTAACACCCCCCCCTTAAGATAAGCAAGAGTGCAGCTACAAACATGTGCAGAAAAGCAAAAGTAACTACAATGCATGAAAGTAAAAATGGGTCCCGGCAACTAGGCCTGATCAGGTACCCATTTACAAAAGCAATGCAAACTAAATGAAATGAGGTAAAGGAGAAAACCCAATGGGAACAAAACTCCTCCCCAAAATAGAATGCAAAGAAAGGAATGTGATGTACTAATGAAAGAAGGATAGGAGGTGGATTACATGATAGCCCCCATAGACAACTTCTATCATATAAGTACATATACAATGGTCTCCATAGGAGAGATAGAAAAAGAGAAGAAGGGCCCCCCACAATGAAGAAACTCCTGTCACAATGGTAGATGTCTGATGTAGAATCCAAAAAGAGATCCTGAAGCGGCGGATGATATTCCTCCCTTGGGAAGAAACAGATCCAAAGGACGATGTCGAAGAAACCCTGTGAAGAGTGATGAACCAATCTGTCTCAAGATGTGGGCCATGATAGGATGCTGAAGAAACTCTCTGTTTGAACTGAAACAAATGATGTCAAATCCAAACTGATGTGGAGAATCCTGAAATGCAACCTCTGAATGCACTAATAATGGTGGGCATACAGTGATAACCTAACTGTCAAGGTAGAGGAGATGAATGTCCTCAAAATAATCCTCCAAATCTGCAATAGAGGACTCAACAAACAAGAAGGATATGTCTGCAAGATAAGAGTCCAAAGTAGCTATGTCTGGAAGGTGAATGATGCCCTGCTGCACTGAATTAGGAACAACAGGAGATGCTGATGAAGTCTCAGTCTGAAGAGTAGGAACTATGAGACAAGCCTCTGATCCATTGGAATATGTAAGGGTGTCTAAATACGCAAGCTCCTCTAAAGTATCATGATCAAAGGGTGTATTCTCTCTCCAAGCAATGGGTAAGAGACAATCTGAAGTAGGATCCTCTGGGAATGGAGAGAGATTAGGGTCTCCATAGATCTCCCAAAGACGTGTCCAAAGTGGGTGAGGACAATCAATGTCCGATATAGCCAACATAGTCTCATGATCAACACTGGACAATATAATTCCTACTATGTGATTTCTAATGATATTCCATGCTAATTTTCCTTCTAAAGTTGCTGGTTCAGGTATGAGATCATACAAATAAGGCAAAAGATTAAGCCACCTACAATGTGTAAGTATACCCTTTGCCCATGACTCATAATTACCCCGTTCCAGAAGAACAACTGAAGGGTGAGTAGAGAAACTCATGATAACTCTTCAAATGAAAAATTCAAAGACTAATGATATCATCAATGATAAATCATATCAACATAACCCATCCAACGCAAACAAACCCCATGTAGGAGCCAAGATGAGCAAGTAATTGAGCAAAGTGTAAAAACACATAAAGCTGAATAAAAAATACTTGGTAAATATTTTGGTAAAATAGACTATAAATCTAGAAAGATCACTGTAATACCTTTCCAATGCCTATTCGTTTGCTCAAAATAGAGTTCGGACGCAAAAGATACGCCCCTTGGAGTGAAAAAACTAAGTTCTGATTTTAAATGGCAAAAAAGACTGTAAAACTACAGAATCAAGAAAAATTACTAGTACCACTAGAACGGCGCCGGAACCAGCTTTTTGGCGATATTTTGTTTTCGAAAAATCGAGTTTGTATGCAAAAGTTATGGCAAAAATACCAAAACTGCTCCAAAAAGGTTTGAAGGTTAAGCCTGGTGGTTAGGCTAACCGCTAGCATTAACCGCTAGCATTAACCACTAGCGGTTAACTAACGGCGGTGCCCATAACTCTGTGATTTTTAAATTTATTTTTTTTGGATTGCTTGCCGTACCCAGGCCGTACGACCCAGAAATGAAAAAAATTTGCCTCCTGGAGTGACTGTGTCCGATTTCGACGATTTGACAATCGATTTAGGGGTTTTTGGGCGCTATGAATGCGATGGTGAGGTCCGTTTGGGCTGAAATCGCACCAAAATTGCAGGTACGCTCTGGATCAGGAACCCTCAAAAAACATCAAACCCTCGTAGATCTAACGCCGTAAAGCCAATTTTGATGAATTTTATATCAAAATAGGGGTTTTTGGACGCTACGAGCTCAACGGTGAGGTCCATTTGAGCTCAAAGTGCACCAAAAAAATAAACCCCCTATTCCAAACAAAAACTAGAAAATAAACACAAATCTGATGCAACCAAAACCTAGATCTCTAATTCTTTCAAAAACTGAACAAGCTGCAGCAGATCTGGCTCTGATACCATGTAGGATTTGAGAAATACAAATCCACAAAACCTAATCAATACCTACATGCAAAATACTTGTCACAGAGAAAGAGAGAGATCAAGACAAGGGTTTGGCTCTCACAATGTGCAAGATTGTATTATCAGAAAAGTGAATGAATCAAAAAAAAGATACAAGAGATCAATCCTTATAAAAGAAGATCTAAACCTAAAGGAAACCTAAACCCTAAAGGTGAGTGCATTTAATAATTAATATTAATTATTAAATGACTAATATGTGTGCAAGGTGAAATCTTAAGAGGACAGTAAAGTTAATTAATTACTTTACTCTAACACTGAACACTCCATAATAATAGTGTCAGACTATAACAATATAATAGGATTGTTGATGCAGATCAGTCTATTCTACAAAGCCTAACAAGCTAAAATCATAAATTAGCATACATGACATAGTCTACCCCAAGACAAATCCTTCATATCCTCTACTAAGCATATATAACTAATTATATCACCTTGTAGGAATGAAGAACTGTGTATTTTTAAAGCGACACTAGTCTTTGCCAAAACCATGGAGTGTAAGGTCTCCATTTATGTGTGTTGATGCAATAGTCAGAATGAAAGTATGTCTCTACAGCTGGGAGATTGTTCAATATTACTATCTGTCTGACTAAAGGAGTGATCATAACAATGATTAGCAGGAATTTATTTCAGTGAGGTCAGTACATGATAACATTATAGTGTAAAATTTTGTGATATATTCTTTGATGTCTTAGGAAAAAAATACATCTTAAGGTGCATAGAACACGTATGTTCATAGCTCATGGCACAAGGATGTTTTTTAGCCATTTCAATCTATGATCAAGGGAAATGATGGGATATATTGGTTGGCTTTTTAACAAAATGACTTTGAAGAGCAATGAAAATTAAGAGAATGTTTGAGGTTGTTGGCAACAAGGTTTATGAAATGTAATTTGGAATAGCTTAAGAATTTCATGAATGGTTTGAAGAATTGGAGGAAAGATTAATGTCTATTGTAAAATGTTAATTAGATGAAGAAATGAAAACTTGAGCACTTTTAATTTTCACTCACCACAACAAAAGGAAAGGTTTGAAGACTTGGAAGAAGGATTAATTTATCTATTGCAAAATGTTAATTAGATGAAGAAATGAAAACTTGATCATATTTAATTCTCTTACCACAACAAAAGGAAAGGCTTGAAGAACTGGAAGAAGGATTAATGTATCTATTGCAAAAAATTAATTAGATGAAGAAATGAAAATTTGAACACTTCTAATTTAAAGAATGTAATTTATTTTCAAAATATAAACCTTAAATAGAATTTTGACACAACACCCACCTCTAACCTATGTTGGTTAGAAAATGGGGATGGGTGATCCCACAATAGTGGTTTACAATTTTTGGCCAAACTGAACACTGCAATTATTATTTTTAACTAAATCTTCATATTCGGAAACCTATAGCGACTAAACCGTGAGGAATTTGAAGATGATGCAAACTAGAGTCTCATCAAATTTTGTCTGTAGATTCTAAAAAAAAAAAATTCAAAATTTTTGGAATCATATTGCACTTTTTTTTTCCATCCCCCACAAAAATTGGTTTTTTTCATAAAACGACATTCTTAAAAAGTGACGCTCACCGTATACAACATAACTTTTTTTGTATGAAGGATAAAATTCTAATTTTTTCAAATTTAGATTTGTAACTACGATATCTAGCACTTTCATTTGGTCTCATTGTTTTTTATTGAATATTTTTTCCTTAATCAAGTTTCAAAGTCAAACCAATTGCAATTCAGACATAGGCGGATTGTATACAACATAACTTTTATTGTATGAATCGCAATTCAATTTTATTTTTTTTAATGGATCAAGGACATCAATACCCAGCCTCAGCATATTTTTAAAAAAATATTTTGATAATCTGCTATTTTTTCACATGTGCAAAACAGAGAGCTTGATTTTTGGTGAAAAACCTATGTTTAATAAAACTAAAAAAACACATACATAATAAACCAAAAAATATTAAAATTATATTCGTTGGATAGCTCGTTCTGAGGAATACCTGATTCTAGTTGGGTTTGTGAAGATTCCTCCATTTTCATCCTCAACCTGAGCTCCGAAGTGCCAAAATTTAGGGTTTTTTTGTGTCTTAGATGGGGAAGTAGGGATAAGGGGGTTCGCTCGAACCCCTTTCCCATGCATTGTAATGTTTTTTTTGGCGGCAAAAATTCAAAGGGGTTCATTCGAACCCTAGTTTGAGCGAACCCCTTACTGGTTCGGTCGAACAAGAAGGTTCGTACAAACCTCTAAAATCACTTTTTTTGCTTTGGGGTCATTTTTTGTGAGTTTTCCTTCCTCATTTGAATTGTAAACCACTATTGTGGCTTCACTCGAATGCTAACATGAAGTAAATGTTTTACACCCAAACTTATGTTCAAGATTGGCATGTTTTTTACTTAGTTGATAGATATTATAAAGTATTGAGTAGTTGTGTACACTTTAACTTTGCACCCTTCAAACTTATACATGGTAATTTTGAATGATTCAAATTTTTGTAGGATGTTAATGACAATTTTATTGTTTAAACTTAAGGTTTCAAGTTTGCATCATTAAATATGATGGCACATCAACATTATTTTGTTCAAATATCATAACATAGAAAGACTTTTTGACATAAAATTAAAAAAACATTATGGTGATGGTTATTTTGTTGGGAATGAGAAGGACCTCAAAAATAAATGAGAAGGGACTCTTGATCATAGCTATTGGCAACATATGTAACACAAGTTCCCCACATTTATAGTTGCATTTATTATGGTTTTCAACTTTCTGATCCCCTCTTGCCAAAAATTTTACTTTTATTTTCTCAAAGGTTTTGATGCATGCTTGGAAATACATTGTTAAACATGTAAATAAATTTAATAATTTTAATAAGGACAAAATTAATCGATGTAATTATCATTAAGTTTCTTTCAAGATTCTTTCCTTCAAAGTGCCTTCTCCAATCTTGTACATTATTTTCGTACTAACAATATATGCATTTTATAATTTAATATATATATATATATATATGTACATGTGTGTGTATACATACATACATACATTTATAATTTGAACAATAGCGGAATGGATAATACCTTTAATCTCTAACTCTCAACCAAAGAGATTTCAGTCTAAAAGTCATATTCTAATAGCAAGACTCTAGTTAAAAGTCATGCTCCAATAGCAATATATCCAACCTCATAAACAATGGTGTTTGAATCATGCATAGACAAATTTGAACAATAGCAGAATGAATACCTTTAATCTCTAAGGGTAAGGTCCCATGGAGGGGGGCTTCCTTAAAAATCTCAGCATATGTTGCTAAAATTTTAAGCTCCAAAATTTAAGGAATGAACTGTAGTGCTTTGATAAAAAAATAATTATTATTTCAAAATTCTCTCATTTTTATTTTCTAATAAGAATTTAAAATTTTAGATGAGAGACAAGTGGCATAAAAAAACTCCTAAGTTGTAGGGGCAATTTCTAGCCCCACCCCAATTTCACTTCATTTCTAAAAGGTAGGGGCTCCTCTTTTCTTGGAAAAGATTCTAATTACTCCTCTAGCACAATTTTTTTTTCTCATGAGACTTCCACCTTCATGAAAATAGAAACCCAAACCCCCCATGGGACCATAGAGTAACTCTCAACCAAAGAAATTTCAGTCTAAAAGACATATTTCAATGACAAGATTCTAGTTAAAAATCATATTCCAATAGCAATATAACCAACTCATAAATGATAGTGGCACATCCACAAATTTAACAGAATAGATAATACCTAATCTTTTAACTCAGCCAAAAAAAATTTCATTCTAAAACTGATGCTCCTATAAAACCTTAGAACTCTCAACCAAAAAGATTTCATTCTAAAACTGATGCTCCTATAAAACCTCAAAACTCTCAACCAAAAAGATTTTGCCTCAATAGAACATCTAACCCCTCAAAAATAGAAAAGATTATTATGCTTTACGACCCCTGTGTGGACTTACGCTATGCAGATTGGTATTCACCAGGCTGCCTTTATTATTTATTATTTGGTATTATTTCCCTTTCACATGAGAGGGCGCCGTGCGCGTGCCTTCCACTCTTAGCTTCGAATTCAGTCGTGCCGTACAAGTCTATTTCGCCGCTCCCTCTACTGTCCTAACAGTAAAGGGGGCGTTTCTCTGAGGTTTCAGAAACCCTCGATCCCCAAATTCGAGTTACACAGCACATTAGGAAAATTATGTCTAAATGCGTAAATGGAAGAAAATGCACCTATTTTCTTCTTCACCTTCTGCTGACAGCGTGTAAATGCCTTGGCATGCCGCCTGCTCCGCCTGTCACCTGCAAAACTGGGAATTCATCGTGCAGCGTGCGCAGCGCTTATGATCCCTGGCCCGACAGAATACCCTGCAACGCCTCCATTGCTTTCTTCCCTACTTCAGAAGATGAGATTCTACGCGCAGTTGCCTATGGCGCTCAGAATAAATTAAAGATGAAGGTTGTGAGCGGATTCTCTCACACAATTCCCAAATTAGTCTGTCCCGGATCCGGCGACGGCACCGGAATTGTCATCAGCACTCGGGATTATAACAAGGAAATTGTGGTGGACAGAGATAAATTGACTGTAACGGCTGACAGTGGAGTGGGATTGCGGGAAGTTATTAATGCGGCGGCGGCGTCTGGATTGGCCCTGGCGGCTGTGCCCTACTGGGATGGCCTCAGCCTGGGCGGGCTACTAAGCACCGGATCACATGGGAGCTCCCTTTGGGGCCGCGGAGGAGCCCTGCACGAATACGTTGTGTCACTCCGCTTGGTCGTTCCTGCTTCTCAACGGCAAGGATACGCCAGAATCGTTACACTGAGGGAGGGAGATCCCGATCTAAATGCCGCCAAGGTGTCTCTTGGTGTTCTCGGAGTCATATCAAAGGTTCGCAGATGACCTGGACCTTTGAATTTTTTTTTGCTCTGTTTGAATGCTGTAGATTTGGACTGGGATTTACACGTATGCAGGTGACGGTGAGGGTGGAGGCTCTGTTCAAACGGAACGTTACGAACGTGGTGAAGGAGGATGAGGATATGGAAGAAGAAATCATGGCGTTCGCAGGTGCCCACGAATTTGGAGATATGACATGGTATCCGTATCAGCGGCGAGTGGTGTACAGAATGGATGATCGCGCCCCCGTGGCGGCGGAGGGAAACGGCGTAAATGACTTCATTGGCTTTCGCTCCACTCCAATCCTGGTCAGCGCAGCGCTCAGAGCCACGGGTATTATATTTTATAGCTTTACCTTTTTTCCCTCCCTCGTTTTAATTCAAAAACTGACCGTTACTCACAGGAGGTCAGTGAAATATTATGATTTTTAAAAATTAAATTTTAGAACTGTTATCTTGAAATGTTTCAATTACATTGTATGATATATTATCAAGATGCAGAAACTGAGTAGAGAATTGTGATTTGAAGATTACATTCTATTATATATTATCAAGATGCAGAAAGTCAAAAGGGAATTTTGATCTGAAATGTATACTTTTTCTTTATGAAAACATTTCAAGTTCAATTTTAAAATTATTTGTGATTTCAGATATAAACAAAAACAAGATGCATATTTTAAAAGAATAGATTATCATGATTATGATATTACTATCAAGATTCAATTGTGTAGTTTTTAAGTCAAATTTATTGACCCATATTTTATGAGTAGTGGTTGATGCAAACCCATCTCTCATGAGAATCAATGGTCCACTTTGCACTCATTGTATTTAGGTGATGCTCACATTGGTGGACCGTTGAGACTTTCCGAGAGGTTACCCATTCAAGTACTACTCCAACTCAAGTACACTTAACCATAGAGTTTCCTCCAAAATCAAGCCTACTTAACTTGTCACCTCATTTACAAAACTTTTTGCAAGTGATGTGCCTTTTAAACCATTCATTATAGAGTCCCCTTAGCTCATCAATGGACAAGTAGTATTGGGATTGGGTGACCTCGAGATAAGTGAATATTTCATCTAGATACAATGATTGCGAAGTCACCATTGATTCACATGAAAGATAGGCTCGTGTAAATCACTACTAATGCAATTTGAATCAATAAGTTTGATTCAAAAACTACACAATCAAATATTAATAACAATATCATAATTTGACATGCAGTGGAAAATACCTCTACATAGCATAATTTAAATTTCAATGCTTTCTATAATTTGTTTCCTTTCTCTTACTGCAGTGACCTGTATCTAAGTAACACTGATAAAAATAATAGTTTTGCGAGGATCCTATTTATATTCTTAATTTTTAAAATTAAATCCAGCTGAAGAAATTTTTAAATGACAGAGTTCAATGGTTAAAGGCACAATTTAGCCATTACAATTATTACAAACTTGCTGTCAGTCGACACAGTAGTAAAACAAAGAGACAAACACAATTCCTAACTACACTAGCCAAGAAATGCTGTAAGATCACCGTTGAAACTCTTAATAATGGGCACCATATCACGTTTACTGTGCAATCTATATCCTTATTCTTCTCGTACCCTGATTTAGAAAATCTCCTTCCAATTAAAATTTGATTTCTTTTTCTTTTTGTTGTGAATGCAGAGAAGATGTTGGAGAAGGCAAAGAACAGCGCAGGGAAATGCAAAGAAGCCAAACTCATCGTCGACTCAAAGCTCGCACTAGCAAATGGACTAAAGAACAACGATTTGCTTTTCACAAAATATCCTGTGGTGGGCTACCAGAACAAAATGCAAACGTCGGGCTCCTGCTATAAATCGTCACCTGCCGATCTGGTAGACGCGTGCCCTTGGGACCCCCGAATCAGGGGCCTCTTCTTCTACGAGACCACCGCCATTTTCAGCCTCTCCAAAATCAAGGCCTTCATTTCAGACTTGAAGAAGTTGCGGGACATGAACCCCCAATCGCTGTGCGGAATAGAGCTTTACAACGGGTTTCTGTTACGCTTTATCAGAGGATCCACGGCCTATTTGGGGCAGCCGGAGGATTCTGTGGTCATCGACTTCAATTACTTCCGCGCGGATAGCGCATTAACTCCCAGGCTTAACGAAGACACATGGGAGGAGATCGAGCAGATGGCTTTCTTCAAGCATGGGGCGCGCCCTCACTGGGCCAAAAACAGAAAAATTGCCTTCCATGGCGCCGCTGCCAAGTACCCCAATGTCCCCAAATTTCTACGAGTGATGAAGAAGTACGATCCGGACGGACTCTTCTCCAGCGATTGGTCGGATGAGATACTGCGCGGAATGGAAATGGTCGAAAAGCATGACGGGTGTGCGTTGGAAGGGCTTTGCATATGTGAAGAAGATCGGCATTGTGCTCCCAACGAGGGATATCTGTGCAGGCCTGGAAAAGTTTATTCCGATGCTAGGGTTTGTCGATTCCACGGGGACAATTTCCCTTCTTTTTAGATAATCCCTTAATTCTAGAAACCAAAAGTAAACAGTACGAAAACCTGTCACACGGTGCAACTGTATACTACTGCACAGAAATAAACATATTGGTTTTAATATATCCATACGCTTTCTTCCCACAATGCTTTTTGGGAACCTCTGATCGAGTATTTCACACTTCCATCAAATAATCCTCAATTAAAATGGCTGTCCAGGTCTCTGTACTTGAATTTTACATCGATAATTCTATTGGTCCTTTCATGGAACTGAATCCCATGGTGCATAGTTATTATTGTTCTCTTCAATTATTTTGTTATATGATTAGTCCCACTGATGTTTTATAAGTATTTATGGCATTAGTCTAACTATTCATCAGCATTATTTGTTTTCATTCATATCCTCTTTATTTTTTCTTTAATAAGTTTTATTTATCTTCTAATAAAAAGACACACTCCAAAAGTCAAGAAAAGTATTCAAAGGAGTTAATACTAATTATGTAATTGTTAAGCACATGCCAATATCTTTAACCCAAATCTAACATATAATTATGTCGGTTAACATAAGCAATAAAAAATATATTAAAACAATAATTGGTTATAAAGAAAATTTGTGAGTCATAAAAAGAAGATGTAACAATCACGAACCCATGTAACAGGTATGTTAAAATATATTAATTTATTATTCCTTGGGATTAGATATATTGGGTGCTTGTCAAAATGCAACCTAGATTTGAATCTCTAAGGACTTATAATCTCATTAATATGTTTGGTAAAGTTTACCTAGTAAGTAACTAGTGGATTGAATCTCTAAGGACTTATAATCTCATTAACATGTTTGGTAAAGTTTACCTAGTAAGTAACTAGTGGATGGGAGGTTATAAGGGGCCCATCTAATTCTTTAGGTACCAAAATTTGTTTGTTATGTTTGCACTTATACAACTAGAACATTTGATGGTGTTGAGGTGTATTATTAGAACTTGTTATAGTATTGGGACATCTTTGAGACTTGTTTGATTATAGTTAAGCCAACTTTGACTAATTCAAACAATTTTGTAATAAATTAGAAGACAAACCAAGAAGTGTATAATAATATGTGTATTTATAGCTAACAATGATATGTTAAAATGATAACGAATGTTTGAGACTTGGTGCAATGGATAAAGAGCAACAAATTCTCAAGAGTAGTATATTGAGTGTCGGAATTAGGGTTTATGTAATTATGATGATTGATGTAAAGGAAAAGTTACACCAGTGGTATTTTATGATTCTAAGTACTTTTCCGTGACAACTACTGTAGAGAGTGATTTGAAATGACCTATGGATGGCTTTTTTATACAAGAGGCACACAACTTGGCATTTTTCATGTATCAATGGATAAAAATAGGGTAAGTGCACAAAGATGGGGGACCAAAAAGGGGTCTTAAGTGGCCACTTTCTTCTATAATCAGAAATGTTGACCTTGGATGAGAAATTGTAGATAGCTACACTCAAATTTTGAAGATGGAATAAAAAGAGGATTCGTAGTGCTCTGAATCCACTTTCTAAACTACTAACTTTTAAAACAAATGGTAGAGATTAAGGGGTTCGAACATGGGGGCCACACAAAAGTAATCCTATTTTTCAAACATAACATACTGTTTGGTTTGCCCCCCTAAAATGTTAACTTTTATTAGTATTTCAAAAATTGCTTTGGTGACAAATTAGCTAACACCGTGTAGTTTATGCCCAGTTTTTCTGCTAATTTTTTAATGGATATGTGATTTTTTTACTTATTTTCAAAGCTGACACATCTTGAAAGACATAAAATTGAGCATGACCCCTCCTAAAAAATTTGAAGACTAATCGAAAATCATTTTTTTGAATATGTGTACAATGGAGTTTAGTTTTTAAAAATGTAATCAATTTGAAATTTTGATGACAGGTTGAAAAATAAAGTCAAAGATACTACACATTAGTTTTTGACAAAAAATGAATACACTGACAACAAAAATTAAAGATGAAAACCTTAACAGATGCAAAACGTGAAAAAATACATGGTTAGATAACTAAAAGAGAGCTTAACATTTCTATGGTATTGTTTGACTTGAAATTAAAACACATGCAAACTTGATGGGAGCACACTTGAGATTCTGTCATTTTTTGTACTATTTACAAAAACACGTCTTTGGGCATTGAAAAGTATCTCCATGTTGTTAAGTGGAGCCTGATCAAACTTTTTGTTTCTATTTTGACCCCTTTACCCGACATGTTTTCCCCCCAAATCAATCAACATAGGAATGCAAGGGGTTGAAGCCCCTCTTGCGAGGTCTAGGGGGTATTATCACCCAGCGAGGCCCAAGGGTGGAGCCCATGATGGGGTTTTGGCAACAACGCCCCTAGCAGGGGTTGCTAGGGGCAACACCCTCAAAGCAAAAATTGAGTAATTTTACCAAAGGAATCTTGTTGCAAATTTGAATTTGAATTTATGTTAAAAATAGTTATGTAACTACCCAAAAACAAGGATTTATTGGTTGCATGTTGGAAACCAACGGTCTCAAGTTGAACAGTTGCAAGATGGTATGTGTGGGAATGCAAACAGTCGCATGGTTTTGAGCTATTTTTGTAGGGTGTTTGAAGCATGGGGAAGAAGTTGTAGGTCATGATTTAGTGACAGGAAAAAAATGTAGGTTAAGCATTAGGTGCACGTAGCACTATGTGCGGATATACAGAGCAGTGGAAATTGTGGATTCAATTTTGCAAGTTGCAACTATTCCTGCAAGTCATTGAAATGTACATTTCATGGAATTTATTAATATAATGGACAATTGTTTTTGGATGTAGGCCAAGAATTGGGTGGACCACATTAAAAACTTGTTGTCTTTTGCCTCTGTTATTTCTATGTATTGTTCATTCCTCTATTTCAATATTTTATTGTGTGTGTAATATCTACATATAACTGTTAATTTAAATCCTCTATTCCTGCCTACAATTCCTAACACTCCAAACCTTTGGGTTGGAATCCCAAGGAAAATCCAAGTCAAAGGCTTGGAAATTTCCAAAGAAAATAAAAATACAATCACATTATTGTTTGCTTTGGAAATTTATCTTTCTCTTTCTCTTTATCTTTCTCTTTTGATGAAACTATATACATGAAATAAATATTTAAGTATAAGAAAGTAAATATCTATATATAAATTTATACTTTTAAGTATAAGAAAGTAAATATCTATATATAAATTTATACTTTTAGCTATATTTCATGTATATAGTTTCAGGATGTTTAAGAATGGTTTTAGATCTCTAGGAGTTATAATGTTGATTTTAGGTTTTGGAAGATCTTATAATCTTTTAGGCTTAATCAAATTTCAATAATTAGTGGGTCTAATTTTAGTAAGCAATAGGCTCCCAACATCTTTCTCTCTCTTATCTCATGCTATTTATATCTCTTTCTCTCACCCTATCTCCATACATTTATCTACCTCTCTCTCCCCTAAGCTCAAGATCTACCTCTCTCCCCTAAGCTCAAGATCTCTCTCTCTCACACACACATATCCCTCTCCACTTCTTCCTCCCTTCCCCTCTCTCTCTCACTCTCTCCTTTTCTCTCTACTTCACTCTATCTTACCACTCTCTTTACCTCTCTCCCTCCCTCCCCTCTCTCTCTCTCACTCTCTCCTTCCCTCTCCACTTCTCTCTATCCCACCTCTCTCTACCCTACATGTTATGCCACCTCTCTCTCTTTCCCTCTCTCTCTCACCTACCCCTCTCTACATCTCTCTCTCTCCCTCCCTCCCCCTCTCTCTCTTTCTCATTCTCTCCTTCCCTCTCTACTTATCTCTATCACAACACTCTCTCACCATATCTCTCCCTCCCTCCCTCTCTACTTCTCTCCATCTCACCTCTCTCTCCATCTCCTTCCCTCTCTACCTACCTCTCCCTCCCTCACTCTCTCCCACCCTCCATCTCTCTACCTCTCTCCATCTCTACTTATCTATATCTACACTCTCCATCCCTCCATCCATCTCTTTATTCAAGTAGAAAGAGGTAAGTAAAGAGAGAGAGAGATACATTGAGAGGTCTGGAAGGAGGAACAGGGGAGATAGAGAGTAGATAGGGAAGGAGGGAGGGATAGAGGGAGAGATAGAGAGGGAGAGGAGTGATATAGAGAAGTAGAGACGGGATGGAGAAAGGGAGAAAGAGGTGAGATACAAAGAAGTAAAGAGGGAAGGAGAGAGGGAGAGAGAAATAAAGGGAGAATGATGGAGGAAGAGGGAGAGGTGAGATAAATAGAAGGAGAAGGAGAAGGAGACAGAGACAGAGATAGAGAGAGAATGAATGATATATTTTAATGTCGTCCACAAGACCAAACAACTTATGGGACTAAGAACCAAAAGGCTAAGAAATCTCCAAACTCTTTTCAATGTTGGATCTTGTGCTATGAATTTTGACCCAAAACTAGGAGTCTTATTGATTTTATCCTCCTCAAATAGCTCATGCAGATTGTCAACCTTTAAGTTGCTCTCAAACTAGGTGTGGATTTCCCCATAAGCAATGTAATCCATGATAAAGTGTTATTTTGTCTCCACCACCCCTTCGTTACAAAAAGTGCAAATTCTATCCTCCCACGCTTCCTTAGGTATCGTCCACCTTTCGGTCTCACATCTGAGATGGTGTGAACTAGTCCTCAATTGAGTAATTAAAATCCCTGTTTTACCTTTAATATCTGCCCCTAAGTAGGTTTTATCATTGTGCTCCCAAGTTGGGTTGAACTCTTTGACATAGTGAGTTTTCTTTCGACCGATTGGCTTTGTCCATATGGCAGTCCTAAA
The DNA here is from genome assembly GCA_007115665.2 of Sequoiadendron giganteum. Classification (NCBI taxonomy): domain Eukaryota; kingdom Viridiplantae; phylum Streptophyta; class Pinopsida; order Cupressales; family Cupressaceae; genus Sequoiadendron; species Sequoiadendron giganteum. The sequence goes on from CM021109.1 coordinate 505,326,042, forward strand.
TTCATTTACAACATACTTTTTCATTTCTTCATTGGTGTTAGGGCACTCAAGCAAGCTAATGTTTCACTTGCTTAGCCATTTTTTATTTTGTTTCATCCATGTTTTCTTCCTATAGTCTAAAACCTCTTCCATGACAATTTTGGGCCAACGGTGATCATCCATGTTTTATGCCTTCTTTAGATAGCTTAGTAACCGGCTTATAGCTGAAGCCTCCAATGATAAAGATCCCAATTCACCGAAGAGAATATCATAAGGGATAGTAGTTTTGACTTTGAGGTTGCTAGTGATTAGATGCTTTTGGATTCTTTCAAGTTGTCTCCAACTATGAATTGACATACTACTTCCCAACACCTCACAACCATAGAGAACCACCGGAGCGACCAACAAACCAAAGAGAGTCTTCTTGGTTTTCCAATCCCAAAGTTCAGCCTTTTTACACTTCTTTTGGAGTAAGAAAGAAGCCTTCCAACCCCCTTGTATCCTTTTAGTTCTAGTAGTCTCCTAACTGAGCTTATGGTGAAATTCAATCCCAAGGTATTTGTATTCCTTCACTATTTCCGAAGGATTACCTTCAAAAATAAAGTTATCTTGTTTTATTTTCTTCCTTAGGGAAAAAATCATGACTTTGGTCTTGGAGGTGTTCACCTACATCCCAACATTCGGAAAAAAGAGATCCAAGGCCTTCAAAATCTCTTTCAAACCATGGGCAGTTTTTGATATTAGGATAAGATCATCGGCATATAGCAGTAGCTTCACCACATAACTTCCCAGCTGAATACGCCCCCCCCCCATCGGTTTTTCTTAACCAATCTTCTAGTTTGTCAATGTATAACCCAAAGAGAGTGGGTGATAAGGGGTAGCCTTGTTTGACCCCTATGTCACTGCCAAAACATTTAGACATTCCTTCACTCGTTTTGATTTTAACCCTGGCATGTTCATAAAGTCTATGCACTACAACCCTACACTCATCTAGAATACATAATTCATCCATTTTGTTCCACAATTTGTCTCTAGGCATCATATCAAAGGCTTTTTTAAAATCAACAAAGCAGCAAAAATCTTCCTCACCTTGTGTGTCCCATATTTTTTCAATCAAGTGTTTAAGAGTGATGCAGTGGTCAATAGTTGAGTATTTAGGCCTAAAGTTAGCCTGCCTTTTTGATCTTTTTCCCTTTTTTTCTACCCAATTGTTGATTCTACGCTCTAACATGCTCCCAAAAATCTTGCCAAGGATAGGGTTGACCATAATAGTGCAGTAGTTAGATGGATTATTGATTTCACCATTTTTGTAGAGAGGAATGATAACACTTGTTGTTCACTCAATCGGGAAGCCAACATGAGTGACATCATTGAACATTTTTTTTATATGGGGAGCAATAATTTCAACTCCCTACTTTAAAAATTCAGCTTGTTGCCCATCAATGTCCAACGCTTTACCATTTGCCAAATTCTTTATACCTTGTTTGATATCTTCAACCGAAAAGAGCTCCTTTGATGTGTTGATTATGGGAGGGGAAACTTTCCCATGGACCCTCTCATAAATAAGTCTTGCATACTCTAACCATTGAACATTTGTTATTTCATTTTCAATCTATTTTCTCTTTTGTTGTAGCTCCCTCCAAAAACCTTTGGGATTGTGTTTTCCCAAGGAAATTAACTCTTTCCTTCTTATTTCTACATAATTTTTTTTTTTGTTCTCACCAACTTCTTGTACTTCTTCTTATTTTCTTTGTTCAACCCATTCTCTTTCAAATATCTCGTGGCAGCCTTACAATCTTCATCATACCAACAGTTAGCCAGAAAAGTGTTTACAGCCCCTTTCTTTGGTCGAGACCTTTTACAAACGTTTAAAGCCTTATGGATCATAGGAATAAGAATATTTCTACTGAATGACCACTAGGCCCACCGACAGACTTGTCCCCTTTGCTATTTTTTGTTTGAAGAAAATGCTACTCTAGTGCAGCCTTAAAGAGGTCCTGATTTTCCTGATTTAGGAGTATTTTTTCTTTGGTGGCAACTTCATTTTGCTTGTTGTGGGCCCTGAGAGGTGTGATAGAGAGAGAGAGAAGGAAAGGAGAGAGGTGAGATAGATAGAAGTAGAGAGGGAAGGAGAAAGCGAGAGAGAGGAGGGAAAAGAGAGGGAGGGAGGTAAAGGTAGAGAGGGATAGGTGAGATAGAGAAATAAATGGGGGAGGAGAGTGTGTGAGAGAAAAAGGTAGAGAGGTATAAGTGAGATAGAGAGAGAGGAGCATAGAGGGAAGGACAGAGAAAGCAAGAGATAGATAGAGATAGAGAGAGGTGAGGAGGGGGAGAGAGAGAGAGGTGAGATAGAGAGGATTAGAGAGGGAAGGAGAGAGAAAGTGACAGATAGACAAAGAGAGAGAGGTAGGGAGGGAGAGATAGAGATAAGATATAGAGGAGTAGGGAAGGAAGGAGAGACAAATATTGAGACAAACATAGAGATAGAGACAAAGGTGAGATAGAGAGAAGTAAAGATGAAAGGAGAGAGCGAGAGAGAGGTAGAGAGATAGGTGATATAAATAGAAGTAGAGAGGGAAGGAGAGAGAAGGGGAGATGGAGGGAGGGAGATGTAGAGAGGGATAGGTGAGATAGAGATAAGTAGAGAGTGAAGGTGGGAGGGAGGAAGGAAGAAAGAGAGAGGTGATAAAGAGAGAAGTATAGAGGGAAGGAGGAAGGTGGAGATATTGAGAGAGGGAGAGAGATAGAGGGAGGGAGAGAGAGGTGAGATAGAGATAAGTAAAGAGGGAATGAGAGAGAAAAGTTGGAGGGAGGAAGCTATATGTAGAGATGATAGGTGATATAAAGAGAATTAGAGAGGGAATTTGGAGAGAGCAAGGAGAGAGAAGGGGGGAGGGAAAGAGAGGTAGAGAGGGATGGGTAAGATAGAGAGAAGTAGAGAGGGGAGGTGGGAGGAAGGAAGAGAGAGAGGGAGGGATAGAAAGAGAGAGGTGAGATAGAGACCTTGGATATTTGAATTTTTTATACATATTTTCCTTTACCCAACCTAGGGTAAGCATCTTTATCCAACATAATCATAACCATTGTGAGGATGGAAACACCAAAAAATAGGGTTTCAATTTGGCAAGCCTCTATATGATACAACCCTTCCTCTCTTCTCTTACTTGTGGGTTGCAAATATGAAGTGGATTTGGAGAAGATTTAAGACCTTAAATCAAGATCAAGCATACAAACACCTTGCTTCATCAAAATAGGGAAAAATATTTTTTTTTGAATGACGATGTTTTTAAAGCTAATTCTGACAAGGAAGCACCTACATATTGTGATGATCATGTGCAGGTCTTGAAATCCAAAAAAATCCTAATTTTTAATCAAGGGTTCCCTCACCCTTGTCCAACCAGTTTAGATTTAAATTTGAATGTCAAGTTCCTCAATTTTTTCTCTTTTCTCTCATGTTTCTTGTTTTTGTTTGTCAGCTCTAGGTAAAAGTACAAACCTGTGTCACACTTTATAAAGGAATCGACCAACATAAACAAAAATTCTCAACTTCGATCACATAAAAATAGTCTTTATGTTTTGAATTTCAAAATGATGTAAACTAATGAAATGTAGAACTCTTGATGAAGTTTATTCCTGTAATTTTTTGAATTTTTCAAAAATTGTTTTAAAAATTTTTTACTCAATTTAAGAGCGGATTTTGAATTGCTAAAAATATCAAGAAAAAGTCATGTTGAGTTGACATCAAGAAACAAATAGAAAATAAAAAAAAATTCCCCTAATTTTTTTTCCAAATAGAAAACTTCAATATCTAGTGCATGAAAAAAATTTAAAATTTTTGATGTATATTTTCCTCATAATAACATTTTAAAGTCAAACATACTAGAATTTGATAATTTTCATTTGACTTCAACTATTGTCTTTGTTATCATTTAAAAAAAAAATTATACCCTTTTGAAGAAGATTCTCTCCTCTAGTGCACCATATATTTTTTAAATTTTTTAATATGTTTTACTATTTTTTTAATTTCTAATCAACCTCATTTTTTATTTTTTTAGACTATAGGAATCAGATGGCCCCACATAAACTACAATGTGCCAGGTAAAAAAATTTCACATGACCGATGACACTGGCACGACACACCTTCTAGTACCATAGGGATGGAGGGAGACTAGAGCTCGTGGCCTCTTGCTTGCAACATGATGCTTTAGACAATCGAGTTAGGCCCCCCGCCCTTAATCAACCTCATTTTTATTTTAACAACCTAATTGTATTATTTAAAATAAAAACCATATTAAAACTAATCAAAATATCAAAAATATATATCTATTTGGATTCCTGACTCCAAGCTCTATAAAAGGGTATTTTTAGTTTTTTGAAAAAAATCATTCTAACTAAAGAAATATCATGTTCAAGTGGAAATTTAAAAAAAAAAATTGCAAAAATGAGGTGGTTGCCAACAAGGATGCCATATAGACAGTTTTGAGTGAAAAGATTTCGGTCAAAACCCTTTTGACCGAAACCCTTTTAGTTGAAAAATTACATGCAAATTGTGTCAGATTTTAAATCGACAAAGGAAAAATTATTATTTAATGTTTCAGGTGAAAGGGTTTCACCCAAAAATTTATGTGCCATGTATAGGCCATGTAGTTTTGGGTGAAACTGTTTCGACCGAAACTATTTAGGTTGAAATTTTTTGCTCAAAACTATTCAGTTGGTTGAAAGTGACACAATTTTGTGCTTCTACCCTTCTATATTTTTTGAATTAGTGACAGTTTGTTGTACTTGCATAATAAACCTAGTTTACAATCATAAATCAAATCAATTCACATCATTTCAACCCCAAACCAACAAAATGGGAGCAAAAGCCTAATCAACCATTCTAGATCTTTCTTGAGGACAATAGCCAAGTGGTCTCTTTTGATCATTTTTGTGTCCCCTGAATGTTTAAGTGTTGAAAAGTGTGGTTTACATTAATATGTGAGGCATAGCTAGTATTATTATAGATATTTTGGTTTGATTTAATTATATAGTTGATGTTTTGGAAATAAATGTTTATATGCTTGTTTATATATAAATAATATGTTTGTTTAATAAAATAATTTGATCATGAAGCATTTTGGCTAAATGTTTAGTTTCCATAAAATTAAATATTTTTAATTATTATGATAGATCATTTAATTAATTGATGTTAACAGATTTTAATGTTTATATTTAATATTTTGACTATAATTTCCAAAATTGCACTAATGCTTCTATTGAGTTGTTGCAGGTGGGTAGTCCAAATTTCTTAAGAATTGGAGACAAAGTCCAAATGCCAAATGTTTAATTATTGGTTTTTAATTTTTAAGGGGGGTTTAATGTTTAGAGTGATTTTATTTTTATGTTAGTTTATTTATGGAGAGAAATGTGTTTTTAATTGAATAATCTTTTCATTTGGTTTGTGTTTTGAGGGAAGTTGAACAGTTGGGAGGAATTCCATTTTAAGAGGGAATTAGTATGGTTGTGCTCATAATTCTTTTACTACTTTTTTTCATTTTGGGGATTCAAGTGGTGTGTGAAGATTGTTGCTTCTTTGGGGTATTAACCGAGAGAAATTGGTGGTAGAAGGTTATTGGGTTGATCCTAACTTGGACAACCAAGGTATGCTTTGTATTTTGATATGGAAATCTTGATGTTGTTATTGAATGTTTTATTTGTGTTATTTTATGTTTTATAAAGAATCTTTCTTGTGTAATGGGGGTTTCTAGGTGTGAAAAAGGAGAAGATCTCACCTGAGGGCTAAGAGCCTCCTTCGTTTGGGGTTGAGGAAGGCGCAAAGCCTCTCTTGGAGATTTTTGATAAAATATGAATGTATGTGGTGGTGGAGTTGGGTGTTGGATGGTGTATGGAGTGGCTGGTTGTGGAGGTGTTGTGAATGGGAGAGTTGGGTGTTGATGGAGTATGGAGAGGTTGGTTGTGAAGGTGTTGTGGATTTGGTTTGTGATGGAGAAGGTTATGTGCTAGAGATAGAGTTGAATGTGTATAAATATATAATGTTGTTCCCCAAGAGGGAAAAAAATCCCCCTTCTCCCCCTTTACAAGAATTTTGTGATCGAATTCTTCGTGTGTGAGTTTGTAAATTTATTTTATTTTCTATTTTTATTCTATATTGCTATTTGGATTTCATCTCCCACTCGAGGGTGGACTTTTTAGTCCTATGGTTAGTAGGAGACCATAAATGGGTTGCTCTATTCTGTATTGGAGGAGAAGAAATCAATGATGGATTTGAGGAATGTTCAATGTATGAAAAAGTATTATATTGTTGATCAGGTCTAATTGTTGATTTAATCAGAATAGAAAGGTTGGAAAATAGTTTCTATCTATAGCAAAGGGTTATCAGTGAAACATCTCTAAATTCAAGTAATTAGTTCATTGTGTTCTATGTATTAATTTGTTAATTTTGGTCACACATTTGTAAATTTATGAAAGTATAAGTAACAAACTGTTGTTATTTTTCTTATAAGATTTATTTTGTGAATTAATGCTAGATTCTTCGAACTTAATTTTAAGTTGTGTCTTCTGATTTTGAACTTTCAATATTCAAACTCTGAAAACATCAATAGTAAATAATGCATGTTTATTATATATTCTTGTGTACTATTTTCTGCTCATTAATTGATAAAGAACGTATTAATAGCTTTTTGTTTATTCCCAAGAGGTTGTAATGAGTCATGGTTATTCCCTTTTGTATTATGTCTGGTTGAGGCCAATAATGATTAAATTATGTTATCTTTTAGTGATAAATGTTATTTCTAAAATAATAATAAATCAATTGTATGTTTTATGCTATCCAATCTCTCTTTGCATTTTTATTAAATTAATGCAATGTTGACTTAGATGTCATGTTGCTTTCATAGCCTGTATTAAAAGCCTGTATTTTTAATTCTCATAGCTGAACTGAGATGCTTAAAATCTTCATTTATGTCCAGCTATTTTACATATTTCATCTCTAAAAAGATAATTTCCATCTTGCGTTGAAGTTTCATTTTTGGATTAAGTGCATTTAATGTTATTTTGTTACCTCACATATCTTACTATTAAAATCCAGTGTTGTTTACCTAAACCACAAGTTCCGTTTTTAAATGAACCTGTCTTTACGTTTAGTTTTCCTTGGTATGGCATACTTAGAATATACTAATTTGGTTGTCTCAATGCCATCCTTTCACCATTGATTGCAGATTATGCATTGTATCATTTTTTTACAATCTCATAGTTAGTGTGGTTCTTGCATCGCTTATGCTTTTGTGTGCTTTATCACAACTTTTACAATATGGAATCAATCATTTCATATCAGAAAATTTATCTCTTCTTCTTTAATAACTATGATTAGCATGTTTAGCTCATTTGATTATAAAGAAAATATGAATTCAAATTTTTATTCTCATTTTGGCTTGACAGCAAGAATAGCCATATTCATGTCGATCGGTGTTGATTTTTTTTTTAGTAATGATAATACGTAGTGAAAGGTGGAAAAAGAATTTGGCTTTGCTTCTAGGGTTTAGGACCTAGAAGAACAATCTTCACTAACTTTCACTCAAGAAAAAACCCTTCAGATCTCCATGTAAAGGAGAAAGAGATCCTTAAAGAGGGTTGTTCTAGGGTTTGAACATAAGCTAATAAGGGGTTCACCACCAATTTTATACTTGGAAAGATAAATGAAATAAAAGATGCAACACTAAACCCTAATCCAAGGTAATGACCTACAAAATGACCTAGACAAGTAAATGAAACTGAACAAAAAGATAAAAAATAGAATCTGTGCACCTGGGAATCTGAAGATGGTTGAATGGAGCTCTAAAACATTGGAAATTTTTGATCTTAATACTATGTGGGACTCATTCCCCAAGCTTGGTGAATCAGTCCAGAATCTGGGTTTCAGTGCGGAAACAAGAATCTACCAAATGGGTATCTGAATCTGCAAAAATCTAAATTTTGATTGAAACTGGGACTAATTCGCCAAAAGTGGCGAATCAATACAGTTAGGGTTTTTGAAGCTTCAAAGTCTAAATCTACTCTCCTCAGTCTACTTAATCTTCCTTTGTAATTTTTTAGATCCAAATATCTATAAATTGACATGTAGGTGTTCTCCAATGTTCTCCGAGGCTTGATAACAACTTTGAATGACTTGACATATTTTCTCCAATCTTGCTCCTTAGGAAATTTGCAACCTACACCTACAAATCACATATAAAGGAGAGGGAAAAATAATGTTTGGTTAGTGGATGGGGATTTTCCTTAGTCAAACCCCATTTTGGTAATCACACCTTGAATAGACTGAAATAGTAATGGAGAATGATCAATGGACAAGATATGATGTTGCAACTCACCAAACTCTATCAATAAGATGTTGCAAACATGTGTGAGATGTCTCCAATGGATGTAGATCTTGACTCTTTCTTGAAGGTGATAAATCTTCAATTAAACACTTGCTTGAATCATAAACCCTACATAACAATTGTTAGCTCACAAAAAAAAGTCATGCATGAAGTCTTTGGCATGATTATTGATGCTTCAGTAATGCTCTAAAATTCTTGATAATCTTCCCTTGAAGACTCTTGAATGCTCTTGTAAATTCTTGAATTCTCTTGTGAACTCAATTATGCTAGTATGAATGCTCTCACAAAATTCTTAGATGAAAATGAGTGAAAGAACCTTGTATTTATACATAATTATGCAAGAATTCCAAAAATTACAACACTACAAGTTGACATCAGATCTAGGAGGATAAAATCTTGCGAAGAATTTGAATTAATTTTGATTTTGGATCACACGGGACTCATTTGAGCCCAAAGTGGTGAATGAGTACCATTAGGCATAATGAATGGGACCAAATTTAACAATACTTAGAAATGTGTGAAACCAGGTTCGACACCCAAAAATCTAGGTGGGACTCATTTTCCTAAGGTGGTGAATGAGTCTTAGATCAATAAATCTGGGTCATTTGAGCCTGAAACACCTGAATTATGATTGGCTAATGATTTGTGTCAGGATTATCCTTGGAAAGATATATTAAATGAGGCTTGTGGATGCAATTTAAGGCCAATTAAAGCATAAGAAAACCCAATTATTAATGACAACTCTAGAAAAGTGTGAAAGTGTGTTACAACAATCTAAATAAGGCATGATTAAGGTTTATTAGGTGTAGTTAATTAATAAAACCTTAGAAAAGTGTGAAATTAAGTTAAAACACTTCACAACACTTTAGCAGGGTACCATTTAAATTCATTAGTTCACAAGGGCCTAGAACCTAACGTGAATGTGTCAACCACATTCACACACTAAATCAAGGCATCATTAGGCTTAATTCCACAAGGAGAGCCCAAACAAGTGTGAAAATGTCCTCGACAACATTTTTCGTCACTAAATTTAGACCCCACTTTAGTCAGAGGATGAACTTGCTTCAAAACAACACTAAACTAGTCAAACATGCACCAACAGGGGTCCGAGTGTACCAATACTCGTAAGGTGGGATGAAAGTAGTCAAGAGGGGTGATCAAGCCCCCAGGATCAAGATCCCATGACAAACCAACATATGCACAAAATAACACACATGAGAATGATATAAAGAGAAACAACAAAGCACAAGCATACATTTTCAAAGATGAAAAATAGAAAAGGTAAAAGATAAAAGAGATAGATCAAGCTTAAACCGCTTGTCCATCATGATGTGGATCAAATCTAGGTTGCTTTTCCAAAAAATGCATACTTACTATGAGGCAACAAAACTTCAAGTTGTCTACTAGGTGAGAAGTCCAAGAAGGTGAGAAACATACACTCATGACTGGTATGTGCTCACACACACATGAGTGGCTAAGATAAATTCATGCCTTCCGTTCGACTTCCTGTCAAACCATACCAAAGTTATACGTCCTGATAACTTTATAAAGGCACCACACAAAAATGATCTTCAAGCTCCATGATACAAGAAAATATTTGTATGCTTAGAACTCATGAACAAACCAGATGGCTCTACAAGCATGCAAGTTGTGTTATGCACGGTGGCCATATAACTAAAAATGCAAATGCAACAATAAGAAACTTTCAAGAGAGTCTTTATTAATTCATGCGAGGTCTTTAACTTAGGGAACATTGTGCCTAATGTCTCCAAGAGAGGACCAATCAAAGAATAGAAGATTCACAACTTAGGGGATGTAGTGTGTCACATCAAGCCACTAAGAGGAATGTAATATGCTAAGAGAGATTACACTCTTCAAGGACATCACACCCAATTTCATCCATAAAGTAAAAAATGCATTGTATAAAGTAAGAAGACTCCACCATGAACCATGAAAAATAAAAATTCCAAAGAATACTGCCAATGTATGCCCCCACTTTAATAAATTTCTAACCACCATACTATGAACAATTAATTTAAAGTAGCAAAAGATAAATGCAAAAAATAATGAAGACACGAGAGCTAACTTGGAAATCCCTATGCCAAGTCATATGTTTCCAAGTAACGCTACATAACGTGAGAAAAAGAAAAGAGAAGGGTTGCCCCCAAAAGGAAAATCCAAACACATGAGGGATCTATGGATTTCGGGCTAGTATGTTCTTGCTTAATATTTTTAGATAGCTCGAAATTGTCATCATTCCCCAAATACACATAGAATTGGAAGAATGACACAAAGAGAGCGAAAACAAAGAAAAACCTTTCGGGTCAACATGGAAGTGACATGAATGTCTCAATGCCCTGCATCATCCCTAAAAGGAAAAAACAAGACAAATGAAAAGGAGAAAGAAAAATAAAAGGAAAATCCTTCTGGGTCAACAATGAAGAGACATGAATGTCTCAATGCCTTGCATCATCCCCAAAAGGAAAAAACAAGAAAAATGAAAAGAAATAAATTAAAGGAAAAGCTTAAATATGTATGACATAGAGAAGAATGAAGGTACAAATAGAAGAATGTCACAAAGAGAGAGAGAGAGAGAGAGAGAGAGATACATCAAATAGAACATCACGGGGATCACAATATGCACATGCAATCACACAAAAGAAAAAGAATTAATGCAAAAGACTAGTAAGGTACATGTGAGTCAACCTAAAACAAGTCGCTTGCATCCCAATCATGTTCATTGTATACCGAAGGTGGACAACTAGCTAAAGGGACAATAGTAAGTGTCAAACTAGGGCCATCACCAGGTTCAACACTCTTCTCACGAGAATTTCCGTTTAAGCTCATGGAAGAGGAAAACAATGTATTCAATTCATTATGCACCTCTTCAAAAAAATTAGCAACTTCCTCATCATTAACTAAATTAATCACAATAGGAGGTCGAATGATAATATCCAAGGAAGGGTTCAACTCTTGTTGTGGTTGTTTTATTGGAGTGCTTTGTTTTGGGGTGGTGGTAGAGTCATCATGCATTTCTTTAGTCAAGTTTGGATTTTGATTTTCTTTGTTTATTTCTTCATGCAGTCTTTGAGTAAGGGCATGACATCTATGCATACGCTCTCTAGCACCTCTATTTATTTTAGTCTTGTTTTCAAGTTGCACTTGTGTAGGAGTGGGTTGATCAACCATCGATTTATTTTCTTCCCTAAGGGGAGGAACGGAAGGAACCATGAGGGTTGTTCATCCACTTTCTCTTTGTCTTTGTAAACTTGTTTTATTCTAGGAGGTGTGACGGGATTTTTTTTGTTATCTCTTGGTCATTTGTAGGAGGTAGGTGAAGGTTTTGTCTTAGCTTGGTCTTGGTTGTTTGGGATTTCTTTAGGCTCAATCATGGTTTCATCTAGGATGGTAGGCTTCGTTGTGGATGGAGACATGCTTCGGAGGGATAGTTTCGCTATTTTATTTTCCTTGAACTTTTGATAGGACAAGAAAAAGAATTCTTCTTGTGGTTTTATAAGCTCTATAGGCTTGTGCCAAAATAAATCTAAGGAAAATTTTCCACAAGAGGACAAAGAATTAAAGCCACTATGATGCACAGTAACTATTCCATCATCAAACATGAAACTTCAAGCATTTATGCACAACTGAAGGGACAACATTCATGGAGAAAATCCATGGGTATACTAGCTTCCCATGAAATTGGTCTAACTGCGGGATGATGGAGAATGAGATATCTAATGTTTTTGGTCCGATTTGTAAAGGAAGATTGATCAATCCAATCATAGGTAAGGAAAAACCATTATACGTCTTGATCCATGCTTTTGGTTTATCATATATGTCTTAATATAGTTCATGCAAAATTAAAAATTCCTCAATGATCACATTCTTGCCACAGACGAGATCTATTAGTATCCATTAGTGGGCTTATCATAGATACAGTTGGCTATGTAAAGAGGACCATCGGGTGCATGTTTAAGTATATATTTAGAGGAGAAATCAATGTCAAGAGTATTTTTAGTTTGGGCCCTTACAAGGAATGACGTCTATCACTCCCACCATATCATTCATAGGATCATCATCTATAGAATCATGTTGAATGGTATCATTATTATCATCATTTGTATCAACATTCATCATATCATTTTTTGTAGTTTCGCTAGCTTTGACAAATGAAACATTATTATTAGGCATGGGGTTGGTAAATATTTGCAATTTTTTGTTAGGAGGGGCAACAGACTTATTTTCGTGATCATTAACACCTCCGACGAAAAGACGGCTGAAATCAATGAGGTCATGCACTAGATGTTTAAGACACTTACAATGTTTTGTGTCATGTCCATTTTTTTGGTGATCATGGCAATAAGAATTTGATCCATAGCTTGCGTGTAATGGTTTACTAGGATCGGTTTATTTATTGGGGGGTAGGGTAATCATCTTTTGTTCTATGAGTTGTGACATTGTATTATGAAGGGTATCGGGTAAGGGAGTGAATTGTCTTTTCGGGTCCCCATAGCTAAAGGGTATCATGGCTTTAACAACAGCTACTTGGTTATTGACATTTTGAGTTTTTTTTTTAGGGGGATTGAATTGAAGTAAACCTTTATGATTTTTTCTAAAAGGTTGGGAGTTGTTTTAGTTTGCAGGCTCAAATTTCTCAATTCAGCTAGAAGTGGATTTTGTATCTCGACTACTAATCAAATTTTGATAATCATGGAGAGTAGTACACAAGTGCATAAAGGATGGGAATTTCATCATGGTAAGCTTATCTTTTTTCTTTCTTTAAAAATTTTCTACGAACATCTTTTGAAGGTGAGGATCGGGAACCTTGACATATATTTGGGAATAAAGCGATTGATAGTGTGAGATAAAGTTAGTTATCTTTTTATCTTCTTTTTGCTTGCATCTCATCAAATCAGCTAATTTCATATTAGGAGTCGTATGCACTTGGAAATGATTGAAAAATGCCTCAACAAATTAATTTAATGAACAAATTGAATTGTTCAATAATGAAGAGAACCATTCCAAGGTAGTATCTTTCAACAACCTAGGGAAAAGCTTAGCCAAGAGTTTATCATCAAGGACAAATTCACTACACAATGCAGTATAGGCATTAACATGGTTAGAAGGATCTCCCTTTCCTCCATATTTCTGGAATCTAGGCACCTCTACACCTTGTGGCATTAGTGTTCGCAATATCTCTAAGGATAATGGGCTTCTTTTAACATAGTATTTAGGTGGGCCATTTTGATTTTGGTTGATCATGGAATTTTTTTTTTGAAGGGATGAAACGGTTTGGAAGAGTTGTTTTATGAGGTGTTCATTGCTTATGTTATGAGATGGAAGTGAAAAATGTGAAGGGGTTTATGTGTTCAAGGGACAAGTGAATGGAATACTTATAGGTGGTAACATGGTAGGAGATATGTTGTGTGATGTCACAAAGGAACTAGGGATGTTAGAAGAAATACCCAAGGAATCACATTACTAGTTGGTTGCATTGTTGTTGTGACTTGAGGATTGGTATAGGTAGATATTGAGGCAAATGTTGTGGGAGGAGGAATTTGATTTCCTCCTTGGCTTGTGACATTGCTTGTAGGTAAAGGAAAACTAGTGGTTGAGGTGAGGTCCTTTCCTAAGATTTGAACTATGATTTGCATAAGGTCAAGTCCATCTTCACTTTCAAGCATGTGGTGAATTTTATCTATAGTAGAGATGGTAGTAGTTGAAATATTATCATTTTGCACTTGATATTATCAGTTTCCTAAATCTTCATGGATTTGAAATATGTTTTCTTGTGGGACACTATCATTCCTTGTTTCAACATGCATCACACTACTTGAAGGAAAAGAGTTGTTAAGTGTATGGTCCATACCTAGTGTACTAGTGTCAATACTAGGAGTGAAAGAGCTAGACAACCCAAGATCCATAACGATTGTGCTATCATAGGATGGCATGATTCTTGAACTTCATCTCACTACATCATTAGCAATAGGACACCAAATATGCATGCAAGGGCTTCTAAATGCAGGAGGAATAAAAATACAATGTAAGCTAAGAAAAATGAAATGACTATAACAAAACAATTGGAAAATGAAACAAAAAGGCAATAATAACAAACAAAAACTCAAAAATAGAGCTTTAAATGCCAAAAAATATAGTGTAGAATCTACACTGGGACTGATTCGTCCAAGGTGGCGAATCAGTCCCAATGAGAATTTTTGTCAAAATTTAAAAACAAATAGTTGGATTTTATGCTTTTTATGTTTTATGATTTGTATCTTAGATGCAAATGTGGATTTTGTTTGATTTTCAATGAAATAAAATGAAAAAAACAAGTTATATGAGCTTCCACTAATGTAAAATTAGAAACCCTAGAATGCCAATTACCAAATTCAATTCCTAATGTAATGTCAATGCAAGCAAGATCTAGGATGACAATGCACTCTAAATTAGAATTATGATGTTCTAAATGCAGGTTCATAAAAATGAAAGGTGGAAAATTGTTTTGGCTTTTCTTCTAGGGTTTACGACCTAGAAGAACAATCTTCACTTACTTTCACTCAAGAAAAAACCCTTGAGATCTCAATGTAAAGGAGAAAGAGATCTTGCAAGAGGGATTTTCTAGGGGCTGAATATAAGATAATAAGGGGTTCACCACCAAGTTTAGACTTGGAAAGATAAATGAAATGAAAGATGAAACACTAAACCCTAATTCAATGCAATGACCTACAAAATGACCTAAAAAAGTAAATGAAACTTAATAGAAAGCTACAAAACAGAATCTGTGCACCTCAGAATCTGAAGATGGTTGAATGGAGCTCTGAAACACTAGAAAATTTGATCTTAATGTTGAGTGGGAATCATTCACCATTCTAGGCGAATTAGTCCAGAATCTGGGTTTCAGTGCAGAAACAGGAATCTGCCAAATGGGTATCTAAATCTACAAAAATCATAATTTTGATTGAAAATAGGACTCATTCGCCAGAAGTCACGAATTCTAGTTAGGGTTTTCTAAAGCTTCAAAGTCTGAATATTATCTCCTAGGTCTGCTTAATCTACTTCTGCAAGTTTCTAGTTCTAAATTTATGCAAATTGACCTATAGGTGTTCTTCAATGTTCTCCAAGGCTTGATAACAACTTTCACAACTTTGAATGACTTGAAAAATTTTCTCCAATATTTCTCCTCAAGAAATCTACAACCTGTACCTAAAAATCACACATAAAGGAGAGGGGAAAATGTTGTTGGGCTAGTGGATAGGGGTTTTCCTTGGTCAAACCCCATTTTGGTAATCAAACCTTGAAATAGAATTAAATAGTAATGGAGAATGATGAATGAACAAGATATGATGTTGCAACTCACCAAACTCTATCAATAGGATGTTGCAAACATATATGAGATGGCTCCAATGTATGTAGATCTTGAATCTTTCTTGAAGGTGATAAATCTTAAATTGAACACTTGCTTGAATCATAAACCCTACATCACAAATGTTATCTCAAAAACAAACATGATGCATGAAGTCTTTCACATGATGATTTATGCTTCAATAATGCTCTAAAATTCTTGATAATTTTCCCTTGAAGACTCTTGAATGCTCTTGTAGATTCTTTAATACTCTTGTGAACTCAATTATGGTAGTATGAATGCTCTCACAAAAGTCTTAGGTGAAAATGAGTGAAAGAACCTTGTATTTATACTTAATTATGCAAGAATTCCCAAAACTACAACACTACAAGCCAACATCAAATCTAGGAGGATAAAATCTCACCAAGAATTTGAATTAATTTTGATTTTGGACCACATAGGACTCATTTTCCCAAAGTGGCGAATGAGTCCCATTAGGCATAATGTATGGGACCAAATTTAAAAATGCTTAGAAATGTGTGAAACCAGGCTTGAGACCCAAAAATCTAGGGGGGACTGATTCACCCAAGGTGGTGAATGAGTTCTAGATCACTAAATATGGGTCATTCAAGCCTAAAACACCTAAACTATTATTAGCTAATAGTTTTTGTCAGGATTATCCTCAAAAAGATACATTAAATGAGGCTTGTGGATGCAATTTAAGGCTAATTAAAACATAAGAAATCCCAATTATTAATGACAACCCTAGAAAAGTGTGAAAGTGTGTTACAAAAATTTAAATAAGGCATAATTAAGGTTTAGTAGGTTTAGTTAATTAATAAAACCTTAGAAAGTGTGAAAGTGAGTTACAACACTTCACAACACTTTAGTAGGATACCATTTAAATTCATTAGTTCACAAGGGCCCAAGACCTAATGTGAATGTGTCAACCACATTAAAACACTAAATGAGGGCATCTTTAGGCTTAATTCTATAAGGAGGGTCCAAACAAGTGCAAAAATTTCCCCAACGACATTTTTTGACACTATATAGTAATATTTGATTACATGAAAATAGTAAATATCATGTATACAATTAGTAAAGACAAAGAACATTTTATCTTCTCAAAATGATTGTCTTATATATTCCTTAGTATCGTATAAGTTGTGATGATATATATATATATATATGATAGCATTATATTTTAATTTCTTTCTTTCTTTCACTTACTCCTTCAATCTTGGGGAAAATGTGGGGAAAAGGGACTTACAATAGAAGAAAGGAATCCCTAATCCTTGAATTTCCCTTTTTATTGTTGGGGGATGGTTCATTCAAGGAAACCTAGGATCCCAAATTGGATTGACTATCAATTATAAAGGTGACTCAATTCTCAATAAGGGAGACCTAGGAAGATTCCTTATGCTTTGAAGGGTTCACCATCGAGAAAAAGCTTGGAAAAGAAAATTTGATGTTAAACTCACAAAACCTAGTAATGCAAGCCAAATAATGAGTGCAAATGACAAAACTAAGTAACATCAAGTTAGGATGTATGTACTCGAGAAGTTTGGAAATGTGATAAAGCTTTTGGAAATGCAAAAAAGTTGTCAAAATATGCTAGGGAGGACTAATATGCCCTTACTGTCTTCTTAGTCTTGCTGCTATCTTTTGTGGCAACATAGAATCTTCAGATGTTGGAACAAAATATGAATGAATCTCTGCAAAATACCTCTAAGAGGACTAAGATGCCCTTACTATCTTCTTAGTTCGATCTAAATTTTTGCAATTTCAGAATGTGATCCTGAGGTCCAAGGTTTGCACTTCCTTCTTCTCAAATCTTAGGTCCTGAAACTTCTAGATCTAGCTTGCAGGTGACTTTCCATGAAGATGACAACTTTGCAATGCAACTTTGCAACTTCTCCACTTTGTGCTTCAAATGATCTTCTAGTCTTCAACCTAAATCTACAAAAACAAATGTACAAGAGAGGAAAATCTTGGTGATTGTTAGTAAGTGGGGGTTTTCCTTGGTCAAACCCCTTGTTGGTAATTAAAGCTTGGAATGAAATGGAATAATGAAGGGAAATGATGAATGAAGAAAGTGCTATGTTGCAACTCACCACACCCTTGTTATGAAATCTGCAAACTTTTGTGAAGTGGCTATCTTGAATGTAAATCTTGAATTGGATGTATGCTTGATAGATCTTGACTTGAATTGTGTGCTTAAATCAAAACACTACATCATAAATGTTAGCTCAAAAACACACATGATGCAAGACATGATGCTTGAATCTTGATAATGGCTCCAAATGCTTATTGAATTTCTCTTGAATGCTCGTATGAACTCTTATATTTTATTATTAATGCTTTCACAAAAGTCTTCAGTGAAAATGAGTGAAGAAACCTTGTATTTATACTTATCCATGCTTAATATCGTGAAATTACACCACAACAAGCCGACATATGAAATCATTTATTAAAGGAGGCTAAATCCTGCCAAGATTTGAAATTAAATCCTGAAAATAACTTAAGGGGGACTAAGATTCCCTAGGTGGCATATTAGTCTCAAGGCTTGAAACTTGGGGCATAGACTCCAAAAAGGGTGCCTTTCAAGGCACATTTGAAAAGGGTCCCAAGACCTTTGGAGGACAAAGACACCTTATGTGGCATTTTAGTCCCAATCCAAAAATCGAGGACACACAACGAGAATCATTAAATTATCATTTACCCTTTGATGTTTGTTGGGATTAGCCATAAAAAGATATAATTTATTAGGCTTTTGGGTGTAAAATAGGACCAATTAAGGCATAAATAAGGATAAACAAAGCGAGATGGGCCCAAACAAGTGTGAAAATGAAAGGGTGTGCATTTTCATACACTACATTTCGCCCCCACTTTAGTGAGAGGATGAACTTGCTTCAAACTCACATTGAAGTAGCCAACCACACAATCAAGAGGGGTTCAAATGTACGAATGCTAGTAAGATAGGATGACAATAACCAAGAGGGTGGCCAAGACCCCAGGATCAAGTTTGGCAGACCAACATAGGCACAAAGGAATGCATGTGTGGATGATATATGAAGCCATTACTAGATCACCAACATACACCATCAAAGATAGAAAAAGGAAGAAAGGAAAAAGAAACTACTACATATCAAGCTTTGACCAATCGTCCAACGTGTTGTGGATCAAGTCTAGGCTATTTTTCCAAAAAGAGTTTACAATTGAAACACATTTTCCATATGCAAACAAAATGCATGATCACAAGGGCTAGTGAAGCTAGTTGTCCACTAGGTGAGCCCCAATAGGTCCATATCAAAGTCATACCCCCATGACTATGATAAGGACAAAAAAAATGCACTCTCACAAGGGCTAGTGAAGCTATTTGTCCACTAGGTGAGCCCCAAGGAACTATATCAAATGCATACCTCCATGAATTTAATAATGTACAAAAATGCACATAACAAGAAAGAGGGATGTTTGAAGGGAGTTTGCTTAGTTTGTGTAAAGTATCTTTAGAGAACAATGTACCTAATGTCTCCAAGACAGGACAAGTGAAAGAAATATCATGCTCTCAGAGGAAATCAAACCCTATGAAACCACCAAGAAAAGGATGCATTGTAAGGAGAAACAAAATCACATAGTGAAGTATGAGTGTTGATGTATGCCCCCACTTTAAATATTTCCTAACACCATTAATGTTGGCAATTGCTTTAAATTAGAAGAAGACATGAGATCTTACTTGAAAATCCCTATGCCAAGTCATATGTTTCTAATAAGCTACGTCATGAGAAGGGAAGGGGTTGCCCCCAAAATGTATAACTTAGTACATCACATGTGAGTTAACTTAAGGTATGTCAAGCACATCCCAAGAATTCTCTTACATATACATGGAAGGTGGTCAACTAGCCAAAAGACGCAACAACAGGTGACATACGAGGAAAAGCATACTTAAACCCTTACCCCCACTTAGTGCAGGACAAGGGTGAGCCAAAATGATTCACAAGAAACATTCTCGTGTAAAAATTAGTATCAATTAGAGGAATTAGGTACTTCAACATGAGGAAAAGCACCACATTCCTTAAGATATTAAGTTTTGTTACTCAAATCCTTACATTCATTAGTAGCATGACCATGGACTCTATGATATGCATAGAATGAATTCTTGTAGAAAAAAAAAATTGTGTTCTTGGAGGGAGGGATATCAAACGATCTTGGAGGAGTCTCGACAAGATACCCTTTTGATCAATTGTAGATGTTGCTTTATTTTTCAACAAAGATAATTCTTGCTTAGCACAAGGTGTCATACCTACACAAGAATCTTTCGATTGTGAGATTTTGTTCTCTTCTTTAAAGGAAGGTGTAAAATTTATCAAATTCAAATTGTAAGTGTTTTGCATGATGACATTAATGTTAAGAGAGTTCTTCTTTGTTTCTTTCAAAGGATAACAATCAAGACCACTAGTGTCTATCAATTTAGGATGCCCTATTGTTAAAGTTGGATTAGAGGAATATTTTGAAATAGTGTTGACATTGAGCGAAGGCTTGTTTATGTCTTTCAAAGGACAATAACCAAGACCACTAGTCTTTTCTTGCATGTAAGGATCTATACACACATGAATACCTTATTCTCGAGCACCACATCCTTTTCCACTATATCCAAGTTGTTTCATAAGCTCATAACCTCTTCCATAAATATTTTTTCATTTCTTTAGGATTCAAAGGTTGTTGATAGTTAAATTCATCAAATTTTGTCTTACAATTTTCTTTTTCTTCTAAAGTGGTTGAGGTGGATGCTTTCGAAGGGTCTTCCAAATTTTGTGTGGACATGACCTCTTTTTCTTTCCCCATGTATAAAATTTGTGTTTACGATCTTGTATTCTCCCATGAATTTTGGTTCTAAATCTAAGAAACCCCAATCTTCTTCTAATAGTTTTGTGACTTCCTCAATGTGTTTTTCTTTGTCTTTTGTTGCATGGGTTCCACTTGTGTAGTTGGTGTTAATGTTTTCAAAGGATTCTTTTTGTTTTTCTCAATATTCAAACAACTGTTTGGTTTGGGGTCGGCTTCGAGTATGTGCACTTTGTTTTTGTAAACATATTTCATGATATGATACAAAGTAGAAGACGCACCATTCATTTCATGAATCAACGGTCTACCTACAAGGATATTATGTGAAAGTTCATAAGGCATAATATGGATCGGTGTTTCTAATGTGGCCTTTCCAGTTGTGATGGGAAAATTGATCACACTGAGCGGTTATTTTCCTACATTGTCAAATCCTTTAATAGATAAAGATTTAGGTTGAATTTTTGATCTATCCACACCAAGCCTATCCAAAAGGGTTACACTACACACTTTAAGGGTTGAGCCATTATCGAAAAGGATTTTCTTTATACCTCTTCCCTTTTGGTGAACTATTTGTTGGATGTTGTGGTTGTGTTGTTGATATGTGGTTGTCATTCATGTCAACACTATTAGAATTAATGTATTTAAGACTGTATATCTCGAGGATATTGAGAAAATTATAATAAAATATGTTGCAGGTTGTCTGTGAAGCTATGAAGATCAGTATGATGGAAATTTGAATATGTTGATGGTGAGAAGTTGCAAATTAAAGGGTTTGTTTTCAGGCATATCTAGTTTATCCATTGAAATATTTAGAGGTTCACATGAAGATTTGAGCAAGTTATGGGTTTCTATGTTCCAACAGTTATTTTTTCACTGTAGCTGGTGTTCCTGGAAGAAGATAATGTGATTCTGGTAATCTGAGTTGTTGTGAATACTCCTGTGATGTTTGTAGATGTTTCTAGATCATTCTTTATCTATGTTGCACGTCTACATTGATGGTTGCACTCACGATCGGTGATTTTCTCTTGAGTGTTCATATTTTTCATGTTCATGGCTGATAGGGTGATTGTAGCGTGTTGTGGATCTTCAAGGATATTATTTTGGGTCTTCACTATGTTGTTGATGATCTTGGTAGATTCACATTAATAATTTATTGTTTTGGGATGACAGTTTGTATTTATTTTGTTATTTTGTTGAAGCCGACATGAAGTGATGTTATCCTTGGTTGTGGATATATATGAGTGATTTTTTATCTCATTTGAGACATGTATGAGGTGAAGTGTGTGAAGTGTGTGATTCCTATGTGTGAATAAAGTTTAGATCATTCGAAGGTAGAAGCTAATGTGAAGAAGAGTGAGAAATGTTTATGTGCTTAATCGGGACTATAATCAGGCATTAGCAGATGCTATTTTGTTAGTTCAAAATCTTAAGATGGACTTAATCTGAATGTAATTGTAAGATAGTGAGTCTTCCTTTGTATTTGAGCAGTGAGCTCTAGGCAGTTTTCTTGAATGTATGTGCATTCCCCATTTATTTTTCGTATACTTTTCAGAGCGTATAAACTTGTGGACTGACCTCCACCGTTGTTTTTTCCTTAAAAGGGTTTCCATGTAAAAATATTGGTGGTTTGTGTGTTTCTGATGTGTTGTTGATTTATGCTTTCATGGTTATTAATCAGATCTGAGAATAGAGGTTAATAAATTTAATAAGTTTGAAATTTTGTGACAACTAATTCACCCCCCCCCCCCTCTCAATTGTTTTCCCTTGTGTTGCCAACACTATTATCATGAAAGCATCATGTTGTTTTTGCACTTCTAAAGGAGGGAGCTCACTTTGGTGGAAAACAATGTCAGCATTTTTTCCTTGAATCATTGCTACTATGTCAATTTAGTTGCACGTTAGAAGGGATAGGAACTTGTAGTAAGGCATTTTTAGTCATATTTTGGTAGTGAGGGGAGGCTTGAATAAGGTCCCATAATGATATCTTATCAAGAGTATTCTTTAGTTGTTCAACAAGATCATAATCCTTTCCACGAGGAGGACCTGGTAGGATAGGGTTGGGTAGGATAGGATTAGGCAATGTGAGGGATGTTGAAGGTGTTTTCTTGGTTGTGGATTGTTCCTAGTGTTATATGTATGAACAATGGTATTTTGAATTGTTTTCTTTGAAACATTACTATTAGGTGGTTCAAGGATGAGGACAAGTTTATTTTGAGTTTGTGGCTATTGTGAGAGTGAATATATGATGAGTGTAGGCTCAGGAGAATATTTCAAGTGATATCTAATGTGCATAACCTCAAAATACTTTTATGATCTCTTAGTGAAGGGGAGTCTAAATTATCTTCATCATCTTCATCGAACAAAGCCTCATCAAGATTGTTTGAAAGGCATGTGTCATTTTTCTCATTTTCTTCCACCATGATATCTTCCTTAGGAGGAGAGTTGTTAGGAGAACTACAAACTTGATGTTCATGACATTCATTTTTTCTTCTTCTAAAATAACTTCATCACAAGGAGGGGACTCATCAATGGTTGGATTGTCTTGTTTATCTCATCTCAAATCATTCTCACAAAGAGGATAAATAGGAAAAGTAGTATTAGGGGATATGTCAATGATATCATCCCTGTATCTAATGATTTCTTCCCTAGTATGAGAGGTAGGGGAAGATAGACAAATAGGAATCCCATAACTCTCATTGGTTTGATCTTCTACCACCAAAATATATTCATCACAAATAGAAGAGATATTAGGGGAAGAGCAAATTTGATTGTCATGACTATTCCCCATTGTATTATCTTTCACTAAAGTGTTGTCATAGGTGTGAGTGATGGAATTTTTCTTAGAATGCTTAGAAAGGTAGGATATTAACATTGTTTGACCAAAAATGAGAAGTACTTCTAACCATCTTATGCAATGCTTCAAAAACATAAACAATGTATATCCAAAGACGAAAATTTATTTTATCCAATGTATGCAAGACTTCAAAAATGCAAACAAGGTGCATCCAAAAATGAAAAGCACTTTTATCAAACTTATGCAAATCTTTATGAATGTAAACATTGTGTATGAAAAAGTAAAAATTACTTTTATCCATATTATGCAAATTTTCAGGAATGTGAGAATTTTCAGATCTAATGATGCTTGTAACTGAAATAATTTCAAAATACACTTGAAATGAAGGAAATTGGAATAACAACAATTTTGTAAACTATAACACAAAACTGAAAGAAGCAAGGAGAAGCATAGAAAAGAAATTAAAAACTTTGAAAACTGCAACTTCAAAATCAACAAGGACTAAGACATCGACAAGGGCGTCTTTTTCCTACTGAAGGAATTTTGAGGTTCTAGGAACTCGATCAGAAAGAAAACAAGCTAGACAAGATTCTGAGGTAGAAAACTCATAGAGGAACTAAGATGCCAGTATGGGCGTTTTAGTCCTAGTAGAGAATTTTTGCAGAGAAACAACAAAATCTAGATTTACAACAGTCTTTTCAAGTTGCCTACCGAAGGACCTAATGTTTACAAATAGAAAAATGTGCCAATGAATGCAAGAGAAAGTGTAGTGACAAGCAATTGAATGCAATTGTTTTCAATTTTGAATGCAATAACAATGTTCCTAAATGCAATTAGGGTGTTTGACAATGCACTTTTCAGTTTTTCAATGAGATAAAGATAACGCAAGAAAGAAAAAATGCAACCTATATGCACTTTCACTAATGAAAATGTGAGAAACCCTAGATGCACTTTCACTAATGCAAGATGTAATGCAAGAATGAATACAACCTAGATCTAGGGCCTTAGTGAACTCCAAATCAAAAAATGAATGTCCAAAAACCTAGGATCCCAAATTGTATTTACTATCAATCACAAAGGATTCCTAGGAAGACCTAGGAAGATTCCTTAGGCTTCAAAGGGTTCACCACCAAGCAAAATCTTGGAAAAGATGATTTGAAGTTCAATTCACAAAACCTAGTAATGCAAGCCAAATAATGAGTGCAAATGATAAAATGATGTAAAATTTAGGATGTATGTACTTAGGAAGTTTGGAAATGTGATAAACATAGAATCTCTGGATGTCGAAACAGAATCTGAAATAATCTCTGCAAAATACCTCTAGGAGGATTAAGATGCTCTTATTGTCTTCTTAGTCTCAATCTGAATTTTTGTGATTTTGAAATGTAATCCTAATGTCCAAGGTCTACACTTCCTTCTTCTCAGATCTCGGGTCCTGAAACTTCCAGATCTAGCTTGTAGGTGACTTTTTGTGAAGATGACAACTTTGCAATGCAATTTTGCAACTTCACTACTTTGCACTTCAAATGATCTTCAATTCTTCAACCTAAATCTACAAAAACAAATGTACAAAAGAGAAAAAACTTTGTGATTGTTAGTAAATGGGGGTTTGCCTTGATCAAAACCCTTGTTGGCAATTAAACCTTGGAATAAAATAGAATAATGAAGGGAAGTGATGAATGAACAAAGTGTTATGTTGCAACTCACCAAATCCTTGTTATGAAATCTGCAAACTTGTGTGAAGTGGCTAGCTTGAATCTAGATCTTGAATTGGATGAATGCTTGATAGATCTTGACATGAATTTCTTGCTTGAATCAAAACCTTACATCACAAATGTTATCTCAAAAATACACATGATGCAAGACATGATGCTTGACTTTGTTATTATGAATACTTTCACAAAATTCTTCTGTGAAAATAAGTGAAGGAACCTTGTATTTATACTTATCCATGCTTAATATCTTGAAATTACACCACAACAAATCGACATATGAAATCATTGATTAAAGGAGGCTAAATCCCGCCAAGATTTGAAATTAAATCTTGAAAATAACTTAAGGGGGACTAAGACGGCCTAGGTGGCATCTTAGTCCCAAGGCTTGATACTCAAGGCACAAACTCAAAAATGGGTGCCTTTCAAGGCACATTTTAAAATAGGGTCCCAAGACCTTTGGAGGACAAAGACGTCCTAGGTGGCATTTTAGTCCCAGTCCAAAAATCACGGACACAAAGCCAAAATCATTAAATTATCATTTACCCTTGGATGTTTCTCACGATTAGCCATAAAATTATATAATTTATTAGAATTTTGGATGCAAAATAGGACCAATTAAGGCATATAAGGATACAAAAATCAAGGAGGACCCACACAAGTGTGAAAATGCAAGGGTATGCATTTTCCTGCACTACACTCCTGTAAATTTTAATTATTGTTACTATATCTTCCTTAACGATACATAAGTTCTTGTATTAAGTGCGAGTAGTCATTTCAATTTATATCTATTTAATTTAATTATTTTCAAATTTAGTTATACTATATGGTTTTCTTAGTTAACCTTGGGTAGGGTGTTACATAATATTAGCCCTAGATCCATTTTTCAACATTACAATTTATAATGTTCCTTGATGCATTATTAATGTATTTGTTACTTGTTAGTAATTTTTATCACTCTTTCCATGCACACATTACCATGTACCAAAATATAAAAGCATTAAAGAACATATGATCTACCTTAATGGCCAAGACATGAAACATTAACATATTCTCCATGTCGGCATTTATTACAACAATTTTTTTTAGATAAGTTATAGGTACAATGTTGTTACTTTGTGCATATGTTTCCTACTCCTAAATTTGCAAATCTAACTACAAATGCAATATGAAAATACAAGACCACCTCAAATATTAGCCTAAGTAAAGCACAAAAGAGAAAGATGGTAAATGATGAAATGATTATACCTTTTACGTTGATCTCCTTGGTTGGCCCTTGATTTGGATGGAAGTGTATGCTCCTTGATGGCAAGGTGATGGAAAATGATTGAAATGAAAATACAAGATGAGAGTAAATGATGAGAAAATATGGTGGATAAGAGTTGTAAAATGTGCTTAATGGAGGCTTGAATGGCTCTTAATCATGAATTGGGTGCTAAAATGCATAAAGACTCTAGATCCTTTAATGAAGGAAGAGGGGGGTATTTATAGAGAAAATTGAATTCTATAGAAAATTCAATGGTCAGGATTGAGCCACCATGGCCAAGATGGAGGGTTGTGGTGAGTTGAGGACTCACAAGCCCTCACATCTTGACATGTGGAGGATTAGGTGCCAAAGGGGATGATGAGATGGAAAAGGGTACAAGTGAAGTGGAATAGGGACAAACGATGTGGAGGAAGGACAAGTACTTTTCAAGTACCTTGGAAGATGAGAGGATTTCCTCAAAAGGGAACTTTTTGTCCCCAAATGAAGGTGAAAGTGACACATGAGGAATTTTAGTATTTCTTAAAAAATCCTCATAGAGAAGAGACAATTGGTTGAAGAAATAAATGTGAATATTTAATTCACATGATTGAAGGGGATAAGGTGGTTGGGATAATAAATATGAATTTAAAATTCATATGATAAGCACCCTATGGATAAGAGGAGGTTCTTATGGGAGAGGTTGAAAAGTGCCTTGTGGATAAAACAAGGCCCTTATAATGGAAGGTTTTTGGCTTCCATGTGACTTAATGTGGCCTTTCAATGATCACATGGGGAAGAAGAGATTCTTTGGAGGAATCAAAAGTGTATTTTAAATTCATGGGGAAGAGGGAGATTCATGGAGGAATAAAGAATGAATTTTAAATTCACATGGGGAAGAGAACGTATGCCAAATATGGAAGATGTGAGGGTTGACCAAAAAAGACATGCTAAATGTAGAAACGGGATTAGATTAGGATTGTGCAAACACCTGATTAAGGAAATTAATGAGG
The DNA here is from genome assembly GCA_007115665.2 of Sequoiadendron giganteum. NCBI lineage: Eukaryota > Viridiplantae > Streptophyta > Pinopsida > Cupressales > Cupressaceae > Sequoiadendron > Sequoiadendron giganteum. The sequence goes on from CM021109.1 coordinate 505,353,345, forward strand.
GATTAGAAGCAAGTGGGAAATGTAGGAGGATGTGACATTAATCTTTGATTAAGTGGTGCACATCTTAATTAAAATTACCTACATTAGAAGAGGGGTTATGGAGGATGTGAGAAGGAGAGAGAAAGGGATGAATTTAAAACTTGTTTAAATTCAAAAAAAGGAGAAATGACTAAATTAAATAATTGATATGCTTTATTTAATTTAGAGTAGAAAGGATAAAGAATAAAGTATTTAATAGTTAAATTAAATACTTTAGGAATTTTAGGCAGAAGGTGGAATATTAATTAGAAAAATACATTAATTAATATTAATGTCATAGAAGTGTAAGGATATAAATTTGGCCATATGGAAGTGATCAAATTTGAATTTCTACATTATTCCCATCTTCGAAACATTGTTAGAATAACAGTGTTTCAAAGATAAGAAAATGCAGATGACTCTATAGAAGAAGCGACTCGAAATTCATGCCTTGGCATTGGGGAAATTTTTTGAGCCACCCAAATGAAGGGAAATGAAAAGATATGCCCCGATCTTGTAAGGAAATGACCATGGCGAAGGAATGGGTGAGAATAGTAGGGTATGCCCCCTCGAGAGGGTGATGGGGGAAGAAAAAAGGGGCCCCAGGTGACTTCTCGATATGAAGAAACGAAGGGTATGGTTGGATAGAGCTCAAAAAATCAAGCAGATTTTCCTTTTGAATGAAGTCAATTTGACAAACGCTGTGCAAATGGCAGCCCGTGGAAGGTTTGGGATTAATCAGAACCTAAAAAGGGGAAATAAAAAGTAAAAATACCCCCCACTTAAAAGTAATTTAAAAATGGGGGGGGGGAATTACTTATAGTAACTTAAGAGTTAATATTCCTTATTTGCACACTTGGTAGTTGAGGAAGAGAGAGAGAGGAGAAGGAAAGGAGGAGCCGAGGAGACGAGGATGTTGACCAATTATGGTGACACGATCATCCACCGAGCGGATGAGGTGCGGGTGTTCCTTCACGCACGCGCGGTTCCATGTCAGGTTAGATGTCAAAACCCTCTTTATAATTTTAAGCAATTTTTAAGTTTTATGCTATTTTGAAAACAAGGGTTTTATTTGCGGGGTAGAATAAGAAAATGGGTTGGAGGCGAAAATAGGATTTTGCCAATGGGATAGTTAGAAATAGTCGATTAAGGAAGATAGGAGGGGGAAACAAGGGGGGATGACCAAGCGAGGGTGGGTATTCTCCATGAAGGGTGGCCCTACCCCGAGGAAAGGTGGTCGTGCCCCATCGGGGGCGGCCATGCCCTATCGGGGGCGTTCACGCCCCACGAGGGGCGACCATGCCCTATCAGGGGTAGTCGCGCCCCACGAGGGGTGGTCATGCCCCAGCCAGGGGCAAGGATTCCCCGACGAGGGTGACCACGCCCCACTCGGGGTGGCAGCACCCCCAGCAGGGGCGGCCCCACCCTAGCCAAGGCAATGGTGCCCCAATGGGGGCAGCCCCGCCCTAGCCGGCGTGGCGAAACCCTAGCCAGGGTGGTGGCACCCTCACAGGGGTGGTCATACCCCTCGATCAAGGGCGACAGCGCCCCAAGGGTGACCGCACCCCCCGATCAGGGGCTACGGTGCCCCAAGGGCGGCAACACCCCCTGCTGGGGGCGGTGGTGCCCCAGGAGCAGTCGTGCCCCCCGGTGGGGTGGTAGCGCCCTTAGAGGGGCGACGACAACCTGAGTGTGGCCTCACCCCAGAAGGGGTATCAGCGCCTCAAGGAGAAAACAAAGGGGATAGGAGGGAAAAGATAAAAAGGAGAAAAGATGGGGGAAAGAGATGAGGGAAAAGTGAGAAAGATAACCCGAGGTGGGAAAAGAAAAGGATATGGAATGAGAGAGGCGGTCCGAGGTGATTGCAGTGATGATGGAGGCCATGACTGGAGCAGACCACCATGCATAGGAGGTGGCTAGATTATGACATCTACTGGGATATCCCACGATGAGAGTGCATAAAGCGTTGTTGACAGTGCTCATAGAGTGTTGGAGTTCAGAGTATCTACATTCCATCTGCCGATAGGGGAGATGGTGGTGAGATTGGAGGACGTATGGTGGATTCTGAGGCTCCTGTAGTGGGGCGGCTAGTGAACGAGGTGAGATCTACAGGGGAGGAGTTGGATCAGATCTTAGTTTTTACATTTGGATGGGAGGACCTACCCATTGAGCAGCATGTGTTGGATGTGGATTGGTGTTTGGCAGTGGGGGGTACCAACACTTCCATTGTATTTGTGTGGTTTGATCAATGGGTTACTATTACCAGACATGAGTAGACGACATTGCAGCCTGAGATATATGGAGATCATTCAACATATTGTCGAGGGGAGGGAGGAGAATTTTGCATGGGGGACATGCATGTTAGAACAATTATATCGGTACATACACATGGTGTGCTACCGAGGGGTAGTTAGTGTGACATAGATGACTCTATTATAGGTGTGGGCATGGGAGAATATTAGTGTTTCCAGGTCAGGATTGGTTAAAGTGGGGACAACAGAAGTGGCAGGGCTTGTAGTGTGGTGGTACAGTGCCAAGCAGCACTAGGTCCTACATTACGAGGGCCTAAGGATGTTAAATAGATGGAGGCACAGGTTAGATGAGCTCGAGGAGGAGGACATAGTATGGTGGCCATACATGTTTCAAAAATTTACTGGGTGGAGGACAGAGGAGGGGAGGCAGAGGAGTTATTTCTGTATGAAGTGCTTCATAGTTGGGACATTGTCACACATAGTGGAGGTGCATAGGCCCGATTGAGTGGCTAGATAGTTTTGGATCGAGCAGGATATTCCTAATGGGCTAGACATGTTTCATCGGATCAATTGAGAGCGACCGTGGGGGGAGGCGATTGTGCTGAGATTTTTTAGGGATCATTGGGCAACATTGCAGCTAGAGGCTTATCCGGGGAGGACTGTAGGGGAGGTGGAGGCACAAGTGAAATTTTGATATGAGAGATGGTTCATCAGACATTAGTGGGTGAGGATTACGCTGGAGGTACTGATTATAGGTGCACCTAGGTGGGGATCGAAGGATGAGCGGAGAGTGGCAATAGAGATGAGAGCTAGGAGGGGGAGAGGCCAGCAGAGGAGAGGTCGGGGGCAGAGAAGTGAAGTAAATCAGTAGGGTGCGGGAGGCAAAGGCCAGGTGGAGGTAGGGGCCACAGGACAGTCGGTGAGGCTAGCAAGGAGGAGGAGAAAACTGAGGAGGGAACAAGTGGTGTGGGAGTAGCAGGATGCAACGAGGAGAGATGAGGTGGAGGTAGAGGTGGGAGCTAGGGGACAACAAAGGGGGAGTAGACAGCGAAGGAGGACACAGGAGGAGGTGGGCGCTCAACAAGAGTAGGAGGAGGTAGAGATGATGATGATGGAGGAGAGATAGCAGCAGGAGATGGGTTAGGAGATAGTAGGGACCTCAGGTCATCCTGTGAGGACAGTGAGGAGGAGGAGACAGCGGAGGAGAGCCTGGGTGGAGAGCGAAGCCAAGCAGGTTCTTGATGAGTCAGAGATGGAGATGCATGAGCAGAGAGAGGATCCTAAGGTGAGACGATAGATGAGGGTGGGGCGGAGGGGATGGGTATGTGTAGGATCATCATGGAAAAAATAGGCCCTTAAGTGGCAATAAAATTCAAAAAATCAGAGCTAGGCAACTTGACGTAAAAAATTGAATAAGTTATTTATATTATTTCAAAAATGTAAGAATAGAATCTGTAGAAAATTGAATGTAGTTTCTAAACTTCTAGGTTTATTTAAGAAAAAAAACTCTATTTGGTAAAAATTTGAAATTTGAATGTAGGACTACTTAAATTTCAAGGAAAAAATAGGAAGTAGGTGTTTGTCTAATCACCCTAACCACAATAAAATGATAATATTTTAGATATAAGTAGGGAACTCAGGTCTCGATGTGATGCATATTTTTTTGTAATATTTTTACAAGTAAATAAGTAATTATGATTTTTCTATTACAAATTAAAAAATATATAAAAACACGTATGTCTAACCACCTTAACTTGGTCAAAACTTCATGAAATTCAATTTTTTTTTCTCTCCTATAGTATGCAAAACATAGAATGTGATGCATGTTTCGGATTCAAAAAATGTGATATTGTTTGAAAGCTATAGATGTTTTTCAATCAGCCTATCAATTAGGACTTTAGTCTTAATTCAAATAGAAAATGAATAATAATAATTATTAAATTCAAATTAAAGCATAATTTATATTGGTGGAAAGCTAAGAATCTCCTTTAAAAACCTTTTTCGTTTCATCAATTTTGGGTAAAAAAAAATTGTCAACCACATGGGCCATCATATCACTTAGATATCACCACTTTTTGGCCCATCATGATCCTACACATACCCGGATAGCCGAGAAGAGTTTGGGTGGTGAGTGGGGCTCAACGGGAGCCCGAGATACCAGAGACAGAGGTTCATGAGTTGAGAGAGGCACAGGAGGGTGTGATGGATTTAGACGTTCTGGTGGTGGAGCTATTGGTGATGATACAGTATGTACCACCTGAGGACCCAGAAATAGTATTGAGGGGTCCCTGAGCGAGGCTAGGAATGATAGTGTAGAGACTGCGGGTTGTGGAGGCAAAGGTTATCAAACTCGGGGCTGAGGGGAGGAGGCTTTAGGTAGAGGTAGTCAGGTTAGAGGATGCAAGATACAGGGATTATGGCTTCATTGTTGGCCATCTAACATCATAGGTACAAAATGCAAAGAGGGAGAGAGATGAGTTGCAGAGTGAGATGGATAGGGTGACCTAGGATCGAGACAAACTACAGGTGGAAATGACTATAGCACAAAGTAGGGGACAGTATGAGTCTGGGGAAGATGGGTAGCAGTCTAAGATGGAGGAGTTGAGAGCACAGATGACAAGATTGGTGAGGGAGAGGATAGGGCATTTGTGATAGAGACAACACTTGGGGAGGCGTGGTCGAGGGTAGAGGTAGCAGAGGCCCAATTAGAAGTTGTGCATAGGGAGAGGGATATGGTGCGTGTACAGGTATAGTCTTTATAGGAACAAGTATAGGCAATGCAGGGGCAGATGGATACTACACGGGTAGGGGCTCAAGTTATACAGGTGGAGAAGGATGTGGCATGGGCACAGATACTGATATTGTAGATTGGTGGGGATGGATCAGGGATAGGATTTTAGAGACTGCAAGGAGATAGGCATGCCTCAGAAGGATGAGCAGTGGAGGAGGTGAGAGAGTGACTACAGGAAAAGATTGATCAGCTAAGGGCAACATAGAGGGCATAGACAGAGGAGAGGAGAGTCATTATTCAAGATCGAGACAGATATAGACAAGAGCGAAACATTCTCTAGGGTCATGTCATAGAGAGATATGAGTACATGAGAGAGGCATCCTTCTAGATGGTTTCTTATCAGTAGGGATTTCTAGATATGTCGTAGCATAGGTTTCACTTTGAGCAACGATTCCCTCAAATGCTCGCGCCATCCCAGACAGTGGGGACATGAACCCGAGGATTCAGTGGTTCTCAGATGAACCCCCCTCACAGACGGTTGGTGCTCGATTCACCACAGAGATCAGATGTGGGTAGCTCATGGTTCACACCAAATGGATAGGATCCTAGCCATTGACAAGTATAGGATGGGATATAGTACATAGTAGCAGAGATCAAAGTAGATCCATAGTCATGTACTCGTACTTTATTTTTTATGACAAATACGATATATGTATTGTTATTATGATGGACATTTATCATGGATGTCATGATGGATATTGTATGTTGGTAATTTTTGATATGATATGCACGAGCCCTTATTTCCATTATATGATGCTTATGTGATGGATGATTTATATATGCATATGTGTATGTTTATAAGTTTATTATGAATTATTTATTGTATGAAATTCCTATATGAATGTATGTTTATGTCTAGATGGATGTATGCATAATAATTATGTTGATGCCTACCATTTATAACACAGGATGTGATGGATGACTTATGATTATTCTATATGGATGATTATTATTATATGTTGGATGTCTAATCTTTATGATGCAGGGTGTGATGGATGATTTCTATCCCTATGTGGATGACATGATATGCAAAATGAGATGGTTATTTATGAATGTTATGGATTTTATTGCTATTGTGGATGATTTAATATGACATGCCTGATGTTTAATGTGTATGATGAACCTAATGATATGAATGAATATGGAATGAATGTTAAGATGTATAAGGTAAAAATTAAGCTATATTACTTAAGTGATTATGCAACGTAATGAACCTAGAATAATAATTTAAAATGCAATGTGATGCCATTAAGGGCTTGCATAATGATGGAAACGAAGAAGGTGGTGGGTGTGTGATGGAACCAATCAAGAACCATAGGATTCTTGAGAAGAAAGGAGAAATTTGGAGGGAATCATTGTTCGCACAATCCAAAATCTTAAGTCAGGGGAAAAGAAAGGGTGAAGGATACGTGAATACAATGGAGGAGAGAATGAAATGAAATCTTAATGCAAATTTCCATCTTCGGAGCACTGGTTTTTTCTATAGCATAATACACTTGTTACCATGGTATATGGACCAAGGCGGATTAGTGTCGCATGCGTTAACAAACACAACAAAAAAGAAGGCCATCCCAACACCTCGAAGTCACAATGACTTCGCTTGGGCCAAGTATTGGGATAACCACAAGCACAGAAGGATGTCCCAGCATAACACAAGACCTCAGGGGTCGTGGTGGGTACTACGCAGGAAAAATAGGAAAACAGCAAAAGAAAAATCAAGATATGCCCCTATGTAAACCAGTCAAAACACATCATAATATGAGAGATGATGATGACCTTGACGAGTAATGATAGGGAGCTCAAATGATAAATAAAAACCAAAAGAATCAAAATATTGCAATCAATTTCAAAACATCCTTTGCCATAGGATCAAGATCATGGATGGGGTTGATGCGGTCTATTAGGAAGGATACATCTTGTTGAGACCAAAGATGGATATTAAACTAAATGATCAATTAATGACACAGGATATTCAAAAACTGATTAAACCTTGTGATACAAATGCATTCTATTTATGAGGTAAGTTAGTGAGATAAGGACATACCTTGATAACATGACACCAGACTGACACACCCTAATGACCTAGGGGCTTGGGGGTTGATCAAAAATCAACCCTGCCTACGTGAAAGCGCAGAGCCCTCGTAGTTCAGGAAAAGACCATGATAAAAGAGGAAAGAGGACAATGAAGATAGATGTTGGAGGACAATGATCAAATAGACTAATCACAAAAGAAAAAGTAAAGGAAAGAAAAAAAAAGCCTTGGGGGCAGATCAAATGATTAGCATTGCCTACGTGCAATCACAGGGGCAACGTGGTTCAAAAAGGATAAAAGATAGACGATGGTTAAGATCGAAAAGTGGATAAATGGTGACAGATGATGGAGGAAAAATTACCCTAGGGGCACATCAAGTGATCATCCTTGCCTATGTGAAAGCACGGGGGCAACGTAGTTCGCCACAGATAGACAAAAAAAGGGGGGGAGACAAAACAAAGCCTTGAGGGGGGATCAAATGATCGGCCTTCCCTACATGAAAGCGTAGGGGCAACGTAGTTTGACAAAGATAGACAAACAACAAGGATAGACAAAAAAATCTCTGGGGGTGGATCAAATGATCGGTCTTTCCTACGTGAAAGCGCAGGGGCAATGTAGTTTGTCAAAGATGGGATGGGAGCTAGATGGAGACAGACATGATTAATAATCCTAAATGGGGATGACCAAAGTGTTGAGGTGACACACAAGCTTAGATTTAGGATAGAAGCTCAGGATGTTGGATAGAGGATGATGTTCATCCAATGCTTAACCAAAACTATACCAAGCAACCAGGAGATGCGAATGGGAGGATATGATAGGATGATAGGGATATTGAGAACTGGATGGATAAAGCATAAAGTGATGAGGATGCGAGGTAGATAATGATTAAGCCCTATACGAAAGGTGCCTGTTGCTAGGTTTTCACCAATCGTACTTATCCAAGGTACCACGCAAGGCTAGTTTTCACCATAGGACAAATTATTTATCTTTACTATTTTCTGATTTTTATAATTTTTTTCTTTTTTTTGTATTTTTGAGATTTTACCAGGAAAGATACCCCAGCTGACCTAAGTATAGAATTTATTTAGATGCATGATAATGATGGGTTCATCCAAGGGCTCTCCTTTAGGGGTAGATAACCTGTACGCTCCAGAACCATATTTGGTGGTGATGATATAAGGGCCTAATCAATTAGCTTCAAATTTTCCCTTCTTATCTTGATCTTGTTGATTTCGTTGATTTTATTTGAGGACTAAGTCACCAACATTGAATTGATGATGGTGGACTTTCTTATTCTAGCTTCTTTTGAGTCGATGTTGATAGGTTTGCAAATGGTTATAAGCCTTGACCCATTTTTCACCCAGCAATTCTAATTGTGTGAGTCATGCCACTCGGGTGTCTTCGTCAGTGATGATATTTTTGAGTGGTATTCAGAGTGAGGGGATTTCGACTTCGATTGGAAAGATGGATTTAGCACCATAGACAAAGGAGTATGGAAGAGTGTTGTTGGGAGTGCGGATGGATGTGCGATAGGCCTAAAGGGAAAGATGGAGATGCAGGTGGCAATCTCGACCAATGCTATTAACCATCTTCTTAATTATTTTAATTAATGTTTTATTGGTTTCCTCTGCTTGTCCATTATCCTGGGGAGTAATAGGGGGTAGACAAGCAATGTTGGATATGATACATTTCACAAAGGAATTTCATGCACTTATTCTTGAATGGTTTTTTGTTATCAGTGATGATGGTGGAGGGGATTCCATACCTGTAGAGTATATGGTAGAGGATGAACTTAGAGATTTGAATACTGGTGACTTGAGTGAGTGGTATGACCTCCACCCACTTGGTGAAGTATTTAGTGGATTTGATAATGAAAGTGTGACCATCAAATGATGGAGGGTATATCTTGCCAACCAAGTTGAAACCCCATTGTGAAAATGAACAAGGTATTGTGATAGGCTGTAACTCTTGCACCAGGGCGTGAATCAAATTTGCATGTTGCTGATAGGGAAGAAACCTTTTGACAAACTCACATGCATCATGTTCCATCATAGGCCAATAATACCTTGCTCTTAGAATCTTTTTCAATAAGGCCATACCATTAGAATGGGTCCCACCAATACCACTATGCACTTTTGCTAATGTAGTGTGTGCTTTGATTTCATCTAAACATCGAAGGAGAGTTCCATCATACCCACATTGATAAAGTGTATCACCAATGATTGTGTAGTAGGCAGTGTGTTGGATAAATCATTTACGTTGGTTTCATGTGAGGTCAGATGGTATGGTGTTATTATGAAGATAAGTGTAAATATCTTGATACCAAGAGGATTTAGGGCCTATAATTTCACAAACCATTTCGCTCTCATGGATGTCGTATGCGGGGATTAACAATTGTTCTGCTAGGAACTCACATTCAGTACGATCTCTGGGCATATCCAGAAGAGAACCAATAGTGGTCATGGCATCAAAAACTTCATTCTGTATCCCGGGGATTTGGTCGAACTGGATGGAGATGAAATATTTATTGAAGTCATCCACCATACATTTATAGTGTAATAGATTTTCATCTTTTGTGAGGAATTCATCATTGACTTGCTTGATCACCAGTTGAGATTCATTGAAGATGTGCAAGTGTGAGATATGTCATTGGACAACAATCCTAAGGCCTGTGAGGAGGGATTCATACTCAACAATATTATTGGTGCAAGGAAAATCGAGTTAGAATGATTTAGGTATATAGTCACCTTGGGGGGTGATGAGCAATACTCGTCCTCCTGATCCGTTGTTAGTATGGAAATCATCAAAATACAATGTCCATGTAGTGGCTTCTGACATTGCAAAGACTCCTTCATCTGGAAACTCTGTCTCTAAAGGGTAGGCATCAACCAGTGGAGCATCCGCTAATTGATCTGCAATAACTTGCCCTTTGATTTATTTGTGATCTACGTACTCTATGTCAAATTCACTGAGTAGCATGACCCATTTAGCCATGTCATCTTTAAATTTTATTCTTGATAACAAATATTTTAGGGGATCTACTTTGGAGATGAGCTTGACTAAATGGTTGAGCATGTAGTGTTTGTGTTTCTAGGAGCTAAAGACAATGGCAAGGCAGGCCTTTTCTATTGCAGAATAATTGAGCTCATAACCGACCAAAGTCTTGCTAATGTAGTAAATTTATCGTTCTTTGGAGGATTCATCATGTTGTGCCAATAATTCCCCCACTGCCACAAAATTAGCTAAAATGTAGAGGAGAGGCTTTCTTGGGATAGGTGGCATGAGAATAGGTGGGTGGGCCAAGTATTCCTTAATCTGATCAAAACCAAGCTAACATTGTGGGATCCACTTGAATGCAGTGTCTTTCTTTAGGAGGTGTGTGAATGACTAGAATTTATCGACAAGTTGAGCAATGAATCTATGGATGGATTGGAGCTTCCCTTGTAAACTTCTCAGTTGTTTTAGATTATGGGGAAGAGGCATGTCCATGATGGCCTTAACCTTAGCAGGATCAACTTCAATTCCTCAGTGAGAGATGATGAACCCCAAGAGTTTTCCGGCTATAACCCCAAACACACATTTCTTTGGATTGAGTCATAGCTTATATTATTCCAGGCGATCAAAGATCTTCTTAAGGATGGCCATACACTCTTCCCTTGTTCTGGATTTGCCTAGGAGATCATCAGCATAGTCTTCCATGATTATGTGGATAAGTTCATGGAAGATAACCGTCATAGCCTGTTGGTATGTTGCCCCTACATTTTTAAAGCTTAAAGGCATGACATTGTAGCAGAATGTACCCTAGGGTGTTGTGAAGGTGGTCTTCTATAGGTCCTTAAGGGAAATATTGATTTGGTTGTATCCAGAGAAACCCATCCATCAGAGATAGCATCTTTTGGACATGCTTTGTTGAGATCTCAGAAGTTTGTACAAATCCTTATGTCTCCGCTAGGTTTAGAAACTGGGACTCTATTAGATATCCAGTCAAATTAATCAATCAGTCGGATGAACTATGCTTCTAACAACTTTTCCAATTCTTTCTTCACTAGGAGGGCTACTTGGGGGTGCATTTTTTTGAGCTTCTGTTTAGCAGGATTTTCATCAGGACGAACATCTACGTGATGCACCACCAAAGCTGGACCAAGGCCGAGCATATTGGAATATGTCCATGAAAATTTAATGATTCCTCCTTTCAAGATATTGATGATGGTAGAACTTTCTTCTTCTAATAGTGTGTTAGCCACATAAGTGATTTTGGGGTTCTCTTTTGTTCCCAAGCTTATGGCTTGTGTCTTTTCAATTAGGATAGATGATTGACTGAATAAGTGAGTTCCAACAAGGGGAAGATGAACGTCCCCATCTTCTAGTGCCTCTTTGAGGTTTTCACTATTAGATACGCCCTTTATTTTTACTATTTCTAAGTCACAAAGCGCCTCAGGGAGGTTTTCACTAGGTGACCCTTTTTTATTTTATTTCTTTTTATTTTTGCGACTAGGGTGTTCATATTCCCCCAGTCCCATAAGGTGCACATATTTATCCACTGAGGGAAATGTGTTGGGAGGTATGGTACCTTTTTATTCATTATCTATGAGCTTGGGATGTTTGAGGGATAAGGTTATGGTGCAAACAGATAAGCATTCAAACATGGCAAGGGGGTCAACATGATCCAAATCATCATACACATGTATGATGGATTCTTCCTCTGGTTAATCCTTGAGGGAACTTTCATTGACACTAACATTGTGAGAAGTGCTAGAGGATGTCGTAGGACCTTTCTATTAAGTATCATAACCTAAGACCAAATTTCTTGGTCGGATGGTAGTTGCTTCAATGGGCTGGTGTTTTCCTTGTCCTTCCACACCAAGACCTCTACCCTGGTAATTGTACTTTTCAATGAACTTGGAGGAACGTGGATAGACTTCCTATAAATATTCAATGAGGGGATGTGGTGGCTCAGGTTCTTCTCTATAAACCCATTCATTGATATCAGCCTCCATTTGATCCTGAAGGGAACCTAGATCGTTGAATCTGGTCGAACCCATGTTCTTGGAAGTGAGTGTGAGTGTCTTTTCTTCTTATTTTGGAATTGATGGAAACGGTTGCCATATGTCTGTGGCGAGGGTGGCATGGTTTCCACATTTAGTGCGGTACACATTTCGTACTCACCACATCCCTTGTCAATGATCTGAACCTTGGTGATGGTGGAACCCAGTGCGGATGATGGTGTGGACGAAGGGGTGGATGAAGTGGTGTTTAGTGTATTGGTGGATGGATGAGAATCAAATGTTTGGGATGCCCCCATTTTGACTCCAGGATAGTAATGTGAATGTTTAAAGGAAACTTATAAGGCATGGAAATATTCAAAAGGTTGAGGATTAGCCTGTGTGGTGACTTCCATTCCTTGAAATAGGAACTTCAAACATTGATGGTAGGTGGATGGGATGGCTTGCATAGAATGAATCCTTGGACGACCAACGAGGGTGTGTTATGGAAGTTCTAGGTCCATAATATGACACATAGTATAATGTACAATGGGACCCACCTGAACAGGAAGACAGATCGTGCCCTCAGAATCTCTTTATGCATTGTCATATGCCTTAATGGTGATCACCTAATTATTTAGGTCAGCCTAGGTGTATCCCACCTGTTGTATAAACTTTAACATACAAATATTTAGGGCCGAACCATTAGCTACCAATACCCTTTTTACTTTTTGACAATTCACCCCGACCTCAAGGTAAAGGGGATGATTATGGCTTGAGTCAAGGCATGGCATGTCCTTCTGACTAAAGCCCAATTGGTAGGTTGTGGACAGATTTCCTACCAATGCCTAAAACTGTGTGGGATTGATATTGTCAGGGACTTGGGTGTTTTGTAAGGCTTTATTCAAGATGTCATGATGTACGAGGGAAGACCTAAGAAAATCTAGGATGGATATCTCAGCTGAATTCTTGCCAAAATGGTCAAGGATATTGTATTTTGAACTGGCGGGTGGTTGTTGGGTAGATGCAGGAGCAGTTGGGATTGTAATGTGGGTCTGACGGGTGGTAACAACACATTGTGTATCTTTCCCTTTGACACATATTATGGATACACATGGTTCCACTTGTTCAACGTATGTGACCACACCTTGATAATTGTATGGCACATTCTTCTATCTAATATTATTTATGTTGTTATTTTGATTATAGTTGTTGCTAGGGCCAGGATTGGAATTGGATGGGCTAGGACCCTGATTGTGCTTGGGAAAATAATTTTGGTATATTTGAGTTGAGCATAAGATGAAGATGTTTTGTTAGAATCCACATGGATCTCACCTCGATCTATTAGACCTTGAATATAAGTTTTTAATCGTTGACACTTATCCAACGTGTGCCCCTTGATCTTGTCGAATTCACAGTATTCGTTCTCTTTGAACCAAGTCGGCCTGGGCTTGGACTCATCGAGGGGCTTGGTGACAGTATAAGTAATGGGGTAGTTGTCTTGCATAATTTTTTTGAACACAATGCTAAGGGGTTCTCCCAACTGAGTGAATTTTCGTTTGTTCCCCCCTTGGTTGTTTTGGTTTGATTGTTGACGAGATGCTCCTTGAGGCACATATATGGCATTCAGGATTGATTGTTGTTGTTGTTAAGGGGGATATTTCTATGAGGTGGTGGCCACCTAAACATGTTAGGTGTCAATGACACCATCATTAACAATATTTTTGTTTTTATTCCAATATCAAGGCTTATCCTCAAAGGATTTCTCTCTATCGGAATTAAAGAGTTTGACTTGCCCTTTAGCAAGAAGGGCTCGTTCTAGGATGGTAACCTTCTCCACAAGTGTTGCAAAAGTGGTGATGCAGTGGAGTTAGAAAATATGAGCCATGTCCGGATGAGAATTTTTGATGAACAATGTGACCATGTCCTTTTTTTATAGTGGGGACTTCATTTGACTGGCTAAGGCACATCATTTTTGTAGATAGCTAGCGAAGGTCTCCCCATCACGTTGTTTTTCCTTTAGGAGATCAAGTGTTTCAATGTCCTTCTCCAAATTGAAAGAGAAGTGGGAGACAAATTGTTCAGATAGTTGTGAAAAGGTTTTGATAGATCCCTTTTCAAGGCCCATAAACCAGTTAAGGGAAACCCCTAGTAGACTCTTAGGAAATAGTCAGATAAGATAGTTATTGTTATGCATGACCTCTTGGAAATGGGCATAAAATTCTTGCAAATGGGCCCTAGGGTCCTTGGTTCCCTTATATTTATCCAATTTCAGTATCTCAAAATGCTTGGGAAAAGAAAACAAGGAGATGGAGGGATCAAAAGGATAAGGACAAATGTCCTCGAACTTGAATGTTTGTTTTCCCGTTCTGGCCTATAGATCTTTCACTGTCGCTTTTACTTCTTCTAAGTCCATATTGACGGGTGCTACGCGAGTCGAAGTGGGTTGATTGTATGGGTAGTATTGTGGGTATGATGAGGATGGCCCTATTATGTTTGGATCATAGGTGGTTTTATCTAGATACAAGTGTGTTTTCTAATTATAAGTGGATGGATAGTTGGATAACGGATTGTGATGAGTGGGAGCCACTTGTTGGTACGGTGGTTTTTGTTGATAGTAAGAAGTAGGGGATGGGCCCTACTGGTGTGTAGAATTTTGGTAATACAAGGAGGTAGGACTCCCTTGTTGACGTGATGATGGTTGTTGATAATAGGGGATGGAATATGCACCCTGCTAGTAGGTTTCTTGTTGTTGAAGGTAGGGTGGACAAGATTGGTATTGTTGCGCAATGGTGGATTGTTTCATAACGTATGGGGGTGGATTTGATAGCTACTGGTGGGGATGATTCTGTGACTGCAGAGGATTGGTGTAAGGTGGTGGTTGGGTCCACATTTGGTTTTCAGCATTCTGATGAGGATTCGCATTGAGGTGGGATGGAACAGTGTATGTTCTAGAGGGATGATAGAGGTACTTTGTAAGCGGATTATTTTTGCACTTATGTAGGGATATGTACATGTTGTTGTGGGGGTCATTATTGTGGTTGTTTTTGGTGAGGTGGGTGAGATGAGATGTGATGTTGTTGAGGGATGACCACAAAAGGGCCATGTGGTAGTTGTTGTGGCTGCGAAGTAGTTTGCACTACTTGATGTGATGGTTTTGTAGGAATGGTAGTGTGTTGCTGAGGGATCAAAATGTTTTGTTGCGGAATAGTGATGTTGTGTTGTAGATGTTGTTGATGTGAGGGTTGAGATGAGGCAACAAGGGTAGAATTATGTTGTGGCAGTGCTTGAAATTTGGTGGATTGGTGTGGATTAATTGGAGGCTGTTGAAATATAGGAGGTGGAAAATTGGTAACTATACGTGTGCCCCCAATATTAGGATATGGGGGAGTAAGTGGTGCAGCAAATGGGATGTATGATGGCATGCCATAGGCATAGGAGTCATTAGGATCAGGTGGTGGGATAGTAGATGTTGCGGTTGGAAGACGAGGATAATCTTGGACTTGATGGATGGTGGAATTTCAAAACTCGGGGTGGTACCAGTTGTCTATGCGTGCACTCTCGAGGACATAAGAATTTCTTGGAGTGTTCTGCGAAGTTTCCAAATCAGAAGATCTTGGAAGGGCATATGGTGATACATCAAAGTCATATGGTGGTTTGACTCCCTTCATGAGTAGGGTGGCAAGGATCTTATCCCCACATTCATTGAGGAGATGATCCGTACTTTGGACATTGGTAGGATTACTGAGGTATTCATCAATGGTGACTTTGAGTTGATTGACCATGTTCTCATCACCAGGTGGTGTGGTATTCTGGATGTCGGTATTCAATTGGGATGAGGTGTCGTTATGGGGATCTTTCGGATTTCTTGGAATTTATTGGGATCTTGAGGGACATTTGGTTGGGAACCTTGGGTCTATTGATTTGCTATTTGCTTTTTGGTTTGTGAACGGGTTTGAACAGGCATGAACGTGCAAAACAACTAAGTGATTTGAGATGTAACTAAGCTTATAAATGATGATCTAGATGATGATTTGGATTGATTGATTTAAGATTGTTGCATTGAATTGGATGTGGGATTGATCGATAGGGTAATGGATCAATTGATGATGCATCAATTAATCGGATGATTTGATAAGGATTGGATTTGATTGGATTTGATAAACAAAATGATTGATATGATTGGAAGAAATCGAATTGGAGATCAATTGATTGGATGATTGGAAGGGTTTCTAAACTAGGTTTAGAGATCACCCTTGGTGACGTAAGATGTTGATTGATCGGATTAAGGGATGAACCGACGATCACGAAGCCGAATCTGCCTTGAGATGGAAGGGGATTGATAGGGTTGAGGATTATGATCGGCTTAGGATGGATACAGATCCTAACTAGATGTTCAAGAATGACGATAAGGTTCAAGCACCTAGGTCAATTCAGATAATGACTTCAAATGAATTTTAGAGGATTTGAATTGATAAAGTGATGATGGATGATGCCATCTAGAGATGCTCTAAGAGTACCTATATGATGTGGGTGATGATTGAATGACATTTAGAAAATGCAAGTGAACTAAAGGATGAATTACGGATGAACAGACATGGAAGGATGTGTTTAGATCACAACAAACAACAAGGTTTAGGTTCCCAATGGTTCAGGTTTTGGCAGAGCCAAAAATATTGATTTTACTGCAGAGTGGCGGCTATGCCCAGGTGTGGTTGGTTCTGTTGGGGCGTAGTCAGTTCTGCAAGGTTCTTTAACTTTCCCAAATTAGGAATGAGCCTCATGGATGGTGAAACAGACTTGGTAAATGATGGAACAGGTCCCTGAATGACACAATGGATTCCCCGAATGGTCAAATGATCTTTTTAAGTGGATAAACAGGTCGACGGAACAAGAAGATGAATCCTCTAAATGGATGGATGGGTTAACGGAATGGTGGAATGGATGTTCGAAATAGGGGAATGGACTAACAGAATGATGAGGGGATGTTGAAAAATGACTTTTTTTGGGCGTGGTCACCCTTTGGGTGAAAACAGGGGGCAAAATTGGTTATTTTGGTGTAGAGGGGCGGCCATGCCCGAGCATGGCCAGTTCTGTTGGGGCGTGGCTGGTTCTACTAGGGCATAGTCAGTTCTATAAAGGCGTGGTCACCCCTATCAACTTGAATTAGGTGAAAAAGATCTATGGAAAAGGATTGAAAGCACTTGAAATCAACAAACAAAGTGGAAAAACTGACTTGACTTGTAAGATATGTACTGGTTTTACACAAAAGAGACAGTTCAAGCAGCACAAGCCTAAGATTTTTAAGAAGGGTATGGCCAACACGGTTCTCTAACTAGGATAAACAAGGTGATTTAGGGAGTCCTCTATATAGGCACGGTACGTGAGGCCTAAATTGTGAACACCAGTCTGTCACAAGCATGAGTCAAGAACCCAACAAGATACTGAAAGGCTTAGACCAACTCTTCACATCTAGCTGGGTATCACCCTAGCTTCGACGCTCTGCCAATTACGATGCAACTAGATTGGGGTACAACTTTCATTCTCCCTCCTTTTATACCCCGTCAGTACACATGGTCAAGATTGTTCCTTGGGGTGATGAAATCCCCAAGAAGGTCCCACTAAAGGGAGAGTGTTAATCATTTTCAGCTACTCCCCAGGCTCACATGAAGTGCAAGGGGAAAGCTTGAACGATTTCCACCCCCTTGGGTAACACAAAGAAAAAAGTAAGCTACAATTTCTAATCACCCAGGATCGCCAAATGGTGCAAGGGGATTGGATACGTCAGTAGCTTACTTTTAGACAAATAAAACAAGTTATTCAACCCTTCCTACTTAATCTATATGCCTAATTAGTGTAAAATAAGCGAAAATAAACAGCTAACTAAAGGTACTTTTGTCCTGCAAGAAATAGATTAGTATTTTTTCCATCGTTCTTTGTCAATCATAAATTTCCTACACAAACATTATTATAAAACCCTTCACAATCACCAACAAGACAAGTTAGGGGGTCAATATTAATAGTCATAAAAAATAGAGTCTGAAAATGCAGAAAAAAACTATTTTTATTTACCTTCCGTTAAGACCTGGTCACCTTTGTTAGTTAAAATAGAGAGCTAAAATGTTGTTTTTGCAGAAAAGAGGCGTTTGTACCCCGATGTGGTCGCCACTATTAAGGCATGGCCTATTCTGTTGGGACGAAGTTGGTTCTGCAAGGGTGTTTTTGGTTTCTAGTAGAATGGGATAAAAGTCTCTCCTGCCTCCTCTTGGGTAAGTCGACATAAGGAGGCAATGTCAATATCTGTGTCAATGTTATAGGCGTAGTTTTCAACAAACTTTTTTTCCAATTCATCCCAAGTTTTGATTCCTTTGGGAAATAACGAGAACCACTCCATTGCATGGCCTATGAGACTTCTAGAGAAGAGTCTCATGAGATAGGTTTGTTCATATGCAATTTCCATGCAACTGGTGGCGAATTCTCTTATGTGTTCAATGGGGTTTGTTTTGCCTTTGTATTTAGAAAAATGTGGTACCATATATCCATGAGGAAAAGGTGGCATATACAAGGTTTTGTCAAATGGATATGGACATAAGTCATGTGACATGTAAGACATTTTCTTTGACTGTTGCAAGGTCTACACTTGTGTTTGAAGAGCAGCAAGTTGGTGTGTGACTGCCTCCACAATTGGGTTGTTGGTAGTATCACACATATTGGTGATAGGTATGGATTGGTTTCCCACCTGTTGTGATGAGATGTGTTGGTGTGGGATGTGTTATTGGTGAGAAAAATGAGTGTTCTGATTTTGCAGTTGTTGGAAATGAGCATTTTGATGAGGAATGTGTTGCATTGTATGAACTTGAGAAGCATAAGTGGGGATATGAGATCCTGCCATGTTGGATTGAATTTGGTAGCCTTGTTAGTTTTGAGCATGTTGATGCCCAAATTGAGTGGAAAATTGGGTACCTTAAATGACAACTCTTCATTTATTCCTCCCAAAATGGTTTGATGAATTGATTGCCATAGCATTTGAGGAACCTAATAATAGTTTTGTTGATGTACCCATGGAACTAGATGAAGTTCCAAAGAGGTTTGACGTGGTTGCACCCATTGTTGATCCAAACCTTTGTGAAGGAATACTGGATGTTTGTTGGGGAATGGATTGTGATGTGGTGTTGGTTTGGGTAGATGATCTCCCAATAGTTCTTGTGTTGATTGTGGTGGATGCATTGGTTGTGGTGGTAGCATGACCAAGGGAGGTAGCATTAATGGTGTTACTGGAATTTTTTGATGTGGCTCCCATGGAAGGATTGCGTGATTGGAGATTAGGAGATGTTTCTGTAATAGTTTTGAGGTCAAATACTTTTGGTAACCTAGCCCATTGGTCAAGAAGCATGGCAAGATATCTAGTTGAATTGTTTAGAATGAGTTCTTCCGCAAAAGAGGCCACCTCAAGGTTTTGGGCAGCAGCTTGTATGTCTTCTTCAATGACTTCACCATTTTGGTCTCTATAGACAAATTGTTCAAAAGGATTGTGTTGAATGGACATCTCACTGAAAGGATTGATAATATAATTTCCCATGTCATTAGAAAGAGTGTTCATGTCACTAGGGAATGAATTTATGTTATTGGTGAAACCGAGAAAGTTGGTGTCTTGACCAAAAGAATCCATGAGTCTTTTCTTTCTTTGTAATCTAGTTTCAACCATAAAAAAATTTTCTCAGCTTTGGGATGATGAGGGAGAATGACCTAAATATGACACTATGTTTTTGGGTTTTTTGGAATTGAGGAATGCTATGAAATGCAAATGAGACCAAAAGGAGACTAAAGTTTTGTGAATGCAAATGATATGACACTAAAGTGAGGAGACTAATGGTATGCAAACTAAAAGGAGCCTAAGATGCACTCACTATTGGTAAATCTAAGGAGATGAATACTTGACCACACAACATTTTGGCAAAGCTTCAGGTTTGGAATATCAATGGACTGTAAAAGGACTTAAAGGAGGACAAACTGAAATTTCCACAATAGACTATTGAGTGGGAAATAGTTCACCAAAGATATTCACTAAAAGACAAAGGGTGATTGAGTCCAATGATGACCTACTTTTGAGTGCAAAGGTTTGACAATGGATGGTAAGGAATCTACTCCTAAAATCTGCAAAATGAGTGTGTAAGGAGATGGTAGAGTTTTACCATGCAACTAATGAAAATGCAAATGGGAACCTCTGGTGAGTTTAAGAATGCTATCTATAATGCAATGATGAGGGAAGTTGAGCAATTCAATGTTTGATTTTACATAAACAGTAGAGAAAGGCTTGATGGAATTTGGAAAAAGACAATTTTGGACCTCAATTTTGATAGTGAAAAGAATATTTATGAAGACTGGCAAATGTGTCGCAGCAAATGTGTTACGAGAGGGAAAATGCATCTCAGTTATGTGATGGTGGTGTTTTAACTGGCACATGCGGCTCGAAATGGAAAATATGTCTTGGTATCAATCAAATGCAGTTTGGAAAGGTGATTGTGACATATGAGAAAGAAAATGCAGTTTGATAAGTGTGATTGCATTGTTTGAAGTTTTGAATGCAGCTCAATAGAGCGATTGCAGCTCAGAAATAAGCAAGTGTGATTTGAAAGGGTGATTGCATCACATGAAGCAAATTTCGAAGAGAATTTCAAGAGTTTTGACCAGTTTGTTTCAGATTTTGGCAAGTTTGATGTTCATTTGTTGAAATTGTCTAAAAAAAGTTGGCAAACATATGGTGCTGTAAAAATGAAAAACAACCACATAGAAGACAGTGACAAAAAACCTATGGCTGCAAGGGCAGTATTCTTATGGATCCCACATGGATTTTACTCCAACTGCATATCCTTAGCGGATGAATTCAGAAGCTTGGCCCCACGGGCTCCCCCTTATAGTGCACTCACTTCTTAGGGAAACCAAGCTTCCAACCTCCATGAAACTCCCATGGCAGATTGATCATCTCTACTAAGAACTATGTAGGTGTGGGTGCCCTGGCAATGACCGTTTCTGCACCAAAGAATAGAATGTTTGTGGTTTACTAAAACAAAGGTTTTTTTCAGGCACCCATTTAGAAGGCCACGCGAGAGGCATTATCATCCCAGTATGCAGAGGGTATGCTCTATGGGTTTTGATGCACCACAAGGGTACTAGGGAGTCAATTGTTGGTCTGTAGGAAGTTCTCTAATGCTAAGCTTTCCTTAACATTAAAATTTATATACTAGTTGGGCATCGCTTGACTTTAGCGTGTTCCCGGTTTGAGTCACTTTGGGGTGAGTACTTTTTCCCACCAAAGCAAGCCCAATTTCTAAGGCTAACAAAAGTGAGCCAAAATATTCATAGTTCAATCAATCTTTGTTTAAAAACAAAGAGAGAGCACATGAATATCTTAACTCACACTCGCATGATGTTCTTTTTAAGCCCAAATCAAAATGTTTGTTGTGATGACTAACTAAATCACAAAACAAAAAATACAATGGTTCATTTTAACTATTTGTAATGTTTTTCAAGCATGGGGGCTCATTTTAACCATTTGTAGTGTGAACTAACTAACAGTTAATTTTAAACTCATGAAAAAAAAAATCATTGTTCTTTTTAATTTCATGCACTTGTGTGATCGTTCATTTTATTTATGAGTCAAATGCAACTTGTGAAATTAAAGTAAATGAACAATGAACAAGATTTGGTTAGCCTCCAACTTGACACACATTGTCACAGAAAGATTAGTATCCTGAAAAATCTCTAATCTAGAAGCAAAAAATAGGAAGAAACTAAAAAAAGATACAAAACCGAAAAAAACATTACCACCCATTTACGTCACAACAGAGCAAATGTCACTCCATACGGCATATGTGGCTTGATATGGAGTTTTTAGTTCGGTTTCTGGAAAGTGCATCTCAACAGGTCTGTTGCGTCGCTCAAGAGGTCAAATGTGTCGTGACAATGCGATTGCGTCGCTCGCGCAAGCAGATGCGGCACAACAGAGTGTTTGCGTCACACAATCTATCACTTGCGTTATTTCATACACCTATACCTACAAAAAAAAATAGAAACCATACAAAAAATGTGTTTTAAAATTAGATATGTCGGGTTCACCAATGTGATTGAGGATTTTTTGCAAGGATCAAGATTAGATTAACATATTCAAAACCCACAAAGACAATAGATTGCATAGGAAAATAAAGAAGGAAAACATGAACTAAAACGAAATGAGCCCACCAAACCCTTATTTCTCCATGATTGACTTTCATTACACCTTCTAGCTTGCTATGATGATGAGTGTGCCCTCAGATTGTGATGAACAAACTCTACTATATAGCCTAGCCCTAAGCAAATTTTTGAAGGATTTACTAAAAACTATGCAATAGAAATTAAATTCTAAATGCAAGTAATTAAATGACAATGCAAGAGATTAAGATTAAGCAAATAAAAGATTCAAGAATTCTAAGATATTAAAAGATGTCAAAATGAAAACAAAATTATCATTTTATAGAAAATGCAATTTTGGATGGAAGGGTGAGATGAGAGATTGAAAAATGCCCTAGAATCAATGGTCAAGATTCAAAAATGGCAACTCTCAATTAGGGTTAGGGTAAAATTCCCAAATGAGTGGACTTGATTTAATTTAAGAAATTAAATCAAGGATGAAGAATGAACATGACAGTGAGATGAAAATTAGTAAAAATCAAAAGATAAGAAGATGAGATTTAGAAAATCGGTAATTTTAGCAATTACTTGATTTGTAGAAGAATGTTTCCATTTTGAATTAAAATTAATTCAAAATATGGATTTAGTGAGATAGTAAATAATTGATTTAAGATTATTTACTAAAAGAAGGAGCAATTAACCATGTGAAGTCATTTTTAAATAAATTGTTTTATTTGAAATGAGGGAAATGTCACATAAGGCAATTAAATAATTAAAAATAATTATTTAATTTAGAAGAGGTGATTGATTAATTAAATAAATTAATAAATCTATTTAATTTAAAGAGGATTTGAGAATTAGTGACATATTAAATAAATTAATTAAAACATATTTATTGAATAATCAAGAGGACATAAATGATAAAGATTAATTAAATAAATTGAGAACTGTATTTAATTAGTGAGATAGTAATAATTGATTTAAGATTATTTACTAAAAGAAGAAGCAATTAACCATGTGAAGTCATTTTTAAATAAATTGTTTTATTTGAAATGAGTGAAATGTCACATAAGGCAATTAAATAATTAGAAATAATTATTTAATTTAGAAGAGGTGATTGATTAATTAAATTAATTAATAAATCTATTTAATTTAAAGAGGATTTGAGAATTAGTGACATATTAAATAAATTAATTAAAATATATTTATTGAATAATCAAGAGGACATAAATGATAAAGATTAATTAAATAAATTGAGAACTTTATTTAATTATGAGAAGACTTTAGATAATTAGTGACGCATGAAATAAATACCTAAGATCTATTTATTTAATAATCACGGAGAATAAAAAGATATGAATTATTTAATTAATAGTCGAAGGTGAGTTAGAAATATAATTAAAATGTCATAATTATGCTAGGACGAAAAGTGGTAAAATAGTGCTTGCAGGCCTAGGTCATTTTTATGTGTCTACATTTTCCCCTCTTTGTCATAATGCAGTTTATCGCGTTATGGCAAAGAAAAACAAGTCCAGAATATGCCCCAATGAAGGTACGGAGTGCCTATGCCCCCTCGGGAAAATTTTCAAATTTTTGCCCAAGGTCAAAAAAATTTAGAAAGTGTCTCAATTAACCATTAATGACCAGAGAAACAATGGCATGATCAACCTCGAAAATGGAGAATGCTTAGCAATTCCAAATGTCGGACAAAGGTTGTCAAAAGATCCTTCAGTACAAACTTATTAGGTCAAACCCTAAATTTGAACCTATAAATAGGTTGAAAAAGCCAAACCAAGTGTCATTTTCACATTTGCTAATTAAAATTTCCAAAGATCAGAGCTCAAGAAGAAGATGGTGATTCCCTCGATAGACCACCATGGCTACCGTGTGCAGACATTTCAACGACCCGAGGGCACAGAGGCACTGATAAGTACCCTATCCAGCATTTATTTATTTTTATTCTCGTACATTTAATAGGTATTCGAGAGGGGAAACAAATGTGTTGCGACACAATTATCGTCGCATAAGCCACAAACACTTTTGCGTTCGATGCATTAGTTTGCATCGCGACGCAAGTGCAAAGGGTAGCTAGGTTAAAGGTTAAAAACGCGCAATTGCGGAGGCAAACGATGTAAGTGCCGAAATGGAACGCATATGCTTGTTTTCACGACGCAAGTGCAATGTTGCAATGCAATCACTAGATCCAATGATGGAATTGCAATGAAATAACACAATCGCTTTGTAGAACGACACAATAATTGTGAGGACAAAAAATTGTCATATGGAATTACGCATTCATGATATTGCGACACAATTCAGAGATATTGAGCCGCATGTGACATATCACAACGCAATTGTTGTTGACCATGGTTGACCAGCATTGACTTTGTGTAGAATCTTGTTTTAGATGCATGTTTGGATCCTCAAATAGTAATAATACACCATTGTGTTGGCCCATGTGTGCTAATCCTTGTTTCTGCATGTGCAGAGATGATTAGTGCCCATATACACGCAAAAGTTTAGACCAAAACACATATGCCTTTAGAGATCGATTGAGCGACAGGGAGAGATAGCAGTTGATGTGACTGGGGCTATACTATGTCACCTATATGCCCATTATTCAGGCAAATAGGGGTTTATTGACAACTCTTTGTGAGAGGTGGCACTCAGAGACCTGTTCATTTCAGCTTCCTACAAGAGAGGCCATAGTTACCTGGAGGATATTTATTACATTCTACGCATCTCGATCAGCATGGAGAGGGTGGTATACGATCTGCACTGAGGGCGATATGCTATAGCAGAGATATATGAGGATGTCGATGGTGGTGGTCTAGGCATTCACAGGTATGAGATCGGATGGGATGTTGTGGCCGGCCAGTTTCCCCGGTGGGATTCCATGCTTATGACATTGATTTTTGGAGTGCTAATATTGAATCATTGTGGCCACAGATTTTTGATTGGATGGGTAGAGGCACTAGTTCATATACGGGGTCGGAGGATAGGTTTTGCCTGGGGGCCTTGCCTATTGGCCATGTTATATCATCAACTTCATGAGGTAGTTTATCATGAGGGATAGAGTGTCAGTTTTGGGACCACCCTACTTATGATCTGGGCATGGGAGCACATTCCCATTTTTTTACCACCAACACAGATTCAGTAGTTGGGTGATGGGATTTCGTGTGTTTATCTTTATGCGGGTTCAGTTAGCCAGACTCGTGTGGGAGATACTGGGTACTAGCATCATCGGATTGACACTTTGATTAGCTTTGTCTGGAGGCCTTATAGAAATTGTGCCCAGTGGCCTAATGAGGATGGCCATTTGTCAATATGCAAACAGTTTCAATACCTAATTGGCCACATAGTGCAGAGCTAGTAGATTATTGAGATGTACCTACCCTAGCGGGTACTACAACAGTTTGGGGAGCAATAGGATGTGCTAGTAGGGACAACATAGTATGCATGGTCCTCTAGGGAGACCATATGGGGGCTACCAATAGCACTGGCATTAGCCCAGTAGCAGATAGATTGCTTGATTACACAATAGTGGTTATGGAGAGGAGGTCCAACAGATGTTGGGACATCTGTTGAGTTTGACACCTGGTGGCAGGTTCATAAGCCAATTTCATTGATAGATCTAGATGGTCTGGCTCCCATAGATCGGAGATCAGTTATCCCATGGGTACGGAGGAGAGGTTGGGGTGGCAGAGACAATAGGGGGGCAAAGGGAGAGATGGAGGTAGAGATGGCAGGGGGGTTGGAGGAAGAGATGGTGGTCAGGGAGATAGAGGTAAAGGTGGGGGACATGATGTTGGTGGTGGGGGAGGAGATGATGGCGAAGATGGGAGGGGTGTGAGGAGGAGGGATGATGGAGGGCAGAGGCAGCCTAGGAGAGTTAGGTGGAGACTTGGTGGCCCACCATTGTAACCCATCCAGGAGGAGGGTGAGGAGAGAGAGCAGCCAATTGGGAAGGAGGTAGAGGTGGGAGCTGAGGAGGTGGTTAGGGGTGGAGATGAGGTGGAGGGAATAACAGAGGAGGAGGATCCATTTTCCAAGCACCATCCTCTTAACATTGATATGGAGGAGGTCCGAGGAGGGGAGGAGAGGGAGGAGGAGAGGGATGATGAGGAGGATGAGGGGGAGGATGAGGTTGAGAGGAGATTATTGGAGAAGAGGAGGGGGACAGGTCACCAATTTTTCACACAGATGCCACCGTTGATCAGAGGATCATAGATCTTCAGAGCAAACTAGATGTGGCCTTGGCAGTGGAGTTGTTGGTTACCAAGGTGGAGAGAGATCAAGTAGTTATTCGGTGGCAAGAGTCAAACCAGTGGGTGATGGAATTTGCAGAGTTATGTGCATAGTCGATAGGGGATATGGCTAGGGATTTGGCCAGGATGGCACAGAGTAGGGGTTGATATAGGTTGTTTTATGAGCAGGTTGTTCCATCAGAGAGATAGGACCCAAGATTGCCCTGATCATACACCAGGACTGGCAGTGGCACCTGGATACACAGCAGCAATAGATCACATAGTAGTAGTCATACTAGTGCTGGGGGGTCCACTGCATCAGGATAGTCATCAGGCCACAGGTCACACAGTTAACATCGACATTCGTCAAGCCACAGCCATAGGTCAGAGCATGGTCATCGATCAGTGTCATTAGGACACTAGGCCGAGCAGAGCCAGCCTCCTATTACTGATCCCTCGGGATCCCAGAGTCGGTCTCTAGACACCAGTCCTATCTAGGTCACTTTTCACGTGATGAGTCAGTCATAGCAACCTCATGATTCACCTCCATGGGATGGAGGAGGCACATCCTAGGACTTGTATTTTGATATTTGTATTAGACACTTGCATATATTGACATTCAAGCCCGTGAGCTCCATTTTTGGGATATCCTATGACTATATCCTGTGACATTACATTTTTGAGATTATATATATGCGATGCAATTTTGATGTGGCCTATATGATTTAATGTGTTGTGGTGTTCTATGCTTTATCAGATGCTATGTGATGCTTTTATGATGCTTGAGGTGTATGGATATCATGTTTTATATTTATGAATGCAATTATGGATGTGGTTATGTATGTATGCATTGTATAATGTATGATAATGCGGTTCTTATATGTTAAAGCAAATAATATTTATGATGCCTATATGTTGATGCAAATGATGGTTTTATGATGTGAGATGGATGAATGTAAATGATAGCGTTATGTAATGTGAATTATGTTATTTGATTTGTGTAGATGTGAAATGTGAATATGAGAAGCTCGTATGATCATGTATGGAGCTTTGTTTTTGTATGTCATAGGATATCATCATAGAACGAGAGAAGAGAAGACGCAGATGGATGTTAGGGCAAAGAACGATATGCATTTTAGTGCGGAAACAAAAAAAAATCCTTCAAAACTTTCCTATAGTGTTATCCTAGTTGTTGCTCTTAATCATCATTGGATGAAAATGTCATGATGGCCGAAAAACTCTATTATATGACGTAGATCAATAGTGTGCAAGGTCGAACCACCACGTAGATCAACAGTCACAGACAAGGATGATCATGACTCATACAAGATACATAATTGCCCCTAGTCATTTTGTCATGACCAACCACCAGAAAAACCAAACCAATCATGAGACATCGCTTCTTCTCTAAATCCTCGTGTTAGGAAATCCTTGAGAAACAAGCCACATAATAGTCAAAAATAGACAAGAAAAATCATCGTACTACGTCGTTGCTTCTATAAATCCTGAAGTTGGGACATCCTTGACAAACTAGTAGTAGGGTGATCATAAAAAGACAAGGATGATCATCATGATATATCGTGGCTTTTATGACGTAAGGAATTAATATTATGATAACCATCAAAAAGATAGATAAAGTTTGCCAAGTGTTTTAATGTCAAGGTTGCTAAATGTCGAGTGATATCAAATACAGGGAGGACATATCTTGAATGACATTGATATCTAGGAGATCAATTCTCAGAGTTAGGAGAATCCATAAAAAAGCGAGATGATGATGACGATGCTTAGGAAGGACACATCCAAAAGCATAAATAAATGAAGAGAGTTCATTTTTAGAAAGACACATCTAAAGAAGAGCCCAAAATTTTGTCAGGTTAATTTGTCTTGATGGAATTTGATTACATGTCATTGCTGACATTTTGTTTTGATCGGAAGTGTTGATGAAACAGATTGTTGATAGACTGCCTACTCGGGATTGACAGAAGATCTGCTTGATTTGAATATAGTTGGACATGTGTGAAAATGTGGTGCCATGAACCCTAATGGACTGACCTAGTGATGCCTTGGGGGCTCATTGATTGATCGCCTTGCCTATGTCGTGCACTTAGAGACCTCGTAGTTCAACATGACCAATGACCTTGTCCAAAGGACATAATTTTGAATCATGATTTTATTTTGATAAACCTAAAAAGACTGACCTAATGTCTTAGGGATTCAAAGATGAATCTTGCCTATGTAGCAAATGCGTAGAGACAACGTAGTTCAGACGTGGACAAAAGATTGATTGATGTGACTGATTGGATTGATAAGATATTGACTTTGACTCTTTTTGGGGATTTTGATATTGATTTGGATGTTTTTGTATTTTCTCGGGATATTTTCAATTTTTAGGTCTTTTTCTAAACTTTTTCATATTTTTATGACTTTTTTCGGGACTTTTTCATATTTAATGACTTTTTCGGGACTTTTTCAGATTTTTATGACTTTTTTCAGGACTTTTTATGAATGTAGGATCATGTGCGACACCCATTGTAGTTACATGATAAAGGTCTTTCCCCCAGACAGATCGGGGATTACTCGGGTCAAATGATATGGAAATAGACAAACATGAGGCAAAAGGCAAGGATATGTAAAGGGTGATGTCAACCAAATGCTAACCATGGTCGGAATCGATAGGACTTAGGATGAATGTTGTGAATGTGCTAGGCCATTTTGATTATGGAAAGTGGATAAAGGTCGATTAGAGTTATAGTAGATGGCGAAGCAATGATCGACTACACATGGTGCCTGTTTGCCAAGTTTTCACCATGGTACTTATCCAAAGTGCCTGTTTGCCAAGTTTTCACTATTGGACGAATTTATTTCTTTTTTCTATTTTTGGCATGTTTTTAATTTTTTTTGTGTCACCGAGATGCTTGTTTGCCAGGTTTTCATCAAGGGACGATTTTTTCTTTATTTTTTAATTTTTTTGTATTTTTAGGTTTTTACCCAAGCTCTTTGATGTTATGTGTAGAATTTTCCCAAATATAAACTATTGATGGGTTCTGTCAACTATTCTCCATTAGGTGTGGCCAACTGATAAGCTCCAAAACCGAATGCTATAGTAATAATATAAGGACCGAGCCAATTACGCTCAAAATTTCTAGGCTTTTCATGGTTAGCCTGAATTCTTGGATTTTGCATGAGGACCAAGTCACCGATTTCAAATTTTCTCACCATCACTCTTTTGTTATAGCTCTGGCAGAGACGATTTTGATATGCTTGCAAGTGATTCAAGGCATTTTGTCTTCTTTCTTGTAACATTTCTAGGTCATGTAGGTGAGACTATGTGTACTCTTCATCATCAATCATTCCTTTTAAGGAGACTCGGAGAGAAGGAATTTCGACCTCAATGGGCAATATGGCCTCAGATCCGTAGACAAGGGAAAATGGAGTGGCTCCAGTAGGTGTACAAATGGTGGTACAGTAGGCCCACAAGGCAGGATTAAGTTGTAGGTTCCAATCTTGGCCAGCACCGTTGATGGTCTTCTTAATAATGCGAAGAATTGTTTTATTTGATCCCTCAGCTTGACCATTACCTTTTGGATAATATGGGGTGGAGAAATGGCGTTGGATGTGGAATCGCTCATAGAGTTGATGAACATCCTAATTTTTGAATGGAATCCCATTATCTGTGATGATGGACTGCGGAACACCATATCGACAAATGATGTAATTGAGGATAAACTTGGATATCTGCTTACCAGTGATGTAAGTGAGGGGGATGGCTTCAATCCACTTAGTAAAGTACTCAGTTGTGGTGATTATGAATTTACGGTCGTTAGAGGAGGATGGATGGATCTTGCTCACGAGGTCGAGTCCCCATTGTGCGAAAGGCCATGGAGAAGTGATCGGTCTCAGCTACTATGCAGGTGTGTGGATTAGGTTGTTGTGCACCTGGAATTTTTGACATGTTCTAACAAACTGAAGAGCATATTTTTCTAATTTCAGCCAGTATTATCCCAGTCCGGTGACTTTCCTAGCTAACGTTGGACCACTCAAATGAGATCTGCATATACCCTCATGTACTTCTCATAAATTTTTTTGGGCTTCATCAGTGTCAGGACAATGAAGAAGGGTGTTATCAAAGCCAGGATGGTATAGGGTGTCACTGACGATGGTGTGTCGGGTGGATTTTTGTATAAAGGACTTTCTTTGGTTATTGGAAAGGTTGGGTGGTAAGGTTTGGGAAATTAGATAGTTATAGATGTCTTGGTACCAAGGTGAACTAGGACCAACAATCTCGCAAACCATTTCTAAGTTTGGGATGTCATATGCCGGCATCAATAGTTGTTCGACTAAGAACTCAAATTGTGACACATTTTTGGGGATGTCTAAGAGAGATCCAATAGTAGCCATTGCATTGACTGCCTTATTCTATATCCTGGGAATTTGTTCAAAGGCAATAAATTTGAAATATTTCAAGAAGCTATCCACCATTCACTTGTAGGGGAGCAACTTTTCATCTTTTGTTTCAAAATCATCATTCACTTGGTTGATAACTAACTGAGAATCCTTGAATACGAGTAATGCCTAAATTTTCCATTTAATTACGATCTTGTCCTATGACCAGTGCTTTGCATTCTGCTATGTTATTAGTACAAGGGAAGGTGATTTAGAATTCATTAGGAATGGAATCCCCTTGTGGTTTGATGAACAAGATACCAACCCCTGAGCCATGACCAGTATGAGACCCGTCAAAATACACTTTCCATGGTGACGTAGGCTTTGCATGAAAGATAGACTCATCGGAAAAATCAGATACCAGTGGATGAGTGCCTTGGATGGGTGCATCTATAAGTTGATTTGCTATTACTTGACCTTTTATTGCCTTGAGCTCAAAATATTGTATGTCATATTCACTCAATATCATGACCCATTTTGCTAAATAGGCTGTCAATGTTGCCCGACTTAGGAGATACTTTAGTGGATCAATCTTGGCTACCAAGTGTTTTTGGTGACTCAACATGTAATGTCTTATTTTATGTGCTACAAAGATGACTACAAGGCATACATGTTCAATGGTTCTATATTTCAACTCATATCCTATCAATGTGTGACAAATATAGTATATGGCTCATTCTTTCTCCTCATGGTCATTTTGTGCCAATAATGCCCACAGTGCATTTGTAGTTTCAAAGACATACAGGATCAACGGCTTGCCTTCGATGGGTGGCGTTAGGAGAGGTGGTTTCAATAGATATTCTTTGATTTGTTTGAATTTTGTGTGGCATTTTTCTTTCCATACAAAGGGGATACTTTTGTGTAACAGGTACTGAAATGGTTGACACTTGTCTGCCAACTATGCGATGAAGCATCAGATGGACTGCAGTCTACCCTGAAGTGTTCTCAACTCGCTAATTCCTTTTGGTGGAGGCATATCTAGAATTTCTTTCAGTTTAGCAGGATCAACTTATATGCCTCGTCGTGAAACTATGTAGCACAATAGGTTGCCTAAAGTGACCCCAAAGACACATTTTTTTGGGTTCAAACAAACCTTGTAATCCTCTAGCCGTCTAAAAAATTTGTCCAGGACTTTGAGATGATCTTTTCATGTCAACGATTTGGCCAAGAGGTCATCCACATAATCTTCCATTAGTATATGCATCATGTCATGAAATATTGTTGTCATGGCTCTTTGGTATGTGGCATTTGCATTCTTTAGGCCAAATGGCATGACATTCCAACAGTATGTTCCCCATGGGTAGGCGAATGTTGTTTTGTGCCAATCCTCGGCAGCAATGCAGATTTGGTTATAGCCTGAGAAACCATCCATGAGAGACAGTATCTCTTACCCTATTGTGAGATCAACAATCATGTCTATATTTGGCAATGGGAAATTGTCTTTTGGACAAGCCTTATTTAAATCTCTGAAATCCGTATAGATGTGGATTTGTCCGTTTGGCTTTGTGACAAGGCCAATGTTGGTTATCCAGTTAGTATAGTCTATTGATCTTATGAATCCAAAATCCAGTAACTTCTTTAGTTCAGCCTTTACAAGTAGTGCAATTTGTGGATGCATTTTCAGCAAAAAAAAATTGACTAGTTTGATATTTGGGATTAACGGAAGATGATGCAATACCAATTCTGGATTTAGGCCTAGCATGTCAGCATATGACCATGCAAAGTTAACTTTCCTTTCTGTGAAGAATTGTTGAAATTCAGGTTTTTCTTCCTCTGACAATGGTGCGGCCAAGAGAACCATTTTGGGATTCTCTAGTGTAGCTATGTTAAATTCAATGGTGTCTTTGATGAGCATTGCCAATTTTTCCTGTGTTACAAGAAGAAAGTCCAATCCTCCATCCTTATGCACCTCAGAGAGTTTTTCACCTTTGGATATGTCCTTTATTTTTACTATTTTATTGTCAGAAGGCACCTTGTAGTTTTCACTTAAAGACATTTATTTTTTTGTCTTATTCTTTGCATTTTTGTGACTCGAGGATTGCACACTCTCACTAAAGTAAGCTGCATAATCTAGGTCAATGGAAAATTCTATTTTGTGATCACCCCATGGTATGCCTTCTTGAAGCCCCATGAATTTTGCTATTGCCTCATCATTCTGAAAGATATCCATCACTGGTGGTTCTTGTTGGCCCTAGTCAATCAGTTGTGGGTAAACAAGGAGAATCACGCATCAGTATTGGTAAAAGATGGGGAAGATGCAGAAAGTGTGCAAATTGAAGCCTCAAGTGTGAAGGAAAAGTTGTCAATTTCAACTTTTGTGTTAGATGCAATGGATGGACCATATTTAGATTCAAATGAGTTGAAATCATAGTCATAATAGGGCACAAAAGTATTAGCATCATGACTACTGGATGGCTTTTCAAAGGTATGGATGGTAGGTTCAGATAGGTCATGCTCATGGGTGGGCTCGGGAATGGGGTGGGACATTTCAGATGTTTCCGAGGATAATTTATGTTCTTCTGGATCCCAAGGAATGCTTACCCATTCCTTATTTTTGGAGAGTCGGTCAATAGGATCAATGTTGTATTCTTGTCAGAATCGTTCTTCAAAGGGGGGTTGGCCAGGGTCTAGGAATAGTTAGTCAATATCATAGTTGCTCAGGGTTTTCTCAAATCCCCGTTCCCATTCATTAGAGTCAATTTCAGTAAGAGATTCTCCACTTGTCTTGACACTTTCTAGAGCCATTATATCCTCACTTGATAGTTCATAGGTACATTGATCGTCAGTTCTGAGTTGGTCAAACCCTAGCCCAATGTACCTTGGTCTTGCAGAGATAATGACAAGTTCTCTTCTTCCATTTTTGGCCCTCCCAAGACCACTTGTGCCATCAAAACATAGTGCCTTGCATATTTCATAGCCTTTTCCATAAAGATGCACTGGTAGTGGAGGTAACTCTTCTGGGTCTTTGTAGATCCAGTTAGCTATGTCGATGATGACTTCATTACTCATATCCCCCATAGTGTGAAAACATTTTTTGGTGGAACCTTGAAAGTTTTTTTGGGCTCGACTGCAAAACACGGTCTACCATAGACTTTAGATGGCTTAGGTATTGTGGTGATACAGTAAGCTATATTCAGTTTGAATTCCCCACAGTCGAGGTCCTGGATATGAAGGTCTTTACTTGGTATGGAGGCCAAGGAAGATGGTGTGGAAAAATTTGATGGAATGGATGATTTTGTGAGTGCAGACGGGTCAATATATTTGGAAGAGGTGGAAGCTGAGGCTTCTTGATTGATGGGTAACTGATGCTCAGCAGTGGCTCGTAGATTGGTACAGTATTGAAATAGATCGAGATCTCTTGGGATAGTAATTTTAGTACCATCAAAAGGGAACTTCAGGCATTGGTGGTATGTGGAAGGAATGGCCTTTAGGGCATGAATCTAGGGGCAACCAAGTAAGATATTGTAATGTATGTCACAATCCAGGACTCGGCATGTTGTATCTATAATAATTGGTCCCACAAGAATTGGAATTTTGATGATGCCTTTAGAAGCATGTTATTCATCATCATATGCCTTGATGACAATACTCTTGGTAGCATCCACACATGCATCAGAGAATCCAAGAGCCTTAACCAATTTTAAAGAGCAGATGTTCAATCTTGCTCCGCCATCTACTAAGACTCATCTAACCTTATGCTTGTGGAAAAAAACCTTGATATAAAGGGCATCATTATGAGATGGTTTGGGTGAGGAATATTCATTGTCTACAAAGGTAATATGGTGAGGCGAAGTCAGATATCCAACCATAGTTTCAAAATGGTTGACATCAATGTTGGCTGGGACGGAAGACTCCTGTAGGAATTTATCCAAGATGGCCTAATGGGTGGGTGAGATGTGGAGTAATTCAAGAATGGATATTTGAGCAGGTGTTTTATTCAATTACTCAATAAGGTTGAACTCTAGTTTAGGGTTTGACTATCTGGCAGATGGACCAGGTATGGTAATTTTAGGCTAACGTGCAGAGGGACCTAGGATGGTGACCTTTCCTTTTCTTGTTATGTCATTGCAGTCTGTGGCCTTTTTAATGGTAATAGTATTGACACATTGTTCTTCATCATTAGCTTGCAAGTTGTTGATAATGGTACCACCAGAACAATCGAAGGCAGGACAGACGTAATTGGCTTGATTATTGGTATTCTTCATGCCAGATGAGGAGGGTTTACTAGAACCATGATCCTTCAATGGGTTCTTGTGGATTGTATGATCCGTATTAGACACAAATGGTTGACCTCCTAACTCAATGGTATGGTTTTCAATAAAATCTTGCACAATATTTCACAGCCGGTGGCAAGAGGAATTTTTGTGCCCTTTGACACGATGTAATCACAAAATGCATTATCATCCCACCATGATGGTTTGAACTAACCAAGGTCATACGGTTTAGGTTCTTCCAATGCTATGATTTTGTTTTGGATAATTTTCTTCAAGACAATTTCGATAGGTTCACCCAAAGGGGTGTATGTGCATTTTTGAAATTTTCATGGTTGACACAGTTACCTTTGATTAGATTGATCAGGATTATTTTGAATAGCATTGGTAGTTGGTGTCGGTGTAGTCATAGGTGCATTTTGATTTTGGACTCCTTTGATGGTGAGTACATGCCCTGTTGCATTAACGATTTTTGCATCGACCACACCGTCATTTGTGATGTGTTTATTCTTAACCCAGTATTTGTTTGTGTCATTGGAGTTACTTGGGTTATTTTTTGTGGTGGTGTTGATTGTTCTACCACCATATTTTAATTTGCCTTTGGCGATCAAGGATTTTTCAAGTTGAACACCTTTTTCAACATGGTCAACAAAGGTGGTAAAACAATGGACTTGTAAGCCATATCTTAGCGGTCCTAGGAGAGTTTGTACAAACATGGTGACTTTCTCCTTTTCCAGTATTTCTACCAGACATCTACTCGCTAAGGTTGTCCATCTTTGAAATAATGGGATAAAAGTCTCTCCTGCCTCCTCTTGGGTAAGTCGGCATAAGGAAGAAATATCAATATACGTGTCAATGTTATAGGTGTAGTTTTCAACAAAAAAAAATTCCAATTCATCCCAAGTTTTGATTCCTTTAGGCAATAACAAGAACCAATCCATTGCATGGCCTGCGAGACTTCTAGAGAAGAGTCTCATGAGATAGGTTTGTTCATATGAAATTTCCATGCAATCGGTGGTGAATTCTCTTATGTGTTCAATGGGGTTTGTTTTGCCTTTGTATTTAGGAAAATGTGGTACCACATATCCATGAGGAAATGGTTGCTTATAAAGGTTGTGTCAAATGGATATGGACATAAGTCATGTGATATGTAAGAATTTTTGTTTGACTATTGCAAGGTCTACACTTGCATTTGAAGTGCAGAAAGTTGGATTGTGACTGCCTCCACAATTGGGTTGTTGGTAGCATCACACATGTTGGTGATAGGTATGGATTCATTGCCCACCTGTTGTGATGAGATGTGTTGTTGGTGAGAAAAATGAGTGTTTTGATTTCACGGTTGTTGGAAATGAGTGTTTTGATGAGGGATGTGTTGTTATGTATGAACTTGAGAAGCATAAGTGGGGATATGAGATCCTTCCATGTTGGATTGAATTTGAGAGCCTTGTTGGTTTTGAGCAAGTTGATGCCCAAATTGAATGGAAAATTGGGTGCCTTGATTTCCCTATCCAAATAGGTAATTATGGCCTTCAGGAATGTGGGAGTTTTGCCTCAAAGGAATGTTAGTATTAACCTGTGAAGAATTTGGGACATTAGATTGGGTGCCTTGAATGACAACTCTTCGTTTATTCCTCCCAAAATGGTTTGACATGAGTTTGTTGCCATAGCATTTTAGGAACCTAATAACAGATTTGTTGATGTACCCATGGAACTAGATGAAGTTCGAAAGAGTTTTGAGGTGGTTTCACCCATTTTTGATCCAAACGTTTGTGAAGGAATAGTGGTTGTTTGTTGGGGGATGAATTTTGATGTGGTGTTGGTTTGGGTAGATGATCCCCCAATAGATGTTGTGTTGATTGTGGTGGATGCATTGGTTGTGGAGGTAGCATGACCAAGGGAGGTAGCATTAATGGTGTTAATGGTGTTTTGTGATGTGGCTCCCATGGAAGGATTGTGTGATTGGAGATCAGGAGATGTTTCTCTAATAGTTTTGAGGTCAAATCCTTTTGGTAACCTATCCCATTGGTCAAGGAGCGTGTCTAGATATCTGGTTGAATCATTTAGAACAAGTTCTTCCATAAAAGAGGCCACTTCTAGGTTTTGGGCAGCAGCTTGTATGTCTTCTTCAATGACTTCCCCATTTTGGTCTCTATGGATAAATTGTTCAAAAGGATTGTGTGGAATGGACATCTCATTGAAAGGATTGATAATATAATTTCCCATGTCATTAGAAAGAGTGTTCATGTCACTAGGGAATGAATTCATGTTATTGGTGAAACTGAGAAAGTTGGTGTCTTGACCAAAAGAATCCATGAGTCTTTTCTTTCTTTGTAATCTAGTTTCAACCATAAAAAAATTTGCTCAACTTTGGGATGATGAGGGAGAATGACCTAAATATGACACTATGTTTTTGGGTTTTTTGGAATTGAGGAATGCTATGAAATGCAAATGAGACCAAAAGGAGACTAAAGGTTTGTGAATGCAAATGATATGACACTAAAGTGAGGAAACTAATGGTATGCAAACTAAAAGGAGCCTAAGATGCACTCACTATTGGTAAATCTAAGGAGATGAATACTTGAACATACAATGTTTTGGCAAAGCTTTAGGTTTGGAATATCAATGGATTGTAAAAGGACCTAAAGGAGAAAGTGAAATTTCCACACTAGACTATTGAGTGGGAAATAGTTCACCAAAGATATTGACTAAAAGACAAAGTGTGATTGAGTCCAATGATAACCTACTTTTGAATGCAAAGGTTTGACAATGGATGGTAAGGAATCTACTCCTAAAATCTGCAAAATGAGTGTGTAAGGAGATGGTAGATTTTTACCATGCAACTAATGAAAATGAAAATGGGAACCTATGGTGAGTTTAAGAATGCTATCTATAATGCAATGATGAGGGAAGTTGAGCAATTCAATGTTTGGTTTGAAAGAAATAGTAGAGAAAGGCTTGATGGAATTTAGAAAAAGACAAGTTTGGACCTCAGTTTTGATAGTGAAAAGAATATTTATGAAGACTAGAAAATGCATCATAGAAAATGTATTACGATAGGGAAAATGCGTCTCAGTCATGCAATGGCGATGTTTTAACTGGCACATGCAGGTCGAAATGGTGAATGTGGCTCGGTATCAATCAAATGAAGTGTATGAGCAAGCAAATACGGTTTGATAAGGTGATTGTAGTGTTTAAATTTTTGAATGCGGCTCAACAGAGCGATTGCGGCTCAAAAATAAGCAAGTGCAGTTTGACAGGGTGATTGTGTCGCATGAAGCAAATTTGGAAGAGAGTTTCAGCAGTTTTGACCAATTTGTTTCAAATTTTGGCAAGTTTGATGTTCATTTGTTGAAATTGTCTGAAAACAGTTGGCAAACACATGGTGTTGTAAAAATGAAAAATAACCACATAGAAGATAGTGACAAAAAACATATGCCTGCAAGGACAGTATTCTTATGGATCCCACGTGAATTTTAATCCAACCGCATATCCTTAGCAGATGAATTTAGAAGCTTGGCCCCATGGGCTCCCCCTTATAGTGCACTCACTTCTTAGGGCAACCGAGCTTCCAACCTCCATGAAACTCCCATGGCAGATTGATCATCTCTACTAAGAACTGTGTAGATGTGGGTGCCTTGGCAATGACCGTTGCTACACCAAATAATAGAAGGTTTGTGGTTTACTAAAACAAAGGTTTTATTTCGGGCACCCGTTCAGAAGGCCACGTGAGAGGCATTATCATCCCAGTCTAAAGAGGTTACGCTCTACATGCTTTGATGCACCACAAGGGTACTGGTGAGTCAATTGTTGGTCCGCAAGAAGTTCTCTAATGCTAAGCTTTACTTAACATTAAAATTTATATACCAGTTGCGCATCGCTTGACTTTAGCGTGTTCCCAGTTTGAGTCGCTTTGGGGTGAGTACTTTTTCCCACCAAAGCAGACCCAATTTCTAAGGCTAACAAAAGCGAGCCAAAATATTCATTGTTCAATCAATCTTTGTTTAAAAACAAAGAGAGAGCACATGAATATCTTAACTCACACTCGCATGATGTTTTTTTAAGCCCAAATTGAAATGTTTGTTGTGATGACTAACTAAATCACAAAACAAAAAATACAATGGTTCATTTTAACTATTTGTAGTGTTTTTCAAGCATAGGGGTTCATTTTAACCATTTGTAGTGTGAACTAACTAACAGTTAATTTTAAACTCATGAAAAAAAGAAATAACTATTCTTTTTAATTTGATGCACTTGCGTGAGTGTGCATTTTATTTATGAGTGAAATGCAACTTGTAAAATTAAAGTAAATGAACAATGAGCAAGATTTGGTTAGCCTCCAGCTTGACACATGCTGTCACAGAAATATTAATATCCTAAAAAATCTCTAATCTAGAAGCAAAAAGAAAAAAGAAACTGAAAAAAGATACAAAATCAAAAAAAAAAAAAATTACCAATCATTTGCATCGCAACAGAGAAAATGCGACTCCATATGGCATATGTGGCTTGATATGGAATTTGTAGTTTGATTTCTGGAAACTAAGTCTCAATAGGTCAGTTGTGTTGCTTGAGAGGTCAAATATGTCGCGACAGTGCGATTGCGTCGCTCGCGCAAGCAGATGTGGTGCAGCAGAGCGTTTGTGTCACACAATCTATCAATTGTGTTGTTTCATACACCTATACCTACAAATAAAATAGAAACCGTACAAAAAACATGTTTTAAAAAGAGATATGTTGGGTTCACTAATGTGATTGACGATTTTCTGCAAGGATCAAGATTAGATTAGCATATTCAAAACCCACAAAGACAATAGAATGCATAGGAAAATAAAGAAGAAAAACATGAACTAAAATGAAACGAGCTCACCAAACCCTTCTTCCTCCATTGTTAACTTCCATAGCACCTTCTAGCTTGATGTGATGATGAGTGTGCCCTCAGATTGTGATGAACAAACTCTACTATATAGCCTAGCCCTAAGCGAAGTTTTGAAGGATTTACTAAAAACTATGCAATAGAAATTAAATTTTAAATGCAAGTAAGTAAATGACATGCAATAGATTAAGATTAAGCAAATACAAGATTCAAGAATTCCAAGATATTAAGAGATGTCGAAATGAGAACAAAATTGTCATTTTATAGAAAATGCAATTTTGGATGGACGGATGAGATGAGAGATTGAAAAATGCCCTAGAATCAATGGTCAAGATTCAAAAATGACAACTCTCAATTAGAGTTAGGGTAAAATTCCCAAATGAGTGCACAAGATTTAATATAAGAAATTAAATCAAGGATGGAGAATGAACATGATAGTGAGATGAAAATTAGTAAAAATCAAAAGATAAGAAGATGAGATTTAGAAAATCAGTAATTTTAGCAATTACTTGATTTGTAGAAGAATATTTCCATTTTGAATTAAAATTAATTCAAAATATGGATTTAGTGAGATAGTAAATAATTGATTTAAGATTATTTACTAAAAGAAGAAGCAATTAACCATGTGAAGTCATTTTTAAATAAATTGTTTTATTTAAATTGAGGGAAATATCACATAAGGAAATTAAGTAATTAGAAATAATTATTTAATTTAGAAGAGGTGATTGATTAATTAAATTAATTAATTAAATATATTTAATTAAAAGAGGATTTGAGAATTAGTGACATATTAAATAAATAAATTAAAATATATTAAGTTAATAATCAAGAGGACATAAATGATAAAGATTAATTAAATAAATTAAGAACTTTATTTAATTATGAGAAGACTTTAGATAATTAGTGACGCATTAAATAAATACCTAAGATCTATTTATTTAATAATCATGGAGAATAAAAAGATATGAATTATTTAATTAATAGTTGAAGGTGAGTTAGAAACATAATTAAAATGTCATAATTATGCTAAGACGAAAAGTAGTAAAATGGTGCTTGCAGGCCTAGGTCATTTTTATGTGTCTACAGGGTATAGTCAGTTCAGCAAGGGCATAGTCAATTTTATGCATCACCTGAACTTGCAAAAATGTAGAAACCAACAAACTATGAAAGAAAATGACTCGTTTGTGGGTCCCATCGGGTGTGCCAAAAATGTGTGCATGTGTTTCCTACTCTTTAATGTGCAAATCTAACTACAAATGCAATATGAAAACACAAGACCACCTCAAAGATTAGCCTAAGTAAACCACAAAAGAGAAAGATGAAAAATGATGAAACGATTATACCTTTTATGTTGATCTCCTTGGTTGGCCCTTAATTTGGATGGAAGTGTATGCTCCTTGATGGCAAGGTGATGGAAAATGATTGAAATGAAAATGCAAGATGAGAGTAAATGATGAGCAAATATGGTGGATGCAAGTTACAAAATATGCTTAATGGATGCTTGACTGGCTTAGAATCATGAATTGGGTGCTAAAATGCATAAAGACTCTAGATCCTTTAATGAAGGAAGAGGGGGGGTATTTATAGAGAAATTTGAATTCTCTAGAGAATTCAACGGTCAGGATTGAACCACCATGGCCAAGATGGAGGGTTGTGGTGAGTTGAGGACTCACAAGCCCTCACATCTTGACATGTGGAGGATTAAGTGTCAAAGGGGATGATGAGATGGAAAAGGGTACAAGTGAGGTGGAATAAGGACAAATGATGTGGAGGAAGGACAATTACTTTGCAAGTACTTTGGGG
This sequence comes from Sequoiadendron giganteum, assembly GCA_007115665.2. Taxonomy (NCBI): domain Eukaryota; kingdom Viridiplantae; phylum Streptophyta; class Pinopsida; order Cupressales; family Cupressaceae; genus Sequoiadendron; species Sequoiadendron giganteum. Next base: position 505,395,161 of record CM021109.1, read on the forward strand.
GATGAGAGGATTTCCTCAAAAAGGAACTTCTTGTCCTCAAATGAAGGTGAAAGTGACACATGAAGAATTTTATTATTTCTCAAAAAATCCTCATGGAGAAGAGAGAATTGGTTGGATAAATAAATGTGAATATTTAATTCACATGATTTAAGGGGATAAGGTGGTTGGGATAATAAATATGAATTTAAAATTCATATGATAAGCACCTTATGGATAAGAGGAGGTTCTTCTGGGAGAGGTTGAAAAGTGCCTTGTGGATAAAATAAGGCCCTTATAATGGAAGGTTCTTGTCTTCCATGTGACTCAATGTGGCCTTTCAATGATCACATGGGGAAGAGGAGATTCCTTGGAGGAATCAAAAATGTATTTTGCATTCATGGGGAAGAGAGAGATTCTTGGAGGAATAAAGAGTGAATTTTAAATTCACACGGGGAAGAGAACCTATGCCAAATATGGAAGATGTGAGGGTTGACCAAAAAAGGCATGCTAAATGTAGAAAGAGGATTAGATTAGGATTGTGCAAACACATGATTAAGGAAATTAATGAGGGATTAGAAACAAGTGGGAAATGTAGGCGGATGTGACATTAATCTTTGATTAAGTGGTGCACATCTTAATGATGGATTAATTAAATTAACCCATATTAGAGGAGGGGTTATGGAGGATGTGACGAGGAGAGATAAAAAGGATGAATTTAAAATTGGTTTAAATTCAGAAAAAGGGGAAATGACTAAATTAAATAATTGATATGTTTTATTTAATTTAGAGAAGAAAGGATAAAGGATATATTATTTAATTGTTAAATTAAATACTTTAGGAACCTTAGGCAGAAGGTGGAATATTAATTAAATAAATACATTAATTAATATTGATGTCATAGAAGTGTAAGGATACGAATTTGGCCATATGGAAGTGATCAAATTTGGATGTCTACATTTACACACCTACTTTTTTATGGTGCATTGCTACATTACATCCACAAAAAATAATTCCTAATCATATTTCTTATTATGAACATATTTTTTACATATTTAATTACTATCTCTCATGCTTAAATGAATTTTGAGACTATTGCACATATATAAATGACAATAAATTAATGGTTCAATCATTTTATAGGATATAAATCATGCAATATCCTTGTTTTCAAATTCTCATAGGGAGTAATATTTTATTTTTGTAGAACTATGTGTTTATAAGTGATAGATTTAAACAATGATAACTTTAAGAAACCCCCCTCAAAAAGAGAAAAATATTGGCAAATTGTTCATTTTTTGGAAAAATATTAATTTTTATTAGCGATTTTTTTTTTTAAATATTAATTTTATTGGTGATTTTTTTTACATCACTAAATTTTGTAGAAATATTGGCGAATCTTGGAAAATAATAGGAAAAAGCATTAATTATGATGGTGAATCCTTTTGATCTAAATAAAATTCTTATGGAAAAGTAGGGGTGTAAAGGTGAAAATTATTAATGGGTTTAAGGGTAGAATATAATATTTACTTGCCACCATTGATTTAAAATATAATCAAATGGACCTCATTGTATTCCAAGTTAAAATCTATCCATAATTTTTAATTCTCATTGGGCACAAAATTGTTTTTGGATTGTTGATCTTCTAATATCAACAATCCAAAAGAAATTACAGGCCCCATGAGCAGTATAGATCGTGAGTACAATTTACCTTGCAAAATACAATGAGGGCCATTAGATTATATTTTAGATCAATGGTGGACACTAAAGATTGGAAATATGGTCATAAAGCAACTAATAATTATGATATACAATTAGTGAATTAATATATAGATTTCTACTATAACTTATAAAATTTAGGAGAATTTGATCTAATCATATATTGAATATTTTGGGGATTTTTTGAGTTATTTTTTTTCATAAAATAAATTCTTTGGCGATTTAAATAAGACTAAAATAAAAAAATTGTAAATTTTTTGGTGATTCAGGATGTGTTACAACTCGAACTATTAGCCAATTTTTTAATCAAAAATTTTAACTATTAGCCAATATGTGAATATTAGCCACTAAAAAATTACTAGATTCAAACATTATTCTATTTCACAAATTCAAATGTTATTTTTAGGAGTGTTATAGATATATGGTGAGAATTAAATGTTTTACAACTTATTGAGTCATTCGTTCTCATTTCCTACTAATGTGTTATCATGGTTATATGCTTGAAAATTATGGTCATATCCTTGCATATTCCTTGTCTTCTCATGTTTTACATCTTACTAAACACACTTACATGCTTATATTGATACATTGAAAACTTATTTGACATGTTTTTATGTGCTTACAAGGCATATTTATATAGATTTTTTTATCATCTATGTCCTCGATCGTAGGGATAAAATTCGGGGAATCTTACTTCATGTCATTATATATGATTGTCAAATGATATTTATATATTTGAGACCTCTTAGGGTTACATGTGAAACGTCAAAAATTGGCATCCTATGGTTTTAGGACATAGAAACAACATTTTTCTCCAAGTTTCATTCAAGGAGACCTTAGAGATCTCAATCAAGGGTTGTAATGGGGGAAAGAGATCTGCAATAGGATGTCCTAGGGCGTGATTAAAGACTAAAAGGGGGTTCACCACCAAGCTAGGGCTTGGAAAGACAAGAAATGTAAATGATATGCAAGACGTGAATAAATGACCTAGAAATGAACTCAAATTAGAATAGTGAACTCAGAAAGCACAAAGGTGCACCTAGAAACTAAAGAGACTTGAATGAGGGTCTAAAATCTTGGAAATGCTAATTTTTTATGCACACTAGGACTCATACGCTAGTAGGGGAAATTTAGTCCCACTATAGGGTTTTGGGCCAAAATTGGAATCTGAAATTACTAAATGAAGATCTATAAAAAATAGTTGAAAAATTGTATACTAGGACTCATATGCCACAAGTCAAAATTTAATCTTCATATTAGGGTTGATCCAAAAGTAGGATATCCTCTTAAAATCTCTTGTAGCTTCTCTCTTGTCAAATTTATGATTCTGAAACACTGAATTGCAACCTGTAGGTGATTTTCAACTATCTTGCAAATAAGGTGACTACTTTGACAACTTTGCAACCTTGACAACTTTTCTCCAATCTTTCTCTTCAATGGATCTTCAACCTAAAATTGCAAATCACACATCCAAGAGATGGGAAAATGTTGGTTTGTTAGTGGATAGGGGTTTTCCTTGGTCAAACCCCATTTTGGTAATCAAACCTATAAATGAATAGAAATATAATGAAGGAATGATGAATGAACAAATATGCAATGTTGCAACTCACCTAACCCTTGGAATAAATGTTGTGATCTTGTAAGTAATTCCTAGCTTGAATGTTTCTCTTGACTCTCTTTCTTGAATGATATGGATCTTGTCTTGAATGCTTGCTTGAATCATAAAATCCTACATCACAAATGTTAGCTCAAAAATAAACATGATGCATGATGACTTTGACATGATGTTTGATACTTGAATAGTGCTCCAAAATGCTTGATAATTACTCTTGAATGCTCTTGAATTCCTAAAATTCTTGATCTCAAAAAGTGTTAGGTGACTTGTAAACTTTCTAAGAGAAAATGAGTGAAATAACCTTATATTTATACTTGTTTATGCCAAATTTCTCAAAATTACAACACAACAAGCCAACATTAGATCTAGGAGAATAAAATCCCACTAAGAATTTAAATTCAAATTAGGTCTAAGCTAAGAGGGACTCATACGCTAGCTGGGGTGTATGAGTCCCATTAGGCTAAGCTTGGGACACATTTTTCAAGAAAGGTTTAGCTTTATGTTAAATTTGGATCTAGGCCCCGAAACTTAGGTGGGACCTATATGCCCAAGGTGGTGTATGAGTCCCAAATCACTAAATTTGGGCAATACAATCCAAAATCATTAAATTATGATTGGTCACTTGATGTATGTCGGAATTATCCTCAGAAAGATGCATTAATTGAGGCTTGTGGGTGTAAAATAAGGCCAAATAAGGCATAAAGAAGCCCAATTTTAATAGTGAGGGCCCAAAAAAGTGTGAAAATGTAAAGGATGACATTTTTCTACATTAAATTTAGCCCCTACTTTAGTGTGAGGAGGAAATTTCTTCAAATTCACACTAAAGTAGACAAAACTCTCATCAAGAGGAGTTCAAATGTACCAATTCTAGTAAGATAGGATGACAACAACCAAGAGGGATGATCAAGCCCCCAGGATCAAGATCCTATGGAAAACCAACATAGGAACAAAGGAACACACTTGAAAATATAAGGAGAAACAACAAGGAACAAGCATACAATACCAAAGACATAAAGAAGACTAAAAAACAAAAACAAAAAGGGGTGGATCAAGCTTCGATCATTTGTCTCGCACATTGTAGATCAGATCTAAGTTGTTGTCCAATAAATTTTACAAGTGGAACACAATGTCCACCATGCAAACCAAATGCAGGCTCACAAGGAACAATGGAACCTTAGGTTGTACACCAGGTGAGCACCGACGAGACACATACGCACACGGTTGGTATGCATTCACATGGACAAGCAAGTTGCTATGGGAAATTCATGCCTAAGTTTGGCTCACGTACATACAACCATACCAAATCTATACCTTGTGATAACTTTGATAAGATGCCACATAACAATGATCTTCGAGCTTCATGAGGCAAGCAAAGCTTCATATCTTTGAAACTCATGAACAAAAAAAAATGGCTCCACAAGCAAGCAAAGTGTGTTGTGCAAGGTGGCCATATAACAAATGTTGTAAATGCAAAATAGCGTAAGGTATGTTCAAATTTTTTTTTCTTAGTTCATGTAAGGTATTAGCTTAGGGAAAATTGTGCCTAATGTCTCCAAGAGAGGACCAATCAAAGAATAGAAGATTTGTAACTTAGGGGATGCAGTGTGTCGCATCAAGCCACTAAGAGGAATATAATATGATAAAAGAGATCATGCTCTTAAAGGACATCCAACCCAATGTCACCACAAATCGAAAGACACATCACATGAAGTAAGAAGACTACACAATGAAACATGAAATACAAAAGAATAACACCAATATATGCCCCCACTTTAAAAAAATTGCTAAACACCATGATGTGAGCAATTACTTTAAAGTAGAAAATGATGAATGCTAACAATAAAGAGGACATGAGAGATTATTCAAGAATCCCTATTCTAATTAATATGTTTCTAAATGAAGCTACATCATGAAAAGGGGTAGCCCCTGAAACATTGAAAAATAGGGTTCACCACCAAGATGAATGGATCAAGATGATGAACCACTAAATTTTTTGCTATGAAACATTCAATTATGAGAGCCAAAAGATGCAAATAACAATCAGAAACTAACCCTAACTATTATAGAAACTATGAGGAAAGTTTTGAGAGCTTAAAATGATGTGTACCTTTTTGCAAGAAGCTCATTTTTAGGGCACAAAGGACTCATTCGCCTTTAGTGGTGAATGGGTTCCTGTTAGGATTTATGAAACTGAGATCTAGGTTATTTTCCTTGATGTCTACACTCTCAGATCCTTGGCTGTCAGCTCCCAAAAACCTGTAACAAATTTTGTAGCTTCAATTATGTCTTCGTGCACTATGAAGGTCAACTTTGCAACTTAAAAACTTTGACAATTTTGCTTCCAACTTGTTCTCCACTTGATCTTCAACCTATAAATTTACAAATACACATTCAAGAGAAGAAAAACTTGTTGGTTGTTAGTGAATAGGGGTTTTCCTAAGTCAAAACCCATTTAGTTAATTAAACTAAATGATGAAATAATGAAATAAGGACATGAAACATGAATCTTGAAATGATCTCGATACCTTGGAAGTTGTCTTGGAATGAAAATTTGAAAACTAACATGTAGTGGCCATGAAGAATGTAGATCTTGATCTCAAATAGGATGTATAACAATTCTTGCAAGTAGATCTTCAATGCTACATCAACTATCTTAGCTCAACAACATGCATGAATGCTTTATGCCTCAGACATGATGAAATGCTCTTGAATTTTTGCAATGAAACCTTGATAATCTGCCTTGAAATGCCTTTGAGTTGCTCTTGTAAATCCTTTTGAACTCAAACTTGCTATATTGCATGAATGCTTGGAAGTCTAGGATGAAACTATGTGAATTAACCCCTTATTTATACTAAATCTAAAGATTAACCTTGAAATTCAAATAATTCAAGCCGACACCATATTTGGAAATGAATATATTAAAATCCCACCATAATTAAATTCAAAAAAGGTTCCTTAATAAGGGAGGACCCATTCGCCACCTAGAGAAAATGGGTCCTGGCACAAGTATCGAGGACCTTCCCTTCGAGGGTGAAATAACATCAAAAACCCATGTCAAATATGCAAAGAAAGGGGACTCCTATAGAGGGAGGACCCATTCGCCACCTAGGGAAAATGGGTCCTAGCACCGTTTTATAAGACCTGAAATTTTCCAAATTAAATGTTTTACAATTTGAATATTGGGTGTCAGGATGGATCCTTCGAAAAGTTTCATAAATAGAGCTTAAATTCTAATTAACCATAATTAATTAATGAGACCCTAGATAAATGTGAAAGTGTGTTACAACACTTTACAACACCTAAAATAAATTACAATTTAGGTACATTTTTTTAAAAAGGGCCATAGATTCAATGTGAATGTGTACAACACATTACAACACTAAACCTAGGAAAAAATTAGGTTAATTCAACATCAAATTAATCCCAAACCAAGTAAGGAAAAGGGATAATTTTTTCATTACTACATTTTTCCCTCACTTTAGTGAGAGGATGACCCCATGTCAAACTCGCACTAAAGTAAACATTCAAGACACTTAAGTATGCAACAATAATAAATATACATAATTATACGCTATCAAAGGCCAAGGAAAATAAAGAAAAACAAAAGGATCAAGCACAATTATTTCAATGCAATGTGGAACAGGGTTGTTTGTCTGTAACATACGTTGCTCACTCTAAGGTAATGGAACCTCAATCTATCCACTAGGTGAGTTTTCCCAATCATGTGTATGCTCACTCTAGGGTAGTGGAACCTCAGTCTGTCCACTATGTAAGTTATCCCAACGAGGTGGTTTAGTGAGAAAGCCATGCTAGTGTGTGGGCTTCTCACCATACAATGAGAAGGAATGCCAGTGTGATGGCTTCTCATTATACAAACCATATCAAATCTATCCTCTTGATAACTTCAATAAGGCACCACAATGCTATGCTTTTGTAAATTCATTTGAATGTATGTAAAATTTTGTTAAAGGGGATTTTTTTGTGTTCGTGTAAGGTCTTCTTCTTAGGGATAATTGTGCCTAATGTCTCCAACAAAGGACAAGTCAAGGATATTAGATCACCACTTATGGGATGCCTCGTTCACATCATCCCACAAAGGGAGATCATATGCTTATAAATATCACACTCTTGGAGGACATCAAACCTAATGACACCACCAAGAAAAGGACATGTCACAAGAAAAAAATAAAATCACGCCATGAAATATGCAGAAATATGTCATCGATGTATGCCCCCACTTTAAAGTGGTTTCTAACACCATTACTATGAGAAATTGATTTAAAGTAGCCAATTTTTTGTCCTAAGACATGAGAGCTTTCCTCAAAAAACCCTTTTCCAAGTCATATGTTTAAGAAGTAAGATACGTCATGAAATAGGAAGGAAGGGTTGCCCCCACAAATACATAAGAGATATATGGATTTAGGGTCAGTATGTCTTTGCTACAATATTGTCATAGAGCATGGAATTATCATCATTCCCCAAATACTCATAGAACTAGTAGAATGACACAAAGAGAGTGGAAATAAAGAAAAATCCTTTTGGGTCAACATGGAAGAGAGCTAAGTGTCTCAACACCTTGCGTCATCCCCAAAAGGAAAAAATGAGACTAATGAAAAAGATAAGAGAAAAGATTTTGGGTCAACATGGAAGAGACTTAAATGTCTTGACGCCTTGCATCATCCCCAAAAGGAAAACACAAGACAAATGAAAAATATTTACATAGAGAAGAATGTAGGTACATATAGAGGAATGCACAAAAAAAGAGAGATACATCAAACGGATCATCACGGGGGATCGCATTACACACATGTAATCACATAAATAAATGTGAAAAACAAAAATACTATTAAGGCACATGCGATTCAGCCTAAAGCAGGTCGTCTGCATCCCAATCTTGATTCGTATAAATGGAAGGTGGACAACCAGCCAAAGGGACAAAAGAAAGTATCAAACTAGGGGAAGCACCAAGTTCAACACTCTTTTAAGGAGATTTATCATTTAAGCTCATATAAGAAGAAAACAATGTATTCAACTCATCATGCACTTGTTCATAAATATTTGCAATGTCAATGTCATCATCTAAATTAATCACAATGGGAGGTCGAGTGATAATGTCCATGGAATTTTCTTGTTTATGTTGTGGTGATGGTATAGAGTCATCATACATTGCTTTAGGTAAATTTATATTTTTATTTTCTATGTTGTTCTCGTCTTCTTGAGATTGTAATCTACAAGCAATAGCACGTCGTCTATGCCTATGCTCTCTAGAACTTTGATTATGTTTCAATATATTTTCAATTTTTATTTGTGTAAGAGTGGGTTTGTCAATCATAATTTCCTTCTCTTCCTTAGGAGGAATAAAGGAAACAACAGTAGCTTTTTCAACCGCTTTCTCTTTAGCTTCGTAAACTTGTTTGATTCTAGGAGGGACAATGAGATTGTTTTGATTATCTCATAGTCTCTTGTAGGAAATTGCAGGAGGTTTTTCTATAGGATGTTCTTGAACGTTCAGAAGGTCTTTCAAATCAATCATTGTTTCATCAAGGATAGGTGTGTTCTAGTCATATGTTGAGGCATGTTTCGAATGGATAATTCTCCTATTTTCTTTGCCTTGAAATTTTGATATGATTTGAAAAAAAAATCAACCTGAGGCTTGATAGGTTCCATAGGTTCGGGCCAAAATAAATCTAATGAAAAATTCCCTTGAGCCTACACAGGATTAAATCCACTATGATGCACAATAAAGATATCATTTCCAAATGGAAACTTTAGAAATTTATGCACAACCGAAGGGACGACATTCATGGATTGAAGCCATGGATAACTTAGCTTCACATGAAATTGGTTTGATTGTGGAATGATGGAAAATGAGATAATTAATGTTTTTGGTCCAACTTTTAAAGAGAGATCTATCGGTCCTATCGTAGGGCAAGAAAACCCATTATGCATCTTGATCCATTCTTTTGGTTTGTCATATGTTTCTTGATATAGTTCATGCACATATAAGAATTCTTCAATGATCATATTCTCTCCACATATGGGATCAATTAATATCCCATTAGTGGGCTTATCATTGATTCGACCAACTATGTAAAGAGGACCATCGGGTGCATGTTTAAGTATGTCATTTTGTGACAAAGCAATATCAAGAGGCTTTTTAGTTGAGCCCTTACAAGGTCTAATTTCGATAAATGCTACCACATAATCCACATGATGTTGTTTAATAGTATCCGTATTGTCATCATCTATGTCAACATTCATGACATCATTCTTAGTTTTACTAGCTTTAAAAAGATTGACTGTGGCATGTATATCGTTATTTTTTTCCTTATTCCAATACTCATGAATGAAGTGACTAAGACTATAGACCATTTTCATTTTGTTTCTAGTTTTAAGCACTGTCCTTATATTTTGTATAATGGAACTAATATCTATGCATTCACTAAGGATATGGGCCTGTAAGTTTTTGAATGTTTCATCTAGTTTTTTTATGTCATCTTACGAAATCTAGACATACGGTGAAGTCATACGAAATGAAGTATGCAAACTATGAGCCATGGAGGGTTGATTATTAACACTATCAGAAATAGAGCTAGAGAATCCAAGACCCACAGCGAGTGAGATATCACATGATGACATGAGCCTTGGAATATGTATTACAATAGTATTTGTAATAGGACACCAAGTTGTAAAGCTCATACAAGTTTTACAAACCTAGTGTGAGAACCCAAAATGGAAGGGGACAATACAATGACCTTAAATGAAATACAATTTTTAGATTCTACACAATGAAATTTACTATTTACACAATAAAATAAAGTTAAAATGGAATTCTCTAAATGCAATTTTTATTCTTGACAATGCATTGAAATTGTAACACAGATTCTAGCACCTTAATGCTTTCTTACTCTTCTAGGGTTTTTCACCTAAAAGGAGAAAGGTGGGCCAAAATTCTTATGTTACATTCAAATATTATATGTTAATGGGGGTTTAAGGTGTGTAGTGTGTGATATGGAATGCCCTAAATTCTATAAGCTGAAAATAGAAATCAACTATTAATGTAAAACTACCAAAATGAACAATATTTGAAAACACAATGTTGTATGTAAGCATAAACTAGAATGACCTTAAAATGTAAACTTTGACAAAATAGAAAGTTGTAAATGAAAGAGGGGTACCTGGAAATGTATTGCAAACTTGGAGGAACTCTGAAATTCTAGAAAAAAATATTTTTATGTCTGACAAGACACTTGTGCCAAGTTGGGCGACCTAGTCCTTTTTCGAGGTGATTTCAAGAAACTGACCCAAGGCCTATTTCAGCCAAATGGGTATCCGGATCCACAGAAATCTTTAGAAAATATGCACAGTGGGACTAGGTCACCATAACTGGAGGGAATGTCCCTTTTACCTTCTGAAAATCTGAAGGTGGAAACGGGAGTTCTTGATCTACACTTTCTACTCCTCCAAGTGTTCGGACTAGAAACCTTGATCTTCAATCTGTAGGTGTCTTTTTGTGGATTCTTTTCCCTTGTTGACAAGGATATTCCCTAAAAATTCTTCAATTCACCCTTGAATGATCTCCAAACCTACAAAAACACCTAAATCTGCAAACACACACAAAGAAGGAAAGAGAAAATATTGGATGTTAGGATATAGGGGTTTGCCTTGGTCAAACCCCTTTGATGATAATTAAATCCAAGTGAAATATATTGAAATGGATGGATGATTGCATGCTAAATCCAATACAAACGCTTACCAAATCCTTTGTTGAAGATATCTACAACATGCAAGAACCAGCTCCAATGGAGGTTACTTGGGATGCCTTGTGCTTGATTGCTTGCTTGGAAAGCTTGAGTGCAAGAGTACTTGTGAAGGTTGAGTGAAGGTGAAAAAATTAGGAGAGGTCAAAATGAGGATGAAAACCCTTATTTGTACATGCTGAACCCTAATTTTCCTAAAAATGACACATGATAGGACGACCTTAGGGTTTGGGGGGAAAATTCCTACAAGTTTTATGTTTTAATTTTGAATTTTATGCCAAAAGGGACTAGGTCGCCCAAGTCGGTCACCTAGGGTGGAGACCTATTCCACTTGGGAAATTTCAAGTGGTGGTCGGGAATAAAATGATGATTAACAATGTTTATTAGCTTTGCCTCTCGAAATACACTTAAGTCGGGACTAAAAGTACATAAAAGGGACAAATTAGTGTAAGAAAAAGGTTAATTTAGGGGTGATAAGCCTAGGAAAGTGTGAAAAATCATTACAACACTTTACAAAACTTTGTCACAAGGCTTGGGAAGGGTAAAAGGGTGTTTATTTAGGTGAATTGTGTTGAAAGGGTCTTAGAAAAGTGAGGAAATATGTTACAATTCTTCACAACACCTTAGTAAAACATCGTTAGATTATTGTTGAATTGCAAGCTTTCAAGACTGAATCAAGAAAAAACAAGCCAAAATCCAAGGGAAAAGGCCAAAATGAGTGAGAAAGTGCCAAAGACTACACTTTTTTGTGACACATTTAGCCCCCACTTTAGTGAGAGTATGAACTTACTTCAAACTCACACTAAATTATTTGAATCATGTCTGTCAAGCGGGATCTAATGTAATCATGCTAGTAAGGTGAGATGACTTATGATCAAGAAGGATGATCAATCCCTCGGGATCAAGATCACATGGAAAAATAATTATAAGTACAAAAGATCACATAAAGAGTGATGTGAAAGAGTGGAGGAAAGGCGGACCAAGCTTCAATCGTTTGTCCAACTACTTGTGGATCAGATCTAGGTTGTTTGTCCGCTGAAGGAAGATGTACTCACTCTAGGCCAACAAGAATTTTTATTGTCCGTCGGGTGATAATTTCGAAAGGTGGTGAGATACATACACATGGATGGTATGAAGTCGCACACAAAAAAGTGGCTTATGGGGAAATTCATGTCGCTAGTTGGGATTCCCACTCAACCATACCAAATTTATACCTCCTGATAACTTTGATAAGGGGCCACAAAGGAAAAGGGTGCAGTTCATGAGACAAGGAAATCCTTGGATGCTTAGAACCCATGAACAAGTGTGAGATGGAACCATAGGCATGCAAGTTGTGTTATGCAAGGTGGCCATGTATGCAAGGTGCAAAATTAAAAATGAAAAAGTGTAAAATAAAAAGGGTAAAATGTAAAAAGGGATGTTCAAAGTAGTCTTGTTTAGTTCATGTGAGATCTTTAACTTAGGGAACATTGTGTCTAGTGTCTCCAAGAGAGTACCAATCAAAGGATAGAATATTTACACCTTAGGGTATGTGGTGTGTCGCATCAGACCACTAAGAGGAATGTCCTATGATAAGATAAGTCACTTTCATGAAGGACATTACACACAATTTCATCCACCAAGTGAGAGGCTTGTCATATGAAGTGATAAAGCTGCACTAAGAACCAAGAAAAGGAAAAAGGAAAAAGGAAATAATTCCAGTGTATGCCCCCACTTTAAAGGAATTGCTACACATTATACTATGAGAAATTGCTTTAAAGTAGAAGAAGGTATGAGGGGGGGTAAGTATGTCACATGTGAACCAACTTAAGACATGTCATCCACATCCCAAGCTTTCTCTTTTATGTTCATGAGAGGTTAACGCCTAGTCAAAAGAGGCAATGACAAGTGACATACGAGGGAAAAGGCTACTCAACCCCTTTTCCCCCACTTAGTGCAGGGCAAAGGTGAGCCTAGTATGGATGATGGTATGTTTCTCCTCGCGATGAATGAAAAATATCCAATAGTGAGTGTGTTACGACCCTACAACTATTACAAGGCAAGGAGCAGCAACTAATGTTATTTATGTGGGTAAGGAAACAAGGTTTCGGTAAAGTTAACCTTGATGGTATAGAATTTGTCATATAGGTGAGTAATGTCATTGTAACTTGGGTGATATGATATGTTGTTCTTAGGTGGGTGAAGGAGGAGAGGATGATTAGGAGGTCCAATAGTAGATGGGGATCTAATAGACACTTGTGTATGTATAACCTCGATGGGTTTGGGTTGATGTATCTCTAGGAAAGGGCAATTGAGTATCAAGTTTTTACCATTGCCCAAGGAAGAGATATAACTATTGCGTGAAAAGAGTGCAACCATGTTGTTTTTTTCTTCCACCATGATACCTTCCCAAATAGGAGATGTGTCACCAAAAAGTGAGGACTTTGTCACTTTTCGCTCATTTGGACCTTTGCCTATGGACTTTGGACCATTTTCAGCCTATTTTCACCCATTTCCAAGCCTTGTGCAGCAGTGTTGTAAAGTGTTGTAAAACATTTTCATGCTCTCCTAGGCTTGTCATCACTTAATCAACCCTTAATTACCCCCTAATACACTTATAAGTCCAACTTCAGTGTGTTTTATGAAGACAATCCTGACAAACATAAATAATAATATTTGAATCTCTGAAAAAAAATGAAAAATGCCCAGGTGGACTAGGTCGCCACCTTGGGCAACCTAGTCCCATGTGGCTTAAATTTTAATTTTAATTTAATTTCTATTAGCATTTTGGTCTCTAAAACCCTAAGGTCGGCTTGTATGGTGTTGTTTTGAGTAAATTAGGGCATAACTTGTATAATAATAATAACCTCTGAAACCCTAATTTTTCATTAGGTACCCTCATTATGCACCACTCATTTTCAACTCTCCTCTCAATATCTATACTCTCCTCCTCAAGCAATCTAGGGTTTGATCCTCCAAGTCAACAAAACACCATTTCATAAGCATTCAAGGGCTAGTGGCTGACACAACACAAGATCAATCATCAAATTCGAGGTAAACTCCATCACTCCATTGTTTTATGATTCACTATTTCATTTGGTTTTGATTACTCAAAAGGGGTTTGACCAAGGAAAACCCCTAATCTCTAACCCTAACCCTTGTCTCTTCTTTGCATGTGTGATTTGTAGGTTTGTGAAGAAGAAAGGTGTCAGGAAGGTGCCATCAACTCATCAAAAACATCCCAGTCCACAAAGCCCTAGTTCAAGCTTGGAGGCCTCTATCTACCCGTTTCTGGTAGAATCTAAACATGATATCTGTTGAGATACAGAGTGCAGGTGGGGGACTCCAATATCCTCTTTCAGGTTCCCAAAAACCCAGAAGAGGACTAGGTCATCCATAATGGCGACCAAGTCCCTCTAAGCCTGTATTTTGGGATTTTTATATTTCTAGGTACCCATTTAGCAGAAACCTGTTTCGACAAAGTTTCCCGACAAGAGGACTAGGTCACCCAACTTGGTGGGAATGTCCCTGTGAAGATTTCAAACATTCTCTAGAGGATTCTAGAGCCTTTCATTTGCAACATCTCATACCCAAGTGCACAAGCTCTGTTACTTCCAGTTTTATTTTCTATATGCAACATTTAGGTTCATTTAGACTAGCTTGTAATAGTTTATTTTCATTTCATTTGCATTCCTTAGTTAGATTTAATTTCATTATGTTTACAGCACTTACCCACACTACACACATAATCACAAATCCCCAACCCATTCTTTGAATGAACACCCAAAAACCCCAAAGACCACTAAAGTGGAAAGATCTAGCTACATTCACTCAAGAGTTAGCTTCTAGGGTGAAATACCCTAGAAGCTCATTGGGGAATCCTCTTTCCCTTCTCTTGTGTCTTTGTTTTTGGTGGTTCATTTTTGGTGAACCCGACATTCCTACACCTTCTTTTCTGATTTGTACCTCTTCCTCATCCTAGGATTAGCTTGCATTGCATCTTGCATTAGTGAAAGTGCATCTTAGGGTTTCAAAAAAATTCATTAGTGAAAAGTGCATTTTGGTGGAATTTTGCATCTTAGAACATTAAATCCTTCTACAATTTTGCATTTTTCTATTAAGTTTGCATTACCCTACATAGAAACCACCTGTACCAACCCAAAACTCCTGAAAAATTTCAAAAAAATCACTAGGAGGACTAGGTCGGCATTTTGGGCAACCTAGTCCCTTCAAGGTTCTGAAACTGCCCTTTATAGAGCTGAAAAACCCAATTTTTGAGCTTTGTTTGGTGCCCAAACCTAACTATATCAATAGGTTATGTTTATGTAGAATGTATTTTATTAAAATTATCTTAAATTATCTCATTACTTGCATATTAAGTTTTTAATGCATTTACAAAGTTTCATTTCCAGATCATTGATAGTGTAATCAATAAATTGCCTTCTTTTGCAATCTAGAAATGGAATTTCCTTTATCTTGCATTATAAATTCTTTAAACATATTCATCTATTTATTTTTTCTTTATATTGTTTATAAACTCTTTAAACATGTTAAATATTCTTTCAATACATTACCTAGTTATGAGACTCTAGTGAATAAAATTGTTTATAATTTCCCTATACATAAACAACATACCATCTCTCTTCTTTATGAGAATGATGTGTTAGAAGTACATATGAACATAGATAATCATGATGATCATAACTATTCCCCTCTTGATACCTCTCCTTCTAGTGATGAAGGTATCTTGTTAAAGGAAGGGACAATCGTAGAGCGTCATGATGGTCTTGCTTGTTCTTCTCCTCATCCCCTTTGGGAAGATAGTTTAACACAAGAACATGAAATTATAAACACATTATTAAACATTACCTTACCTAGTCTCCTTAACTATAATGATCAATCTTTCCCCTCTTTTAATCCCTCTATTTGATGCATAGAGGATAGTTTTTTGTTAGAAGATATCTTTCCCAAGGGTCATTAGACTATTGACCCCCCCTTCCCTAATGCTCCTCCCCTTTGGGGTAATCTGTTTGACAATCATAGAGGATCTTGTCTTGATGCCTCCCTCCCTTGTGATGAAGCATATCATGAACCTCTTTCATGATATCCTACTAGGGTAGATGGTATGGAACAAGAGCATGAGACCTTTGAAAATAAAATAGACTCCCCTCTTATCCATCCATCTCCTCCCTATCCCATCAATAATCATTCCTCTATTGGTGATGACATCACTTTAAAAGAACCAAGACTTGAATATCAAGAACATGAGGCTTGTAGTTCTCCTAAACACTCTCCTTCTAGGGTGGATCTCATGATGCAAACCAAGGATAACATTGACTCTCCTTCCCAAGGGGATGTCAATATTACTCAACCTCAACTCGTCCTTTCTCCCCCTTCTAAACCTGAATTCATTCTCTCCCCACCTAAGCCTAATATGTTGCAGCAATTGATTCATGATACCATTGTTGATACACATTACACTCGAAAAAGAATGTGTTCTCAACCATCAACCTCAACATATTTACCTTCCTCTCCTCCTATTCTTCATGTTGCCCCTCGCTTCAATTCCTTTCTTAGGAAGAATTCACCTTGTTGATCAACTAAGGAATACTCTCACAAAGATATCTTTATGGAACCTTATCCAAGCCTCCCCTCTCTATCAACACTTGATGTAGGATGCCTTACAACAAATTCCTATCCCTTCCAATGCACAAACAAATGATATTGCAGCTATGATCCAAGGATTAAACATTGACATTGTTTTCCACCAAAGTGAGCTCCCTCCTTTGGAAGTGCAAAACAAAGTTGAATCCTTCATGATCATATCTCAATACAAAATCATAGGGATCAAGTGAACCCTTGTTGATAATGGATCCTCAATTAATGTGTGTAGTGTCAATCTCCTAGATAGGCTCCATATCGATAGATCGACCATCCAACCTTCCTCCTTCTCTCTCACTGGATTTGACAATATCAGACAAAATCCAATTGGTGTGATCACTTTACCTCTTACCATTGGAGTGGCCACATTAGACACATCGATCCATGTTATGCCAAATGATGTTTCAGCTAACCTCATTTTGGGCAGGCCATGGATTCATGTAATGAATGGTGTGCCTTCCACTCTTCATCACAAGATGAAATACATCTACAACAACAAATTATACACAATTGATGCTGATCCTGAGTCTTACAATGTCTTACAACTTAAGAAAAACAAATCCAAACTAGTGAAACCCGTACAACCAAATTCCTTAGATGATGTTTTGGGTTCCTTAGACTTCTCCCCTCCTTTAATCAGAGCAACCAAGTCCAATAGAAAATACTCTCCCAAGGGTAACACAGTCTTGTTAACACAAGACTCAATTGATCCTTCAATAGCATCCACCTAAACTCCAATAGCCACCAATGCAAACAATGAACACTCACCCGATCCAAAGAAGCTGAAAAGTCTTTATGGAAAATGCTATGAAATCATGAAGCAACTTGGCTATAGTGGAAATGGTTGTGGTAATAACGAACAAGGAATCTGCAACCCTATAGAGCCTAACATGCAATCAACACATCATGGTCTTGGCTTTTTTCCTTTCATCGAAATCATCAAACCATCTTCCAACACCGACTCTATCCCAACCTCATCTTCTACCCCTACCTTCCAAACTGATCCTTTGACACCAACAAAGGATTCTTTTCTTAAC
Organism: Sequoiadendron giganteum; assembly: GCA_007115665.2. Taxonomy (NCBI): domain Eukaryota; kingdom Viridiplantae; phylum Streptophyta; class Pinopsida; order Cupressales; family Cupressaceae; genus Sequoiadendron; species Sequoiadendron giganteum. The sequence continues at coordinate 505,412,908 of CM021109.1, forward strand.
ACCAATGTCATCCCACACCCTCCTCTAGATTTAGATATTACACACTCCTCTAAGAGAGTGTATAATATCTCACAATCTATAGAGCCTTGCATAGGTATGTCATCCTTTGCTAAGAAAGCCCATTCCTTGTTGCCCAAAAAAGTATCCCCTTCCACCCTTGATCAAGAAGGTAGCTTGTTGAGCCTCCTCCAAGATCACTTGATCTCCCTTCCTCCTCACACTTGAAATAAATGTTTCCATAAACATTCCTTTTGTGCTTACCATCAAGTTCATGGTCATTACACTAATTAGTGTAAGGCCTTGAGTAACACAATCCAACATCTTAGGGATTTTGGTGTTCTTCCTTATGTGGGAACACCTTCTTCCTCTAATTGATAACAAATTCACCCTCTTTTTCATCCCTTCAATTCCTTTCGACTCACTCTTGTCTTGCACTAAGTGGGGGAAAGAGGTTAGTTAGCCTTTCTCCCTCGTATATCACTTGTCATTGTCTCTTACGACTTCTCATTAACCTTTCATGATCATATAAGAGCAAGCTTGAGATATGGACGACATGTCTTAAGTTGACTTGCATGTGACATACTTCCCTTCTCCTCATGACACAGCTTTTTGAAACCATATAACTCGGCATAGGGCTTTCTGAACAAGCTCTCATGTCCTCCTCTTCTCTACTTTAAAGAAAATGCTCATAGTACGGTGTTTTAAAATTCCTTTAAAGTGGGGACATACATCACCACTCACATTTCACTTTGTGATTTTCTTTTTCTCACGATTCCTCCTCTTGAAAACATTAGGCACAATGTTGTTCTAGATTGAGACATCTGCATTTTCCTCTTTTTCATACAAGATGAACCCTTGCCTCTCTTGCATACAAGATGAGTACACTTGCACTTTGCCTCTCTTGGTAACATTACGTATAATATTCCTTAGGATGAGACATCGCATGAACAAAGAAAAATCCCTTTGAAACACCATCATCTCAAAACATCACTTCCTTTTGTGGTGCCTTATCAAATTTATCATGAGTTATAACTTTGGTATGGTTAAGTAGGAAGCCCAACGAGTGGCATGACTTTCCCCATAGCCACCTTTTTCAATACATACCGACCGTGTGTATATTTCTCACCTTTGGGGACTTCTCACCCCATGGACAACCCAATTTTTTGTGGCCCCAGAGTGAGCGCATATCTCTTTATTCTCTTCACACTAAACCTTGTCATTGCATGATCATGTGTCCTGTCTTGTTGTAATGCATTCATCCTTGAATGTCTTTTACATTGATGTCGACTTGACTTGGAATCTCAAATCCTTGGGGGCTTGACTACCTCCTTGTTCTCTTCCCATTCTTCTTCCTTGTCATTCTCTGCCATCTCCATCAGGCTACTTTAGTGTGAGTTTGAAGCAATTTCATCCTCTCACTAAAGTGGAGGATAAATGTGCCGCCAAAAAGTGAGGACTTTGTCACTTTTCACTCATTTGGACCTTTGCCTATGGACTTTGGAACATTTTCAGCCTATTTTCACCCATTTCCAAGCCTTGTGCAGAAGTGTTGTAAAACATTTTCATGCTCTCCTAGGCTTGTCATCACTTAATCAACCCTTAATGACCCCTTAATACACTTATAATTCCAACTTCAGTGTGTTTTATGAAGACAATCCTAACAAACACAAATAATAATATTTTAACCTCTGAAAAACAATGAAAAATGCCCAAGTGGACTAGGTCACCACCTTGGGCAACCTATTCCCATGTGGCTTAAATTTTAATTTTAGTTTAATTTCTATTAGGATTTTGGTCTCTAAAACCCTAAGGTTGGCTTGTATGGTGTTGTTTCGAGTAAATTAGGGCATAACTTGTATAAATAACCTCCAAAACCCTAATTTCTCATTACGTACCCTCATTATGCACCACTCCTCTCAATCTCTCTTCTCTCCTTCTCCTCAAGCAAGCTAGGGTTTGATCCTCCAAGTCAACAAAACACCATTTTTGAAGCATTCAAGGGTTGGTGGCTGAAACAACACAAGATCAATCATCAAATTCAAGGTAAACTTCATCACTCCATTGTTCTATGCTTCACTATTTCATTTCTATTTCATTTGGTTTTGATTACTCAAAAGGGTTTTGACCAAGGCAAACCCCTAATCTCTAACCCTGACCCTTGTCTCTTCTTTGCATGTGTGATTTGCAAGTTTTTGTATGCAAGTTTGTGAAGAATAAAGGTGTTAGGAAGGTACCATCAACTCATCAAAAACACCTCAATCCATAAAGCCCTAGTTCAAGCTTGGAGGCTTCTATCTGCCCGTTTCCAGCAAAATTTGAACAGGATAATTGTTGAGATCTAGAGTGCAGGTGGGGGACTCCAATATCCTCTTTCAAGTTCCTAAAGAACCCAGAAGAGGACTAGGTCACCCATAATGGTGACCTAGTCACTCTGAGCTTGTATTTTGGGGATTTTTACATTTCCAGGTACCCATTTAGCAGAAACCTATTCTGGAAAAGTTTCCCAACAAGAGGACTAGGTCGTCCAACTTAGCAGGAATGTGCCTGTGAATATTTCAGACATTTTCCAGAGGATTCTAGAGCCTTTCATCTGCAACATCTCATACCCAGGTGCACAAGCTCTGTTACTTCCAGTTTTACTTTCTATATGCAACATTTAGGTTCATTTAGATTAGCTTGTAATAGTTTATTTTCATTTCATTTACATTCCTTAGTTAGACTTAATTTCATTCTATTTACAACACTTACCCACACTACACACACAATCACAAACCCCGACCCATTCTTTGAATGAACACCCAAAAACCCCAAAGACCACTAAAGTGGAAAGAGAGCTACATTCACTTAAGAGTTAGCTTCTAGGGTGAAAAACCCTAGAAGCTCATTAGGGAATCCTCTTTCCCTTCTCTTGTGTCTTTTCTTTTGTGGTTCAGGAGAGTTAGTAGGAGAACTACAAACAAGATATTCCTTGTTTAGTTCTACACTATTAACTTCGTCGCAAATAAGGGAATGATCTATGGTCGAAGTGTCTTGTTCCATAAGATATGCATGATTTTCATCAAGGGGATCTTGTAACACCATAATATCTTCTTCACTAATAAGAGAGATATTCGGAGAGGGGGAAATTGGATTGTTGTGCTTATTTATGGTTTCATTCATTTCCTCTAAGGTGTGATTCTCTTGTGTCATAGTATCTATCCTAAGAGGAGAGATATTTGGAAAGTGACAAATAATAGGTTTATCACATGACTGGATGATTAGAGTTGGTAAAGTAGCTTCATCGCTCATAGGAGAGGCATTAAGGGAAGGATAACAAGGAATTAGATGGTTACCAATGATTGGACTATTTTTTTTGAATAGACCCTTCCAAATGTGAGGGATATTAGGAAGGAGAGAAATAATGCTATAACTCTTAATCAGTGGAGTTCTTGATACTAACATAGCCTTAGCTATTAAAGCATCATTGCAAATAGGTGAGGTGTTGGGAGAGGATGGAAGACTAGGTAAGGTAGTAACCATGATTTTATCTTTATGTTTTATAAGGTCTTTGCAAGAGGGAGGAGGAAGAGGAAGACAAGCAGAACCATCATGATCATCAATGATTGTGTCTCCTTTCCACAAGATACCTTCATCACCAATGGGAGAGATATTAGGAGAAGAACAATTATGATTATCATGACTATCCATTTTTTCATCCTCTTGTGGCAAATATTTAGTGGATGAGAGAGGAGAGATGAATTCATCAAGGGCTTCATCTAACATTTCCAAGTCATCTCTACTAAAGGGCTTAAGAAGGGTGTGAGTGGGTGCTTGTGATGTTGTTAAAGTTGTGTTTTCGTTTTCTACAAAATTTGATTTAAATGTTTGAGGAACTAATGTAGAAAATGAAAATTGTAAAATTCTAATTGCCATGAATATAAACAATTATTATTTCTAATAAGTTGAATTTAATAAAAGCTAGGAAAAATTACAATGCAATGTTAAGACATAGGATGAAATGCAGCTTTATGATTTTAAACAGTGTAATTTACTGATTATACTGGAAATAAAATGTGGTGAATGCAAAATACAAATTAAGAAATGCATGAAATGCACCAAATTAAGCTAGATTGAGTAAAATGCATGTAATAGAAAGACAACCCACTGATATCGATGGATAAAGGTAGCAAACAGAAGCCTAAAAACAAGGTTTTCACCCCTATAAATGGCAGTTTTAGAGGCCTAGAGGGACTAGGTCTCCCAGGGTGGCGACCTAGTCCTCCTAGTGATTTTTTTCAGAATTTTCAAGATTTTTGGATGGATTTAGGTGGTTTTGGGGTTGTATGATGCAGACCTAAGATGAAAATGCAAAATTTTAGAAATTTTGGAATGATTTATTATGCAAAAATGCAACCTAAATGCACTTTCACTAATGCAAAATCTAAAACCCTGGGATGTAAATAATACAATGAAATTCAATGAAAACCTAGGATGAAGAAGGACTCTAGATCAGAAAGGAAGGGATGCGGATGTCGGGTTCACCAAAATGTAACATAGATTCTAGCACCTTAATGCTATCTTACTTCTAGGGATTTTCACTTAAAAGGAGAAAGGTGGGCCAAAATGCTTATGTTACATTCAAATATTATATGTTAATGAGGGTTTAAGGTGTGAAGTGTGTGATATGGAATTCCCTAAATGCTATAAGTTGAAAATAGAAATCAACTATTAATGTTAAACTACCAAAATGAACTATGCTTGAAAACACAATGTTGTATGTAAGCATAAACTAGAATGACCTTAAAATGTAAACTTTGACAAAATAGAAAGTTGTAAATGAAAGAGGGGTGCCTAAAAATGTATTGCAAACTTGGGGGAGCTTTCAAATTCTGGAAAAATTGATTTTTATGTCTGACAGGACACTTGTGCCAAGTTGGGTGACCTAGTCCTTTTTCAGGGTGATTTCGGGAAATTGACCTGAGGCTTGTTTCAGCCAAATGGGTATCCGGATCCACAAAAATATCTAGAAAATATGCACAATGGGACTAGGTCACCACAACTGGAGGGAATGTCCCTTTTACCTTTTCTAAAAATATGAAGGTAGAAATGAGAGTTCTTGATCTGCACTTTCTACTCCTCCAAGTATTCGGACCAAAAACCTCTATCTTCAATCTGTAGGAGTATTTTTTGTGGATAATTTACCCTATTTGACAAGGAGATACCCTAACAAGTCTTGAATCCACCCTTGAATGATCTCCAAACCTACAAAAACACCTAAATCTGCAAAAAACACACAAAGAAGGAAAGAGAAATATTATGGATGTTAGGATATGGGGGTTTGCCTTGGTAAAACCCCTTTGATGATAATTAAATCCAAGTGAAATATATTGAAATGAATGGATGATTGAATGCTAAATCCAATACAAATGCTTACCAAATCGTTTGATGAAGATGTTTGTAGCATGCAAGAACCAGCTCCAATGGAGGCTACTTGAGATGCCTTGTGCTTGATTGCTTGCTTGGGAAGCTTGATTGCAAGAGTACTTGTGAAGGTTGAGCAAACGTGAAAAAAATGATCTTAGGAGAGGTCAAAATGAGGCTGAAAACCCTTATTTGTACATGCTAAACCCTAATTTTCCCAAAAATGACACATGATAGGCCGACCTTAGGATTTTGGGGGAAAATTCCTGCAAGTTTTATGTTTTAATTTTGAATTTTATGCCAAAAGGGACTAGGTCGCCCAAGGTGGCGACTTAGTCCATGTGGGAAATTTCAAGTGGTGGTCGGGAATAAAATGATGATTAACAATGTTTATTAGCTTTGCATCTCAAAACACACTTAACTCGGGACTAAAAGTACATAAAGGGGACAAATTAGTGTAAGAAAAGGGTTAATTTAGGGGTGATAAGCCTAGGAAAGTGTGAAAAATAATTACAAAACTTTGTCACAAGGCTTAGGAAAGGGTAAAAGGGTGTTTATTTAGGTGAATTGTGTTGAAAGGATCTTAGAAAAGTGAGGAAATGTGTTACAACACTTCACAACACCTTAGTAAAACATCGTTAGATTATTGTTGAATTGCAAGATTTCAAGACTGAATCAAGACAAAACAAGCCAAAATCCAAGGGAAAAGGCCAAAATGAGTGAAAAAGTTCCAAAGACTACACTTTTTGGTGACACAGAAATGAAGCAATTTAAGCTAAATGCAATCAATTTGATCAAACAATGAATCAAAAATTGAAACAAGAAAGTAACAAAAACAAATAGAAGCCTAAAAGTAATATTTCAATTTCCAAAAATGTAGATTAGGATCTAACAGGGATGCATTCACCAGTAAGGGCGAATGGGTCCTGGTTTGGTATTTTTTAGATGTTTTTACTAATTTTGGAGTGACTTTTACTACCTTTTCAAATGCTAGAGAGTTCAAATTTGATCTAATCAGGGACTCATTTTCTAGGAAAGGCGAATGGGTCCTTGATTAGGGTTTTAAAACTATTTTTGAATGATTTGCAAGCTTTCAGTAATGTCTTTCAGTTCAAGGTCTGAGACAGTAAGTTTCAGTTTCAGATTTTCCAGAAATGTAATGTGAAAATGCAATGAAAAGATGAATGCAAAGACATAGGTTGAAATAAAATTTTCTTTTTATTTTCAAATTTAATTGTATGAGATCTAAATGATATGCACAAAATGACTGATTTATTTTTGTATTTTTCAGATTTAAAGAAAATGCAAAATAATGCAATTCTAAACCCTAAAAGAGATGCAAGTTTTGAATGAAAAGAAATAAACCCTAAATGAGATCTAATTCAATGCAAATAGAATGTAAATGAATACAAGATATAACCAAGGATGCAATAAAAGACTTCAAAACCAAAAAATTGCAATATTCACTGAGTCGGGTTCACCAAAATGAAACATGGAAAAATAGGGTTCACCACCAAGATGAATGGATCAAGATGATGAACCACTAAATTTTTTGCTATGAAACATTTAATTATGAGAGAAAAAAGATGCAAATAACAATAAAAAACTAACCCTAACTATTGTAGCAACTATGAGGAAAGTTTTGAGAGCTTAAAATGATGTGTACCTTGTTGCAAGAAGCATGTTTTTAGGGCACAAAGGACTCATTCGCCTTTAGTGGCGAATGGGTCCCTGTTAGGGTTTCTAAAACTAAGATCTAGGTTATTTTCCTTTATGGTTGCACTCTCAGATCCCCAGTTTTCAGCTCTTGAAAACTCGTAACAAATTTTGTAGCTTCAATTATGTCGTCTTGCACTATGAAGGTCAATTTTGCAACTTGACAACTTTGACAATTTTTCTTCCAACTTGTTCTCCACTTGATCTTCAACCTGTAAATCTATAAATAAATATTCAAGAGAAGAAAAACTTGTTGATTGTTAGTGAATAGAGGTTTTCCTAAGTCAAACCCCATTTAGATAATTAAACCAAATGATGAAATAATGAAATAAGGACATGAAACATGAAACTTGAAATGATGTCGATACCTTGGAAGTTGTCTTGGATTGTAAATCTGTAAACTAACATGTAGTGGCCATGAAGAATGTAGATCTTGATCTCAAATAGGATGTATAACAATGCTCACAAGTAGATCTTCAATGCTACGTCAACTATCTTAGCTCAACAACATGCATGAATGTTTTATGCCTTAGACATGATGAAATGATCTTGAATTTCTGCAATGAAACCTTCATAATTTGCCTTGAAATTCCTTTGAATTGCTCTTGTAAACCCTTGTGACCTCAAAACTTGCTATATTGCATGAATGGTTGGAATTCTAGGATGAAACTATGTGAATTAACCCCTTATTTATACTAAATCTAGAGATTAACCCTGAAATTCAAATAATTCAAGCAACCACCAAATCTAGAAATGAATATTATTAAAATCCCACTAGAATTAAATTCAAAAAGGGGTCCTTATTAAGGGAGGACCCATTCGCCGCCTAGGGCAAATGGTACTGGCACAAGTATCCAGGTGTTGGTGTAGGTTTTTATTTTCCTAGTGGGTTAATTTATTTTCCCTTAGTCCTAAGTTGTTCCTACACTTAATTAAGATTGCTTAGGATAATAAAGTGAGTTTATTATTTAATAACTAGGAGATAAGTGATGAGTTGTTCCCTTCCTTAAAGGGTGGAACTACTTTCCACATTTGGTGGGCATCCCCACTTTTGGTGGTCCATCTCCACTTTTTGTGGTTGATTCCTATTGGTTAGATTTTCCACCTACCTCCTCTCCTAAGTTCTATATAAACTCACTACCTAGCTTGTATTTTCATCCATTCTTGCAATACTCTTGCATTCATTCATGCATATTTGCATTGTATCTTTTCATCTTGGAAGCTCTTACTACAATTTTTTCATATTGACATTGCATAATCTCTCAGAGTTCTAGTGTGCATTCTTTATGCTTTTCAAGTCTATGTAACTTTGATTTTCTCTTATAAATTTCTTGGGCTATTCAATCTATTTCAGATTTCTAACACCAGGACCTTTCCTTCGAGGGGTGAAATAACATCAAAAACCCACATCAAATACCCAAAGAAAGGGGGGTCCTATAGAGGGAGGACCCATTCGCCACTTAGGGAAAATCGTTCCTAGCACCATTTTCTAGGACCTCAAATTTACCAAATTAAATATTTTACAATTTGAATATTGGGTGTCACAATGGATCATTCGAAAGGTGTCATAAATAAGGCTTAAATTTGAATTAAAGGGGCTAATTAACTCTAATTAACCACAATTAATTAATGAGACCTTAGATAAATGTGAAAGTGTGTTACAACACTTTACAGTTCACCTAAAATAAGGTACAATTTAGGTAAATTTTGTTAAAAGGGGCCATAGATTCAATGTGAATGAGTACAACACATTACAACACTAAACCTAGGCAAAAATTAGGTTAATTCAACATCAAATTAATCCCAAACCAAGTAAGGAAAAGGGATAATTTTTCTATTACTAAAACCCCCAAAATGAAATCCCAAAAATCACATAAGGGATTCACAGATTTGGGATTAGTATGTCTTTGCTACAATATTTTTAAAGAGCTCAGAATCGTCATCATTCCCCAAATACTCATGGAACAAGAAGAATGACACAAAGAGAGCAAAAACAAAGGAAAACCTTTCAGGTCAACATGGAAGAGACCTAAATGTCTCGGCGCCTTGTGTCATCCCCAAAAGGAAAACACAAGATAAATGAAAAAAATGTAAAAGTTTATGACATAGAGAATAATGTAGGTAAAAATAGAGGAATGTTTATGTCACAAAGAGAGAGAGAGAGAGAGAGAGAGAGAGAGAGAGAGAGAGATCGAACAGAATAGCACAGGGGATCACATTACGCACTTGAAATCACACACAAAACATGGAAACAAAAATAATGCAAAAGACTAGTAAGGCACATGTGAGTCAACCTATTAATAGGTTGTCTACATCTTTTTCATTATATATGGAAGGCAGCCAACTAGCTAAAGGGACAATAGCAAGTGTTGAACTAGGAGTGTTACCAAGTTCAACACTATTCCTAGGAGAATCATCATTTAAGCTCATAGAAGAGGAAAATAATTTATTCAATTCATTATGCACCTCTTCATCAATTTTAGCAACCTCATCGTCATCATCCAAGTTAATCACAATGAGAGGTTGAATGATAATATCTAAAAAAGGATTTATCTCTTGTTGCAGTTGCAATATAGGATCTTGTTGTTGTGGCAAAGAGGGAGACTCATCATGTATTATTTCAGTCAAGTTTGGATGTTGATTTTCTTTTTTGTTTTCTTCGTTTAACCTTTGAGCAAGATCACAATGTCTATGCCTACACTCTAGCATTTTTGTTTCTTTTAGTTTGATTTTCAAGTTGTGTTTGTGTAGGAGCGGGTTTATCAACCATAGGTTTCTTTACTTCCCTAAGGGGAGGAACAGAAGGAACCATGGGAAGTTGTTCAACCACTTTCTCTTTAACTTTGTAAACTTGTTTTATCTTAGGAGGTGTGATGGAGTTGTTTCTATTATCTCTTGGTCTTTTGTAGTAAATAGGCAAAGGATCAATCTTAGGTTGGTCTTGGTTATTTGGAATGTCTTTAGGATCAATCATATTTTCATCAAGTATAGGAGACTCATTCATAGGTTAAGGCATGTTTATGAAGGATATTTTTGTTATGCATTTCACCTTGAACTTTTGATCAGATTTGAAAAAGAAGTCTTCTTGAGGTTTAATAGGTTCCATAGGCTCGGGCCAAAAGAAATACAATGAGAAATTCCCATGGGAAGACAAAGGATTAAAGCCACTATGGTGCATAGTAAATATTTCATTGTCAAAGGGAAACTTTAAGAATTTATGCACAACCGACGGGACGAATTCCATGGAGTGTAGCCATGGATAACCAAGCTTCACACAAAATTGGTCCAATGTTAAGATGATAAAGAATGATACATCTAATTTTTTTGGTCCAACTTGTAAAGGAAGGTTGATCAATCCCATCGTAGGACAAGTGAAACCATTATACGTCTTTATCCATGCTTTTGGTTTATCATATGTTTCTTTGTAGAGTTCATGCACAAGTAAGAATTCTTCAGTGATCACATTCTCTCCATAGATGGGATCAATAAATATCCCATTAGTGGGATTACCATTGATTCAGTTAGCTATGTAAAGAGGACCATCAGGTGCATTTCTAATAATATCTTTAGATGAGAAAGCAATGTCAAGAGGCTTCTTAGGTCGGCCTTTATGAGGTAATATTTCAATCAGTCCTACCATATCATCCAAAGGACCTTGTTCAATTGTATCCATAGGACCTTGTTCAATAGTATCCATAGGACCTTGTTCAATAGTATCCATGTGGTCATCATCTATGTCAACATTCATCACATCATTCTTTCTAGTTTCACTAGCTTTGACAAATGAAATATCATGGTTTGGCATAAGGCTAGTAAATATTTGAAAGTTTTGGTTAGGAGGGGTAATAGATTTATTTCCTTGATCATTGACACATCCAATTTGAATTTGGATGGAATCAATGATGTCTTGCACAAGATGTTTAAGACACTTACAATGTTTTGTATCATATATATTTTGTCAATGATAATGGCAATAAGAATTTGACCTAAAGTTCAGAGTTAAAGGCTTATTAGGATTAGGAGTTTTAATGAGAGGCAAAGTCATTATTTTTTGTTTTAGAAGTTGTGACATTGTGCTATGGAGGGTATTAGATAAGGGAGTAAATTTTCTAGCCGGATCCCCAAATGTAAAAGGCATTGTTTCCTTTATAGTAGCCACTTGGGTATCGACATGTTGAGTTGGTTGAGGGGGATTTAGTTGAAGGAAGCCTTTATTCTATTTCCTAAAGGGTTGGTGATTTTTTTAGTTTGTAGATTTGGACTTCTCAGATCAGCTAGAGGTGGGTTTTGTGTCACAACTACTAAATGAGTTTTGATAATCATGAAGGGCAATACATAATTGTACAAAGGAAGGAAATTTCATCATGCCAAGCTTATCTTGTATCTTAGTTTGTAAGTTTTTGATGAACATCCATTGAAGGTGAGGATCATGAATCTTTACATTGATTTGGGAATAAAGCGATTGGTAGTGTGAAATGAAGTCAGTAAATTATATATCATCTTTTTGCTTACATCTCATCAAATCAGCTAAGGTCATTTGAGGAGTCATGTGCACTTGGAAATGGTTTATAAAGGCCTCAACAAGTTCATTGAATGAATGAATTGAGTTATTCGGTAATGAGGAAAACCATTCTAAGGCGGTATCCTTCAAGGATATAGGGAAAAATTTAGCCAAGAGCTTATCCCCAAGGACAAAATCACTACATAAGGTAGTATAAGCGGAAACATGGTTAGAAGGATCTCCTTTCCCCCCATATTTCTCAAACCTAGGGATCTCTAGACCTTGTGGAATCGACGTTCTCAATATCTCCAAGGAAAGGGATTACTTTTGACATAGTATGTAGGTTGGCCATTTTGGTTTTGGTTTATGGTGGAAATTTTCTTTTGAAGGGATGAAACAGCTTGCAAGAGTTGATTTATAATGACATCATCGTTTTCATTTTGAGATGGAGGTGAATGTGGTGGAGGTGTGTATATGTTCGAGGGGGAAGTGAATGGAATTCTTATGGGAGGTAAAGTGGTAAGAGATATGACATGTGATGCCACAAAGGTACTAGGGATGCTAGCAAAAATACCCAAGATAGGAATGACATTACTAGTAGGTTGCATTGTTGTAACTTGAGGTTGATATAGGTAGGAATAGAGGAAATGGTTGTGAAAGGAATTTGGGTTCCTCCTTGACTTTGGACATTGTTCAAAGGTTGAGCATAACTAGTGGTTGAGGTAAGATGTTTTTTGAAAATCTAAGCTAGGTTACACACAAGTTCAACTCCTTCTTCTCTTTCAATCATCTGATGTATGTCGACTATGGTAGGAATAGCAATGGTTGAAATTTTTTAATACTCAGTTGATTTTGTAGGTTTGCTAAGTCTTCATGGATTTGGATTATGTTTACTTGCGGCATACTAGCAACCATTGTTTCAACATTTTTCACACTACCAGAAGGCAAAGAATTGTTAAGGGTATGGTCCATACCTAGTGAACTAATGTCAGCACTAGTAGTGAAAGAGCTAGATAACCCAAGATGCAAAAGGATTGTGCTATCATGGGATGACATGAGTCTCAAACTACTTCTCACTATAGTATTAGCAATAGGACACCAAGTTGTAAAGCTCATGCAAGGGAAAATCAATGAAATGTAAGATGCAATGAACACAAGATAAATTTTATTCTGTAATTATGATTCAAATGAAATTAAGCTAGATGTAATGAAATGAATGAAACAAAAACTTTGCAAAGTGAAATAGAAATCTAATAGCAGCAAACAAAAAGATATAAACAAATAATTTAATGCTACAAAATATAGTTTAAGATCAAACATGGGACTAAATCGCCCAAAGGGGTGTATGAGTCCCAATTGGGGTTGTTTAGGGGTTCGAATAGTGAATGTTGAGTTTTCTATTTCGTATGATGTCTAGACTAAGTGCTATTACAATTTTCAAATGAAATTCAATGATGCAAGATGCAAAAATACAACCTATATGCACTTTCACTAATGCAAAATTTAGAAACCCAAGATGTAAATTAACTAATGCAAGACCTAATGAAAAGTTAATGCAAGCTAGATCTAGGACTATGATGCACTCCAAATCAAAAAATGAGATTTTTTAAAGGGAAGGTTCACCAAAATGAAACGTCAAAAATTGTCATCTTATGGTTTTAGGACATAGAACAACATTTTTTCTCCAAGTTTCATTCAAGTAAACCTTAGAGATCTCAATCAAGGGATGTAATGGGGGAAAGAGATCTACAATAAGGTTTCCTAGGGCGTGATTAAATACTAAAAGGGGGTTCACTAGCAAGCTAGGGCTTGGAAAGACAAGAAATGTAAATGATATGCAAGACTTGAATAAATGACCTATAAATGAACTCAAATAAAAATAATGAACTGAGAAAGCATAGAGGTGACCTGGAAACTGAAGAAGATTGAATGAGGGTTTGAAATCTTGGAAATACTAATTTTTGATGCACATTGGGACTCATTCGCTAGTAGGGGTGATTTAGTCCCAGTTTAGGGTTTCGGGCCAAAACTCATAATCTGGAACTGTTGAATTAGGATCTACAAAAAATACTTGAAAATGTGTATATTGGGACTCATACGCCATGAGTGGAAATTTAGTCCTAGTATTAGGGTTGCTCTGAAACTTTGATATCGTCTTAAGTTCTTTTGTAGCTTCTCTCTTGTCAAATCTTTGATTCTGAAACATTGAATTGCAACCTGTAGGTGACTTTCCACACTAGTACAAAAATAGCAATATATAACTAAATAAACTACTAAAAATTGCATATAAATGACTAATTTTGGTCATGTGACCATTAGTAGTTTATTGTTGGTCATTTATAATGCGACCAAATTTATGACTAAACTATTTTAGTCATTTATTTAGTCATTGATTTGGTCATTGATTTAGTCATTAATTTAATCATTGATTGTTGTGAACTAGTCATTTATTTAATCATGGTAGTGATTTATTTAGTCATTAATTTAGTCATATAGTTAGTCGTTAATTTAGTCATTGATTGTTGTTAACTGGTCATTTATTTAGTCATGGTAGTCATTTATTTAGTCATTACTTTAATCATATATTTAGTCATATATTTAGTCATATATTCAATCATATATTTAGTCATTATTAGTCATATATTTAGTCATTGGAGTCATATATTTAGTCATTGTAATCATATATTTGGTCATTGTATTCATTTATTTTAGTCATAGTAGTCATTTATTTAGTCATGGTTTAGTCATTTATTTGAGTGAATCAATGATTCAAGTTATAAATCAAATCTAACTTAATTAATTCTCACAAATTTATGCATATAAACTTCAAATATCATAGATATTCAAATGTTTTTTTGTGTTGGATTAACATGAAAAAAATTGTATACAATCAACAAACAACTTTATGCATATAAAGCTCACATATCATAGATATTCAAAAAAAAAAATGTATTGCATGAAAAAAATATATATACAAACAACAAAAAACTACATAACCAAAGGAATTAAAAACAACATATAGGTGCATAAACAAAGATCCAAGATATACATCCTTCACTCCACTCTTGGTTGCCATGGAAGACAAATCCAAGATACGATACAAATGATAAAAAAATTGAAGGGAGAAAATATATGAAAATATATAGTAAATATAATTATATTATTTGTGGTGCATATATTGCCTGATTCAAAGTAGCCTTGTCCTCCCATTCCATTCGGACAACCCTTGAGATAATATTGGAAGGATTTGAATGAGAAGGATGAAAACTTCTTATCTAGAAATCTCACTGGTCATGGTCGGATGAAAGTAGAGAGTGCATGTTTACCTCTCCAATTTGACGAGCTGCAACCTGAAAATAAGATTTCAATGAGGGTTTTAGAATATGTTTATTAAAATGAAAATACAGCCAAGATCTAATAATAAGTACATTTAGATTTTTACAATATTGCATCCTTTACCTGTTTCAACGGTTCTGTGAGATTTCCCATTACAGATGCTTAAATTGTTAATGATGTATGCTGAAAAGCTATTTCAAGAAGGCTTTCTACATATCATTTTTAAATGAACTAATTTTGAATATGGTAAAGCATCGCCACATACCAGATATGACAACATAAAATCTAAATTGACAGAGTTGTCTGATAAAAGTTTAATATTTAAAATTTCATCTCTTTATTTTTCATAACTCTAAACTTCCTATATTAGTTGTTAGGTTTTTAATATTTCTCATTTAGAAGCATAAACACAGAAATCATGAGAATATGTGATGTTTCAACAATTTAGAGTGTGAAAAATCAATCAAAATAATTCAACAATTTCATTTTTATATAATCCCCTACCAAAAACAAATGTGATGCTTATCACTAAGATATAAACCCAGAATATATATATTTATACCCTTATTTGTTTTCATATAATTGCCTATAAATAAAAAAGATAGTCCACCATTTAAAGTTCGATACTGGTAATAATATCTTTTAGTTGAAGCTAACACTTTGAGACTTCAAACTATCAGTGGTAACATGCGTCATATTTGGACATATAGAATAGGCCATGCTTGGCTTTAATGAAACTGCACAAAGGAAGTATTTTCAATCTAAACTTTCACACAATACCATGTGTTCCTTCAAAAGTCACCATAACATAAAATAAAATAAAGACAATATATGAAAAATTCCCCAGGGATTCGAAAGACTTCATTCTTTATGCATTGTCAAGGACTCAAGGTAATGATAACAAATTCAAGTGTAGCTAACAACAGTACAAAAAAATGCTAAAGTTCCTAATAGTCATACTTAGAACAACGCCAACATATGTGTAGCTTAATTCCCATTTGTTTAGGTCAAAATTTACTACTGATATATATTATAGACCAAGGATCTTACAATCGTAGACTTGTGAACTTCAACAAACATGTTTGCTCCATAAGAAAAAGGCTTCAGCCACATGGTTCCCAACAATATCAGGACTATTTTAAAATCCAACTAGAACACAAAATTTTCATCTTCAATTCCAAAGGCCAAATGTTTGTTTGACTATGTTGTGAAAATAAAACAACAGAAACTTACTGGCACCTTGCAAACCCCAAAAGGGATAAAAAACTAAAGCAAATCATGGTTATTCAAATAAATATTCATTATCAAATGTCTATATCATGTCAAAATACCACTGCCTATTATGCATTTATATAGATAAATTGTTGTTATAAACTTATATATATCAACAAAGCAACAGATGTGGCAAACACTTAAAGGTCAACAGTCAACGTTGTATGACTCAAACCATGATCATAATCTACACACATTATAATTAAGCATAGACATACCAATACTCATTAAAATCTCATGTCAATAATTTTCCATATAAAATGACTTGGGATAAACATTGAGAATCTTAGTCTCGAGAAAACTTTTTGGACCAAAGGACTGATAACTGCTTATAATCCGAACTGACTGAAATTTTTTAAATGGTTAGGAAATTATCACAATATCTAGCAACTCCTTACCTCGCATAAAAATTATACAAGCAATCTATCCTAGAGCTAATAACACTGTACTTCAACAAGAACCGGGAGTATTCAAAATATAAGTACTAATTCAAGGTATTCACTATCATGTTTACACATTCCCTAAGTATCTACTAAACAAATAAATCTTGTGTAGAATGTATATATTTCTAATTTGAAGATCATATTTACAGTCGTGGAGAGTTACATGAGGTATAGGTTAGGTTTGTAGTTGATATATAATTGGTGCGAATCTAAGGTCTTAAGTTGTCCTTCCCAATAATCTTTATTCCAATCTTTAAATGACATAAAACATTGAGGCTTATCCTTTGTTGTTCTCAATCAAACCATCTTAACCATATCATACTAAAATTTTGTTGTCAGGACCAAAAAAATTTTTGAGAGTTCCACTCAATCTCAAGGCCAAAAGCATAACATTTGGCTTAAAAAGGCTATAGACCAAAATCTTCAAATAGTACAGTGATATCTTCAACAAAACCCTAAGTACTTAAATCCTTCCATGGTTTTTTGTTGATGTAATTAAATTATCACAAATTATCTAAAAGTTCAAAGGGCCTTCATTTTTATTGTAAGTTGTAAGCCCTAAAAATAAGTTAGACAGTCATCAAGGTAATACATGACTAGAACATGGGTGAGGTAATATTCATCAATGTGATTACATGATTGGAACAAGTGTGAGGTAACAGAAGGAACAAGTGTGAGGTAACATAAGGTATTATACCTTTGTCCTCATCACCCAAATCAAGATTTGAGGCAAGCGGAGGAATGTAGCATACTCACTACTTCTATACAACAAACTTTAATCTATACTTTCTTTATAAATGTTCTAAAAAAGAATGTCATATGACCACCCAAATAATTTCAACTATCATAGTTATATGATTTGTCATCAACACCATCTCATCACAAAACCATCAGTTATAATTTAATCCTGACTAAGGAAATATATACCTAGTACATCCTCTTCAATACAAGGAAGGTGAGCTCAGTCACTTTTTCAAGCCAACAAGTACTCCACAACCTCTATCCTCCTAGCAAGTAACACCCCTTGAGTTCTCTCAATGGACCCTTCTTCCCATCAAACTTCAATATGATGGAAAAATTTTAAATGTTTAATTGAAGAAGAAATAGAGCTATTCAGATATACAAGTCAAATCAAATACATTTTTACATTTATGTATTGGTATTGCAAACTCATTTATGAAGGCTCAGACCAGGGTTTGCCTAATTGGTGCCTCTAGATTCCAAGTTAGAATCTTACAAGACTTAAATAGTGTACATACTAACCTCCACTTTACTTTCACAACCACCTATGTTACTGTTTTCCCCCTCAATCCATCATAGTACCATTTCCAAGAGTCACCCAGAGGTCTCTAGCAAATGATAAAGTGTAATCAGCAAGAGGGGTGTATACCTCTATCCCAACCACAAAGGTTTTATATGGTCAGGTAACCCCACCTTGAAACCCCAAACCATATAAACTTGATTTTACGAAAAAATACATTTAGGCATACAGGAAAATATGTCTCTACAACATTGAAAACACCAAATAACAACAGCTATAGGAAAAACTAGCAACATACCCAGATGTCTTCACAATATAGTCATATGGATCTTCACAATATATTTCTATGGGTATAATTTGAGTTCCTCCTCAAGCTTCACAAGTGCCCCCAACAGATTTACATTCCTCTGACAGTGTTGGAAAACTCATTAAAAACAATTTGAGAAGCGAAAGCTCTTATGCAAAAACAAATAATTTTTTCTACAAGACTCACAATATTTACAAGTTTTGACTAAAAGGTTTTGACATATTATAGAAAAACAAACATGGAATGCAATACTTTTACAAAGGGCTTAAATTGAAAAAAAGACTAAACACCTCATGCAAGGAACGTCTCAAAATCTTTGAATTAATGAAGCACTCTGGAACACATCCTAACATTGTAAGCTTTGCTTGAGTTCTAGGTGCATGCAGTCATGCAGGTTTAGTGGATGAGGGTTGCACATACTTCACACATCAGTAACCCTTATTGCATTACAATTTACATATATAGTTGATCATTAGGTGTGCATGGTTGATCAACCATTCATATTTTCACCTCTAAATCTATAAATCCATAATTCTTTCCAAAAATTCGGGGAGCATTCTGAAAAAGTCTCTGATCCATTTATGAATATTTGAATCAAATCATTTTCATATTATCAAAGAGCTTGCATAGCAGTTGAGCATCCACAAATCCGTCAAAAAACAATCTTCATCCATTGAGACACAGAGCCTTGATGGGCTTTTCATGTGAAGGCAGCAACGTTTTTCCTCTTTTGAGGTAAGGGTTGGCCTTCTGATATTTCTTTGTACATGATAGGTCTTCCTCAATTGATTGGTTTAGTTCTTGAGACAAAAAATCTGAAAGTTTGGTTTTGAATAGGGGTTGTGGCATAGTGAGTGAAGGCCATGACCTCCTTAAAAGTGGTAATCTTAAGTCTAATCAAATAACGGTAATGTGAGGAAAGAGAAGACCTATATGTAGGTAGTGTAGTGTAGACCTGTTTTGTTAATGGTGTGACCATAGGCAAAAAGACATGCTAAATTTGAACACAACACACTACTGACCCAAATGCATTTTGATTCTTATTTGTGGTGTCTAATTTAGCATGATTATAATTATAACTGTATCTTCTATTTAATAACTATCAATATGGGAAACTTATGATCCAATACTACTTTTTATATATCAATCATTTTGATTTGTCTTTCCTCCAAAAGCTTGCATGGATTGAATTCTAGCCAATTTTATAGGTTAACAATATTATGGTCAATGAATCAACAACGTTCCTCAATTAAAAAATATCCCATAATCTTTAAATGAAATATACCAACTAAAATTTAGATGTGATTGTACCAACAATAACAACATCTATTAAGGGGGTCTTCAGTGAACTTTTTCCAATCTAGAAAACACATGAAAACCTATAATTTTGGGGAAAAAAAAATAGAACTCACTTTTGAATGTAGAGAGATGCTAGCCATTACTTGAAGAAGGATTAATGTCAATGTGATGAAGAATATGTTAAGCATGTATGACACTTTTGTAGCATACCAAATGTACATCAGTATAATTCCTTTCAAAGAAGCAGCATAGGGCATTGTTGACATTACAACAATTGGGATGCCACTGCATGTAAAAAAATATTCTTGCGCATTAATCTTGTGTGTTCAAGATGGGCATAATTGCGTTTGTCAAACTAAGGAAAAATGCTCATGACTAGAAAAACAAAAAATATGGTGTTTAGTTATATTATAATTAAATGAAGAAAGTAAATGGATATGTCTCATGTCTCTTGACATTGCAAAGAATCCAATAGATCTAAGATCCAATGTGAGTTTATCAGTCATGTATTGGCATTCCAAGTGTTCCTAGTCTATAGAACTCCACATATTCTGACACTGATCACTGTGAGGAACCTAGAATGAATTTAGTACCTCTTAAGTCTCAACCTATATGTGACTCCAATGTATGATAGGAATACCTGTAAGATAAAATGAAAGAACATAAAATGATCCATTTTGAAGGGTACGACCTTGTCTTCTTCACCTAGAACTTGTATAAATGTGTTATAGTGATCCACAAGGTTTTTGACCACCAATTTTTTTGATTATATGATCCATTTTCCATTTGTTCTCATAGATTATACAACAATATGTCAAGCAACATAATTTTATCACTGCAATTCCACATCTTTTGTCTTTGTGAATAATTGATTCATTTTATATATCTTAATCCATTGTTTGTAGTTAATGTGTTCTGATTACTTATCATTATAAATACTACTAGTAGCATAAACATTTTTTGTTGATAACGCACTCAATCAAGCATTCAGTGTATTATCTCCTTTACTAATCCTCGGGCCCATATTAAGGAATTTAGAGCTCTTAATTTAGACATTTCCTCTCTTTGTATGTCCAATGGTAAAAGGTGAGGTTACATGAAGTTAGTTCCCAAAAACCATGACCTTTTTCATAAATTTGTTGATTAAACAACTCCAAATAAATAAATCTGAAGTTGAAAATAATAAACCTACAAGCATTAAATTAAGTGGTATCATAAATCTGAAGTTGAAAATAATAAACCTACAAGCATTAGAGCTACAAATGATGTCATTTCAATCATCTCATAGATTTAACAAAGTATGTCCAGAGCATTTATAATTTGTACATTTCATTTCAATACAAGGAGTACTTTATAAATTTATCATTACAACTACATACCTAGTAGCAGTGAATAAACCAAGTGGTATCATCATCTCCCACCCATTGATGCTCATGCTGCAAAATTCATATCAAGGGTTTAAAAACATAGTTGCTTCATTATATGCACTCCTGCATTGCTTCTAAATAAATATTGCACAAAAAAATCTTGTTACAATGTTACCAGATAGAAAGAGAATCAACTGCAAGTTGTGAATCTGGCAGATTTCTTGTCAAGAGGACCAATATTCTATAATACCAATTCTCTAAACTATTCACAAACTAAAGCATGTCAATACTATTTGAGCATTCTTTTAATTCAGACACACCCAAATACATATTATACATATAGTATCTACATGTATATCATACAACTTTACAAGTGAATTGGCAACTAACCATAACATGACACCTGATGCAGTAAAGAGCTTGAGAAAAGACCACAAGTCTATGAATGTGTCTCTGGACAAAATTTTCCACATCAACGAACGACCCCCACAAGTGGCATAAATAATTTGGGCAACTAGGGGCAACCACCATGCCAAATTCAATGTCATTATTGAACCAATTAGCCCCATGTCCAATTTAATAATAAATATCCAACTTAGAAAAATGTGCAACATCAAAGTGGTTGCAAAGATCCATGCAATGGCCATGTTTTTCAACTGGCATTGCAAAAAGCTCTCAACAAGAAAGAGGAATACAAATGAAAAGTGTTGGGGAATGAACCTGATTGAAACTCTTCCTGTTAATTCAACAACATCATCTGACTTTCCAAGGGTCATCAAGATGGGGGTTGCAAATATATACATTGGTAAGATAATAATTGCAACACCAAAGAGGACAATCCATGCTCATTGAATATATAATCCCAACAAATGATATTTTTGAGCCCCAAAAGCTTGGTTGCACTGGGTCTCCAAGGCACTTCCCATGCCTAACTACCAAGACCAATTCCAATTTCAAAGAGATCAATAATAGTAGTGATGAATATCCCAGCCTTAAAATTTTCTTGTTCCTTTATGAATCGTCGATTTTAGCCAAAATAGATATGTGCTAATAAAACTTCAAACAAGAACAGGAATATGAAGTTATGAACACCTTCAGATTACCATACCAAGAATTGTTTGGAATTCAGAAGATGGTTCGAACAAATAATGGATGAAATGATATAATAATTTTGGATGTGGTGGGTTTTCCTTCATAAATGTTAGCTCTTCGTCGCATTCCATTACATCCCAAGGCTTCTTGAACTTCGGATTCAATTTTCTTAGTATGAAAAGGGATTTAACCGGTCATTTCAATTCATCGAAATCACCTCTGATGAACTAGATTTACTTGATCATTTCAATACATGCAAATCATTTTTGATCTAAAGTGTTATGGTCTTCACTTTCAATTTTCTACCAACTTATCCCATGGCATGCCAAGGATTCAAGAACTTTGAAATACTTTTTACAGAGGCCATCCAAAATCTTCAGAAGAAGCTGCAACTATTGAAGGCTAAAATAGAAAATAATCTAATCAATGTCAATTTTTTCTATAATTCAAAAAAGAAAATGTTCTAGAGAAGGTTGAAAGCATTTTGTATTTGTTTTCAGCAAAAAAAATATTTGAACTATAGTTTGGAAATGCCAAAGAAAGTTATCAGATATGTTATAAACCTATTAAAAGGCACTATACAGTTAGTGTGAAGTTCATTTTTATATCCTTTTTTCTTTGTTGGATTGAAGTTCATATGGTTTATCAAATGATATGAATCTTGGGAACTGTCTTTATATAGGTCATGAACTTTCTCATGCTCAACAAACTTTTGTTTTACTTCTGAGCTAAGTATGCAAAAAGAGAAATTCAATTTGGTTGATTAGTACCATGTCAATTGCGTGTTGTGTTTTAATTTTGTTGTGAATGCACTAATTAAACATATGTACATTTCAAGCATAGGACTTTTTTCCCTACTACAAATCTAGGAAATTATTATTTATTAACAGCAGATATGGAGAAACAACCTCAAGCTTAACAAAAATTGGTAGTCAATTTCCATAGTTTCTCAGGGTATTTGTATCTACAGCTTGTGTAGAGTTAAAAAAGGTCAAGCTCCTACTGGTTATCTATAAAGAAAGACAATCAACATTAACAAACTTTAATTTCATTTTAATTGGATTCCTTGTTTTCTCCTAGTTATGAATCAAGGAGTACTAGAGTTTGATCTTTCATGGAATTGTGTTTTCAAAGGCTACATAAAAATGTGTATCCTCTTTACCAAAAAAATTGATTTACTTTATTTTGAATCTCTTGATTTGCACATTTGTCTTTATTAAATGATTTTTTGAGGACCAGAAGAATGCTTAACTAGTATTTCATGTACAAATTTTGTTTACACCCATACGAATTTATAACTATATACCTTAAATCTGTTTAATAATGTTTTTGGTGTGTTGTAAGAGAGAGGAAAGTAATTCCTTTTGAGAGTTAGGACCAATGGAGGATTCAATCATTTGTGATACCAAAGGCCTCATTAAAACACACATCACATATTTTTGTAGAGCTACTTGAATCATTCCAAATGAGGAGCAAAATACGATCAAAACCAGAGAGTTATTAAATGCAGGATCACAATTTAAAATTGTGTTTGAAATTGTGGGATGTGAAAATGAGAAATTGATTCCTTCTCCAGTTTAGCACGTTGTAAGTGAGAGTTGGTACCCAAGGAAGATTCAATCATTTGTAATGCCAAAAGGCCACCAGCAGATGAAAATTTTGCATTGAAAGAAACATCACATACTATTGAAGAGATGCTGAATTTTTTCTAATTAAGGAGCCAAAGTAGGATAAACACCAAAGTAAATAAAAGTGTGATTCTAGAATGGTTCTGGAGATATTAAATTATGTTTCAAGAGAGGAAAGTGATTATGAGAGTGATGGGTTTGACAAAAATTAGTGCAAGTATTGGATGGGAGAACTGGCCTTCTTCTTGACTTGTATTGTAAAGTGAAGATTTTATGTTGCTTGTGAATGAAGATATGAGAATTGATATAGACCTTTGGCTCTTGACAATATGGAATTGATGGCAAAGAAAACTACAAAGGGAAATAAGGGTGCCAATGCAAAGCAGAATGGCAGAAAATTTCCATGAGCTTCTTTGGAGTCTGATTTGACCCCCTGTGCACATGTAAGTGAGGATACCTCGATGATAGATGCAACCAGTATCACTATTGAAAAGAAAGGAAAATCTATGATTACAGGCACCTTGCAAAGATTTGGGTAAAGGGTTGAATTGTAAGATTTTTTTAAGATGGATTGAAAAATATCAAGTTCTTAATTGCAAGGGATGTGCAAAATTAAATGAAAGTGATTCTAAAAATAAAAAATTTAAGAAAGGAAAGGGTAAGAACTCAACAATAAAGGTAGCTCTAGGTCAAAAGACATGTGGCACCCTGAAGATTATTGTCCAAGAAGCACCTGGGTTTGTCTTTCATGTGGGTTTATAGGTTATGGTAGCATTCTGGACTCATTTTAGGAGGATGGAAACAAAGAAAATGAACTAAAATTATCCAGTGAAGAGGAAGTCGATAGGGGACATGTGTGGCAACATTCCCTTGGTTTAAATCATCCATCCGCAATGCAGAGTGGTGATAGGATATTGTGTAGGTGTTTTCTTTGCAAGTCTACTTTGGAATATCACTTTTCCAAGAGAGGTGACTGCATTGCTTAGAAGGCCAGATTTGTGGTTGATGCCCGCAAGAATGGAAATGCTTTGTTCAAAGCTTGCAAGTATTTTGAAGAATGTGCAACATATAGAAAAGGGCTTGAACGTGATCCCATGAATGCAATTTTTCTATGCAAAAGAGTGGCATGTAGGTCAAATCTCAGGAAATGGGAAAAGGCAGTGGAAGATTATAATGCTACTTTGAGCATTAAGCCTACCTACTATAAGGCTCTTCATAGACGAAAAGACTCAAATGCTAAGGTATGCAAAGCTTTGCCCGGTGTTTCCATTTCTTATTATACTTGATTATACAAAATAGCAAGGAATTTGGAAAAAAAAACAAAAAAATTGATGGGAATTATACCTGATTTGCTTTACAATAGGTCAATATTGGTGATTAATTGATCAAATATCAAAGTATGTCGCATCTTAGGTCTGTAATAAAACATTGTAAATTTGACGATGGACCGATTAAGCAGCCTGCGTTGAGAATAGAGTTGAACTTTCCATAGCTCAGAGCAATGGAAGTTGAGTCCATAATAGGAGAAACCCTGCCCAACAACAAATGAATTTCTGCAAGCGAACACTATAAACATGGAAAACATAACTTAAAGCCCTAATTTACAGTTGTTTCAAACACTTGACAATTTTGTAGGAGCCTCCTCTATAGTCATGTGCGTTGGTAGTTGCACCGAACCTGCCAACAGTCTGTAGCTATAAATGGAAACCAATAAGAGGCAAGCAAATTTTAGAGAAGTTAACATCCGAGCATATTTACATCTAAGACTAGGAAGCACATAAAATCTTCAAGAGCCAAAGGTCTATATCTAATAACTTGCATATATTTTCAGGCTGCAGCTCGCCAAATTGGATAAGTGAGTGGGAATCAATAGTGGCGGGAAAAGTAGAACAAAATGGTGAAAAGAAACCAAAAAAATGATGAATGTTTAAGATTTCTTTAATCATAAAAAATTAATATAATATATTATATATATTTAATATAATAGTAATAAGATTAAATTATATATAATATAATTATATTTATTATTATATTTAATAGTATTTAGGTTATATTATTATTATATATTGTATTCTATAATAAAAAATATTAAATATAAATATAAAATTATTATAATTAATAATTAATATATATAAAACAAATTAAATTAATATATAAAAAATTGATAGTTTAATTGATCTTTGGAGAGATTAGGAAAAAGAAAGAGAGGTGGAGGGGGAGACAATTTTATATAGAGAGAGGAATATATTCTAAGACTTGCACCTAAAGGAGGTTCAAGGATTGCGTTGATAGAAAATTATATGTATGTTAATATGTTAGAGTATGGTTTGTGCATGGATGTGCTAAAAATTCTAGTTGCATGTGGCTAGCTTAAAAAATTAATAAAAAGTGCTAAATAATGGAATGAAATAAATTTAGACAAATCTAGATTAGGGCTCCCTAACATAGTTCACACTCTTGGGCTTAGGTGTGGTGAAGTCAGGGCTCCCTAAAATGCTTCCTCTTTCACCCCATCATGCTAGACTATCGGAATAACACTATTGATTCTTGATTCCTTAAATGATCCATTCAAATGGATTGAAATAATTGATAATATATATGTATTATATAAATGAAAGTGTGTGCAAGATAGCCCTCAAAATGCAATTGGATTGTTTAAATCATATTTTATTAGTGAAATTGACCACAATTTCTCTTTAATACATTTGATATGCTAACACAAAGGAAAATAAAAATAGCTTCAAATTATAGTTAAAAACATTAATGATTCATTAACATAATGAGTAATAAAAGTTAAAGAATGTAAATGTTAAAAAAAATTATAAAATATGTGAAGGCCTTAAGAATGCACTGAGAGGCAATGCCTTCCACGCAATAGGTATTTTTGGTGCACCAAGCAACCTAGGCGGCAAAATGGCCCACTTAGGTAGGGGTCCCATGAGGGGGGCTTAAGCTCTATGGACTATGATCAAATTCAAAAGAAAAAAGAATAAAGGAGTAATAGTCATTTTTATTTGTCTCATATTAGTCATTTATTTAGTCATTTAGTTGTGATTTTACCCGTTGACCAAATTAGTCACCTATAAATGACCAAATTAGTCATTTATTTTCCAAATTCTACTAGTGTTAGTCACGTGACTAAATTTTTTAGTCACGTAGTCATTTATTTGCCAAATTCTACTAGTGACAGTCTTACAAATAAGGTGACAATTTTGCAACCTTGACAACTTTTCTCCAATCTTGCTCTTCAATGGATCTTCAACCTAAACCTATAAATCACACATCAAAGAGAGAGAAAAAAATTGTTTTGTTAGTGGATAGGGGTTTGCCTTGGTCAGACCCCATTTTGGTAATCAAACCTTGAAATGAATAGAAATAGAATGAAGGGATGATGAATGAACAAATGTGCAATGTTGCAACTCACCAAACACTTGGAATGAAGGTTGCAATATTGTATGTAATGGCTCACATGAATTTCAATCTTGACTCTTTGCTTGAATGATATGGATCTTGACTTGAATGCTTACATGAATCATAAAATCCTACATCACAAATGTTAGCTCAAAAACAAACATGATGCATGATGACTTTGACATGATGTTTGATACTTGAATAGTACTCCAAAATGCATGATAATCACTCTTGAATTGCTAGAATTATTGATCTCAAAAAGTGTTAGGTGACTTGGAAACTTGCTAGGAGAAAATGAGTTAAATAACCTTGTATTTATACTTGCTTATGCCAAACCTCCTGAAATTACAACACTACAAGTTGACATCAGATCTAGGAGAATAAAATCCTGCCAAAAATTTGAATTCAAATTAGGTCTAACCTAAGCGGGACTCATATGCCAGTTGGGGCATATGAGTCCCACTAGGCTAAACTTGGGACACATTTTTCAAGAAAAGTTTAGCTTTATGTTAAATTCATATATAGGCCCTGAAACTTTGGTGGGACCCATACACCCAAGGTGGCGTATGAGTCCCAAACTACTAAATCTAGGCCATACAATAAAAAATCATTAAATTATGATTGATCACTTGATGTGTGTTGGGATTATCCTCAGAAAGATGCATTAATTAAGGCTTGTGGATGTAAAATAAGGCCAAATAAGGCATAAAGAAGCTCAATTTTAGCAAGGAGGGCCCAAACAAGTGTGAAAATGTAAAGGACAAAAAATTTCTACACTACAACATGATTACATCATTTGATCACATGTTCTCATTTCCTCCAATTTATTTACATTATATGCATGCAACTAACTAGAGAAGGCAAACATTATCACTAACACTCTTTGATGAATATGTTTGTAGTGATTAAATCTTGGTCATGATGATGAAAAATGCTCCAACAAGTACCTTATTAGCTACCATGTGGCAATACTGTATTCCCATTGAGGTTGAGTTCTATTATGTTAGCTTCCCATGGTAATAGCTCACTTGTTACACCTTGGTAATACCTTATCTCCATCCCAAGAAGGGTTTTATTTTTATTTTTATTTTTATAGATAGTTAGCAATTATGTTTATGCTTATTTTAGATGCTTTGAACATATACCACCCATCATATATTCTTCTTACTTTCTTGTGGGTTTCTATGTGAAACACTCATTGTGATAAAGTGTACTAATAAAAATCTTTATCCTACCCTTTATATGAGTTCTTGTTAGCTATTTTTTTATTTTGGTATTCATCTTCATAATAGTTCATATGTAAGTCAAAATGGGGGAAAAATGTAAAGGTAAAAAATTGCAAACCTTACACTTCGCCCGTTTGTTTTGGACTCACTTTCACCTATTTTTCCCTAATGTGATAACTAATGTAAAAAACTAATGTTTTTCAAGTGGAAGAGTGAAAATAACTCAATCCTAACTTGTCTTCATATGTGCTCATTCCCAAGGTCTAGATCAAATCCTTAACTTATCCATCCATCGCCATGGTTTAGATTCACAATTTGTTGAATTTACTTAGGTCATTTTTATGGTTTGTGGAATAAACCCAAATTTCTAAATTTAATTTTTAAATTTTTGACCCAAATATTTCCCCCATTTAGCTATTACTAGCTACCCTAAAACATGAAATAATTGAATTGCATGCTAGGTTGTTGTAATTGTGGAAAAATCTTAATTATGTTGGAACATCTAGCAAACATTTAACACACATCTAGTACCTAGTAATAAATCTTTGTTTTCTCAACACATCATCATAAGAGTAGTGAAAGTTGTATCAACATCCTAGGGCATATTGAATGACTTCCTATTGTCATCGATCTTTGTACAAAGCTACTGAATTGGTATCCTATGGGTTTGACAAAGGGGATAAATAAATTCTCAATCTAGCAAACTCCTTTATTTGCATCACTATTCTTTTGCAAATTCTAAAAATTAAGGTGAGCATGTTTTAGACCTCAAACTTACAAAAATGCATGTCCACAACAAAACCTCCTATTCATGTAAGGGTTGGATTCATAATTTATGTGATCAATTTTGTAATAGTGTAGCATATAATTTTATTGTTACATAAGTGACTTGAATGGTTCAACAATTTTTTTGTTAATTTACATTCAATCTTCTAACAAGCCCTAATTATTTTGGTGCATGGATGAATCAATCAAGAACATATCAAAAATTCAAAGCAATACCAATCCAAGAACTACACACCATTTATTTATTTATCTTCCAAATGTATTTTAGCATATTATTCCAAATAATTACTATCCCAACTCTTTATTTTAAGGTTACTTTTTTATCAATAATAATTATTTGGATTATCTTAAAATAACTATATATAGATTAAAAAACTTACAATATTATTGTGAAGGTAAAATTTACAAAACCATGTCATTTTTCGTTTGGTTTTATGTTTGTTTTGATGAAATATCTTGATACATATAATTAGTGAAAAATGTTTCTTGTGTGAAGTTCAACTCATTCCCCATCCTTTTATCCTTCCATGTATATACACATATTTTTTCATACATTTAACATCTAAATTATCTTTATATGCACACATAACTATATTTTTGCCTTATTCTTACATTCAATAAACATTCACCTATACCCCTACCTCTATATAAATTTTAGGCACTTGGATTTGAGTGTTTCATTGTCTAGGGTCATTTTTACAAGTATATGGTCAACCCCCGAGTTATGAACCCGGCCCTTTCCTTTTCACAATTTAGAGTTCATATTTGGCTTATTGCCCCTTCTTTTCATACCCCTAACTAAACACATGTTTGGTGACATTTGATGTTATGTGCTAATAATTAAGGGGATTTAATTGCATTCATTTATCATCCACACACATTAAAGTGTCATATCTCATTCTAGAGCCTTAAATGAGCAGTCAATAGTGTGTTTGGATTTGATGTACACTAAAAGGAGTAACAAATCTACATACATCATCTTAGGGCCCTTGCTTGTTATCTTTGAATCTTTGTACATAATTCTAATAGATGACCCAGAAAAACATGTCTCCTTGTGATGAAACAACTCCTCTTCGAATGTATTTTTAAATATTGCTAGTCCTGAAGTTAGCAAAAGAAGCATAACAAACAATTTGTTTATTAGGTAAGCAACATAGCATAACTATACATTGTGTAGGGTGAAGTCTAGAATAATAGGATTCAAGTTCATGATCACATATCTGACCAAGGTTATCAAACTAGACCCAGACCATATAGAGGATAAACACAAAAGTTATAGCATTCATTTAATTGAGAAAACACAGTTTAAGAGTAGAGACAAAATATTCCAAAATAACTGACAACCATTCTTCTATCCTTAAACTAAGTACCCCTATCTTATCCATTTACTTTTCTAAAATAACCAGTACACTTATTTAAATTATCAATCACCTACTATGATTAATTAATATGAACTAATTTATACATATTTATATACATTTTAACTATATTAACCTAAATTAACCCTTAGGAAACCATACTTTTTATTTCAATTACCAAATATAAAACTTTAGTTTTTCTAACATATTTTATTTTCTAAAATAATACAATTGAATCATAATATACCATCATAATTTGACATGCTACGAAGAATACCTCTTACTTGTCTATGGATGAGCTAAAGGTGTTCCATAATGAATGGCTCATAAGACATGAAAACTTGCTAAAAGTTTTGCAAATTGAGTTGGTTTGATTTTGTGGGAAACTCCAAAGTTGAGTACGCTTGAATCATAAATGTATTAAGATGAATAATTTCTGAAAAAGTCTCAATGCTTCACTCATATGAACATCACTTAGATACAATAAGTACTAAGAAAACCATTCATACTTATTAAAAATGACTTCATATAAACCACTACTAATAAATTATGAACAAGTAATAAATTATGAACATGAATTTGACTTTAAAAGTGAATGTTAATATACCATTTGACATAGTATTAAAAAAAAATGATCCTGCTTGTCTAGAAATAGGTAATGTGACATTAATGAAGGCGAACAAGTGGTCATTAGCATATTGACCATCTTCACTTAAACCGGGGACAACAGAGATGTTATAACGGCAAGGCATACACAAATGGATTTTGTCCGGCAAGTTACAGAAAAATGGGGATTTAGTTGAAAACGGGTGAAATGACAATTATGAATTATCGAAGAAAATTTAATATTCAAAAAATTTCTTGGAAATACCAAAACGTAAGGCAATTGCGCACGCTTTCCATCTTGGCTATGGTAGTTTAATCTTCAGTTGCAGAAAGTCTACACTTTGACATGCCCAACATTCTCCAAAGTTTATATGTGCAGTGGGCACAAATTACAATATCCACTGAAGCTTTTACCAACTACAAAAGTACTTCTTTGATTGATTCTGAATGCAGGCTTTCTTGTAACATATTTTCTGACATTCTGAACTGGAACCCAACATTCTTCAATACTATTATAAAAATGGTGATAATCCTTGAAAGTTTGAACAATAACAGGAAAGAAGTGTTGGGGCAAAAGTGTGGACAGAGTATATGACAGCAACCATCCAGGTAAGCTCCAGCTGCACCCACATTTGTAAATACAGGTCGGAAAGAAAATAATTTTGTAGGTTAGGGGAGAGGATCTAGTATCTGAACATGTTCTAATAGTTGTTATAGTGTTTGTTATTTAATGTTCAATATTTTTTAACAATATTGATCTCATATCTATGACTTTAAAATTGTTAATGTTGAAAATGAATACCCATAATTGAATGAATTGTATTCCTTAGAGGAGAGGATCCGATAGTTGTGCACCCTAACTTCGTGCTTCTAATTATCCTATGTGAAAATTTCAAATCACTCCCAATTTTTTACAGCAGCTTACTTGGCAAGTCCTGTGCTTATAACTAAGGTTTCAGGGCCACATCATCAAATATGATGCCACATCAGCATGCTTTTTGTCAAAGTGTCCAAAAAGGCCCAAAAAAAAAGTGAGACCAATACTTCTGAATTCACAACATGTTTTATTGAGCGCTGATGTGGAATCAAATGATTGGTTGCTTTTTAGATCAAAGGAATACATTTTGTTTAATTATGGGTAGTCATCATCAACACTAACAACTTTAAAGTCACAACTATTGATCTAATATTGATAAAAATATTGGGCATAAATAAACAACTACTATCACAACTATTGAAACATGCTCAGGTAGTGGGTCCTCTCCCCTAGATCTAAAAAGCAAGAAATCATGTGATGCCACGTCAGTGCAACAATAAAACATGATTCAATGCACAAGTATCGGTCTCACTTTTTGGGGGAATTTTTGGACACCTCGACAAAAAGTATTCTAATGTGGCATCATATTTGATAATGTGGCCCTGAAACCTTAGTTATAAGCAGGGGACTTGCCTAGTAAGTTGTAAAAAACTGGGAGGGATTTGAAATTTTCATGTAAGATTCTGAGAAGGGTGAAGTTAGGGTGCTCAACTTTGAGTTCTCTCCCCTAACATTTGCAAGCAATTGTTGTATAAAAAGATTAGATGGTGTTTTGATTTGGTGATAAAGATTGTAATTCAATTAGTTGAATTGAATGAAAATCTTTTATTTTAAAATAAAATACATATTCATGAAATGGAAAATGTTTTACAGCTCACACTACTCAAAACAATAAAAGAATAATCGCCCAAAATAATAATGAATGGAATTCTTTTGCAACTTTAATGATTCTTATAATGCTTCACAATATTTTACATGCAAAAGCAAATAAGTCTAACATTGGCGTATCATCTCATGATGTCCACTTTCACACATGAGTATGAATTTAATTTATAAATGGGGAGAATGCCTCCACATGCCTTTCGAATATTATATTGCTGCACAATTTGGAAGTGATATATTAAATATTTTTCTAAGAGAGATAGTAGAGATAAGAAGTGTATATTTTGTTTTTTAATTTAATTTCATATTATTTTAGCAATTATAAATAATAAAAGTATTTTGAATTATTTTTATTTATTCAATGTTTTAAATTATTTTAAAAATAATTTATTTCAATTGAATTAAACTTTTCTTATTCTAAAAATCACATCTTGATTTCATGATTTTTAAGCATCCTAAACATTAATATTCACACTCACGTCCCTTAAGACACTAGCACTTGTGCTTGTGTATCTATGTACACTAGTAGTCCCTTGCAATTTAAAGTCTCTTTTTTCCTAATTAACAGTTATCTACCTTACAAACCCGTCTTAAGATGTTTTGGAACAATAAAATTGTGCTTAAAGAAAACTTTCTCAAAAATGTTAGTCTTTTTTCCCTAATTAATGGCCATCTCCCTTGCAGCCATACTCCTAATATGTGATAATAGCAAACTTGTGTTAAAACATGTCTATTCGAGAAAACTTTCCCAAAAAAAATATTCTTTTTTCCTAATTAATGGTCATCTCCCTTGCAACCCTAATCCTAATATGTGAGACAATAGTAAACTTGTGCTCAAGCATATCTATTTAAGAAAACTTTCCCAAAATGGAAAGGATCCATTGTATATTCACCTCCCCAACCATCGATCCATTATCTTCTCCAAGACTTTCCTCTATTATACATAGAGCTTGTTGCACAAACCACCATTACTACAACTCCATTAACACTCATAGGATCACATGCTCCGTAAGAAAAGCTTCTTATTGTACCCCAGGCACAATATTATTTCCTAAAATTGATAGAATCTATTACATTAAAAATAAATATTACAACAATAGGGGTGAAATTTGACAAGTGATGGTGGTTTCAAATAGCATGTATAGAGGATGTGAGTGCCTATATGCAAGACACGCGTGTCCCAATAAACACCAATACACTAAAGGAAAAGACCACAAGATCTTAGGACATAAGTGTGTGAAGAGAGACACTACACTTGACTATTGCTAGACAAAAATCTTTTTCTAATCATGGTCTAATAATCAGGGACTTTCCCTAGTCAACAATGTAGTTATTTTCAATCATCTAAACAAATATACTTTCTCACCCTCTTTCATTTACATGTTTTCTAATTATAGTTCAACCTCAACTCTCACAATTATTTACTTTGTTAAATCTAAAAGTGCTTTATTGTTTTCTCTTTTTTATTCAAAATTAAAATTATTAGGTTGATGAATGAAATTCTAGTAATTAGAACTAAATAATTTCATCATAATTGTTTATTTTTATTTATAAGCGATAAATGGGGATATTCAAGATGAGATATCTAAACCTTATCTTTAGTACAAAAGGATGGAGCTTCAATAACCTCTTTCCTTGAAGCTTCAACACTAGTACAATATGTATCTTGATTTTCTAGATGGGACCATCCAACCACTTGGTTACACTATGCTCCAATTTCTAAGTAATGTTTGAAAATCCCTATGAAACAATACAAAGTTTATTCACACCCCCTTCATGTAAAGACTAGTCACCATATTCCCCATATGCATTATATTTAATATCAATTGACCTATATGGCCTAAAACAAAGGATTGTTTTGTTTCTACATGTTTTCCTTGCTATGAGGTTAGAAGGCATTGATTTAGCCTCTTCAATGAATCATATAACTCTCTCCAAGCCTTCATGCCTTACAAGGATTATAGATTATTAACTTTTTTATTTTGTGAGATGTTTCATCTTCACCAATATTTTACCAAGACTGGTGTTCCAAAATGTTACACACTTGGAGGATTGCCTATTTCATTCATATTGTTTCTTTATTAGCATTGAGTAGGAACTGACCTCATGTTAGGCTTGTAGGTCATGTGACAAGATATATTAGGTGTTGAAGGATATGAATTATTCTCATATTTTTAACTAAGTGCATGCTAGATTATTTATTTTTATTTTTAAATATGCTTGATTTATATTGCACTCCTTATTCTTTACTTTTCATTATACTTTTACAATCCCATTAACCAATTTTTGTATTTTTAGGGTATGAATATTTTTTCTACTACTATTATATTTATCAAATTAATGAGATAGTAAAATTTAAATTTGGTATAAAGTCAAACCAACGTTCACTCCCTCGAGTTAAAATAATTATATAGAGTATGATAATTTACATACATCTAATTCTCTCACTTAAATTATCCTCCAATAAAGTGATGATGACATATAATTATGTCACACAAAAGGTGATGCATGTCAAACTTAAATACTCATCTCAAATTAATTTCATAATTTCAAAATGGGTGTCTAATTTTTTTGTTTGTGTTGATGAAAGGCCCTAGAGTTAACCAGTGTTATTCAATGTGGCCACAAATAGGGGGAACTCATCCACATTGTTAGAGGGATTTGAACA
Organism: Sequoiadendron giganteum; assembly: GCA_007115665.2. Lineage (NCBI taxonomy): Eukaryota > Viridiplantae > Streptophyta > Pinopsida > Cupressales > Cupressaceae > Sequoiadendron > Sequoiadendron giganteum. The sequence continues at coordinate 505,448,284 of CM021109.1, forward strand.
TAGCACCATAGGTGCCTAAACTTTATGTGCCCATATGGTTTGGTTTTAACCTCAATCCCATTCATGAAATTAATGATAAATCCCCTAATAATAATGGTAATAGTAGTGACAACTTTTTGATCTTTTGTAATAACTCTTATAAAATCATACAAAGTGAACAAAAAAATCATTTTAAGGATAACAAGTGATTGCAATAACTAAATTAATGACACAAGTTTATTGTTAAGAAATAATAACATCTACAAGGTAAAAGCGTACATAATTATCTCAAACCATTTAATTTATCATCACCTTGGATTAGATTTCTCTAGATTATTCTTCAATCTACAAAAAAGTAATGCTTTAATGAAAATCCATGATCATAAAGGATACATACACTATTGTTTACCTAAAATAACAAATATATATAGGGGGTTTAATCACCCTTTATATACCGTGTTTCATATACTCTACCTGATGGTTTTAAACCCTAGTAAATAGCATCCCATAGTGTAGCTTTTCAACCCCTATAAAGTATTTAAACCACAATATTTTCATTTTTTTAAAGTATTTAACTTAGGCATATTAGGTAGATTTGGAAGTTGGTAGAGGGTGATCCCAAAATACTGGTTTACAGTTTTTGGCCAAATTGGACATTGAACTGATTTTTTCTAATTAAATCTTCACTTTCAAGAACCTATAGCAGCTAAACCATGAGGAATTTGAAGATGATGCAAACTAGTGTTT